>CM062815.1:547657582-548857582 GCA_031772625.1 Pinus tabuliformis | reverse complement strand
GCTGGGACCAACCGGAACTACCAGAACTGCGAGAACTGCCGGGAACTGCCAGAGCATCTGTCTCCGAAGGAGAGCAGCATGCAAGGGATAGCTAACTAACATTGGGACAGTTGTATGGTACTTAGCAGCAAATACACCAAGCATGCAATGTTACAGCTAGCATGCAAGGGACAACTAGCATGCAACAACAAGCATGCTAAGGACAACAAGCATGCTAGGGACAACAAGCAAGCAAGGTGCAACCAACACATAGGTCAGGTTGGAAACATGGTGCAGCAATGGCACATAATGCAGTACAGTGATGGGTACATTCATGATTAATGAAGCGTGATGAGATGCAACATAGTGATGATGGGTGCAACATGGTGCAGCACGGTGAGGTTCAGCATGATGACGAAATGCAACACAACAATAGGTGAAGGAGTCACCTTGGAGAATTAGTTGAAGCAGCATGTCTTCAATTGATCTCATGTATCTTTTTGTTAGAGATGATCTATGCTCTTATCTAGATAAGTCAAAGTGTTGACTTCTATTGTAAATGTACTATCTCTCTCTCTCTCTCTCTGCTGAACTATTGAAGAACATATAAGAATAATTGATCAAGTGTTTCTCCATACTGGGGTTTGTCCCTGGCTAGCACCACATCTTGTGTCCTCTTGTCTTGGGTTGTCTTCTGCAATTTATGTTTAAGTTCTATCTGCAGTTTACTTTAATGTTGATGTGATTGCTAATCTGGAAAAGATATGGAGCTAACTGTGAAAATTGAAATAAATTGTTCTCAGCATAGAACATACCTAAAATTAACAGAGTGAGATCGAGTGACCCGAGCATCAGGAGTCCAAGTATCTGCTTGTTGAGGAGTCTTCCCAGTCTCTCTCCGCTGCCTCGGGGGTTCCGTTGATGTATTCTGTGCAAGAGTCGATCCAGTATCCAATTGTCGCTGTCTGTTGTTGCTTGTCTTCTTGGGGACTCGATGTGCACATTGGTGATCAACGGGCAGTCTTTATACAAGTGACCGACTTCATGGCATCACCTGCACCGGAAAGGTACCCCCTCATAGTCTAGGATCTGCCATCTAATGAGCTCCCTGTATTGCAAGCGGAGACTTTCAACTAGCCCTTCTCTGGTATCCAAATGTACCAGAATTCTGGTAATGGCAATGCTACCGGATTCAATGTATGATCTATCATGGTCTAGATATATCCCCAGATCATCCCCAATGCACCTGAAAACATCCTTCGACCAAAATTGCAGAGGTAGACCCGGTAGTTGTGTACCCAAATAGGTCCCGCCCCCAATTTTTCTCTTTCAAGGTTGAATAGTGGCGCCCATCGCTTAAGTAGTACCGAAGTCATTTCTATGTGCCAGTATTTGGACAACACCCAGTTTGCCTGGTCAGGTCTAGCGAAGATGAGGGCGAACCATCCACGCGTCATAGTAAGGACAACCGATAGTTGATCTAGGATGTGGCCCCAAATCTCCACAGTCCAGCGTTTTAACCTAGCCGAGGAATAGTTCTGGCCTCTGACTCGACCGACTATCACCGTGCTTTCAGTGTCCGTAGCCTGTGCCATACTTATGCCTTCTCCAAAAACAAGCAATCACCCACGTTCCTGCACCTTAGTGCACTTGGATTTTTTCCCGTCCTCTGTGGGTGATTTTCTGGGTTATGTTCAGGCGCCTTTGGCTGGTTATCATCAGAGTCCGATACCCTGGTTTCCTCTTGTGCTGGTATTTGTTGTGATATACCTTCGAAGCATCTAGATGTGCGAACTGGGTGTTGTGGGCGAGAGACCCTTGGGTCGGCCCCTGGGATGTCCGGTATGTTGAGCCCTAGATTCTCTATGCCAAATGTGGCTGCTTCATGTCCAAGTAAACCCCCTGCTGCCACGGATGTCTCTCCAGGACCAGATGTATGATGCACATGCTGTTCATATTCCCAATACTGTAGCTTGGAAGGAGACGGTATTTTTAGTATCGGTTGAGGTTGTTCATCCTGTAAGCTGTATAGGAACTCTGAAGTCGCTGCAGGGGTCGATTGAACAAACCCTAGGTCATTGATGGTGGCCACTTCATCCTCCATCTCAGATATAAATGTCCCGACCTGGACGTCCTGTACATGGGGTTCTTTGGTGTTTGCTTGGCTGGATGTTGAGGTGGATCAACCGTCCAAATTGGTGTTGTATCCATTGAGTCTGATGAGTAGTCAACCAACTCTTCCTCCATGCAAACAACGTTTGTTACAGTTATTGTTGTTCCGAAGATCAATGCACAGATAAATTCTGTCTACTTCTGACAATACTCGGGCCCAGTGAATATTTTATGCAGTCCTCTAGCCGGTCTGTTTCCCTTCCACAGCTTGCTGTCTCACCTCATCTGTGCTAAGAACTGTTAGCCCCATCCAAGTTTGTCAGGTGCCCAAAAGTTACCGTTCATTGAAACCGTCGTCGCCATTTTAACAGTTAGTTCATGTCGTCCCAAAATTTCGTCGCGATTCTAGGGTTTCATCATTCACACCAGAGCCATCCACCACAGTGCATCAATCATCGATCGAGGGTTTCTTTTCCTTCTTGTGTTATTCATGGGTCTAATGATGACAACGAGTTATAACACTTTAGATGCAAAATGAGATGCCAAAATGTAAGTGAAACAATCCACTACCAAAACCTCTTTGCCAAGATCAAATTCATGAATAAACTAAAACTTCTATGATGCAAATGTTACTGTTATAAATCAGACTTCAGTGAACTTATGACAATCACCTTCTTTTTATGAACTAAGCCTAATTTACAAATGTACGATGCTTGAAAATACAAATATAATTTGAGAAATAATTTTCTAAATGATGAATAGTGACAATAGATCAAATGTGTTTTGAAAGTTAAGGTGTTTCCCACAGCCTTAGCGAAGTAAGAAAATCAAACAAAATGCCATGAGCCCAAACAAGGTCGACGCTTCTCTAGAGTTTGTGAACTTGGAGCTCAAGGGTCGAGGAACCAACAAACTCTATATACTTCTTCAAGAAAAATTGTTAGACATATGGCGAATCACTTAAAATAGGCCCAAAATCCACCAATAGAATGTTCTTAACTTCTTATCACCATCTCATGAATAAACAAGCTTTTAAAATTTTAAGCACAATATAGGAAAGCACATACCTAGCACATACCACAGATCATTGAACAAAGAACACCATGAACTGCACCCCAAAGGCTTTTTATTATGATATTTCAAATGTTCTCAACAGATCAATAGAACAACACCTGCGTTACAAAATTACATAGACTAGACTCACAAATTTCATCATGACTTGAGAAGCAAATGGCTTCTAATTTATAGATAAATCCTCCAAGTGGAAAATAACGGCTAGTTGGCTTGATTCCCGTCAAAATAATCTCGACTGTTGATAAATATTTGATCATCTTTTAATCTCCGCTGTAAAAAATATTTATTTTTGAGGAATTTTCGAATTTATCATAAAACCCATTTTTTATTAATCCAAAAATTATTTTTTGGATTAATTTCCTCAAAAATTTGACTTTGACTTAACCACCAAGGTCCAAGGGCTTAATTTTTCTTAAAAAATCCATTTTTTCCTTGGTGGGGGACCTCCAAAAATTAACTTCTTTTTGACCCACGATTTTTTTGGTCATTTTCCACTTGGAGAAATTAATTTCTCTAGAATTAATTTTTTGACTCTAAATTAATTAATTTTCTAGCTTAGGATTTAATTTTTATTTTTGCCAAAAAAATTAATTAATTGACACAAGAGGGGATTAATTATTTTTCCACCCTCAAATACTTTAGCCATGGTGTCTGATTGCGAGGGACCATGCACTTATATTTCTTACATTAGATAATTACAAATTCAGCCCTCAAAGGGGGGGAATACCCATTTGTTATAGACCCTCAAAATATTACCCAATTCTGCGACACAATATTAACTAGTAGACTAAGCGATTTGTAATAAAATAGTTTAACCAAATATCTTAAATTATTCCCAAATCACTTTTACAATAGACTCGACTAAAAACACTAGGACTCCTAAGACTTGACAATAAATTCCACTCTAGCTTTGGGGTTAAGCTGGAGGGAAAAACTCTGCCGATCATCTATGTTTAGAAACACACATAATGCAACGAGACAAAAAACCTCCGAGGATGAAATTCATTGTCAAAACCAGAGGCTTACCTAGGTTACATAATTGAATAGTCGTACTAGCATAATTTACATTACAATTTGCAAAAATTGGGTTTACAATGACATAAGAACTGGTTGGCTGATGATTTTGTGCTTTGAAAAATCTTGTCTAACTACGTCCTTGGACTTGTGACAAAATAGGTGCAATAGGTCCTTTGCACTATTACATATGGTTCCTCTTCACGGCATCAAAGGTACAATTGTAGTTCAAGGCAGAGTGTATTGGTGTGATGGTAGGATATATGTATTGGTATGTTGTAGAGCATGGCAAAAAATATCTATTGGTGTCTTGTAGCATCTAATAGTGGCTGTGATATATGGAGAGACTTTGTCAGTTTAGTATCTATCGTGACTTCAATTCTGGTGTAACTATCTACGAAAGTACTTTGTATCTCAGCTGATTAATTGATGAAATCTAATAGAAGAAGAAGAAGAATTCCGAGTTTTCCCCTTGTCTGGTTTTGCCCTGGTCTTTGACCAATCTTGGTGTCTCTATGTGCTTGCTTTTATTCTGATGTTCCTTTTACTGTTTCGCTGCATTACTAATGATGTTGTTCTTTCTACATAATTACATATGATGTGATAATGTTGTAATGTTGTGGGGAAAATTCAATGTGTAAATGATGTAATGCAATTATCAAAGCAAAGACAATATTTCCCTAAGACAAAATTAACATGTTATCAAAGTTGGATTGAAGAAAAGTCATTGAGATCACCCCTATGAAGACACCTATGTTGGATAGAAATGAAGATGGCAAAGACCTAAAAGAAAGCTAGGGTTTGAAGGAAACCCTAAGTAGCCTTGTTCTAACAATAAAGTTAGGGCTTGATAGATAGTCATGAGGTTAAGGTTTGGAACAAACCCCTGGAGTATGGCCTAGATATTCTAGCATGATTCTGGCACCTGTGATAGATTCAGTGTAACCCTAGATGGGCTGAAGATGATATGTTTGAGCTTAGCTGCTGATAAAGTCAATTGATGATGCCAAGTTGAGGAATCTCCTCTCTTGATGATAGATATATGGTTGATGTCCTGTGGTACTTTATGATTTAAGGATTCTACTGAAGGCAACATCGATATGTAGATGATGGACTATAATGACTCTTGAAGATCGAATCAAGAGGGAGTTGATCACTTCCTTCAATCCTCATTAAAGATAAGTACCTTCTAGATTTATGTTATGACACTACTCTTGTTTAGATTATTTTGATTGTTACTTATCCTTCCTGCTTGGATATTTGAGTATTTGAGTATTTCTAACCTCCTGATGAAGATGTGATTAGCTGATCCTTCTTAAGGATCATTTGGATGCTAGTTGGTGTAGGAACAGGATGAAAGCTGGTACAGGAAAGAGGAAGCTAGAGCAATATGCAAGCTCTACTACTGCCAATGACAAAGCATATATGCTATCTGAATGCTACAAGTTGATAAAGGTATCTGAATATTACGAGGTATGTATAGTATATTGTTTCAATTTAGCTACAATGTTGGATGGCAAGTTAAGCCTTGAGGTATGACAAGAATATCACCCTCATAAATGACTTGATTCATGCATGTCAGTCACATGCATATGAAAGTAAGTTTGATTTCCAGTACATGTGATATATTGGTGCATTTTATAGTAACAACTAATATGATCTCTCTGATATTTGGCAAGCATCTGACCTGTCATGTGACCTTGTTGGATATCATGAGGCCAGAAACATTGATTTTTAATATATGATAATTTGATACTATTGACAAGTATGGTAACCTAATAGCTATAGGTGATTGTAAGATGGATACTCAGGATCCTCTTCTTGTTCTTCTTGATAAGATCTTAATAAGCTGTTACTGCTATGATAATTTAACAATATAGTGAATTTGACAATGTAACAACTGGATGCCTTGACTTGATGATGTTAATACTCTGATGAAAAGTGTTTTGTATAATGTGATAAATGTTGAAGAAAGTGTAACTAGGTTCAGTGTTCATAAATGTAATTTTGATCTTTGTACTTGTAAAAGAAAAGAAATATTATTTTTGTAAATTGTAAAAATGAGTTTCTTGCTCATTTAATAGGTCAAGCACATGCTTGAGTGCTTCTAGGAAAGTCAAAGAGTCAATGCAATTGTTGAAGACCCATGTGGGCTTGTTACACTATGTAACCTATGTATCAGAGTGAAAGAAATATGTCAAAGAAGATCCTCCAAAGCAAAGACAAGTCTCCTCTTCAAGTTGGCTCAAGAAATGAATTTTTATGCACAAATGTCAAGTCGGCCTCACCAGTTGATCAAGTTGGCCTAAAAGGAGGGATAGACTCCCATATATAGGGCAATTCGACCTCACAAAAGGATCACATCTCATCTCTAAAACCATCGAAGAAGAGAGGACGAAAAAGAGGTGCGAAAAAGAGGCATAAAGGTGATTCTAGGGCAGCGAAGAAGAAGCAAGAGAAATCGAGTTTGGGAGGGTTGTTTTAGGGCCTAATTTTGTCACACGTGTGAAGAAAGGAGGGCAGTTCTGTAGTCACATCAGATCCACAAGTGCAACAACATAATCAAGTTTGATTGGGCTAAGAAAAGACATCTAATAAAGCCTCCATCTCTAGCGAAGAAGAGGACACCTAAAGCGAAGGAAGGAAGCAAGTGAAAGGAATCATTTCAATCCCTAGATTAGGCACATGTGCAAAGAATTCAGATCTGCAAGTAGGTAAGAGGATCAACCTCTCAACTTGGAAATATCTCTCAAAGAAGGTCTCATTCTCTAGCCTAAGTGTCAAGGAAAGGGAAGATTACCAAGCGAAGTAGAGAAGGAAAGGAAGACTCCAAATAAGATGTCTCTAAGGAGACCTAGGGTTTCTATAGTTGCCGGAAGAAGTGCGAAGGAAAAGATCAAGGTGCAAAGCAAAAGAAGGCAATGATTGAAGGGAAAAAAAGGAAGAGAGGTTGTGTCTTGTGCTTGGAGGATCTACTGGTCAAGGGTCTAGAGTTTGGCATTTGTCAATTGAAGCTTCAATAAGAGAAATTTGCAGAAGGGTTTTCCTCTCTAGGAAAGAGAGGTTTTGCTCTGGCAGAGAGCCAACATCTTGTGTTCTTGTCTCTTGTTATATACCTAGGGGGGATAATATGGGGTACCAAGGGAGGTACCCAAGGTAATAATGTAATAATGGGATGGGCCATAGTAATAAATAAGGTGGTTAACCCATGTCATGTAAGGGACCACAAGTAGTTAATAATAATGTAGTGGGCCCATGGTATTAGTTGATGGTATGAGGGAACCATGGTAATGATGCATGGTATTGTATGTATGAGGCCTATATAAAGGCTAGAGACTCCACATGGAGGGATATGAAGAGAAGTATTCTTGTATGAACAGGCATATGGCTTGTGGAGTGTTCTCCTTCCTTAAGGAGTGAATGTATGGTGTTGCCCTACCTTAAGGGTTTGATCAATAAAGTATCATTTCATATTATTTCTGGGTTTATTTGCATTATCTTATACTTTTATATCAGATCTATAATATTCTTGGGTTAGATCTACAACAAGTGGTATCAGAGCACTTTCTTGGGCAAACCGTGGAGATTTTTTTTTTATTTTTATTTTTGCAGGGATTTTTGGGTGGCGAAATTGCAGATCAGATCTGTACGTTTTGGTGCCAGATCTGCAGAATCTAATTACAGATCTGTATTCCTTGTGAAAAAATACCCAAATTCAAAAAAAAAATCAGTTGAATCGGAGTCCGGATGAAGGAGATATCGCTGATTTAAAAATCAGTGGGGTTGCAGACAATTTTCAGGACAGCGAGTTTGCGGCGCAGATCTAGAAGTCTTGGTGCTAGATCTGCAAGATCTAATTGTAGATCTGGAATCTTTGTGAAAAAACACATGATTTCAAAAAAAAAATCAGTCGAATCGGAGTCCGGATGAGGGAGATATCGCTGAATTAAAATCAGCTCTTTTTGCAGAAATTTTGGGTGACGGCGGGAGAGTAGCAGCGCAGATCTGAAATTTCAAGTGCCTGGATCAAGATTTCTACCACATGGGCAGATGCAGAATGGTTGTTCCATTTCTAAAAACAGGTTATAATAGAGATTCTGAGCAATATTGACGGATCTGTGACCATTTCAATTTTTCACCAATATTTTTGTGATGGCGGGCCTAGATCGGAGTTCGAGGGACTTGTATAAATTTGACGGTTCTCACACGTCAACATGGCTAGCACAAATGGATCAGTATTTCAGATTGAATCATATCCTAGATGATTGGACTAAGCTTATGGAGGGGACCAGGTACCTGGACAATGAACGATGGCTATGGGCGGAATGGCATCAGCGTTGCAATGGACCTTTTCAGAATTGGGATGCCTTCAAAAAAGCTCTTATAGAGCGCTTTGACCGTAAATCAAATCTTGTGGATAAGCACACACAGACAGACACACAGCCTAGCAAAGCTTTTATTCTTACAGGAAAGAAGGAAACCAAGGAACAAAAAGGGTTATTTTTGGCTGGTATCTCTGTATTGCAGGTTCATGGATTGATTCAAAAGGAGAAAATCATTGTTTCTATCAATCCTAGTTGTAAACATAATTTTATCAGTGTTAATTTGGCAAAAAAATTGCAAGTCCCAGCAAAACAAATTGAACATACACAGGTTGATAATGAGGATGTTCAAGTGTACAAGGATTTGAAGATTTCTATGGATAAATATGTGTTGCATGGTGATTTTTATGCCTCAGAGATGGATAATATGGATGTTGTTTTGGGATATCCTTGGATGGAATCCGTGGGTACTATCAATATTAATGGGCAAAAGAAATTCCTGAAGCTATGGTATAAAAAGAAGAAAATTACATTACAGGATATTTCCATCCATAAACAGGTAGAGCACATGGAGGCTGAAGCAGAAGATGTTCAAGGGACTGACATATCAGATGATGAGCCTTTGATGATCGACAATCAAACACAAACAGAGGCTGCAGAAGAAAAGGTTACAGGTGATGATACATCAGAGGAGGGCTCAGTGGTTGAAGTCATATTGAAAAAGAAGACACCACAACAGGCACCACAGCAGGGTGAAGTCAAGAAAAAGCTATCGTGGGTTAAAACTTCAACATATCATCACCCACATCACCCAGCGAGACAACCATCAAGATGGAAACCACGTTGTCACATGACGGATGGCGAGGAGAGAAGATCCACCCACTACACATCAACACCGAAGAGCTGCCATGGTCAACTTCCATCTCAAGCGAGCGAGGCACCAGCGAGATCGAGGGTTCACCTTTCTCTTGGATGGCTAGATGCACGTGCATGGTATCAGTGGACTACTCTTTTGAGTAGATCTTATTATTTGTATTCTTCCCATGTTTCGGGGACGAAACATGCTTAGGGGGGTGGAATGTTATATACCTAGGGGGGATAATATGGGGTACCAAGGGAGGTACCCAAGGTAATAATGTAATAATGGGATGGGCCATAGTAATAAATAAGGTGGTTAACCCATGTCATGTAAGGGACCACAAGTAGTTAATAATAATGTAGTGTGCCCATGGTATTAGTTGATGGTATGAGGGAACCATGGTAATGATGCATGGTATTGTATGTATGAGGCCTATATAAAGGCTAGAGACTCCACATGGAGGGATATGAAGAGAAGTATTCTTGTATGAACAGGCATATGGCTTGTGGAGTGTTCTCCTTCCTTAAGGAGTGAATGTATGGTGTTGCCCTACCTTAAGGGTTTGATCAATAAAGTATCATTTCATATTATTTTTGGGTTTATTTGCATTATCTTATACTTTTATATCAGATCTATAATATTCTTGGGTTAGATCTACAACATCTCTTTTGTTTTGGTAACTGTTTGATGAAGTAAGAAGAATTCACACTAATAATAGTAAGAGAAGATTGTGCTGATAAGAAAAGTAAAAAGTAGTTCACAAATCGTTATCATTGTTAGAAGAATCTCACTATAACCCAGATGCCCTAGATTCTTCAACATGGTATTAGAGCTAAGGTGACACATCAAGGAAGGGCATCTCAAGAACACATAGAAGATTGAAGCATCAGGATCAAGAATCAAGGGAACACAAAGGTTGAAGCATTAGATCTATAAGCAAGGGTTCTATATCCATCAAAGACAAGGAGGATTGCCATCTCCTCTCATAGATCCATTAGGAAGGACTACAAGCCTGGGAACAACGAAAGAAGAAAGCCTTCCATCTAAAGGCATCTTCAGGAAGGTTCATCCAAGAAGGGATTACATCAAAGACTTATCATCTTCAAAGGAAGGTACTCAGATCCAGGCCCATCATTGAAGATCTCCAAATCTACACATTTTGAAGTTTTCATCAACAAGCAAATCTATCACAAGGCACCTTGAAGGAAGCATCTTGAAGAACTCCAAGATCCAAGAAGTTGAGACTTCATACATCAAGGAAGCAACAAGATCTCCTCATCACTAACACTCTCAAGTAAGTATTTTTATGTCCTCTCTAGAAAATATCAAAATGTCTTTTTGCAAGGAAAGAAACAAATTGGTTGGTACTGTTAATTTCCTTGCATGGAAGAAGAGGACTGATCTACTTCTCAAAGAAAATGAACTTCTGGACTACATCAAAGGGAGTGTCACTGTTCCTGCTAAGGAACGAACTCAAGCCCTAGCAAAGTATAATAATGATGAAACAAGGGCTCAAAGGATTCCGATAGAATTCATCAAGGACCCTCTCATTCCTTATGTTTCCAAACTTGAAACATCTAAAGGAATCTATGATAAGATAGTGGAGCTATTCACAGTTAGTACAACTCGAGAAGTGATATCCTTGCTAATGAATTATATAAAATGAAGATATCAAAGGAAGAAGGAATAGCTCCCTACTTTATGAAGGTCTCTGAGATGAGAGACTAGCTGCAAGAACTGGGAGAAGTTATGTCAGATAGAGAGATGACAACTGTGGTGCTCAATGCATTACCTGAGGAATGGGGAAACTTCACATCAAGTATATATGCCAAGAAGGAAGCTACCCCGTTGAATGAACTTTGGTCTCTATGAAAAATTGAGGAGACTAGACTCAAAGCCAAAGATGATGTGGGATCAAAGGAGCAGGCATTTGCTGCTATGGCCAAGAGAAAAGGGAAATTTGGCAAGTTTGGTCCACAGAGAAAGGGTAAAAGAGATATGTCCAAAGTCCAATGCTTTGGTTGCCAAGAGTATGGACACTATAAGAGGGATTGTCCTAAGTTCAAGAAGGACAATAATAAGAGGAAATGAGAAGCCCACATTACCCAAGAAGTTAAAGAAGAAGATAAGAAGTAGAAGGAGGACTTGCCAGATCTCTACTATGATTGAGATCAACTTCTTCACACAAGTCTTCTTTAAAGTTTTGGGTATCATAGGAACATGTAGCAGTAGGATAGAATGCATGATTTATGAGAATGGAATCTTCAGGAATATAGAAGCATTATGTAGAGATAGCTCAGATAAAGATATTCATGTATAAAGGATGAAGCCATTAGATGACCTCATCAATGCATAAAGCAAATAACCATGATCAAGAAGAATTATCTTAGAAGGCCACTATCATCAGCAGAAAGGAGCAGTTGCAAGATGAGGACTACAAGAACCCTCTAGTGGATCTTCAATAGAAGGTTCATGACTTATAGGAAAAGCAGATGTTGTTGGAATTTCTAAGTTTAACCGTTAGAAATTCATCCTATACTATCTGGTTTATTTCTTCCTACTTGTTTAATTACTTAAGAAGTTATTTACCATGTAAACACTGAAAATAAACACAAGTACAGTATCAACATCTACAGATCATCAACTCAATGAAAACAAGCACACAAGTGACACCGTTATTTTTGGACCAACATCCCCGGAAAAACCCAATGCGGGAAAACCAGTGCAGCTATTCAGAGGGTTTTATTATTATGCAGTTTTCAAAATACAACAAGGGTGCGAGAAATGGCTCACCCAACAGAGAATGCCCTTGGCAGTGGTACCTCTCCTCGGAGATAGATATTCCGGCTGATTAATCACCGGATGAACAATACCACAACAACAATTGCAGCTCCCACTACTCTGTGTCACTCTGATAGGGACTGCGTCACCCTACCTGGCTTACCAGCACCTAGTCTGTCCCACAAAATCCTTCTAGCATTGCCTCTTGGCCCTGCGTCAGCTCTTCTAGCCCCTGCGTTAGCTTCTAGAGCCTTTGCGTCAGCCCCTAGACCCTCTGTGTCTTACATGCTGGCCTCTCCTGGCTCTGCGCAACTCTTGGCTGTCTCTACGTAGCACCCAGCTGCCTTTACGTCAACCTTTCTAGGCTCTACGTTGTCTCTTTGGTACAAACTCTGCCTCTCTGCTATGTATTCACTACCCCTTGCTGCTAATCACTGATTCTATCTCTCTTAGCGAACCCTGCTCTAGAGAATAGAATGACTGATCACAGTGTTTTCTCCAACTGACCCTCAAGCCTCCTTTTATACTTTTCTTGTTGGTCCATCAACAGTTGAGATTAAATCTCTAATCAACGGCTAAGATTAGATTTATCTTGATCCATGACTTTTGGAACATTCTAACCCAGTTTTATATTAATACCCATTAAAATTTTATTTTTCCTAAGTTTTAGACTTAGGAACTCTATTAAAAATATTAATTATTTTAATATCTCCCAAACCGGTAGAATCTGCCCAAACCATTTCTGGGTCTTGGAGATCTCATGTGCTTTAGCCTCTCCACCAATTTTCAAAGCTAGAGCACATCCGATGCTACCCCAAATCAACACTCCCTCTTAGCGAGGACTGTGCTCTAGTAATACTTCACACTGAGTATCACCCCGATTATCTAGCACCGGTCTCTGTGCTGATGCTAGGCCTCCTTGCCCAACATCCTCTGCACTGCTGCAGCCTGTACTGCTACCCATGGCCCCGCCACTGCCACTGCTGCATCCGTACTACAGCTCCCTCTACATCCATGCTGCTACTAGTCCATCCTCCCAGCACTGCATCTGCACTGCATCCCCTCTCATCATGCTGCATCATGCTGCCCATAGCACTGCCACTGCTAACTGCTCCACTGCAACTCTGTTACTGAGAAGTAACTAATCCACCCAATTCTGACATCCCTGTTAGGGTAGAGACAATCCTGATGCTGAAGCTCCCTGTGCCGCTAACAAGTGCTCCCTCTACTGACCTCTGCATTGTTGCAACAACTCCCTGCATCTTGCACCGTTGCACACCTCTCTGTGCCATCCTACACTAGTGCAACACTCCCGTGCCTCTCGCACTGCTACATCCTGCTAGCCTCACACTGTCCCAGGACTCCTACACTGTAGCACTATCTGTCGCTCTGCCTGCATCTATCTCTACCGACTTCTGCCAGTCCTGCTACTCCTCTTCGGGGCTCCCGTAGCAAGGTATAATCCAAGAGGTTGGGTACCTCAAGGATCCTGCCCCTCATCGCCTGTAGTCCATCTGAGTACAACTCGATGTCTCCCCACTTCTTCTCAAGTGGCACATGAGCACTCATCGCACAAGTGTCATCCTCCTCGACTTCCTTCTCTGCCTTTGCAGGCGCTACCTTCGAGTCTGAAGCCTCTCCCTTACACTTCTTCCTAGGACACTGGTTCGCAAAATGACCCGGTTCCCCACAACAGAAGCACTTGACCTTGGAGAGGTCCTTCTTCTTCCTTTCTCTTGCTTTCCCGCAGATACTAGAGCTGCATCCTCTTCTTCCTCCTTCTTGATTCTGACCCCTTTGCTGCTACTCCCCGCCTTGGTCAGCTATCTGATCTCTTCTTGACGATGAGCTACCCACAATTCTTCCCAATCTGGAAGACTCGTCTTGCCCAATATGCTCTGGACAAATACCTCCCAATCCTTAGAAACTGCGTTCAGTGTAGTCCTCACCATCAATTCCTCATCTAGCGTGGCCCCTATGGAAGTTAGTTGGTCACGGATCTCGTTTAAGCGACCGACGAAGACATCTATCTACTCTCCCTTCTACATCTGCTATGCCCTAAGCTGATTCTCCATGAGCATCTTCCTCTGCACGGAAGTATGCTGGTACAATGTCTGCAAGGCATCCCACATCTCCTTTGCCGTTTCCTTCTCGACAATATGTGGTACCACATGATCCTTGACCCCATCAAGGATGATGCACTTCGCCTTCGCCATTGCCTCCTCGTACTTTTCATTAGTTGCAGGGTCAACTAGGACAACCATCACTCTCATGGCGAAGCCCTTGAGGCGATGCCCGTCTAGAATGGACAAGATCTTGGCCTTCCAGACCACAAAGTTGGACGCTCCCTCGAGCCTATCCTGATCTCTCAGCCCATTCACGACCATCTCGCTGCTCTTCTTTCGACTCCTTCAAGTCTCTCAACTTCCCATTTGGAAGTTCTCGGTTCAACTCCCTCTGAGTCTCGATTTTGCTTATGGAAATCCCTCTGCCAACGTCAAGTTGCCCCACTCCGATCGTCTGTGCAATTGCAACACTGATCTAGATTCCTTGGCTAGAAATCCGCCTCGGCAGCAACTCCCTCCACCTTGGTCTTGCCCTGTTAGGTACTGTTCTGACCACAATACCCCACCAGCTTCGCTCCGCAAATTACCCACAACCTCCTATACCCCAACAACTGAAGGATTGAGCCACTTGGCTCTGCGCAATCCCGACACCGGCAAATCAGCTCCCCTAGCCAACTGCGTCAGCCCTCCTGGCCTCTGCGTGAGCCTGATTTTGCCTCCCTTAGCCTCTGCATTGCCTTTCTCTGGCCCAGAATGATGACGTAGTCCCTTTGCATCACTCCTTCCTTTGTCGCCTTCTACAAGGATCAACTCTGTCACTTGGGATAGCTGAATCTGCTGCAAATGCTCTGCTCGGCTGATGCCTTCAGTTTTCCTGTGATCTGCAATCTGGCTGTGATACAATGTTGGAATTTCTATGATTAACCATTAGAAATTCTTCCTGTACTATCTGGTTTATTTCTTCCTACTTTTTTAATTACTTAACAATTTATTTACCATGTCAATACTTAAAATAAACACAAGTACAATATCAACATCTATAGATCATCAACTGAAAGAAAACAAGCACACAAGTGACACCGTTATTTTTGGACCAATGTCCCCAAAAAAACCCAATGCGGGAAAACAGATGCAACTATTCAGAGGGTTTTATTATTATGCAGTTTTCATAATACAATTAGGGTGCTAGAAATGGCTCACCCAACAGAGAATGCCCTCGACAGTAGTACCTCTCTTTGGAGACAGATATTCTGGCTGATTAATCACCGGATGAATAATCCCACAGCAACAATTGTAGCTCCCACTACTCTGCGTCACTCTGATAGGGACTGCGTCACCCTACTCGGCTCACTAGCACCCAATCTGTCCCACGAAATCCTTCTAGCGCTACCTCTTGGCCCTGCGTCAGCTCTGCTAGCCTCTGCGTCAGCCCCTAGACCCTCTGCGTCAGCCCCTAGACCCTCTGTGTCTCACATGCTGGCCTCTATTGGCTCTGCATAGCTCCTGGCTGTCTTTGTGTAGCACCCAGCTGCCTCTGCGTCAACCTCTTCGGGTTCTGCGCTCTCTCTGGTACCAAATCTGCCTCTCTGCTATGTATTCATTGCCCCTCACTGTTGATCACTGATTCTATCTGTCTTAGCAAACCCCGCTCTAGAGAATAGAATGACTGATCACAATGGTGTTTTCTCCAACTGACCCTCAAGCCTCCTCTTATACTTTTCTCGTTGGTCCATCAAAGGCCGAGATTAAATCTCTAATCAATGACTAAGATTAAATTTGGCTTGATCCATGACTTTTGGAACATTCTAACCCAATTTTATATTAATATCCATTAATATTCTATTTTTCCTAACTTTAGACTTAGGAATTCCATTAAAAATATTAATCATTTTAATATCTCCCAAACTGGTTAGAATTTGCCCAAACCATTTCTGGGTCTTCAAGATCTCATGTGCTTTAGCCTCTCCACCAATTTTCAAGGCTAGAGCACATCTGATTCTACCCCAAATCAACAGATGTTTCGACAGGAATTCCACTTATGGGGATTCAAGAAAGGATGATGTGAAGGCAAGGAAAGATGTAGCAAAGCAAATAAGATTGAGGTAATCTCAATTTAGGAAGTTGTCAAAGGAAGCTGAGATGATCAAGGAAAGAATTAAGATGAGGTATGTATGCATCTATGTTTTCAGTTAAAGTCATGCCATCATTTGTATCAATGAGCATTGGGAATTGCTCTGGTAGCATGGTCAAAGAATAGGGTAGATCTCTTTTCATTAAGAATATGCATGAAGACATGGTTCATTCACTGATAAAGGTCAACATGAGTTTCATCATATGGAGTATGAGGTGGTTGACAAAGAAAATCTATAAAGAAGCATATGAGATAAAGAGACTAGGGATAAAAGGACACCATGGACACTAGGAATCAACATTCGACATATTTGTTTAAGGCATCTCTAGGAAGAAGGCATGAGAATTCTAACAAAGGAAGAAAAAGATCAAAGGATTCTTGACACCTTAAAAAGGCCTTGGAGATGTGAAACATGCAAGATACTAATGATTCAAGCCAACAAGATGTCATGATGAAGAGCCATCTTGAAAGGTACTGTTTGACTTAATGTTATATTTTGATTTTTCTTGAGTAATATCTGGATGGAGTCATGCAAGGCTACTGGAACAAAAGTTGTAAGTGTAAGTACAACTAGCATTCATGTGGAGGATGGAAATTTCGGAAAGAAGCATGATGAGAAAGAAGTAGCTATATGACAAAGGTTCCAGATATGTATCAAGAAAGCCACTTTCCATGAAGAAAGGAATGACATGACAAACTAAGAAGGAAAGTGATCGATGGCTAATGCCCTACAAGGAAGAAGCTTGAATGAATTTCATGAGATCAAGGAAAGAAAGTGATCAAGCAGCTGAAAGACCCACAAAGAAGCAGTTGTTGATGGAAAGGAGAGTCCCTAGTTGAGAGGGAGCTCTGACAAGTCCCTAATTAAGAGGGAGCTTGGGTACATTCCTTCACAATAATGAGAATATCGTCCCTAGTTGAGAGGGAGAGATAGACACAATATTGTTGTCTTCACTTGGGAGGAAAGAATGGAGGATTGGGTAATCATCTGACATCCGATGCTCTTTGAGGATGTGTAGGGCATCCAAGATAAGAGTAGGCAAGAGGACTGATATTCTTTGAGGGCTGGCAACCCAAGATAAGAATAGTCCTAGAAGGTCATACTCAGTGAACACCCGGGTGGGTATGTACCTTGAGAAACAATGATGAAGGTATCTATAGTCATTGGTCTCGCCAATATTGTGCTTTGATCTACTTAGAGATAGGGTTGTCAGTCAAGGCCTTGTTGTCGAAACAATGTTGGTTACTATGATGCTATAACAGATGGATTGCCAATCCGATTTCTCTTATGTGAATTCTTCAAATTGAAAATGGCCAAGCACCTTGTAATTATTTATGAATACCTCCCTAATTAAGAGCGAGTGTTGAAGAAAGTGTAACTAGGTTGGGTCTTCATAAATGTAATTTTGATCTTTGTACTTGTAAAAGAAAATAAATATTATTTTTGTAAATTGTAAAAATGAGTTTCTTGCTCATTTAATAGGTGAAGCACATGCTTGAGTGCTTCTAGGAAAGTCAAAGAGTCAATGTAATTGTTGAGTACCCATGTGGGCATGTTACACTATGTAACCTATGTATTAGAGTCAAAGAAATATGTCAAAGAAGATCCTCCAAAGCAAAGACAAGTCTCCTCTTCAAGTCAGCTCAAGAAATAAATTTTTATGCACAAATGTCAAGTCAGCCTCACCAGTTGATCAAGTCGGCCTAAAAGGAGGGACAAACTCCTATATATAGGGCAATTCGACCTCGCAAAAGGATCACATCTCATCTCTGAAATCAACGAAGAAGAGAGGACGAAAAAGAGGTGCAAAAAAGAGGAATAAAGTTGATTCTAGGGTACGAGGAAGAATCAAGAGAAATCGAGTTTGGGAGGGTTGTTTTAGCACCTAGTTCTGTCACATGTGTGAAGAAAGGAGGGCAGTTTTGCAGTCACATCAGATCCACAAGTGCAACAACATAATCAAGTTTGATTGGGCTAAGAAAAGACATCTAATAAAGCCTCCATCTCTAGCGAAGAAGAGGACACCTAAAGCGAAGGAAGGAAGCAAGTGAAAGGGCTCATTTCAAGCCCTAGATCAGCCACACATGCGAAGAATTCAAATCTACAGGTAGGTAAGAGGATCAACCTCTCAACTTGGAAATATCTCTTAAAGAAGGTCTCATTCACTAGCTTAAGTGTCAAGGAAAGGGAAGATGAAGTAGGGAAGGAAAGGAAGACTCCAAAGAAAAGGTCTCTAAGGAGACCTAAGGTTTTTGCAGTTGCCGGAAAAAGAGTCCTAAGTTGCCGGAAGAAGTACGAAGGAAGAGATCAAGGTGCAAAAGCAGAAGAAGGAAATATTCCCCATTAAGGAAATTATTTAATTTGTTTATTTAAATTTGAGTCGATTCATATGAAGTTAGCAAATGGGAACGTCAATTTGGGCAAATAATCATAAAAGGAATTTGGAAATTATATTTGAACTTATGAGCAAAAAAAATTCCAATTTGAAGCTCCTGCCAAAAAGATTTTAAGTCGGCTTGATATTTGAAGGGACCTTGAATGAATATAAAAGAGGACCAATCCTTCTCTCTTCTAGTAGAATTCGTCTTTGTCTAATAAGACTCGCATCTCTGTATTAATTCGTTGATGCTGGCAACACATACATCTGCATATGTCTCTAGTGATTCTCAAGCTCTCATTTCTCTGAAGTAACTGTGACTCATTGTAATAGCTATGACATTAGCACCATCGTTCTTTGCATAGTCTTCGCATCAGTTCACAAAAGATCTCACATCACTCTATGGCTTAGTTTAGCTCATATGGTTCATTTTGTATGGATCAATTCAGTTCATATAGCACAATTCAGTTTCCTATGGCACAGTTCGTATGCTACAAGACCTCATTTGCATTAGTTATAGGACCCTGCTCTCGCTGTACTACATGCATTTTATTCTCACTCTCTGTTCTCACTCCTATGCTACAAAACTCCCAAGTCTCACTACAAGCTATAGGTACACTCGCATGGTTATTGTAACAACTCGTGTCTCTTTGTAATATTTGGCATGGTATCATCATCTCTGTAATAATAAAGGTATAATACTCCTCTGCGATGGATTTGGCTTGATTTCCTTTGATGGTATTGACACAATCCTTTGCAATCTGTATGATATAAACTCACAGTACATATGGCATCTCTACATGTGGTATTTACTATTCACACACTGATTGCGCAGGACTCACCCTTGGTGATGCTATAAGAATTGTATGAATCTTTCCTCTATGACCTTGCTGGCATCGATACACAGTTTATGATCAGATTCAACAATACAGTCCATGATCTGTCTTGTCACAATAGTCTCGTACCTTGTCATAGTAGTCTTGGCAAATTAATCTGGCCACAATGGTTTATATGGTTTCCTGGCACTATAGTCTATGTACAACGTTGTATATGAAAAGTACCTATGGCATTGGAAATGAGAAGTATATGTGCAGTATGTATGGTAGAGCAATATGACTCAGTTTTATTTGTATGGGTCCTCTGTACTATTACATATGGTTCCTCTTCATGGCATCAAAGGTATAGTTGTAGTTCATGGAAGACTTTATGGGTATGATGGCAGCATATACGTATTGGTATGTTGTAGAGCATGGCAACAAATATGTATTGGTGTGCTGTAGCATCTAATAGTAAGTGTGATATATGTCATGACTTCAATTCTGATGTAACTATCTATTGAAGTACTTTGTATCTCAGCTGATCAATTGATGAAATCTAATAGAAGAAGAAGAATTTCGGGTTTTCCCCTTGTGGGGGTTTTCTTTGGTCTCCAACCAATCCTTGTGTCTCTATGTGTGCTTGCTTTTCTTCTGATGTTCCTTTTACTGTTCCGCTACATTACTAATGATGTTGTTCTTTCTACATAATTGCATATGATGTAATAATGTTGTGGGGTGAATTCAATGTGTAAATGATGTAATGCAATTATCAAAGCAAAGAAAAATATTGCCCTAAGAGAAAATTAACAATCCATAGCCTCATAGATGTAGCCCATGACCAACTTTTCCCCATCCACTGCCTGTAACACCTTAATCAGGGGCTTACCAATTTTCACAACCTTTGCAAACATTTTCCAAAAAGAGTTGTAAAAAACCTTCTTTTTGGTGTCTTTGCCATCTTGTCTAGGAGCCCATCGAGATAAATTCCATTCATCACAAGAAAATATTTTCTGCAAGTTTTGGTGTTGAGTACTGAGAGATTGCAATGTAAGGAAGTTTGTTGCAAATCTTATAATGGTAGGCAGAACAAGCTCCTCGCCTCTAGTGTTTTTCCTCTTTAGGCTCAATACTCATGAGTGGTTGTAGATGTATTTTGTGGTACACTTGGCATGCTCTACAATGTTATTTACCTAGTCCACTTTGCCTATGTCCTCAAGCATGAGGTGTTGAAAATGTAGTGATGGAAGGGCGTGTGCCTTAGCTCTTGAAGACCTTGATTTGTCTTTCTCTAGCCATGAGTGCGAGTTCATGAGTTAGATTTCAGTTAGGATGAGTTTATTTCCAGTTTACTGGAATGATCATCAAGATTGCATGTCTAGAGTTGGAGCTTCAATTACATGGAGTCTTCTTCAGTTTGACTACAAAACGAGGTGGCAATTACAAATTCAGTTAGAACAAGTTAGTCTTTGGTCTTGATTGAAGGATAATGAGTTAATACTCTAAGTGTTGATTGGAGAGAGAGAGTATCACTCTCAGTGAACTCATTATCAAAACTTGACTTCTAAAATTAAATTGGGCCTTTCTTGCATGTTCAAATTGGGTCTATAAAGAGGAGGGTGAAGACACATAATACACACAAGTTTGAGTTCATCTTTGAGTGTGGAGAGTGCAAAATTGAGCATCAATTGTGTGCAAGGATTTAGGAGATTGTGCCCTACAAAATAGGAGCTCCTTGTGCACTATGAAATAGGAGAACATGCACAATGAAATAGGGGCTCCAATGCGCAAGGAAATAAGAGCAGGATCAGGGGATTTGCAGGGTTAGTCATGTTAGTTTAGCAGGAGAATGAGTGTGTTCTCAGAGAGAGTTTGCTTTGTAATATATCCTATTGGTCAAGAACAATTAATAAAATTCCACAAGAAGGAAAGCAAGTTTTCCCATTTGGGTTTCCTAGGTAAACAATCGTGTCAATTTGTGTGATTGTGTTTTTATCTCTTGATCATTTTATGTTGCTTATAAATTGTAAAGAGACTCAGTATCTTGGTGAAAGTAAATTTGGTTTCAGTGTTAGTTGCCTTGTTTTCAGAAATTCACTAAGTAGTTGCAAGGTTTCAGGAAAATTAACATGGTATCAGAGCAGAGTACAACATAAATACCAACACCAAATTGATCAGTTAGTGAAGCGCGTAGTTTAGGTTGATGGATTGTGCTAAAGTTTTGAAGATAAATATTTGAATAGTAGGATGGCATTCCAAGGACTAAGAGAAGATCAATGTTTAGAGGGAGCTTTGAATTTTTTCTCATGGATGGAGTGGATATCAGTGGTGTTGGAGGTTAATGGGATGTTAGAGTTTGTGAAGGATCAAATAAATCCACCCCAAGATGCCCAACAATTGTTCTAGCATAACAAGAATGACACCAAGGCCAGGAGGATCATTCTTGAGGGGGTCAAAGACCATGTTATTCCTCACCTCCATGGGAAGAAGACAACATACAACATGTTCAAAGCCATCTTGGATTTGTATCAGGGTTCCACTGATGCCAGGAAGCATGGATTTGCATCATGAGGCGCTGAAGATCCTTCAACAGATAGCCACTAGGATACCACAATGCAATTTTGACAAGAATGGAGTTAGCAAGGGGTGTTAGAAAATTGGAATTAGAAAATCGGAAAGTCAGAAAGATTTTCTTATGTTGATAATTACTTGTGATATTTTTGAGTTCTTATTAACTTTCTTATGTTCTTCCTTTCTCTTTTTTTCGTCAAGCAACTATCAAAATCAAAACACGAAGATCGAAGACATCATATGTAGGCACTCCGCTAGGGCTAAAACCCCTATATAGGGGAAAACCTAATCAAACTCTTCCACTAGCAAATTCAAGTCGAGATAGACCAAGACCTTAGACCCAAAGACCTTACTCCACCAAGTCAGCCTTTCAATATAATTCAACAACCTTCAATAGTCTCTTCTTGTCCAACAGCTATAACTAAGAAATAACCCAGATTTTAGGCCAACTTTAGCATTGCAGTTTTGACCCCTCTAGTAGCTTAGCAACTTCACACATGTGTGTGTGTGTGTGAGAGAGAGAGAGAGAGAGAGAGAATTTCGACTTCTTGTGCTTAATAGAGATCTCCTCCTTTACTAGCCCTTTCCTCTTCTTCCCTTGAATTTCACACTTTTTTTGGCCCCTGAAGTTTCAAATCGAACTTGATGAGTGAGTGCTCCAAATGAGGTTGAACTGCTGTCTCAATATGGGATTTTCTGCCCCTTAGTTAGGCCGACTTATCCAGTTTGAGGTCGACTTGGTGGAGTAGACCTAGAAGACCTAATTTACATCAAAATAAATTTCTTTCTTGATAAATAGAGCCAAAGAAAGGTCTTTTACATTATGACATGGACAAGGATACTTGACATAAACCCTAGAAGCCTTCAATGTGTTGAAGAATCTAGGGCATCTAGGTATGATGAGATTCTTCTGACGATAATAACTATTTGTGAGGTACTTTTGACCTTTTCTTATTAGCACAATCTTCTCTTATTATTATTAGAGTTTGTTCTCTTACTTCATCAAACAGTTACCATAACAAAAGAGACAAGAACACAAGATGTTCGCTCTTTGCCAGGGAAAAACCTCTCTCTCCTAGAGAGGAAAACCCTTCTGCAAATTTCTTTTATTGAAGCTTTAATTGACAAATGCCAAACCCTAGACCCTTGACCAGTAGATCCTCCAAGCACAAGACATAGTCTCTCTTTGGTACCTTCCCTTATGATCTTCAATCAAAGCCTTCTTCTGCATTGCACCTTGATCTCTTCCCTCTCACTTCTTTTGACAATTGGTAGCACTTTCCTTCGTTCCTTTTCCGGCAACTACAAAAACCCTAGGTCTCCTTAGAGACCTCTTCTTTGGTGTCTTCTCTACCTCGCTCAACAATCTTCCTTTTCCTTGATACTTAGGCTAGAGAATGAGACCTTCCTTGAGAGATATTTCCAAGTTGAGAGGTTGATCCTCTTTACCCTACAACAGACCTGATTTCTTCGCATGTGTGGCTGATATATGGTTTGAGATAGGCCCTTTTACTTGCTCCCTTCCTTCGCTAGGTGGGGGACCTCCTTCGCTTGATATGGAGGCCTATTTGAAGCCTCTTTTTAGCCCAATCGAAACTTCTTGGAGGGCTACAATTTCTGACTTGTTGCAACAACAGAATGTCCTCCTTTTCCTTCGCACGTGTGAATGAGATCAGCCCAAAACAGAGATAACACTTGCCTTTTCTTGCCTTTCCTTCTTTGCTTGCCCTAGAAGGCTTTTTCCTTCTATTTCGCACCTCTTTCTCGCTGAATTGCAGAGCTGGTCGAATTGCTTCTTGAATGAGAACGAGCTGCCCTATATATAGTGGTTGATCTTCCTCTTTTGGGCTGACTTGATCAACTAGTAAGGTCGACATCGTTTTAAGTGAACCAAAAATTCATTCTTTGAGCCAACTTGGAGAGGAGACTTGTCTTTGCTTTGGAGGATCTCTTTTGACATATTTTTTTGACTCTAATACATAGTTTCACATAGTGTAACATGCCCACACGGGTCTTCAATAATTATTGACTCTTTGACTTTCTTAGAAGCAGTTAAACATGTGCTTGACCTATCAAATGGGCAAGAAACCCATTCTTGATAATGACAATAATAATAATCCTTTTCTTTTACAAGTACAAAGATCAAAATTACATTTATGAATACCGAACCTAATTACACTTTCTTCAACACAATGGAGGCTTGACCTAAAAACAATTGACCCAAGCATGAAACCCATGCTTAATCAGTCAATTTCTTTAATAATAAAATTTCTTTTTCTTTCTTTTGACAAATACATTACATCATGACTCAAATACAATTATGAAGTTCGACGCCAGTTACATTCTTCAACACTCCCTCTTAACTAGGGAGGTATTCATAATTACATATATATAGAGGTACATGGAAGATCTCAAAATGATATGCTCTATGAAGAGTCATAGCACACTCAGTGCTGCGGACTAGATACCTGACCAGGGTATTCTATCCGAGTGGGACTAAGGGGACTCAAGCTTTAGCCACTCTAGGTACCATCAGGATTTTAAGCTCTACCACCAACCTAGGGATCTAGGTGTGTATCCAAGGTTGGAGCTCCATGACCAACGCCACCCTCCCTCTTCGGGATCTAGACATCAACACATAGGTCAGCCAAATGTCCTCCCAAGCATCTTTCCATAAGATGCTTCATCTCTCCCTATCAACTAAATCAGATATATCCATTTGTCCAAGCATGCTTCCAAAGTGTTCAACCTTTTTATGGAGAGATTTACCTGTACAAACACAAACCCCAATCAGTAATAAACTTTCAAATATAAGTAAACACAAACCTTTGGGGTCCTCAATCATTCTGATGCTACTTTCATCATCAAGTTATCCATATACAATTTGTTGGAAGCTTTCTTCTTCTTTTATTTCTTCAGCAGCACCAAATACATCCTTAGATCTTCTCAAGTCTTTTGTTTGCAACTTCATGAACATTCATCTGTAGTACTTTTGTTTACTTCAAGGTATTTATTGTCATAATATGCCCTCCCTCTCAACTAGGGAGATATACCCTTTCTTCTATCCAGGCTCCCTCTCAACTTAGGGAGATCAACCACTTCCTTCTTCTATAACATCAAAGAACCTTTCACAACTTCATTCCTTCTTACGACATCAAGGTCATCTTGATCATCATCATTCATATAACTTCCTTCATCATGCTTATTATTATCATACAAACATCTTCATCATCTTGAAGATTATGTACCTGCAAAATTTTAATAGCAAGTACAATCAAATACAAACATATAGAAGCATGAAGTTAACTATATCAAAATCATGTCACTATAATGGAAGGATTTAGACTTTAGACATCAAACACCTAAAACTAGTTAGGTTCATAATCAATAAGAGACACCTCTTTCTACATACAAGACTTCAAACTTCTTGCTAGGGTTTGTCATAAACCCTAGGCTCCATCTTCGAGACACAAAACCTTAGATATCAACCTATGCATTGGTTGTGGAGAAGGGGGGACGAGTTTCTGGGATGGCTAGAGTGCACTCCCAAATTTTCAGGGGATGGTAGGTTGGGGATGGCAAGTGCGGCAACTAATTTTTATATTTATTAAAAAATAAAATTTAGTAATTCAACATAAACATGAATGATAAATTAAAATACAAAAATTAGAACTATTACTAATTTTGAAATTCAAATTACAAAATAAAATACTAAAGTCTAATACTATCTAATTATCATTGCGCATCACAAAAACAAATCTCATCATCATTGCCCATTGTCAAGAACTTAAGAAGTACTACTAGTCTGCTACAACCTATAATCTACTATTGTCTACATAATCATTCTATGATGCATGATGAATCATTTCAAAATTTAAGTAGCAACTAAACTTTAAAGACTAAAAGTAAAATTTAATAAAATTGTAAACATGAACAAGTCATTAAAATTTAATTATAAATCCCAAATTAAGAGTCTAGAAATTAAGAACCTTGCGGGACTTGTCATCAGTGTAATGTATATCATAATCATTTAGAATCACTATTATTTACAAAGCACAAAGAGTATTACCATCTCATCTATTTACCTTATAACATTAAGTGTTAAAGATGAGTTAGCCATTGTAATGTTTATTTCAGGAGTAACAAATGTTATGTACAAAAGTAATAATGTCATAAAGTGAAATAAATTATATATAATAAATGATGTTTATGTTAATGTATTCAGGGAATTAGTTGATTGGTTCCTACAATGAATAATGGAACTTGCTACTTATATTGACAACACCACTAGTAATTTAGTAGCACATTGACATGTCATCTAGTCTCTCCTACTTCCCTCTTGCATATACTTAACATGGTATTAAAGTCATGGTGATTGTGGCATAGGGAAATTTCAAAGATTCATGTCAAGAAAAGGTTTGTCACATACATGGAGAAAGGGAGAAGTTCAAATTGAAGGCAAATTAATTCATGTAGTATAGTCATTGTAAACTGTAAACATGAATAAGTCATTAAAATCCCAAATTAAGATTCGCAGACTCCACCCAGTTGCTTGACTCTTACCTCACTTGAAACCTTCGCTCGAGTTCTCTCAACTCTGTTTACCTTTGCCGCTGTGAATGTAGTTCTTTGCTCAACGTTTACCTTTGCCCGCTGTCTCAAACTTCGCTTGACTCTTACTTGCAACCCTCGCAACCTGTTTTTACCTTCAACCTTCGCCCAAGCTTAGTGTTTACTTGCAACCTTTGCAACCTGTGTTTACATTCACTGCCGCGTCTCTGTGACAATGTTTACCTCCGTCGCCGCCATGTAGTGTAGTGTGTAGTATGTAATAGATTTAGTTTAGTGTGTATGTGATAGTTTAAGTTTAGTCGATATGTTTAAGTTGCGATAGGGTTTACGTTTCAAAATTTGTTTTTTAATTTATTGACTTTAATGTTTAGAACTTAGGTTTTAAAATCTATTTTTTTTTTTAATTTAAAATTTTTAAAAGTTTAATATGCATGATATCGGGGGACATCCTAAAGTCCCATGAAAAGTCCCTGATTTTTTGAGGGACGACCTAGAAGTCCCCAAGTACCCGGTAGGGTCCCCAACCAATTGAGGAAGTTTTCGACAAGTTCGAAAGTACTCAAATTGTTGGGTCGGAGGAAACACCAACAATTTTGGTGGGGACGGGTCCCCGTGCAACATAGATATCAACAATTCAATCAAATAACAATTCTAATATACTTTTAGAATTACATGACAGACTCTACCAAGATTTTATCATCAAAACTAAATGAAATCAATATCATCATATCCTAGAATATCAATCTCTACTAGGGCTTTGTTACAAACCCTAGGATTCACAAATTAAAATAGGACTATCAACAATTAGGCTAGCATACTCACATATAAATATCTAGGATTTCATGCACTATCATTTCTCGTCAATATCAATACATCGAAGTTAGATATACAACAACTGTCTCCAGGCTAAGGTTTCGATCATACAGATGAATATACACTTAAGGTTTTATTCCTAGGATCTTACTATAAATATTACAAGGGTTTTGTTCATAAACCCAAATTCACCAAATCCTAAAGATCTAGGGTTTTTAGACTTTATCAACAACCCTAAGGGGACTAGGGTTTCAACATTATTGACATACCCTTAGCATCAAGAGGCTAGGGTTTTATAGTGAACCCTAAAGGTTAGGGTTTCACAAGAATGATCAAAATGATAGTATGATGAGGGTAGATTTAATCTAATGATTAATCACCCTAACAAGAATCTTTAAGATTCAAAACCCTAGACATGACGATGTCAGTATTGTAAAGAAAATATTAAAAGAAGAATGATCGTAGCTTTTATATGAAGAGAACTTTATAACAAAGATTATAGTCTAAGACATACCTTGAGTTGTTCCTTAACAAACCTTGTAGGACATCAATTCTTGAAGGGCTTCCTTTGCAACAAAACTTCTTCCATGCTTCAAGTCTATCCTTTGAAGTCTCCTCCATAACCTTTGAGTATTTAGCAAGCTTTCCTAACCAAGGAAAATATAAAGAAAAAGGTTATTAGCATACAATACAAACAAATCTTGATGTGAGGAGGAAACCAAACATGAAAAGATGAAACAAAGAACAAAATACTTATCTTTTTGGTAAAAATGGTGGAGGCTCCCTCTTAATCCAATCTTGAGGGATACCTACAACTTTATCAAAATAATTCAAAAATGTTCTAACAAGACATGTTAGACCTACAAACTCTAGAAATTAAAACATAAAGGAAAACAATACAAGACTAAGAAGGATATGTAGGAGAGGACTTAGTAGTATAAGTCCTTGACTTCTGATTCCTCAGTCTTGTTCTTCTTAGGTGGAGCTTCATCGATAATATTTGCTTGTTCCCTATCTCTCTTCTTATTCCTTGGATTCTCAAGACATTGATTCTTGTAATGACCCATCTTATGACAGTTGTAACATTCAATTTTGGATAGGTCAACTTTCTTCTTTGGTCCTTTGAACTTCTTGAAGGTTCCCTTTTTCTTGTGATGAGTAGAATAGCTATTAGAGGTATTTTCTTCTTCATCTTCCTTCTTGTTGTTTACTAATGATATTCGAGCTTCTTCTTGACTGCATGCATCCCACATTTGTTCAAATGTTGGAGTATCCTTCTGTTAAAATTGGCAACTAGGGCCAAGCTCCATGTGGGTTATTTTATTAATGGAAGTTGATATTTTTCTTGGATCCCTGTCATCGAGAGGTGTAGGATTGATCTAAAGGTCATTCGATTCCGATAAGTATTCATGGAGGTATGCATTTATTTGGGTTATGGGACAATTCGTCAAGGTCGGCCAACACCCAAATAACCCCCTCTTGTGCTCTACGTTTTAGTATAAATAAAAGAGGACTTTGAGTTTTGACTCTCACTCACTCACTCTTGTGATCTCTCTTCATCCTGTTTTGGGTTTGACGAAGATGAGATCTAGAGGGAGTGCCCCAGGATTTACGCTGCCCTAAGATAACATCCCCTAGATCTAAATGCAGTCTTGGGAGAATAGGCTCTACGTTGCTCTAATGGAGAAGCCTAATGCAGCCATGGAAGAAGCCCTACTGTTATCATGAAGAAACACTTACGCTGGCATGGAAACAAAGCCCTCACACTGCTTAATGAAGAAGCCTCCTATCACAGTCATGGAACAAGGGTTCTAACGTTGTTATGCCCTAAATGCAGAGAGACCTAAACTCTGTCCTAGAGAAATCTTGGCTACAGCCTAACGTTGTCATGGATGACCCTATGGAGATGACCTTAACACAGTCTCCTAGCCGAAGTACTTAAGGAAGTGTCTTAGCCATAATCTGGCCGCTGTCCTGGCCCTAGAAGTAGTCCCCTATCTGTTGTCCTGAGGAGAGGTCTACACGCTGGTCTAAAAGAGACCTAGCTGCAGTTCTGTGTAGCCCTAGTCATAGTCCGGATGCACTCTAAATGTTGGCCTTATTCCGCAGCAAAAGAAGGGCTCTATGCTGCCCTAACCACAGTCCTCCTAGGAGATATAATCTGCAGTCATTAAGGGTTCTATGCAGCAAGAGAAGGACTCATACACGCTGGAAAGAGGAGGTCTTAAATAGCTCTAGACACAGTCAAAAGGAAGTGTATTAAAGAGTGACCTAGACGCAACCATACCATAGCCTTATGATGCACAGGGACAACATCAAAGGAAGGTCTAGAAGTAACTTGAATGACATGGTGAAGAGTTCCTCAAGCAGCAGTAAGGAGGCCTAAAGAGGCCCTAATCTCAGACGTGAAGATGTCCTCATCCGTTGTCACATCTTGCCATAACTACAACTATCTCACTGCTGGTCAAAATCATGAATGAGGTACGTTTGGGGGCAATTGTCATTAGATTAGAAGTTAGAGGGCTAAGCTGCTGTCTAGGGTCTAGTTTGGGTCTGCTTGAAGAAATCTATAACTATAGCCTAGCTGCTCTGTTAGGTTGCAAACCATAGCAAGCAGCTAAGGCTGATATACATTTGTAGCAAAGTGGACGTTGTTTGATAAGAGCAACATAAGTATTGCAACAACATGATGTAGCAACAAGGTATTGCAACAACATGATGTAGCAACAAGGTATTGCAACATGATGATGATGATGTATTGAGTATGCCTTGAGTGTATGATTGGGTGAAACACAGTGACAGGTGCAACTGATGATGAGGTGCAGATCTATGATGAGAGCAGCACAGTGACAAGAACAACAACATGAAGTGCATAGCATGGTGACTAGGTCCAGCACTGTGATGATGAGTGCAGCATGGTGCAGCACGGTGAGGTGCAGCATATGGACAAGATGCAGCACAATGACAGGTGAAGGAGTCACCTTGGAGAATCAGTTGAAGCAACATGTCTTCAACTGATCTCACGTAGATATGATCGATTCTCTTATCTAGAAATTCGAAGTGTTGACTTCTGTTGTAAATGTACTATCTCTCTCTCTCCCTCTCTCTGTTGAACTATTGAAGAACATATAAGAAGAATTGATCAAGGGTTTCCCCACATTGGGGTTTGTCCATGGCTAGCGCCACATCTTGTGTCCTCTTGTCTTGGCTTGTCTTCTGCGATTTATGTTTATGTTCTATCTGCAGTTTACTTTAATGCTGATGTGATTGCTAATCTGGAAAAGACATTGAGCTAACTGTGAAAATTGAAATAAATTTCTCTGAGCGTAGAACATACCTAAAATTAACATGGTATCGAAGTTGAGGCGAAGACAAAGCCCAAGCAAGAGTGAAAGAGCAATCACCGAAGACAGTGGGGAAAGGATCAATGGATTCCTCATCCCTCTTCAAATTCACCGAGGGTGAAGTCGAAGCAGAGAATATTATCAGAATGGCGCATCAGAAGTTTCTGATGGCCTACGTAAAGATCACTTCATTGGGAAGTCCAGATCTAAGGGTGGAAGGAAAGGCAGATGCATTGTTTGCAATAGGTTCGGCCATTATGCGAAGGAGTGTCTGAATCGCAGAGACACATATCTTGATGAAGATAACAATCATCCCAAGGACATCTTCAATGATCAAAGGAATGACAGGTAATGCAGGTCATCAAGGAAATGGTCGACTCTTCAAAGAAAGCAAGGAACCCCAGATTCTTTGAGAATCTGGCTTATTGATTGTAGTGCTTCAAGGCACTTCATTAGATAGAAGGGTGCACTCTCTAATTTGGTAGAGATGGAAACAATTGTGGGATTATACTTGGAGCCGATGCCACCTATCCCGGAAAGGGTGTAGGGAATGTTACCCCTCAATTGAATGAGGGTAACTCAATTCATTTACAGAGTCTCTTTTATGTACTTGATCGCAAGAAGAACCTGGTGTCCATTTCAACAATGGAAGTCAAAGGTTACAAGGTGGTACTCATCGATGGAAAGGTACGTGTTTGAAAATAGAATTTTCAAAGATGTTTTTGAGTTTAGGGTTGTATCAAGTTGCAGGAAGTCCACTGGGGACCATTTCCATTGACACATGGCACCGAAGGTCTGTGAGTCAGATGGTGACAGGAATGCCTGAATTCAAAAAGAGCATAAAAGTACATGTCTGAGATGTAACGAAGGAAAATCTTACAAGGGGACCATTCCCCTCATAGGTTTGGAACAACCCTAGGGGTTTGAGATTCATGATCAGGAATCTCACATAGGCAAGTGGAAGAAAGCCCTTTATGGCTTGAACCAAAATTCCCTGGGCATAGTATGAGAGGATTGATAGCTGTCAGATGAAGCTGAGATTCACTAAGAGTGAAGCCGATCCAAACCATTGTTTGAAGGTTGTGGATGATAGACCTCTCATACTAGCACATTCTGAGGACGACCTATTTCAAACAAGTGCAGACCCTCTCACTTGCAGAAGTAAGAGGGAGTTGGATTCGGGATGTGGAATGGTAAACTGCAAGCCGGTGACTACCTCGAGGATCTTAACTTTCAGAAGTTATATGGTGATGATGACGGACCAGATTTGGGAAATGTCTCTGAGTTTCATAAACTCATTTGCATTGATGTTCTTGGTGAACTTCCGTCCAGACATATGTTTTTCAGTTAGCATGGTGAGCTCATATTTGGTTGAGCCTCACTGGATTGGTGCCAAGAATCTTCTGAGATATCTTCGGGGCACAATCTCTCATGGATTGAGATACATTGCCGGAAATATGAAGCTGCATGATTATTCAAACGTTGACTGGGTAGGCAGTGTGGAGGATCACTAGAGCACTTCTCAGCGCTGGTTCTCTTTGGGTTCTGCTTTGATCTCATGGATGAGCAGGAAGCAGAATTCGATTGCTATAAACATCGCCGAGACCGAATACATGGCTACGAGTATGATCTCGTATGAAGCTGCCTAGTTGTGGAAGCTCTTCAGTGAGCTATTTGTACACATGATGAATACCATTGTGATTCTCTGTGACAACCAGAGGGGGAATTCGATTATTGAGGAATCCCGTATTTGATGATTGCTTCAACAGATAGACATTAGATATTTCCTTATTTGGAATATGGTAAGTCGATAAGCGAGGAAGCTCCATTGCATTGAGACTAATGTACAAGTCATAGACATTTTGTCAAAGCCTCGGGAAAGGTCAAATCTGTGACATTCTCGAACGACTTGGAGTCGTTGAGAGACTTTCTTATAAGGGTCCTGCATGTTGCATGCATTGAGCTCTAGGAGATTTGGGAGGCTTTGGGTACTTACTAGAGCAACATACAACCATAGGGTGACTCACCCTCCCCTGGTGGTGTGCTATGTACAGGATGATTAGTTCTCCTGTGGGCCAAGATGATTAGTTCTCTATGGCGACTATGGAGCAGGATGATTAGTTCTCCTGTGGGCCAGGATGATTCGTTCTCTGTGGCGACTATGGAATAGGATGATTAGTTCTCCCGTGGGCCAACATGATTAGTTCTCTGTGGCACCCATTGGATAGGATGATTCGTTCTCCTGTGGATAGGATGATTAGTTCCCCTGTCGAGGCATCCTACCCATGTTGTCTGGGACTCATGGGAAGTACCTCTCATCTGATCAATGAGCAGGGAAATGAGGTTAGGGACCATAGTAGTACTATCGATGGACGCATCGTTGTATCTACCGTACTCCCTATGCTAGGATGACCTCCATTGGTCTGGGATCAGTATGAGTGATTTGAGACACTCTTTTGTGATATTGATCTGGGATCAATAAAACTGACTTCAGGGCAGTAAGATTAAACTGACTTCGGGCCAGTAGAGAATGGTATGAGACATTCTCGATCAATTCTTCTTCTTCATGGTTCAGTAGAGCAGAGCAGAGCATAACAAAGCCAAGCAGTGCAGGGCGCCGATGGCAGAGATAGTACAGATGGACATATGGATTAGTGGATGGAGTTATCCCTAGTTGAGAGGGAGTGTTAAAATTGGCAACTAGGACCAAACTCCATGTGGGTCATCTTATTAATGGAAGCTGATATTTTTCTTGGATCTCTCTCATCGAGAGGTGTAGGATTGATCTAAAGATCATCCGATTCCGATAAGTATTCATGGAGATATGAATTTATTTGGGTTATGGGACAATTCATCAAGGTCGTCCAGCAACCAAATAACCCCCGCTTGTGCTCTACGTTTTAGTATAAATAGAAGAGGACTTTGAGTCATTCGACTCACACTCACTCTTGTGATCTCTCTTCATCCTGTTTTGGGTTTGATGAAGATGAGATCTAGAGGGAGTGCCCTAGGATATATGTTGCCCTAAGATAACATGCCCTAGATCTAAATGCAGTCTTGGGAGAATAGGCTCTATGTTGCTCTAATGGAGAAGCCTAATGCAGCCATGGAAGAAGCCCTACTGTTATCATGAAGAAACACCTACGTTGGCATGGAAACAAAGCCCTAATGCTGCTTAATGAAGAAGCCTCCTATCACAGTCACGGAACAAGGGTTCTAATGTTGTTATGCCCTATACGCAGAGAGACCCAAACTCTGTCCTAACGTTGTCATGGATGACCCTATGGAGATGACCTTAACATAGTCTCCTAGCCGCAACACTTAAGGAAGTGTCTTAGCCACAATCTGGCCGCTGTCCTGACCCTAGAAGCAGTCCCCTATCTGCTATCCTGAGGAGAGGTCTACACGCTGGTCTAAAAGAGACCTAGTTGCAGTTCTGTGTAGCCCTAGTCACAGTCCAGATGCACTCTAAATGCTGGCCTTATTCCACAGCAAAAGAAGGGCTCTATGTTGCCCTAACTGCAGTCCTCCTAGGAGATATAATCCACAGTCATTAAGGGTTCTATGCAGCAAGAGAAGGACTCATACACGCTGGAAAGAGGAGGTCTTAAATAGCTCTAGACACAATCAAAAGGAAGTGTATTAAAGAGTGCCCTAGCTGCAGTCATACCATAGCCTTATGATGCACAGGGACAACGTCAAAGGAAGGTCTAGAAGTAACTTGAATGACATGGTGAAGAGTTCCTCAAGCCGCAGTAAGGAGGCCTAAAGAGGCCCTAATCTCAGACGTGAAGATGTCCTCATCCGCTGTCACATCTTGCCATAACTACAACTATCTCACTGCTGGTCAAAAGCATGAATGAGGTACGTTTGGGAGCAGCTGTCATTAGATTAGAAGTCAGAGGGCTAAGCTGCTATCTAGGGTCTAGTTTGGGTCTGCTTGAAGAAATCTGTAACTATAGCCTAGCTGCTCTGCTAGGCTGCAAGCCATAGCAAGCAACTAAGGCTGATATACATTTGCAGCAAAGTGGACGTTGTTTGATAAGAGCAACAGAAGTATTGCAGCAGCATGATGTAGCAACAAGGTATTGCAGCATGATGATGATGATGTATTGAGTATGCCTTGAGTGTATGATTGGGTGAAACACAGTGACAGGTGCAACTGATGATGAGGTGCAGATCCGTGATGAGAGCAACACAGTGACAGGAACAACAACATGAAGTGCATAGCATGGTGACTAGGTCCAACACTGTGATGATGAGTGCAGCACGGTGAGGTGTAGCATATGGACAAGATGCAACACAATGATAGGTGGGAGGCACCTTGGAGAATCAGTCGAAGCAGCATGTCTTCAACTGATCTCATGTAGAGATGATCGATTCTCTTATCTTGAAAGTCGAAGTGTTGACTTTTGTTGTAAATGTACTATCTCTCTCTCTCTCTCTTTCTCTGCTGAACTATTGAAGAACATATAAGAAGAATTGATCAAGGGTTTCCCCACATTGGGGTTTGTCCCTGGCTAGCGCCACATCTTGTGTCCTCTTGTCTTGGCTTGTCTTCTGCGATTTATGTTTATGTTCTATCTGCAGCTTACTTTAATGCTGATGTGATTTCTAATGTGGAAAAGACATTGAGCTAACTGTGAAAATTGAAATAAATTACTCTAAGAATAGAACATACCGAAAATTAACACCTTCCAACTGTTAATTTCTAATGGCAAAGCACTCCAAGATTTTGGTAGTCCTAGAAGAGCAGTAATTACGAGCCTTTTATTTTGGTACAACTTCATCTATTGCTTGGAGTTCATCTCTGATTCTAGATATCCTTATAAAGTAGGATGATACAATATCATCTTTCGTCATCTTAATAGTTCTTAATTCATTCTTGAGGCTTGCTATTTGACCAATGTTCTTGATGGTGAATAATTTGGAGAGAGCCTCATACATTTCTTGAGTGGAATCTATGTTGGATATGTATGGAATTAGGTTTTCCTTTACTCCATCCACTATTAGGTTCATGGCCAAGATTTCGGTTTCTTTGAACTTATCTTTCTCTTCTTCATCAGTAGGTTTCTTGACTTTTCTTTAAACAAGATTCAAAACTTTGTGCTTTTCGAGGATAAGATCTATCCTCTTTTTCCATGCCCTGTAGTTGGAGGCTCCTTCTAGCTTTTTTTCTCCCTTCATTGAAGTTGACATAGTTCCTGTAGGCAATAGGCTTCTCTTCTTATATAATCCTTTTCCTTAATGACCTTTGTTTGATCCCCTTTTCTTCAATAGATCTTCAGTCTGCCTTTTTCCTTCTTCTTCACCTTAGCTCTGATACCATGTTAGAAAATTGGAAAGGAAGAAAGATTTTCTTATGTTGATAATTACTTGTGATATCTTTGAGTTCTTATTAACTTTATTATGTTCTTCTTTTATCTTTGTTTCATCAAGCAATTATCAAAATCAAAACACGAAGATCGAAGACACTAGATGTAGACACTCTACCAGGGCTAAACCCCTATATTGTGGAAAACCCAGTTAAACTCTTCCACTAGCAAATTCAAGTTGAGATAGACCAAGACCCTAGACCCAAAGACCTTTCTCCTCCACCAAGTTAGCTTTTCAATAAAATTCAACAACCTTCAATAGCCTCTTATTGTCTAGCAGTTATAATCCAGTAATAACCCATCAATTCGTCCCCCAACAACTCATAATTTCGGCCTAGCTTTAGCACTATATTTTCGATTCCTCCAGCAGCTCAGCAGCTTCACGCGTGAGAGAGAGAGAGAGAGAGAGAATTTTGACTTCTTGTGCTTGATAGAGATCTCCTTCTCCTTCACTAGCCCTTTCCTCTTCTTCCCTTGAATTTTGCACATTTTCTAGCGCCAAAATTTCAGATCACACTTGATGAGTGAGTGTTTGAAATGATGTCGAATTGTTGCCTTTATATGGGAGTTTTTTCCCCTCATGTAGGCCAACTTGCCCAGTTTGAGGCCGACTTGGTGGAGGAAGCCTAGAAGACCTAATTTACATTAAAATAAATTTATTTCTTGACAAATAGAGCCCAAGAAGGGTCTTTTACATTATGACATGGACAATGATACTTGACATAAACCCTAGAAGCCTTCAATGGAGGCTTTGACCTAAAACAATTGACCCAAGCATGAAACCCATGCTTTAATAAGTCAATTTCTTTAATAATAAAATTTATTTTTCTTTCTTTTGACAAATACATTACATCATGACTCAAATATAATTATGAAGACCGACACTAGTTACATTCTTCAACAAAAGGTGCACACTTGGTAAGTATTCCAAGTCATCTTTTCAAGGCCAAGACAATAAAGCCAAAGGGATTTTGGAGTTGGTACATTCAAACGTATGTGGGCTCTTCTTTTCTTCGTCTGTCATGAGACACAGGTACTATGTGTAATATTCCTAATGGAAATTTACAATGATAAACAAAGAAAACATAGCAAAAACACACATAAAATCACACCACATTAAACACCTGGAAAATGCCAAAATATGCGTTGAGCTGAGCCATTTTATTAAGATAAATGTTTGGTACAAGATAAGATTAGAATGCATGCACCTACGCTTCCTCAAGGCAAGCTAACAATGCCCAGGTGATGAAATCAACTAGCCGGACACAAGTGTGCCTGTCCCCAACCAAGCTCTACATTGTCTCTCTGAAATCTGCACTGCTAGTTGCAAGACCCTCCTCCGGTGCTCAGGAAATTCCGAGAAATTATCCCCGAGCTCTCCACCAATAACCCACAAAAACCCACGAAGGAATTGGCCAAATGTTGACCTCAGAATTTCGGCCCAATTTCCCCTAGCTCCTCCAGCTGCTGGCTGAGTTGGTATCCTTGTTTGACCCCTCAAATCTGCCCATAAAATTCTGCCAAATTATTTATGAGATCCTTGTCAAAAACCCAGAAAGGGTTTGCTCTAGTTTTGACGCTCCAAAGTTGACCCCAAATGCTTGGCCCTCCTCCACAAGCAGAAATGTAACCTGCAACAGATGTTGTGTTTGCTGCTCCACCAAAATGTTGGAAAATCCCCCACAATCCCCTCCAATCCAACTCCAAATAGCCCCAGCTCCTCAAACCCCTTCGCAAGCCACCCCACAAGTTGCCTCAACAAAGGACTGCACAGTCCATGGACAGAATGATGCAGGCCCTCCTCCAGGAATTCGAATGGTTGTTGTGTGATGCTTTTTGTCCCTACAAATCTCCCTCCTTTGCCAAAAATTTGATCAAGAGTGCCCCAACAACAATACAACACCTCACTCCAACTCCTCTCCTTCGATCACTGTGTGGCTCTCTGAATTGCATCCCAGCGAACTCAGAATTCGTGTTGCCTGCATGGTCTTCCTTCCAACTCCAAAAAGACTGATGAGATAGCCTTCCTAGGGTGGCACTCGAGGTCCACCGAAGAAAGGGTGAGCTTCCCCCTTGGGAAACTCTTGTGCTAAACAACACTTGTGACTCTGCTAAACAGCTAGAGCAACAACAATCGATTATCAAATGATCAAAAGCCCCCAATGATGTTGCCTTCCTCTTATTTATAATTGTTGTTCTCTTCCTTCATGTGGGCCCCTTCACCAAGCAATTTGAGCTCCCTCCTTAGCCATTCGAATTTCTCCATCAAGGGGGTGTGTATTTCATCATGGGGTGGTCCCCACATCCCACTATGTGATTAATCTTCCCTTTGTCTAATGTTTGGGGCCTCCACTACCACACAACATTAAATTAATTAATGTCCACCTGCTTTTCCTAGGTTTGTATCCAAAATTTTCCCCATCCATAATTTACAAAAATTGAGAAAGGCACTTAGCAGATTTTTATTGGAAGGGATATTACACTATGTCACTTTCATAGATGACTATTCCTAGAAGACATAGATCTTCTTCATGAAGAAGAAGAAATGTTGGAATCATATAAACAAATCAATTTGTGGAGGGAAATGACAAAGCTAGGAAAGTCAAACTCCTCGTTGGATCTAGAAGACCACGATAGCGAGCTAGTTCCACTGTCGCCCCCCTTGTCATCGATTATCAAACTAGGGCATTATTGACGTCATCAATCTCTAACCTTGAACTTATTCACTTAGCCTTCTACATGATTTGGTTATATACATGTTTATGAGGTTATCCTATTATTGTATCATTCTTTACTTCATCTTATCCTAGATTTAGCTTTGGAATTTTCTAAGAGTTGTGTTTGCACTCCCACATTGTACTTGCACTGGTTGTATCCTTCAATCCCATTGACCTGTTTATGATCATTTGTTGGACATTAATAAACTTATCTTATCTTATTGGTCAAGGCCAATAATAGTGAAGAGATTGCACAAGTATGAGCCATAAGAAATTAAGGGGATGATAGGAGAGGATTCAAGAATAACTAGTTAAATCAGTAACACAAGATGATTCGCGTAACGAATACCTCAACCATGTGTAACATCATTCACCTTATAATCCTTAAAAATAAATTAGCAAAATTTAAAATAACTGAAAGAAATCTTAATAGACTAAGATGCATACCATTTGATATCCACGTAGAACATTCTTAGTTAAAAGACTGAGGCTCATGATATGCATAAATCTAGAATATAGATGATGATAAATTATGGGATTTTCTTGTGAAAATTATGAAGATAAGCTAGTATCTTGTCAAAATTGTTCTCAAGAGAAGATTCAACTTGCCAGTGATTCTTCACGGTAATTTTTAGTATGGCATTAATAACTATATATGCCGATATATAAAGAATTTAGAATTTAGAAGAAAACCTCTATAGTAGAGGAGGATTGTACAGTTCTATGGGAAACTCTCTAGAAATGCACCTAGTGATTGGTGTATATATGAGTTGCAACTCTCAAATTCTTTGTTGGAATAATGATTCATTTGTCATATTCTAGTTAATATTATTGTTAAGTTGTTATTTTGAGTAAGAGAAATCTAGAGAGATTTGTGGAGAAAATGTTGGAGAATTGGTGAGAGATTATAGGATATTATAGATTCTTGAGACATCTCCTTTGTTAATTTTTAGGGCTAGATTATTCTCTACTGTAGATAATTGCAATTTTAAACTATTTAACATTTTCATATAACATTTACCCCATAACATCATTTTATCATTAGCAATTATGTATAGAGAACAATAACATCAACAATGTAGTAGAACAGTAAGGAACAACAAAAGAAAAACGTACACAATAGAGACATCGGGATTTACGTTAGAGACCAATGCAAAACCCCACAAGAGAGAAAACCTAACCAAATTCTTCTTCTATTACATATTCATCAATTGTTCAATTGAGATACAAAGTACAATTAGAATGAGGTATAACAATGACATCAAGCCTCCTAGAGCCAATCTTGTTGGACATTGGATAAACCAATGCTCCCGGTGTGTTTCGTGACATGGACTAACCGCCTCTCGTGGATCCTTATCTCTGGCGATGCGATCGTTAACTGACACCCGAGGGTTTTGGTTTAACAACAATCGTGATTCCCAACAAGTGGTATCAGAGCGTAGGTCACGAGTTTGTTACACACTCTACTCACGTTTGGGAGGGGGGGGGGCAGATTGTTGGAAATTGGATACATCAACGCTCCCCGTGTGTTTCGTGACATGGACTAACTGCCTCTTGTGGATCCTTATCTCTGGCGATGCGATGGTTGACTAACACTCACGGGTTTTGATCTAACAACAATCGTGATTCCCAACAAATCCAATTCAGTTCACAACTTCGTTTGTGAATTGAACAATCTGTCCTCTGATAGTCAAACAAGTCCAAGAGAGCTGTTATCATATCATTGTCTCGAGTAGCGTCATCCATGTCATCACAATAAGCGTCATCAATATCAGGAGTCTTCACCCTTGCTGGCTTTACGTCACCCTCCTTGGCTGTTGCGCTGGTCTCCTGACACAATCTCTGCCTTCTTTGTTCATCTGTACTCAATGCCCTTCAACTGCTCTCCCGATCACTAATTCTATCTCTCTTAGCAAACCTCGCTCTAGAGAATAGAATGACTGATCATTTGGTGTGTTCTCCAAGTGACCCTCAAGCCTTCTCTGGCTTGATCCATGTCTTTTGGACCATTCTAACACAGATTCATATTAATACACATTAATATTTTATTTTCCCTAAGTTTAGACATAGGGACTCCATAAAAAATATTAATTATTTTAATATCTCCTGATTTGTTTAGAATCTGCCCAAACCCTTTCTGGGTATTGGAGATCTCATGTGCCCCAACCTCTCCACTAGCTTTCGTGGCTAGAGCACATCCGATGCTACCCCAAATCAACACTCCCTCTTAGCAAAGACTGTGCTCTAGCAATACTCCTCACTGAGTATTACTCTAATCATCTGGCATCGATACCGGTGTTGATGCTAGGCCTTCCTGCCCAACATCCTTTGCACTGCTGCCCATGGTTCTACCACTGGCACTATTGCATTGGTACAACAACCCCCTCTGCATTCGTGCTGATGCTAGTCCTTTCTCCCAGCACTACATTTGCACTGCACCTCCTCTCATCATGTTGCATCGTGTTGCCCACTGCTGCACTGCAACTCAGTTACTGAGAAGTAGGTAACTGATCTCCCAACTGACCTCCCTGTTGGGCTAGAAACACCCACTGATGCTGAAGCTCCCTCTGTTGCTGACAAGTGCTCCCTCTCTTTGACCTCTATGCTACTACAACAACTCCCTGCATCTCGCATCGTTGCACACCTCTCTGTCTTCCTGCACTGGTGCAACACTCCTGTGCCTCTCGCACTGTTGCAGCCTATTAGCTTTGCGCTGTCTCGGGACTCCTACACTGTAGCTCTCTCTGCCGCTCCATCCGCATCCGTCTCTACCCACTCAGCTAGTCCTACTACTCCTCGATGGGGCTCCTGTAGCAAGGTCTAATCCAAGAGGCTAGGTACCTCAAGGATCCTGCCCCTCATCGCCTGTAGTTCGCCTGACTATAGCTCGATGTCTCCCAACTTCCGCTCAAGTGGTGTGTGTGCACTCATGGCACAATCATCGTCTATCACAACTTCCTTCTCTGCCTGTGCTGGCACTACCTTAGTCTCAGAAGACTCTCCCTTACTCTTCTTCCTTGGGCATTGGGTCGCATAATTACCCATCTCCCCACAGTGGAAGCACTTGATCTTGGAGAGATCTTTCTTCTTCTGCTTCTCCTGCTTTCCCTCAGATGCTAGGGCCACATCCTCCTCCTCCTCCTTGACCTTGATCCCTTTGCTGCTGCTACCTGTCTTTGACTGCTGTCTGATCTCTTCCTGGCGAAGAGCTGCCCACATCTCATCCCAAGGTAGGAGAGTCCCTCTGCCCAGGATGCTTTGGACAAACACTTCCCACTCTTCTGAGACAACATTCAGGGTTGTCCTCACCATAAGCTCTTGATCCGGTGTCGCTCCTATAACAGTCAACTGATCTCAGATCTCATTCAGTCCTCCGAGGAAGGAGTCAATCATTTGACCCTTCTTCATTTGATACGACCTCATCTGGTTCTCCATCATCATTCTTCTCTCTGCACAAAAGTATGCTGTTACAGCTTCTTGAGAGCCTCCCACATCTCAACTGTCGTTTCCTTCTCAGCTATATGTGGTACCACATGATCCTTGACCCCGTCAAGGGTAATGCGCTTGGCCCTCACCATCGCCTCTTCATACTTGTCATTATCATTTGGGTCGACTAGGATAACTATTGTCTTCAAGGCGAAGTTCATGACACGATTCCTGTCAAGCACTGATAAGATTCTCGCCTTCCAGACTGTGAAGTTCGATGCTCCTTTCAGTCTATCCTGGTCTCTTACCCCGTGAAGTGCCATGACGCTCCTCTACTTCCCTCCTGGAAGTTCTTTGTTCGACTCCTCTAAGTCTCTACTTCCCGTCTGGAAGTTCTCTTTTGGACTCCCTCTAAGTCTTGATTTCCCTCCTGGAAATCCTTCTGCCGCTTTTCGAGATGCCTCCTACTCTGATCGTCTTGTGCAACTGCACTGCTGATCAGGGTTCCTCGGCTAGAAACCCTTGGTAACAACTCCTCTGGCCCTGCTTTGTCAGGTATTGTTCCGACCACTGTTTTACAAAACGGCCGAATCGACTCCGACTCGGCCGAGTCGAACCGAGTCAATGGCCTGGGGAGTGACTCGGCGAGCTAACCGGTCCGGTTGACCGAGTCACATATGACTCGGCCGAGTCATCCAATGACTCGGCCGAGTCATATGTGACTCGGTCAACCCAGCCGGGTCCATTATGACTCGGCCGAGTCACTGTTGGGACGGCTGGGCAGCGTAAATGATAAAAAAATTTCACTTTTTTGGTAATTTTTGACAAAGTTAAATGCAGTTTATGGATTCCAAAGGGTAATAGTAATTTGTTAAATGCTTTTGGGGTCCATTTCCCCCTCCCAAACCCTATTTAAGACACCCAAATGCTCTCATTCACTCACAGTAGTCTTATGCATTTGAGTGAGAGTCTTCTTTGAGAATTAGTGAGCAGTTCTTGAGCTTGTTTTGGAGCAGCAGTGAGGAGTCTTGGAGGAGCATTGTAGCTAGAGTGAGGAGCTTCTTGGGCAGCCATTTGGAGCAGCATTGAGGAGCTGATTCTTGGAGCAAGCTTGAGGAGGCAGTTTGTGCCTGGAGGTATTTTTTTCCACCTCTATAAATCTGTTTTTGCTTAGTAAATTTTAGGTGCATATCAAGAAAGCTTAGAGAGTGTTTTTTGTCAAATAAATGAACATTGAATCAATTTTTTTTTTTCATTTTCAGATTGTTTTCCTAGTCAAAAAATGGCACCTAGAGCAAAAGATCCTGCTTGGGCATATGTTGAAATGGTTGATAGTCAGATGCATTGCAAATTTTGCCATAGGAAAATTAAGGAAGGTCCTGGGGGCATTAATAGGCTGTGTTGTCGCGCAGATTGACACGACAACGCTCAGACCGGGGGCTGTCACTCTGATCCCCGATCCCTCCGTTTAAGCCTGTCTCCCGCGGCTAAGGGGGGTAGTCCCTGGGAGATGATGAGACCAACTGGCGACCAGTTGGTTGGGAGACACGAGATACGATATGAAAAGGACTCGATGGATTTGGTTAATTGGGCAGACCAGTGCCTTGTGGAGTCAATTTTTAAATGATTACTTTTTAAATGATAAAGAAACATGGACCATGAACAGCAACCATCTATCATCAGCTAAATCATGTGACCAAAACAATATCCGGCAACAAAAAGCTTTGAAGAGATAAATGCCTTAAACCACCATGAGCATCATGAATTATTAACCAGACATTGGGTTTCGTGTTTCGACTTGAAAATTTCAGATCTCAGCATGAAAGATATATCGCGAAAGCAACTGAAACTGGCAAAATGATTTTCCACAAAATTTTTATTTTTTCAAAAATTTTTTAAATCCTTTTTTAATTTTTATTTTTCAATGTTATGGAAATTTAAAAAAAAAAAAATCTAAAAAGTTTAAAACTAAACAAAAAAAATTAAGATTTAAAAAATCTAACAAAACATTTTTATATTTTTTTTTTTTAAATAAATTTAAAAAATGAAATTTAAAAAATTAATCTAAAACTAAAAAAAAAAAACAAAACTAAGGCTAAAACAAAAACATTTTCTTTTTTTTGATTTTTTATGACAAAACTTTAAAGCTATTTAAAATCTAAAGCTAAACATTAAAATATAAATCTAAAAAAAAAAAAAAAAAAAAAATCTAAAATCATTAAAATCTAAAGAAATAAAAACTAAGTTAATGAAACTAAAGCCTAAGTCTAACATATATACATTTCTATGAAATAAAACTTTTAAACTAAAATAACCTACGTATTGAAAAACCAAAGCATAACCTACGCAGACGGCTAAATACTACGTTGCTAACGTTATATACATCGAAACGAATTAATCTGTGATGAACGCATGGAAATAAAACTGGAAAACTTAACAAGGCACGATTTATGTATGGAAAACCTAGCCGTCAATGGAAGATCGGAAGTCTGATGCGGCATTACCACTTATATGATTTAGTCACTGCACAAAAAGGACGCATTGCCTGGAGACGTGATGACCTGCGAAATTTACCTGAGGCGATGGGATTATGCGTTGAATGATTTCGATACTTCACCCGGTCGTATTGATAGCAGACGGCTTGAAAACGGTTTTATGCAAACCCTCAAATCAAATGCAGTGGTGTGCTTCGTCGTGGAGCCAGTAGAGATCAAAATTTCGATGCCAATGACTCGCTGTTTGAGAAACGTGACCACGCAAGCGCTTGAAGAAATATACCCAGGAGCTCCACGACCAGGCCATGCAAATTTTGAGATCTGAGCGGAGCTCTTATCTGACGTTTTCATAAGTTATGCTAGGCATTTGCTGCAGCAGTCATTTTCCACGTGAATCTTTTTAAGCAATCTGAAATGTGCAGCCTCCAGGGAACTGACGTAAATGAGAAAAGTGTACATCCAGAAATCTCCTGATGCAAACCCGTGAGTTGTTTGGAGACAAGCAGACGGGGATGGCAGATTATAATCCTTTTAGAGCATTGTGTATGCGCAGGCTGACGGCGGGGATAATCATAAATCGACGGATCACCGTTGGAAAGCCCTCAGCAAATTTTCGTTGCCACCATACACAAGATTGAAACTTGATTCAAAATCCTGGAGTAACAAATCATTCAACGCGAGGCCAACAACGTTTTTTAAGGTGTTAATCCTGAGTGTTGACTGTGTTTTCCAGCTTCCGACTGTGGACAGAACAGAAGAAAGATTGCAGGCCACTTGAAAATTACAAAACCCTTGCTACCGAAAAGATAACCCTGTACCTGCAATGGACAAAATCACCAAAGAAATGATATAAGCCTCAAAACAAAACTGAAAACCCTAGATCAGAAAAATTGAAACCCTAGAACAGCTAGTAAATGTACAGATTTAGCCCCTTAGCAGCCAGGTTTAGCAGTAAACACAGAAAATTTTTAAAGATAAGAAATTTCAGATTGTCACTGTAAGAAACTTCAGAAATTTTCTCATGCAAATTAAAACATAAAACCGAATGATAGACCCAGGATCAAATCCAGCTGGGCTCAACAAAAAAAACGCTTGCGGGAGTTGGCTGGTTCAGCCGAGAACTTCCCCGAACGCCCACAAAATTCCTTCAGAAAATGTTATTCTGCACAGCTCAAAACAATCGTCAATAAAGAGGGCAAAAATGCTGCTAGATCTCAAACAGTAATGGAGATACCTGTCATTACTCCAGAAACCCTAGCAGCACCCAAACCCTAGCAAGTGGGCAAGATACCTGTACCCACAATACTCTACAAAAGCTATTATTAACAGCTGAAAATAACATATGCAGAAAATGAAATGATCTCACAGCATTCCAAGAGAGTAACACCAGCAAGATATGGACCCCAAAGTCTTCCTTTATTAACCAGAAACAGATTTACAAGAGAGCTTCTTTAGTCTTAGACTCACAGATCGAATGATTTGAAATGACCCCCTAAGACCCTATATAAAGGAAATGATCCTAACGGCTAGTTCGAGTGATCCATGTAGAAATGATCTCGACCGTTGATGAGGATCAAGACATCTCTTGATCTCATCCGTCGATTTATTAACTTAAAATATTATTATTTTATTAGTTAGGGTTTTTGCTTGATTTTTTAATTTTTTATTATTTTTCATTATTTTATTATTTTTATTCATTTTTTAATTTTTTAATTCATTTTAAAATGGATCATTGAACTAAGCCTTCGGAAACATCCCCTAGGACCTAGGACTTAGGACTCATGAGGGGATTTAAAACATTTCTCGACCCTCAGGACACATTACATCACGACTTTTACAAAATTACATCTTAAGGGGCAAACCCATTTAATACAGACCCTCACAAAACACCCAGTTCTGCGACACAACGATAATCTAGCAGATCAACACACTAGGATTCTCCTAAAGTTCTAATGACAAAATCAATCCCGGCTTTGGGGTCAGGTTTGAAGGAAAACTCTGCCGATCCGTGGATCGGTGAGACAAAAAACCTTCCGGGACGTAGATTATCATCAGAAAGTTAGGTCCACCTAGGCAAATTACATACATGACTTCATGTCTGCTAAGATTATTTACAGCTAATACATGCAGACTGGGTTTACAATCAGAAAGATCAAACTGCTGATGATGGCAGGATGGCACGGACATGCTGATCAGGTGCTGCTTCCTTTTTGTCAAGAAAAGACAGGGTGCACTGCATGGGTAGTTGACCAGTAGGGGTCAACATCTGGCTCTACTTGGGGACACGTTGCTGCTTGCAGGAATGTGAGAATCCAGAATCTGCATCCATACAACACAAAAATAAGTAGCGTCCATCCAAAAATCAGCATATACGTTAAGCACAATAAAGATAAAAGCTCTTCATTTATTAACTATCTAAAACAGAAACGAAGATGCGGAAAAAACAAGGAGTAGGGTTAGAAATACGATACAAAGGATGCCCTACGGCATCAGATGTTTTCAATATAGTGCATACTGAGCATTTGCCTGCTTTCAGGCAAATCTGTGGGCTGCTTGTCGGATGTGCCATGTCCAATTTTGCATATGGTAGGACTTTTTCCTATCCGAAAATCAAGCTGCTCACGGCCGTCTGATGTATCAAATCTTCGTCTCATCTTCTTTCTCTTACGCTTTTCCTTTCTGGCAGGTTGAATTACTGATGACCTGGTACTTTCTGTTTCAAAGCTATCAGATGAAGTATGTAAGATATGCATGCTATGTCTTTCTTCATCTTGCATCTGATCTCTATCATTCTTAAGTCTGTCTGGATCACCCTCAATCAACCGTCTTTCAATCGAATCAACAACCTCCCAATAATAAGATGAATCTTGTTGCAGCAAATGAGAAGGCTCCTGATCTGTTGATGTTTGCTGGTTTCTCTCATCTTCCAATTGCTGAAACCTTTGAACTTGTATTCTAGAATGTTGAACCTTTATATCACTGATTTGTCTGGCATGGTGTTCTTGCATGTCTTTTATTACTTTAACATTCTTTTCCTTTATGTCCATCAAGCAATGCTGTATAAAATTTATTTCTTCTTTATGGTTTGCTTGCATGTCAGCCACTTGATTATTATGGTTGAACGTCATGATGGTCATTTCCTCATCCATGGTTAATAGCTTGTTTTGCATAGAGTCAATTTCCCTATCATGATCAGCTTTCATGGTCACCATATTTTCCTCTAAGATCGACAACCTGCTTTGCATGATTCTAATTTCTGTTTCATAATTAGTTTTTATGGCCTCAATTTCCTTAGCATGCTGGTTTTGCGTGACCTCAATCTCTCTATTACGTTTCTCCAGGTGAGTGCATAAAGTTTTCACATCATTGACATAATTAGTTTGATTGATTTCCATATTTCTTACCAGCATCATTAGATCTCGTATAATTTGCTTTTGCTCTTCTTTTTCATTGTCATTTGTCCCTGATTTTTCACTATCATGAACTTGATCTGCAATATTTTCGGTGGATGACACATTTTGACATGAAGAATCGTCCTGGGATCTTTCAGCTGGACCTCCTATCAAATTACTTACATTCTGTTGCACAATTTTGGAGGAAGAAGGCAAGCTGTTTGGATAACCATATCTATCTTCAAAAGCATTGATAATATCAGCCAAAGAAGAGAAAGAATCCTTAGGAAAATTGTTAAACCAATTCAAAGCATCATCTTCTAAAGAAAGGACAAATAGACGCATTTTGATATCACCATGATGAAACTGAGGGGGTCTGCAATATATGATCATGAAGCGAATAAACAAGTCAATATGCCTTTTAGCAGCGATTGGATCACCATCTGAAAAAATAGGCAATTCAGGAAGGGCCTCCTCCGGAAAATCATGGAGACGGTGAGTAAAACGACATGGTTTAAACGAATAATCCATGATGAACAATAAGGGATGATAGAACTAGATCTTTGCTCAAGAAAATCAAAAGATGAAAGAAGTGGAGTCGCCACTTGAACAACAAATCTGATTCTAAGATCCGAGAAGCAATCAACAAACAGATATGCGGTAGGCTTCTTGTCTGGGAAAAATAAGAAAAATGGAGTCGCCACCCAAACAGGAAACAAACCCAAGAGGTACTGCTGATACGTGATGAAAAGATGCAAAATATTGAATCTGCCAGCTCAAATGAGAGATGAGAAGATGAGAAGATGCATGACAAGTCGTTGAAACACCGAGAAAAAGTATCCCCGGCAACGGCGCCAAAAAATGTTGGCGTTGCCGGCTCAAACGAATGATAGAAAGATGAACGATGAAAGATGATGAAATGCCGAGAAAACAAATTCCCCGGCAACGGCGCCAAAAAATGTTGTCGCGCAGATTGACACGACAACGCTCAGACCGGGGGCTGTCACTCTGATCCCTGATCCCTCCGTTTAAGCCTGTCTCCCGCGGCTAAGGGGGGTAGTCCCTGGGAGATGATGAGACCAACTGGCGACCAGTTGGTTGGGAGACACGAGATACGATATGAAAAGGACTCGATGGATTTGGTTAATTGGGCAGACCAGTGCCTTGTGGAGTCAATTTTTAAATGATTACTTTTTAAATGATAAAGAAACATGGACCATGAACAGCAACCATCTATCATCAGCTAAATCATGTGACCAAAACAATATCCGGCAACTAAAAGCTTTGAAGAGATAAATGACTTAAACCACCATGAGCATCATGAATTATTAACCAGACATTGGGTTTCGTGTTTCGACTTGAAAATTTCAGATCTCAGCATGAAAGATATATCGCGAAAGCAACTGAAACTGGCAAAATGATTTTCCACAAAATTTTTATTTTTTCAAAATTTTTTTAAATCCTTTTTTAATTTTTATTTTTCAATGTTATGGAAATTAAAAAAAAAAAAATCTAAAAAGTTTAAAACTAAACAAAAAAAATTAAGATTTAAAAAATCTAACAAAACATTTTTATATATATATATTTTTTAAATAAATTTAAAAAATGAAATTTAAAAAATTAATCTAAAACTAAAAAAAAAAAACAAAACTAAGGCTAAAACAAAAACATTTTCTTTTTTTTGATTTTTTATGACAAAACTTTAAAGCTATTTAAAATCTAAAGCTAAACATTAAAATACAAATCTAAAAAAATAAAAAAATCTAAAATCATTAAATCTAAAGAAATAAAAACTAAGTTAATGAAACTAAAGCCTAAGTCTAACATATATACATTTCTATGAAATAAAACTTTTAAACTAAAATAACCTACGTATTGAAAAACCAAAGCATAACCTACGAAGACGGCTAAATACTACGCTGCTAACGTTATATACATCAAAACGATTTAACCTGTGATGAACGCATGGAAATAGAACTGGAAAACGTAACAAGGCACGATTTATGTATGGAAAACCTAGCCGTCAATGGAAGATCGGAAGTCTGATGCGGCATTACCACTTATATGATTTAGTCACTGCACAAAAAGGACGCATTGCCTGGAGACGTGATGACCTGCGAAATTTACCTGAGGCGATGGGATTATGCGTTGAATGATTTCGATACTTCACCCGGTCGTATTGATAGCAGACGGCTTGAAAACGGTTTTATGCAAACCCTCAAATCAAATGCAGTGGTGTGCTTCGTCGTGGAGCCAGTAGAGATCAAAATTTCGATGCCAATGACTCGCTGTTTGAGAAACGTGACCACGCAAGCGCTTGAAGAAATATACCCAGGAGCTCCACGACCAGGCCATGCAAATTTTGAGATCTGAGCGGAGCTCTTATCTGACGTTTTCATAAGTTATGCTAGGCATTTGCTGCAGCAGTCATTTTCCACGTGAATCTTTTTAAGCAATCTGAAATGTGCAGCCTCCAGGGAATTGACGTAAATGAGAAAAGTGTACATCCAGAAATCTCCTGATGCAAACCCGTGAGTTGTTTGGAGACAAGCAGACGGGGATGGCAGATTATAATCCTTTTAGAGCATTGTGTATGCGTAGGCTGATGGCGGGGATAATCATAAATCGACGGATCACCGTTGGAAAACCCTCAGCAAATTTTCGTTGCCACCATACACAAGATTGAAACTTGATTCAAAATCCTGGAGTAACAAAATCATTCAACGCGAGGCCAACAACGTTTTTTAAGGTGTTAATCCTGAGTGTTGACTGTGTTTTCCAGCTTCCGACTGTGGACAGAACAGAAGAAAGATTGCAGACCACTTGAAAATTACAAAACCCTTGCTACCGAAAAGATAACCCTGTACCTGCAATGGACAAAATCACCAAAGAAATGATATAAGCCTCAAAACAAAACTGAAAACCCTAGATCAGAAAAATTGAAACCCTAGAACAGCTAGTAAATGTACAGATTTAGCCCCTTAGCAGCCAGGTTTAGCAGTAAACACAGAAAATTTTTAAAGATAAGAAATTTCAGATTGTCACTGTAAGAAACTTCAGAAATTTTCTCATGCAAATTAAAACATAAAACCGAATGATAGACCCAGGATCAAATCCAGCTGGACTCAACAAAAAAAACGCTTGCGGGAGTTGGCTGGTTCAGCCGAGAACTTCCCCGAACGCCCACAAAATTCCTTCAGAAAATGTTATTCTGCACAGCTCAAAACAATCGTCAATAAAGAGGGCAAAAATGCTGCTAGATCTCAAACAGTAATGGAGATACCTGCCATTACTCCAGAAACCCTAGCAGCACCCAAACCCTAGCAAGTGGGCAAGATACCTGTACCCACAATACTCTACAAAAGCTATTATTAACAGCTGAAAATAACATATGCAGAAAATGAAATGATCTCACAGCATTCCAAGAGAGTAACACCAGCAAGATATGGACCCCAAAGTCTTCCTTTATTAACCAGAAACAGATTTACAAGAGAGCTTCTTTAGTCTTAGACTCACAGATCGAATGATTTGAAATGACCCCCTAAGACCCTATATAAAGGAAATGATCCTAACGGCTAGTTCGAGTGATCCATGTAGAAATGATCTCGACCGTTGATGAGGATCAAGACATCTCTTGATCTCATCCGTCGATTTATTAACTTAAAATATTATTATTTTATTAGTTAGGGTTTTTGCTTGATTTTTTAATTTTTTATTATTTTTCATTATTTTATTATTTTTATTCATTTTTTAATTTTTTAATTCATTTTAAAATGGATCACTGAACTAAGCCTTCGGAAACATCACCTAGGACCTAGGACTTAGGACTCATGAGGGGATTTAAAACATTTCTCGACCCTCAGGACACATTACATCACGACTTTTACAAAATTACATCTTAAGGGACAAACCCATTTAATACAGACCCTCACAAAACACCCAGTTCTGCGACACAACGATAATCTAGCAGATCAACACACTAGGATTCTCCTAAAGTTCTAATGACAAAATCAATCCCGGCTTTGGGGTCAGGTTTGAAGGAAAACTCTGCCGATCCGTGGATCGGTGAGACAAAAAACCTTCCGGGACGTAGATTATCATCAGAAAGTTAGGTCCACCTAGGCAAATTACATACATGACTTCATGTCTGCTAAGATTATTTACAGCTAATACATGCAGACTGGGTTTACAATCAGAAAGATCAAACTGCTGATGATGGCAGGATGGCACGGACATGCTGATCAGGTGCTGCTTCCTTTTTGTCAAGAAAAGACAGGGTGCACTGCATGGGTAGTTGACCAGTAGGGGTCAACAGGCTGAAACAACACTTGGCAGGGATTAGAGGCCAAATTACCCCATGTACCTCATCAGAAATTGGGGAGATTAGAAAGAATTTGTTGGCCAGCTTTGAGAAATTTAAAGAAGATAAGGCTAGGAAAAAAGAGATACAGGCTGAAATTGGGAGGAAGAGGGAGATACAAAAAATGATGGCTACCAACCCCCACTATGATTTTGAGGGTTCTTCCTCTATCCCTTAAACTGAGGCATCCAACCCTTTCCGTTATGTTCCTCCCTCTTTTGGTTCTGTTCAAGATAAGGGAAAGGGTAGAATGAATTTGACAAAGGGTGATGTGACTATCAAAAGTTATTTCACTCCCTCCTCTCCATCAGATGCACATGGTCCTGAAGTTAGTAAAGGTCAAATTCAGCCCACTTTAGATGACCATTGGAAGAAAGAATTGAGGGAGACTGCTTGTGACTACATAGCTAGATGGTGGTATGATGCTGATATCCCCTTTAATGCTGCTCGTTCACCATATTATTAGCCTATGTTTGATGCCATACATGTTGCTGGAAAAGGCTTCAAAGGCTCTACTATGCAAGAGCTAAGGGGGTTTCGTTTGCAGAAAGAAATTCAATCCATTAATGAGTATTTGCAAGAGTTCAGGGACTCATGGGCAAGAACAGGGTGTACCATCATGTCAGATGGATGGACTGATCAAAGAAACCGTACCATCATAAACTTTCTTGTCTTCTGCCCACAGGGAACCATGTTTTTAAAATCAGTTGATGCATCTGATAAGGTAAAAGATGGCCACTTGTTGTTTCAGCTATTGGATCAGGTTATTGAGGAGGTGGGGGTGGCTAATGTTGTTCAAATCATCACAGATAATGCCTCTAACTATGTTCTTGCTGGTAAACTGTTAGAGGAAAAACACAAGACCATCTTTTGGACCCCATGCGCTGCACATTGCATAGACCTCATGCTTGAGGATATTGGAAAATTAGATTGGGTCAGAAACACTGTAGATCATGCCAAAAGCATAACAAAATTTATCTACAATCATACACTGGTTTTGAGTCTCATGAGGAAACACACTGCAGGCAAGGATATTATTAGGCCTACCATCACTAGATTTGCTACACATTTTTTGACATTGCAATCTATGCTTTCCCAACATAGAAACTTGCAAAAGATGTTTTCCAGTGATGAATGGAATCAAAGCAATTGGTCTAACAAACCAGAAGGCAAAGAATTGAAAAGGAAAGTCCATGAAGAAACTTTTTGGAGAAAGGCAGCAGAGATTGTGAAGCTTGCTGAGCCACTAGTTAAGGTGTTGCGATTGGTGGATGGGGAAAGGTTGGCTATGGGCTTCATTTATGAGGCTATGGATCAAGCAAAGGAGCAAATAAAGACAACATACAAGGATAGAGTGGCAAAGTATGGGCCCATTTGGGCAATCATTGATGAAAGATGGAACAATCAACTCCATCGCCCTATACATGAAGCTGGGTATTTTTTGAACCCACGGTATCATTATAAAGCTAAGGAGTCAGGAGCTTTGAGGGGGGAGGTCAGAGATGGACTGGTTGATTGCATTGAACGCATGATCCCATCGGAGTCTGACCAGCTGGAGATACATCAACAGGTCACATCCTTCAGCAATGCAACAGGTACCTTTGGGAAGAACCTAGCAAAGATTGCAAGAGAAGCAGATGAGCCAGGTAAACAAAAATTTCAATTTTCAATTTCTTAATGGTTTTAAAGTTTTACTTTTTTTATTAAAGTTTGTTAAATCATTTATAATTTGAAAGTTAGATATAATTTGTAATTTTGTTGAGCTTCAGCCTTCATCTAACTCATAATTCATTACACTCCTATGCTTTTTGCAGCACAATGGTGGGAGGCCTTTGGTGGCCAGTGCCCTCAATTGCAAAGGTTTGCAATTCGTATTTTGAGTCAAACTTGCAGTGCATCTGGGTGTGAGCACAATTGGTCTGTCTTTGAGAGGATTCACACAAAGAAGAGAAACCGTTTGGATCAAAAACGGTTGAATGATCTAGTTTTTGTCCAATACAACCTTCGGCTCAGACGAAACCAATTGCTGAACAAAAGACCTGATTCAGATCCCATTGTGTTGGAAGACATTGATCCAACATCAGATTGGGTAGTGGAGAGTCGTCCACCAGAGTTTGATCCTGATGAGGATCTTGATGAACTTGAACATGTTGTTCCAGTTCAACTTCAGCCTGTTCAGTTGAATGCAGATCCCAATCCACCAGCCTCAGTCTCACAGCCAGCAAGGACTCCAGTTGTAGGTGCTTCCTCTGCTCAGCCACGACAGAAGCGCAACCGCATATCTACTCTATCTCAGCTTGCATCTGCTGCACAGCCTGCTAGTGGTACTGGTACCACTTCTACAGTTGCAGTTGGAGACGATGATGATGATGAGGAGCCATGGGGCCCCTTGTCTGAATCTGATGATGATGATCCAGAGATTGGTCGAGATGATCTTGGCTCCTCTGGCAGTAGCTACTAGCCAGTAGAACTAGTATTGCAGTCTGGTCACCATCACAGTTTACTTTTGTTGTAGAGGCCATTTCTTGCCTCCTTGGTTATTTGTATTTTGTTTTGAGTCTTTGATCATATATGACAGTTGACTATGTATTGCCATTGGGTACCATTTTGATATAGTGGATTGGTTCATGAGCCTACTTTGATCATATGTTGTCTTACATCTATATTATAATGCTGTGTGTTTGGAAACATGAATAAAAATCTTTAAAATTATGTTGAAAATATTTAAAATTATGTTTTTTAATAAAAAAAATAAATATTTAATGTATTTTTTACAACGACCGAGTCATTGAAATCGAGCCGGCCGAGTCATTACCGTTTCGGAGTCGGAGTCGGAGTCGATCCTCGGCCGAGTCGGAGTCGGAGTCGGAGTCTTAAAACATTGGTTCTGACTACAGTGCCTAACCAGCTCCACTCTGCAATATTCCTACAGCCTTCTAGACCCTAGCAACTGCCTCTGTGAACTGCGTCAACCCCTCTCTGCCTCACACTGTCTCTGCGTTACCCCAAATGGGTCTGCATCAGCCCTGGGATGCCTTGCGTTAGCCCTCTGGCCCTCTGCATCAGCAACGCTGGCCTCTCTGAGGCTCTATGCAGTTCCCGGCTTCTTCTGCGTGGCTCTGGCTGGCTCATCGTCACACTTCCTTGGCTTCTGCACTGCTAGAAACAACTTCTGTCACCTCGGGACAACTGTTTATGGCTGCTATTGCTCCACTAGGCTGATGTCTCTTAGTCATGTGATCTGCAATCACTCTCTAATACCATGTTGAAGTTTCTAAGTTTACTTAGTTTCGAGACCCTTCATGCACTTTTTCTGATTTATTCCTATCTACTTGTTATTTTTTTTTAACAAATTATTTACAAAGTAAATACTGAAAATAAACACCAGTGCATGCTCAACATATTACAGATCAGCAACTAAAAGAAACAAGAACAAACACACCACATGACACCATTATTTTTGGACCAATGTCCCCGGAAAAACCCAATGTGGGAAAACGGGTGCAACTATTTGAGGGTTTTCTTATTAAGCAATATCAGAGTACAATCTGGGTGTCGTAACTGGCTTACAAAACTGCTCGTGCAACCCCAGCCTCTGCCCAATCTGGACCGTGTTTGCCCCTCTCTATCTCATGCTGGCCCTGCGTCAGCCTTTCTTGGCCTGTGTCAGCCTCAGGAGGCCCTGCATCAGCTTTGGGAGCCTCTGCGTCAACTACGCTGACCCCTCTGGTGCTCTGCGCAGCACTTGGCTGCCTCTGCGTGGCCCTGCGTGAGCCCTTGCTGGCTCTGCGTCACCCTCCTTGGCTGCTGCGCTGCTCTCTCGGCACAATCTCTGCCTTCTTTGTTCCTCTGTACTCAATGCCCCTCAGCTGCTCTCCCGATCACTAATTCTATCTCTCTTAGCAAACCCCGCTCTAGAGAATAGAATGACTGATCATCTGGTGTGTTCTCCAAGTGACCCTCAAGCCTCTTCTTATACTTTTCCTGTTGACATCTCAACGACCGAGATTAAGTCCCTAATCAACGACTAAGATTAGTTCTGGCTTGATCCATGCCTTTTGGACCATTTTAACACAGATTCATATTAATATTTTATTTTCTCTAAGTTTAGACTTAGGGATTCCATTAGAAATATTAATTATTTTAGTATCTCTTAATAGGTTTAGAATCTTCCCAAACCCTTTTTGGGTATTGGAGATCTCATGTGCCCCAACCTCTCCACCAAATTTCGTGGCTAGAGCATATCCGCTGCTACCCAATGTTTTTAAAACCGTTTTGAAAAACCGGTAACCGGTCAAACCGGCCGGTTAGATAGCTGGCCGGTCCGAACCGGCCAAAAAACCCGGTCCAACCTTGCATTTCGCCATATTTGAGGCCCTAACCGGTGAAAACCGGCCGGTTTAGGACGGAACCGGCCGGTTTATGGCATGCCCACCGATTCATGAAAAAAAGCGTTGGTGGTTTGTGGTTTAGGGGTTTTGGGGGGGAGGTAAAGGTATTTTCCCTCCAAAAACACCCTCTCCAAGCTATAAGAGACCCCTCTCACTCTCATTTGTCTCACACAACTGATTTGGAGTGTTTGTGAGTTTGTTTGTGAGCTTGGAGAGTGTGGAGTTTTTGCTGAAGTAGTCATCTTGGAGTTGGAGTTGGAGCTATTTTGGAGATAGTGTGTAGCTGTGCCTGTCAGTGGAGTTGCCATCTTCAAGAGGAGGCTAAGGGAGCTAGTTTGCATTTCCAGGTAAGGATTTGCACTTGATAATTCCTCATTTGAGTTTGCTGTCCATGAATTTTTTTTTTATGTGTTATAAACTTCTCACTTCTATGATCTATCATGTATGCTATAAACTCTCTAGCTCTATGCTATCAAATTTTGTAGCTTGAGCCTTGCATGTGCATTTGTTTTCCTACATTTATCTTTGGTTTTCCATTTTGCTTAGCTGCAATTTTTTTTTTAAATGGCAGATTTCTTTGCAAATTGTTATTATTTCAAGCAAACATGGCTCCAAAAGGAAAGGACAGTGCATGGGCTCATTGTGATGTAATTGATGGAAAAATGATATGCAAATTATGCCATAAATCTATTGGAGGTGGGGGTATTCTTAGGTTGAAACAACACTTGGCTGGGATAAGAGGCCAAGTAAAGCCATGTGATGCACCAAATGCACTGTTAGGTCCTATTAGGGCAGAATACATTTCCAAGCTTGAAAAATTTTATGAGGATAAGGCTAGGGAGAAGGCCATCCAAGATGACATTGCAAGGAAGAGGGAATTAGTTGAAGCCATGAAAGAGAGTGGGTATGATGATTATGAGATTCAAGACTCCACTTCTATCCCTTCCACCAATGACCCCTTTCACTATGTTCATCCTTCTATTGGCCAACCATCAAAAGGAACAAAGAGAACAAACATCCAAAGTTATTTCTCATCTTCTGCCAACATTGCCTCTTCTAATCCCACTTCCTCCCAGCCAAGTTCTCAACCCACTTTGGATCAACATTGGAAAAGACAATGCAAAGAAACTTCTCACCAATACATTGCTAGATGGTGGTATGATTCAGATATCCCATTTAATGCTGCTCGCTCACCTTATTACCAAGCTATGTGGGACTCTGTTATAGCTGCAGGAAAGGGCTTCAAAGGCCCTAGTATGCATGACTTGAGGGGAGCTCTTTTGCAAAAAGAGATATCTTCCATTGATGAGTATTTGGTTGATTTTAAAGATTCATGGCTCAAAACAGGTTGTTCCATTATGTCAGATGGATGGTCCGATGGAAAGAACCACACTATCATTAATTTCCTTGTTTCTTGCCCTCAAGGAACCATGTTTTTGAAATCAGTTGATGCATCTGATAAGGTAAAGGATGCAATCCTTCTATTTGAGCTTTTGGATAATGTTATTCAGGAAGTTGGGGAGCAGCATGTTGTGCAGGTCATCACTGATAATGCCTCAAACTATGTTCTTGCTGGAAAGATGGTTGAGGCCAAATATAAGACCATATTTTGGACTCCATGTGCTGCACATTGCATAGACCTCATGCTTGAGGATATAGGCAAACTGGAGTGGGTAAAAAACATTGTAGAGCATGCCAAGTGCATTACAAAATACATTTACAACCACTCATGGGTATTGAACCTAATGAGGAAACACACTGGAGGCAAAGAGCTTGTTAGGCCTGCAATTACGAGATTTGCAACTCACTTCCTCACGTTGCAATGTCTCAATGGTCAACATAAAAACTTGCAGAAAATGTTTTCCTCTGATGAATGGTCTGAATCTCGGTGGGCTCATAGACCAGATGGAAAAGACACCAAAAAGAAAGTGTTAGACACTTATTTTTGGAAAAGGTCTGTAGAGCTTGTGAAAATTACCGAGCCCCTTGTTAAGGTGCTAAGGTTGGTGGATGGGGAAAGATTGGCCATGGGCTACATTTATGAAGCTATGGATCAGGCAAAGGAGCAGATATGGGCAGCTTACAAGGACAGGTTAGCTAAATATGGCCGTATATGGGAGATCATTGATAACAGATGGAACAATCAACTCCATCGTCCTATACATGCAGCCGAGTATTTTTTGAACCCAAGGTATCACTATAAAAATCGGCTAGGAGATCAGCATGATGGGGAGGTCAGAGCTGGATTGATTGATTGCTTGGAGCGCATGGTCCCTAACCATGTAGACCAGTTGGAAATACATAGACAGCTTACTATTTTCAATATGGCAAGTGGTACTTTTGGCAAAAATTGGCAAAGAAGGCAAGAGATGTGGACCAACCAGGTAAGCAATTCCAATTTCCATTTTGTTTTTCATTTCAAGTTAAAATTGTTTACGTTCTTGAATCTTTACAATTCAAATTATAAACTAAGTTACTAATTAATGTCTTTTTCTTTGCAGCACATTGGTGGGAGTCATTTGGTGGCCAGTGTCCTCAATTGCAAAGGTTTGCAATTAGAGTCCTCAGTCAAACTTGCAGTGCTTCAGGTTGTGAGCGCAATTGGTCTGTTTTTGAGCGCATACACACAAAGAAGAGAAACCGTTTGGAACAAAAACGGTTAAATGATCTTGTTTTTGTGCAATACAACCTTCGACTGAGGAGGAACCAAATGATGAGCAAATCACCTGATCTAGATCCCATTGTGTTGGACGATATTGATCCAACATCAGAATGGGTGGAGGAGACTGAAGATCCTGTGTTTGAGGCTGATTTTGATATCGACATGGCTTTAGCGGGGGATGAGGCAGATGATGTGGCGGCATCAGAACCAGGATCAGTAGCAGCGTCAAGGAAAGGCAAGGAACCAATGGAAGGCACTAGTCGTGCAGGTCGACAAACTCGTGCTTCCATTAGGTCCACTTCTATTGTCATTGGTGGCATTGATACTGAGGTTGCAGATCAGGCTGAGGCATCCTCAGACTCTGAACCAGATGATGTCTATGTAGCTCCTGATGATGATCCTGTGTCTAGTAGTGGTGATGGACTTGATGATTGATCATGTGTACACTGTAGACTTGTAGTAGGCCAATGGCCTCATAGCTTGCAGCATTGTTTTTGGACTTTATAGGCCATTTAGAGCCTCATTTCTTATGTATTTTGCTATTTTGTCGATAATATGTATTGTACTCGGTGCCATTTTGATATATTCACCTTTACATGGTATATAAATGAGTAAACTTTGCATATTTTGTTTCATTAAAAATTAATTATTTAATGTATTTTTTTAAAACAGGTTCGTTTAGACCAAACCAGTCCCGGTTAGACCGGTTCCGGTTGGTAAACGGGTTCATTAGGTGGACCGGTCCGGTCACCGGTTCCGGTTTTAAAAACATTGCTGCTACCCCAAATCAACACTTCCTCTTAGCGAAGACTGTGCTCTAACAATACTCCTCGCTAAGTATTACTCTGATCATCTGGAATCAGTACTTGCGTTGATGCTAGGCCTTCCTGCCCAACATCCTCTGAATTGCTGCCTCTTGTACCGCTGCACATGGTTCTGTCACTGCCACTACTGCATCTGTACGACAACTCCCTCTGCATCCGTGCTGCTGCTAGTCCTTTCTCCCAGCACTGCACCTCCTCTCATCATGTTGCATCGTGTTGCCCATTGCTGCACTACAACTCAGTTACTGAGAAGTAGGTAACTGATCTCCCAAATGACCTCCCTGTTGGGCTAGAAACACCCACTGATGTTGAAGCTCCCTCTATTGCTGAAAAGTGCTCCCTCTCTCTGACCTCTACACTGCTACAACTCCCTGCATCTCGCACCATTGCACACCTCTCTGTGCCTTCCTGCACTGGTGCAACACTCCTGTGCCTCTCGCACTGTTGTAGCCTGTTAGCTCTGCACTGTCTCGGGACTCCTGCACTGTAGCTCTCTCTGCCGCTCCATCTGCATCCGTCTCTACCCACTCAGCCAGTCCTACTACTCCTCAATGGGGCTCCCGTAGCAAGGTCTAATCCAAGAGGTTGGGTACCTCAAGGATCCTGCCCCTCATCGCCTGTAGTCTGCCTGACTACAGTTCGATGTCTCCCAACTTTCACTCAAGTGGTGCGTGTGCACTCATGGCACAGACATCGTCTGTCAAAACTTCCTTCTCTGCCCATGCTGGCCCTGCCTTAGTCTCGGAAGACTCTCCCTTACTCTTCTTCCTTGGGCACTAGGTCGCATAATGACCCATCTCCCCATAATGGAAGCACTTGATCTTGGAGATATCTTTCTTCTTCCGCTTCTCCTGCTTTCCCTCAAATGCTAGGGCCACATCCTCCTCCTCCTCCTTGACCTTAATGCCTTTGCTGCTGCTACATGTCTTTGACTGCCGTCTAATCTCTTCCTGGTGAAGAGCTGCCCACATCCTCTCCCAAGGTAGGGGAGTCCCTCTACCCAAGATACTTTGGACAAACACTTCCCACTCTTCTGAGACAACATTCAGGGCTGTCCTCACCATAAGCTCTTGATTCGGTGTCGCTCCTATAGCAGTCAACTGATCTCGGATCTCATTCAGTCCTCCGAGGAAGGAGTCAATCGTTTGACCCTTCTTCATCTGATACGACCTCATCTAGTTCTCGAGCAGCATTCTTCTTTGCACAGAAGTATGCTGGTACAAGTTCTTGAGAGTCGTCCACATCTCAACTGTCGTTTCCTTCTCAGCTATATGTGGTACCACATGATCCTTGACCCCGTCAAGGATAATGCACTTGGCCCTCGCCATCGCCTCTTTGTACTTGTCATTATCATTTGGGTCGACTGGGATAGCTATTGTCTTCAAGGCGAAGTTCTTGACACGATTCCTGTCAAGCACTGATAAGATTTTGGCCTTCCAGACTGCGAAGTTCGATGCTCCGTCTAGTCTATCCTGGTCTCTTACCCCGTGAAGTGCCATGATGCTCCTCTACTTCCCTCCTGGAAGTTCTCTGTTCGACTCCTCTGATTTTCTACTTCTCGTCTAGAAATTCTCATTTGGACTCCCTCTGAGCCCTGATTTCCCTCCTAGAAATCCTTCTGCCACTTGTCGAGATGCCCCCTACTCTGATCGTCTTGTGCAACTGCACTACTGATCTTGGTTCCTCGGCTAGAAACCCTCGGTAACAACTCCTTTGGCCCTGCTCTGTCAGGTATTGTTATGACTACAGTGCCTCACCAACTCCACTCTGCAATATTCTTGTAGCCTTCTAGACCCTAGCAACTGCCTGTCTGTGAACTGCATCAGCCCCTCTCTGCCTCGCGCCGTCTTTGCGTCAGCCCCTCTCTGCCTCACGCTATCTTTGCGTCATCCCAAATGGGTCTGCATCAGCCCTCTACGTCAGCAACGCTGGCCTCTCTGAGGCTTTGTGTAGTGCCCGGCTTGTTTTGCGTGGCTCTGGCTGGCTCAGCGACACACTTCCTTGGCTTCTGCGCTGCTAGAAACAACTTTTGTCACCTCGGGACAGCTGTTTTCTGCTGTTATTGCTCCGCTCAGCTGATGTCTCATAGTGCTCTTGTGATCTGCAATCACTCTCTGATACCATGTTGAAGTTTCTAAGTTTACTTAGTTTCGAGACCCTTCATGCACTTTTCTGATTTATTCCTATCTACTTTTTATTTTTCTTTAACAAATTATTTACAAAGTAAATACTGAAAATAAACACCAGTGCATGCTCAACATATTACAGATCAGTAACTAAAAGAAACAAGAACAAACACACCACATGACACCATTGTTTTTGGACCAATGTCCCCGGAAAAACCCAATGCGGGAAAACGGGTGCAACTATCTGAGGGTTTTCTTATTAAGCAATATTAGAGTACAATCTGGGTGGCATAACTGGCTTACCCAACAAAGAATTTCCTTAGCAGCTATACCTCACAGTTTGAGAGAAATCCCCTGGCTGAAACCTCGAAAAACCCGTCTGGCAGCTCCTCAGCACAAAACTGCTCCTGCAACCCCAGCCTCTACCCAATCTGGACTGTGTCTGCCCTCTCTGTCTCATGTTGGCTCTGGGTTAGCCCTAGGAGGCCTTGCGTTAGCTACGCTGACCCCTATGGTGCTCTGCGCAGCACTTGGCTACCTCTGTGTGGCCCTGCGTGAGCCCTTGCTGGCTCCGCGTCACCCTCCTTGGCTGTTGCGCTGCTCTCCCAGCACAATCTCTACATTCTTTGTTCCTTTGTACTTAATGCCTGTCAGCTGCTCTCCTGATCACTGATTCTATCTGTCTTAGCAAACCCTGCTCTAGAGAATAGAATGATTGATCATCTGGTGTATTCTCCAAGTGACCCGCAAGCCCTCTCTTATACTCTTCCTGTTGACATCTCAATGGCCGAGATTAAGTCCCTAATCAATGGATAAGATTAGATCTGGCTTGATCCATGCCTTTTGGACCATTCTAACACAGATTCATATTAATACACATTAATATTTTATTTTCCCTAAGTTTAGACTTAGGGACTCCATTAAAAATATTAATTATTTTAATATCCCCTGATCTGTTTAGAATCTGCCCAAACCCTTTCTAGGTATTGGAGATCTCATGTGCCCCAACCTCTCCACCAAATTTCGTGTCTAAAGCACATCCGATGCTACCCCAAATCAACATGAACATCATCACTGTCAAGTGTCATCATCACTATCATGTATTATAAGAGCAAGGTCACTGTGATCAAAAGAGCATGGTCACTATCATCATATATCTCACTGTCATCATACATCATAATAGTAAGGTTAGTGTCATCATGGTCATTGCCATACTTAGCTCCAAGTTCACTGTCATATCAAAGGTATATGTCCTATCATTCATCGAGGTTACTATTATACATATATATCATTATTGTTATAAATATAAATCTTTGTCACATATCCAGAGCACTGTCATGTACATAGGGTTATTGCCATTGCCATATCAAAGATTACAGTGATACTAGGTCACGACTCACTATCAAATAGATTACTTACTGTCATCAAGAGTACATTTACGTAGATCACTGAACCATAGAGTTACAGTCATATTTAGGTCCGCATCAAGGTTGCTGTCATCTATGTATCAAGGTCACTGTAGGTCACAATCATGTTTACTTTCAAGGGTGAAAGTAACATACCCATGAGTTCATAGAGTTAGATAAGCAAGCCACTGAAAAAGCCAAATCACAAAGATACAAAATGTGAATCATAGAGAATGCTAGCCACAAAATACGAGACATCAAACCTCAAAAGCATGATATTTAGAATTGAACCATAGAAATGCGAGCTTCAGAATTGAACCACAAAAATGCAAGTTATAGAAACGAGCCACAAGGTGTGAGCCTCTCTAAGATGCGAGTCATAGTGACATGGAGATATGAAATACGAGCTTCAAAATCAAACCACAAAAATGTGAGCCATATAAACGAGCCACATTGTGCGAGCCTGTTAATTTTAGGCATGTTCTATGCTAAGAGCAAATTACTTCAATTTTCCATATTAGCTCAATATCAATTCCAGATTAGCAATCACATTTAGCATGATAGTAAAATGCAGACAGAACATAAACATAAATCACAGAAAACAATCCAAGACAAGAGGACAAAAGATGTTGCGCCAGCCAGGGACAAACCCCAATGTGGGGAAACCCTTGATCAATTCTTCTTATATGTTCTTCAATAGTTCAGCACAGAGAGAGAGATAGTACATATACATCAGAAGTCAACATTTTGACTTATCTAAATAAGAGCAGAGATCTTCACCATGAAGATAACATAATGAGGTCACTGATCTGATCTCAGGTGAAGGCACACTGCTTTAGCTGATCCTCCAAGGTGACTCCATCACCATGTTGCACCCATCACTGTGCTACACCTCATCATCATGTTGCACCCATCACTGTGCTGCACCCAATCACTGAGCTGCTCTCATCACTGTGTTGCTCCCATCATAGAGCAGTACGTCATCATCATGTTGTACCCATCATCAACAAGTTGTTGCAATGCATCGTGTTGCTACTATACATCCATGCCTATCATCACCTTGTTGTACCATTGTGCTGCACCATACTGCACCATGCTGCACCCATCCTTACTGTCACCTATATGCTGCTCCACTATCATTGTGCACTATACTGCACCATTCATCATGCTCGGCCAAAAAATTCTCTCATGTGGTTTCTACCGAAAGACTTTGTTTAATTCATTATGGATCACAGAAGCTTGAATACATAAACCATTCATCATGCTGCACTAATCATTGTTGCGACTAAACATGTTGTCTCTAACACCATGTTGCATCCAACATACACTCATCCATGCTTGCTGTAATATATATCATTATGTTGCACATACAACATCCAATATGTTGGAACCTATTTACACTTATCAGCGTTAGTTGCTTGCTATGGCTTACAGCCTAGCAAAGCAGCTAGGCTATGGTTGTTTAGGCTTCTTTCATATTCAGGTAGCGGAGACCTTCTCTAGGACAACAACCAAGTCCTCTAACAATCCTCCTTAACTGCCTCTAACAACCCTCCTTAATCTAACAGTATTCCTAAACAATCCTCCTTATGGACTGCATCTAGGGCACCAACATGACACATAAGACTGCGGTTAGAAGCACAAATGGATAGCTGCTATAGTCCTTTATTTTGGTGACTATAACCTTCTCCTTTTACTGCAGCTAGGGCAGTCTTGAGATTACAGGTTAGGAACCATTCAGGCAACGTATTGTATCTGTAGAAATCCCTTTGGACTACGGCCAAATCTTGTCATTTACTGCGGCTAGGGTAAGACAGTAGTCCTCCCATTAGGATTGCGGCTAGGGCTAGCACTCACAGTGGTTAGGGCACATGAAAACCCTCCTCAGCCTACGAACTAGAACAACATATTAGGGACCTATTTTAAGGTCTAGATAAGGCAGCGTGTACAACGTTAAGGTCTTCACCATGACTGCGTTTAGGTCTGCGTTTCTTCACCATGATTGTATTTAGGTCCTAGGGCATCCATCTAGGGTAGAGACCCTTTTCAAGGCTACGTTGAGGACTTACACCATTGCCCTTCTTGACTGCCTATTAGACCTATGTTAGGGCTTCTCCATAGGGTAGCGTTAGGGCTTCCTTGTGGCTGAGATAAACGTTTTCCTCCATGACAATGTAGAGCTTTCCACAACTTCTAGGGCATCTCCTATGATAGCGTAGAGCCTTCTCTATTAGGGCAGCGTTGACTCTTAGGATCTCTCCTCCCACCAAACCCCAAAGACAAGTGGAGAGGAAGAGATCACAAGAAGAGTGTGTCCAAATGACTTGCAAGCCACGTCTTTTTATACTAAAATGTTGAGCACAAGTGGGGGCAATTTGGTTGCTAGACAACCTTGACGAATTGTCCCATAACACAAATAAATTCATATCTCCATGAACACATGTCGGAATCAGATGATATTTAGATCAATCCTACACCTTTCGACGAGAGGAATCCAAGAAAAATATCAGCTGCCATAAAATTGGCCCTAGTTACCAATTTTAACACTCCCTCTCAACAAGGGAGAAGTCCATCTGCTAATCCATCTGTCAGACTGTACTCTCTCTGCCATCAGTGCCTTGCACTGCTCTGCTCTGTTGAACAATGAAGAAGAAGAAGTGATCAAGTATGTATCATACCATCCTCTACTAACCCGAAGTCAATCCCATATAACGGAGAGTGTCTCATACCACTCTTACTGACCCAAAGTCAGTCCCAATGAAGAGAGCGTGTCATACCACTCTTACTGATCCGAAATCACTTGCAAATAAAGAGAGTGTATTATATCACTCTTACTAATCCGATGTCAGTTTCATTTGATCCCAGATCAATATCATCCTAGCATAGGGAGTACGGTAGTAACACGATGCATCCATCGATATTACTATGGTCCCTATGCTCATTTCCCTACTCATTGGCCAGATGAGAGGTACTTCCCATGAGTCCCAAACTACATGGGTAGGATGTTTCAGCTGGAGAAGGATGAACCACTCATCCTGCCTACATGTCGCCAGAGGTATCCTAGGGGAAGGCTGAATCACTCACCCTGTACACAACAAATCACTTGGGGAAGGCTGAACCACTCACCCTATGATTGTGGCTCGGCAGGAGAAGGATGAACCACTCATCCTGCCTACATAGAAAACCACTAAGTGAAGGCTGAACCACTCACCCTATGGTTGCTCATCGTTCCAAGATGTACCCCCAAGCCGCCCCCCAGAGCTCCCAAAGCTCAATGTCCATATTATACATGACCCTTAGGAGAGAGTCTCTCCACAACTCCTAGTCATTCTCGGAAAGTCAAGAATTTGACCTTTCCCAGGGGCTTCGAAAGAATATCGGCGACCTGCACATCAGTTCCAATGCTATGGAGCCTTCTTTCTCCTCGACATACCATATCCCAGATAAAGTGGTACATGATGTCTATATGCTTGGAGCATTCATAGAACACGAGATTCCTCAACAATCGAATCCCCCTCGATTGTCACAGAAGATCCTAGTGGTATCCAGCACGTGTCCAAATAGCGCACTGAAGAGCTTTCACAACCATATGGCTTCACACGAGGCCATACTCGCAACTGTGTATTCGGCCTCAACGGTGCTCAAAGGAACCGACTTCTACTTCTTGCTCATCTAGGATATCGAAGCAGAACCCAAAGTGTTAATTTTAGGTATGTTCTATGCTTAGAGCAATTTATTTCAATTTTCACAGTTAGCTCAATATCTTTTCCAGATTAGCAATCACATCAGCATTAAAGTAAATTGCAGATAGAACATAAACATTGATCACAGAAGACAAGCCAAGACAAGAGGACACAAGATGTGGCGTTAGCCAGGGGCAAACCCCAATGTGGGGAAACCCTTGATCAATTCTTCTTTTATGTTCTTCATTAGTTCAGCACAGAGAGAGAGAGAGATAGTACATTTACAACAGAAGTCAACACTTTGACTTATCTAGATAAGAGCAGAGATCATCTCTAGGAAGATGATACATGAGATCAGTTGAAGACATGCTGCTTCAATTGATTCTCCAAGGTGACTCCTTCACCTCTCATTGTGCTGCATCTCATCATCATGCTGCACCTCACCGTGCTGCACCATGCTGCACCCATCATCACAATGCTGGACCTCATGACTGCTGCACTGTTGTCCCATGTGCCATGGTTGAACCATGTTGTCATACTGCATGTCTCATGTGCTTGCAACACCATGCTTGCCACTGTTATCCATGTTGTCCATGATAGCCATGCTGTCCATGCTTGTTGTTGTACCATGCTTGTTGCTGTACCATGTGCCTTCTGCCATGTCACAGTTGTTGTCCCACTTTGCCTTGCCATACCTTGCAATTGTCCCATATGTCTTAGCATACCTGGTTGTTGTCCATGTGTCTTAGCAGCACCATGTCACCTTGTTGTCCCATGCATGTTAGCAGCACTATGTCCTTCTTGTCCCATGCATGTTAGCAGCACTATGTCCTTGTTGTCCCATGCATGTTAGCAGCACTATGTCCTTTGCTCTCCTATTAGTACTGTAGTCCCAACATAGTTGCTATTACCTTGCTATTGTCCTATGTGACTTTGCAACACTATGTAACCTGTTGTCCATGCTTCTTGCCAGCACCATGTACTCCTTGTTAAATATTTACTTTGCTACACTAGTTTGCAGCACCATGTAACCTTGTTGCCATGTGTTGTTTCACCAAGCTGCACTACTACACTGCATCACTAGATAGGGCATCACCCTACAACCCTTATCTACCATACAAATCAACAAGGCAACCTTCCAAAGACTGCGGTTCTTCAAGGGGATAACCCTCCATACCTACACTATTTCTTTAGGCCTTGTTCGACTGCGGTTAAGGCCACATTGTCCCTTCAACTCCTTCATATTGCGGCTAAGGTCACGTTGTCCCTTCAACCCCTTTACATTGTCTAGGGTAGTCTCCACGTTGTTCCCTTGACCCCTTATATTTTAGTTATGACTCCGCTGTCCACACAGTTGTTCCTCAGCCTAATCTGCCCAGCTTTTTGCACTTGGAACAACCCTTACTTACCACGTTGTCACCTACAACAAACCCTCACTGCGGCCCATAAACTTGGCTGCGTTACGGCTAAATTAGATCAGCGTTTAGGGCTGGATTAGACCAGCATTTATGGCAGCCTTTATGTCTACGTTAGGGCACCCTTTAGTCTGCGTCTAGGGTTGCCTTCCATCTGCTTCGGGCTGCCTTCCATCTGCGTTTAGGGCAGCCTCCTTTCCTCCAATGTCTAAGGCTTCCACTCCTAGATTTCTCTTCCACTAAAACCCAAGACAAGTGGAGAGAGAAATCAAGATAGAAGTGTGTGTATGAAATGACTCTCAAGTCATCTCCTTTTATACTAAAACGTTGAGCACATGTGGGGTATTTGGTCGCTGACCGACCTTGACAAATTGCCTCATAACACAAATAAATTCATAACTCCATGAATACTTATCGGAATCGCATAATCTTTAGATCAATTCTACACCTCTCAATGAGAGGGATCCAAGAAAAATATCAACTGCCATAAATAAGATGACCCACATGGAGTTTGGCCTTTGTTTCCAATTTTAACACACCCTCTCAACTAGGGAGAACTCCATCCGCCGATCCATATGTCTGACTGTACTATCTCTGCCATCAGTGCCCTGCACTGCTTTGCTGAACCATGAAGAAGAAGAACTGATCGAGAATGTCTCATACCATTCTCTACTAACCTGAAGTTAGTTTTATTGATCCCAGATCAATATCACAAGAGAGTGTCTCAAACCACTCATGCTAATCCCATGTTAGTTTCATTGATCCCAGATCAGTGGAGGTCATCCTAGCATAGGGAGTATGGTAGATACAACGATGGGTCCATCAATAGTACTACTATGGTCCCTAACACCATTTCCCTACTCATTGGCCAGATGAGAGGTACTTCACATGAGTCCCAGACTGCATGGGTAGGATGCCTCGACAAGAGAACCATTCATCCTGTCCCTAAGTTGCCTCAGGGTATCACAGGGGAAGGCTGATCCATTCACCCTGTACACAGCGCACCATTAGGGGACGGTGAGTCGCCCTATGGTCGCGTGTTGCTCCAGTAAGTACCCCAAGCCCCCCGGAGCTCCCATAGCTCAATGTATGCAACATGCAGGACCCTCATAAGAGGGTCTCTCAAGAACTCCAAGTTGTTCAGGAAAGTCACAAATTTGACCTTTCCCCAGTGCTTTGACAAAATGTCTGCGACCTGTAAATCAGTCTCAATGCAATGGAGCCTCCTCGCTCATCGACGTACCATATCCCTGATAAGGTAGTATCTGATGTCTATCTGCTAGAGCAATCATAGAATACGGGATTCCTCAACAATCGAATCCCCCTTGGTTGACACAGAAGATCACGGTGGTATCCATCATGTGTACAAACAGCTCACTGAAGAGCTTCCACAACCAGGCAACTTCATACGAGATCATACTCGTAGCTATGTATTCGGTCTCGGTGGTGCTTATAGCAACCAACTTTTGCTTCCTACTCATCCATGATGTCAAAGCAGAATCCAAAGAGAACCAACACTCATAAGTTCTCTTGCAATCCTACACATTGCCTACCTAGTCAGCATTCGAATAATCATGCAACTTCACATTTCCAGCAGTGTATCTCAATTCATGAGAGATTGTGCCCCGAAGATATCTCAGAAGATTCTTGGCACCAATCCAGTGAGGCTCAACCATATATGAGCTCATCATGCTAACTGCAAAACATATGTCTAGATGGAAGTTCACCAAGAACATCAACGCGAATGAGTTTATGAAGCTCAGAGGCATTTCCAAAATTTGGTTTGACATCACTACCATATAACTTCTGAAAGTTAAGATCCTCGAGGTAGTCATGGGCTTGCAGTTTACCGTTCCACATTCGGAATCCAACTCCCTCTTAATTTTGCAAATGAGAGGGTCTGCACTTGTCAGAAATAGGTCATCCTTAGAAGGTGTCGGTATGAGAGGTCTATCATCCACAACCTTCGAGTAATGGTTTGGATCGGTTTCACTCCTAGTGAATCTCAGCTTCATCAGACAATTATCAATCCTCTCATAATAAGCCCGGGGTGTTTTGCTTCAAGCCATAGAGGGCTTTCTTCCACCTGTATACATGAGATTCCTGATCATGAATCTCAAACTCCTCGGGTTGTTCCAAACTTGTGGACCTGCTACATAAGGGGAATGGTCCCCTTGTAAGATTTTCCTTCGGTACATCTCAGACATGTACCTTCATGCTCTTCTTGAATTTAGGCATCCCTGTCACCATCTGACTCACATCGGGTAGGGCCCCATAAGTAGACCTCCAGTGTTATAGATGAGATATGTCAATTGACATGATCCCCAATGGACCATCCTGCAACTTGATACAAATTGCCAACCCTGAACCCATGAGAAAAAGCATCTTTGAAAATTCTATTTTCAAACACGTACCTTTCCATCGATGAATGCCACCTTGAAACCTTTGACTTCCATTGCCGAAATGGACACCAGGTTCTTCTTGCGATCAGGTACATAAAAGAGATTCTATAAATGAATCAAGTTACCCTCATTCAATTGAGGGGTAACATTTCCTACACCCTTTCCGGGATAGGTGGCATCGGCTCCAAGTATAATCCCACGATTGTTTCCATCTCTTACCAAATTCGAGAGAGCACCCTTCTATCCGATGAAGTGCCTTGAAGCACTATAATCAATAAGCCATATTCCCACAGAATTTGAAGGAGAGGGCTAATACAAGATAACGCTTCTTTATCTTATCAGAAACAACATTTGATTCTTCATACCTGGGGTTCCTTGCTTTCTCTGAAGAGTCGGCCATTTCCTTGATGACCTACATTACTTGTCATTCCTCTGATCATTGAAGATGTCCTTGGAATGATTGTTATCATCATCAAGTGATGTGTTCCTGCCATTCAGACACTCCTTCGCATAATGGCCTAACTTATTGCAAACAAGGGATCTATCTTTCTTTCCAACCCTAGATCCAGACTTCCCATTGAAGTGATCTTTAGGCCATTAGAAACTTCCGTTGCGCCATTCTGATAATATTCTCTGCTTCAACTTCACCCTTGGTGAATTTGAAGAGGGATGAGGAATCCATTGATCCTTTTGTCCTTTCTCAACTGTCTTTGGTGATTGCTCTTTCACTCTTGCTTGGGCTTTGTCTTCACCTCAACTCTGATACTATGTTAATTTTAGGTATGTTCTATGCTTAGAGAAATTTATTTCAATTTTCACGGTTAGCTCAATATCTTTTCCAGACTAGCAATCACATCAGCATTAAAGTAGATTGCAGATAGAACATAAACGTTGATCGCAAAAGACAAGCCAAGACAAGAGGACACAAGATGTGGCGCTAGCCAGGGACAAACCCCAATGTGGGGAAACTCTTGATCAATTCTTCTTTTATGTTCTTCAATAGTTCAACAAAGAGAGAGAGAGATAGTACATTTACAACAGAAGTCAACACTTTGACTTATCTAGATAAGAGCAGAGATCATCTCTAGGAATATGATACATGAGATCAGTTGAAGACATGCTGCTTCAACTGATTCTCCAAGGTGACTCCTTCATCTCTCATTGCGCTGCATCTCGTGATCATGTTGCACCTCACCGTGCTGCACCATGTTGCACCCATCATCACAATGCTGGACCTCATCACTGCTGCACTTTATGTTGCACTGTTGTCCCGTGTGCCATGGTTGAACCATGTTGTCATACTGCATGTCTCATGTGCTTGCAGCACCATGCTTGCCACTGTTATCCATGCTATCCATAATAGCCATGCTGCTCATACTACTTGTTGTACCATGCTTGTTGCTGTACAATGTGCCTTCTGCCATGTCACAATTGTTGTGCCACTTTGCCTTGCCATACCTTGCAGCGGTCCCATATGTCTTAGCATACCTGGCTACTGTCCATGTGTCTTAGCAGCACCATGTCACTTTGTTGTCCCATGCATGTTAGCAGTACTATGTCACCTTGTTGTCCCATGCATGTTAGCAGCACTATGTCCTTGTTGTCCCATGCATGTTAGCAGCACTATGTCACCTTGTTGTCCCATGCATGTTAGCAGCACTATGTCCTTTGTTGTCCTATTAGTACTGTTGTCCCAACATAGTTGCTATACCTTTGCTACTGTCCTATATGACTTTGCAGCACTATGTAGCCTGTTGTCCATGCATCTTGCCAGCATCATGTAGCCCTATTGTATATTTACTTTGCTGCACTAGTTTGGAGCACCATGTAACCTTGATGCCATGTGTTGTTTCACCAAGCTGCACTACTACATTGCATCACTGGATAGGGCATCACCCTACAACCCTTATCTACCATACAACAAGGCAGCCTTCTAAAGACTGCAGTTCTTCAAGCAATGGTTTGGATCGGCTTCACTCCTAGTGAATCTCAGCTTCATCAGATGGCCATCAATCCTCTCATATCAAGCTTGGGGTGTTTGCTCTAAAACATAGAGAACTTTCTTCCACCTGCATACTGGATATTCTTAATCATGAATCTCAAACCCCTGAGGTTGTTCCACATCTGAGGTTTGCTCTAAAACATAGAGAGCTTTCTTCCACCTGCATACTTGATATTCCCAATCATGAATCTCAAACCCCTTGTAAGTTTTCCTTCGGTACATCTTGGACATGTACCTTCATGCTCTTCTTGAATTCAGGCATCCTTGTCATCATCTGACTCACATCGGGTAGGATCCCATAATAAGCAGACCTTCGGTGCTATAGAAGAGATTTGTCAACTGACATGGTCCCCAATGGAATTCCTCCAACTTGATACAAATTGCCAACCTTGAACTCAAAAGCATCTTTAAAAATTCCTTATCCACATATGTACCTTTCCATCAATGAATGCCACCCTGAAACCTTTGACTTCCATGGACACCAGGTTCTTCTTGAGATCAGGTACATAAAGAACTTTTAAATGAATTGTGTTACCCTCATTCAATTGAGGTGTAACATTCCCTATTCCCTTTCCGGGATAGGTGGCATTGACTCCAAGTATAATCCCCGCGATTGTTTCCATCTCTACCAAATTAGAGAGAACTTTCGTCTATCCGATGAAGTGCTTTGAAGCACTACAATCAATAAGCCAGATTCCCAAAGAGTCTGGAGGAGAAGTAGTGGAGAGGGCCAATATAAGATAATACTCCTTTAACTTATCAGAAACAACATTTGATTCTTCATACCTGGAGTTCTTTGCTTTCTTTGAAGAGTCGACCATTTCCTTGATGACCTGCATTACCTGTCATTCCTCCGATCATTCAAGATGTCCCTGGAATGATTGTTATCATCAACAAGTGATGTGTCCCTTCTATTCGGACACTCCCTCGCATAATGGCCAAACTTATTGCAAGCATGGCATCTGCCTTTCCTTCCACCCTTAGATCCGGACTTCCCATTGAAGTGATCTTTAGGTTGGCCATCAGATGCTTCCGCTGTGCCACTCGAATAATATTCTCTATTTCGACTTCACCCTTGGTGAATTTGAAGTGGGATGAGGAACCCATTGAGTCTTTTGACCTTGTTCAACTGTCTTTAGTGATTGCTCTTTCACTCTTGCTTAGGCTTTGCCTTCACCTCAACTCTGATACCATGTTAATTTTAGGTATGTTCTATGCTGAGAGCAAATTACTTCAATTTTCTATATTAGCTCAATATCAATTCCAGATTAGCAATCACATTTAGCATGATAATAAAATACAGATAGAACATAAACATAAATCACAGAAAACAAGCCAAGACAAGAGGACACAAGATGTGGCGCCAGCCAGAGACAAACCCCAATGTGGGGAAACTCTTGATCAATTCTTCTTATATGTTCTTCAATAGTTCAACAAAGAGAGAGATAGTACATATACATTAGAATTCAACGTTTTGACTTATCTAAATAAGAGCGGAGATCTTCACCATGAAGATAACATAATGAGGTAACTAATCTGATCTCAGGTGAAGGCATACTGCTTCAACTGATCCTCCAAGGTGACTCCATCACCATGCTGCAGCCATCACTGTGCTGGACCTCATCATCATGTTGCACCTGTCATTGTGCTGCACCCAATCACTGAGCTACTCTCATCACTGTGTTGCTCCCATCACAGAGCACTACCTCATCATCATGTTGTACCCATCATCAACAAGATGCTGCAATGCATCATGTTGCTGCTATACATCCATGCCTATCATCACCATGTTGTACCATTGTGTTGCACCATACTTGTGTTGCACCATATTGCACCATGTTGCACCCATCCTTACTGTCACCTATATGCTGCACCACTATCATTGTGCACTATGCTGCACCATTCATCATGTTGCACTAATCATTGTTGCAACTAAACATGTTGTCTCTAACACCATGCTACATCCAACATACACTCATCCATGCTTGTTGTAATATATATCATTATGCTGCACATACAACATCCAATATGTTGCAACCTATTTACACTTATCAGCGTTAGTTGCTTGCTATGGCTTGCGGCCTAGCAAAGCAACTAGGTTATGGTTGTTTAGGCTTCTTTCATATTCAGGCAGCGGACAACTTTTCTAGGACAACAACCAAGTCCTCTAGCAGTCCTCCTTAACTGCCTCTAACAACCCTCCTTAATCTAACAGTCCTCCTTATGGACAGCGTCTAGGGCACCAACATGACACATAAGACTGCACTTAGAAGCACAAATGGACAACTGCTATAGTCCTCTATTTTGGTGACTGTAACCTTCTCCTTTTACTGCGGCTAGGGCAGTCTTGAGACTGCAGATTAGGAACCATTCAAGCACCGTATTGTAGCTCTAGAAATCCCCTAGGGCTGCAGCTAGATCTTGTCATTTATTGTGGCTAGGGTAGGACAATAGTCCTCCCATTAGGACTTCGGCTAGGGCTAGCACTCACATTAGTTGGGGCACATGAAAACCCTCCTCAACCTACGACCTAGAACAATGCATTAGGGATCTATTTTAGCGTCTAGATAAGGCAACGTGTACAGCGTTAAGGTCTTCACCATGACTGCGTTTAGGTCTGCATTTCTTCACCATGATTGCATTTAGGTCCTAGGGCATCCATCTAGGGTAGAGACTCTTTTCTAGGTTGCGTTAAGGGCTTACACCACTGCCCTTCTTGACTGCGTATTAGACCTATGTTAGGGCTTCTCCATAGGGCAGCGTTAGGGATTCTTTGTGGCTGAGATAAGGGTTTTCCTCCATGACAGCGTAGAGCTTTCCACAACTTCTAGGGCATCTCCTATGATAGTGTAGAGCCTTCTCTATTAGGGCAGCGTTGACTCTTAGGATCTCTCCTCCCACCAAAACCCAAAGACAATTGGAGAGGAAGAGATCACAAGAAGAGTGTGTCCAAATGACTTGCAAGCCACCTCTTTTTATAGTAAAACGTTGAGCAGAAGTGGGGGCAATTTGGTTGCTGGCCAACCTTGACGAATTGTCCCATAACACAAATAAATTTGTATCTCCATGAATACATGTCGGAGTCGGATGATCTTTAGATCAATCCTACACCTCTTGACGAGAGGAATCCAAGAAAAATATTAGATGCCATAAATAAGATGACTCACATGGAGTTTGACCCTAGTTGCCAATTTTAACAAAGCCTCTTTGAGATGTGAGTCACAGTGATGCGAATCTCTGAAATGTGAGTTACTGTAATGAGTGTGAGCCACCACATCGAGTCACAAGAATATATACGAATCACAAACAAGAGATGCGAGTCATAACATCGAGCCTCTGAATTATGCGAGCTTCAAAATCACTGTTGGTTTAATATGAGCTAAAAAGGTGAAGTGCGAGCCACTGTTGATTAAATGCAAACCACAATAGAGAATGCATGCCTCAAATGTTATAATAAGAGCCACTGAAATATGATGCAATCCATACACAAAAGGGTATACAAGCCATACATAAAAGGGTATACAAGCCATGGTGAATATCTGCGGACCATAGAGAAGATGTACAAACCATACATAATATATACAAGCCACAAAATGGTAAATATGAACCATAAAAAGAAGAATATGAACCTTAGAAACTGCCTTAGAGACCACTGAAATGTTTCCACGAAAAGAATGAGTTTCTTTACTCAAATGGAGAAGGATAAACACATATTTATAGTTGTTTCTGAATGTGGGAAGGGTCATGACCATTGGAGGCAGGCCGACTTGTGATTGAGGCAGACTTATGGAGGGAAATTCCAATTCAAATTTGCTCAATAATAATATATATTTCTTTAATGATTGCATGCAACATTAATAATGATGGGACGAGTGCCCAACACATTAATATTAATATTACATTTATCCATTTGATTTTTCCTTGAACAACATAACTTCTTTTTGGGGCACAATGGGATTTCCTTGGGGAAAATTCGTCCCCTAGCTGCCCCAATTTTCAACATCCTCTCATGTATGGATATAGTTCTTTGGTAATGAAATAATTAGAGTTGGATGTGCATTATTGTAATATGCTAAATTATAATTTTGCCAAGAAATTGCTTTAATAAAAATTTAACCATAAATTCCTCCAAACAATAGCAGAGCAAGCACCATGAAATTAAAACAAAATGAAATAGATTTATAACATGGAACTCAAAAACACATAAGAAATACTGCAACTCAACTTTATTAATAATGATATAATAGATCAGTACAATAGCTAGAATTAACTGAGAGAAAGATGGCCACCAGATAATCTTCTGCAAGCTAAACCTGGAATCCAAAATACTATAGATGACAATGATGCCCAAGTTGAGAATCTGGATGATCCTCACTCCAACTTCAGATCTGTTGTAGATCTGATCTCTAGTTGTTTCCACTGAAGCTCTGTGAAATTCCTAGATGGAATCTCCTTAAGGGTGTTGGGTTTTCGTTGAATACACAATAGTAAACCTAAGGGTTTTTGTCCCAGGGCTTAGCTGAAGTTGTGAACTCGTTCATCCAACCCTCACTACAAAAATGATCAACCAAACCAAGATATCCCCAAATGGCTTGCTCCTCCTCCTTTTATAGATCTTATGGATCCTTCTAGAAGCCTTTATTTTATTATTGGCCTTTTTCTCCATTTAGCTCTTTTCCCTCCTTTTATTTAATTAAGTGACTGATTAAAGTCACATTTTAATATGGGAAAACGGTAAATTAGCCACCATCCTTTCTCTAGCCACTGAAATCCACTTTTCACCATCCCATTCTGTAGATCTTCTCGTTTTGGTTCCAATGAGCTATTACACTAAGGTGTTTCATTAAATATACCTCCTGGAATGACACCTTAAGTGTAGTTAATTTAAATAGTCTCAATAATATCCCCATTTTATGGGAATTATCAGAATGCAACAAAATGAGAAGTGAATTGTGTGAAATTGATCTTGATAATGAAATATGCCAAGTGAATGCCATTGGGCCCCATAAAACTCCTCAAAACCCTTCGGGGACCCCTGATGACGTAATCCTGGTCCTATGAGCAGCCCATGACGTACCTTGGAAATTCATCCTAGCTGTGCGATAAGGGAAACTGAAAATGGGGATATTACAAGGCATCTCGCGGTTGAAGAATGTAACTAGGTTCAGTCTTCATAATTGTATTTGAGTTCCAATGAACTGTACTTATGAAAAATAATTTTATTATTATTATTATTATGACTTATTAAAGCATGAGTATCATGCTTGGGTCATCATGCTTTCGGTCAAAGTCTGCATTGAGGACTTTTAGGATTTATTCTAAGTCATTAGAGTCATTTGCCATTTAAAGAGACCCTAATTGGGCTTTTGAATCATGTAAAAAGAATTACTATTAAGTAAAATAAGTTATTTGTAAATTGTCACCTACACACCAAGTCGACCTCAAGGAGATCAAGTCGGCCTCAATCTGGGTAATTCAACCTCACCAGAAGCCTATATATTGGAGTAGTTCGAATTCATTTGGAGCATTCACTCTCTCACACACAAGTTCGATATCCAGAAGAAAGAGTTGGAAAAGTGCGAAGTAAGAAAGGAAGGCAAAAGGAGTGCAAAGTTGGAGAAAGAGGAAGAAAAAGAGAAAATCGAAATTTTGGGCTATCTATCTCTCTCTTGTGTGGATTCCTCTAGGAGATCGAAGTCTCTCTTGTCAAGTTGAAGTTGTTGTTGCTACCAGTTGCTGGGTCGAAGTTGTTGCTGCTAGGTCGAAGTTGCTATTGAAGGGTTATCATCTACAAGAAGAAAGGGTTGACTTGGTGTGGAGGAAGTCTGTGTCTAGGTCAAGAGTCTTGGATTATCTCAGGAAGTTATTAAGGAAGATTTGTTGACTGGGTTTTCCCTTAGATAGGGACTTTGCCCTGGTTGTCTGCCTATATCTGGTGTCTATGATCTTTGTGCTATTGTTTTGGTAATTTCTTGATGAACTAAAAGATAAAAGAACATAAAGATAAAAGAATCACAAGTAATTATCTATATAAAGAAAATCTTTTTGCCTTTTTGATTTTCTAAGACTCGCCCCAAGATTGCTTGCCCTCAAGCAATCCGTATCTGCCCACTGTAGAGGCATTTTCACACTAATACTAGGATCCCATATGAACCACTAGGCCACATCATGCCTCCGTGCTAAACATATATTAATGGATCCCTCAATACTTGGATCGCAACAAACTGCTAACTCATTCCACTGTTGAGAAATCAATAGTAGCAGAATTAGGGTTTGATTTCTCTTTCTTTATAATTACTTGTGAATTATGTTGGCTTCTTTTACTTCTTTATTATATTATCTTTCATCAAGCAATTAAAAAATTATCTGTGTATAAATATCACAAGAACAAGAGACACAAGATGTAAGCGCTATGCCAGGGAAAAACCCCTATCTAGGGCAAAACCCAGTCAAACTTCTTCCTTTAGTAGTTAAGACGAGATAATCCAAGACTCTTCAACCTAGACAGACTTCCTCCAACCATGAAGTCAGCCCTTCCTTCTAGAAACTTCGATCTAGATCTTTGACCATGTAGCAACAACACTTCGACCCAACAAATATAGAATTTGGACCTTCCTAGCAAGCTGCAACAAAATTTCAACCCAGCAAATCCAGAACATCAACATCCCCAACAGCAAAAGTTTGACCCAACAAATATCTCAGTTGATTTGATGACGTCATGTTGAGGCAGGGTCATTAAAGGGCCACGTTGAGTCCTCTTTGTACCAAGATGTTAGAGAGGGCTTTATAACTCTCGAACAAGGGTATGGCCCCTTGGTCTCCATGCAATACACCATGTGGGACCCCAAAGTGGTTTTGGGGCACAAATACTAGTCTCATGGGTCTCCTAATGAAAGAAAATCTTGTACACTTCTCCAAATGAGGGCTCTAATGATGGTTCTTTCCCTCCCAAGTCATTGAGTTGAGACAAACCTCCTCTGGGCCTTGGATGAACTGCCATAATCATGCTAAGTCGGCTAGAGCACACTGGTCCAAATGCATCCATCTCATGAATAATGTGGGGCAATGAACGCACTGTGGAAGATACTGAGGGTGCCCATGGCATGAAACGATGCTCGAACACATGGAGTCCCATGGCTCTCAACGCATCCCCTAGTTGTGTCAATATGATCCTCTTGTCGGCTTGGGCCCCAATTAAGTTGCCCAGCCCATGATGAAGCCACCTGCCAATTACATATAAGATCTAATGCGCTTCCTCACCATCAGGTACAATAATTCATTAGTGCATCTAAGTGAACCAAGATTGTTAATCAAGGGCACATTGATACTTCATAATTGGCTTCCCTTCCAAATTTGGGGCTTTAAGCTTGTAATAGTGTTACCTCCTTAGGTAGGAGTGGCTAATAAACAACCCTATTAGGTTTTCCCAACCCCTAAGGGGAAAGACAAGTCCAAGGTACATCCTTCAATTGATAGGGGTCATGTGAATAATGATGAGATGGATAGGGACACAGGGGTCTCAAAACCAAATGCCATAGGTTCAAGGATGGTAATGATGAGAGATGTCAATTTATTTGGTGTATAAATGTGGGAGGGAGCAGTCGTGGATACATGAGTTACCTCGACATTTATTTTTCCACCCTTCTTCATTTGCCTTTTGCCTTTTCTTGATTTTTCTTTGTATTACTGCTTGGGGCTCCAGGAAATGAGAGCATGTTGTGTTTGATATAAGCAATTATTAGCCCCTTAATGTCAGGCAATTCATTGCCCACCAGGGGTTGGGATGTGTATGGGTTCGTTAATGATGTGGGGGCAGTCATGGGGCCCTAGGAACCAGGGTGATGGCCATGATGAAAGGGTAGATCTCATGTTTGGCTTTTGCCCACGTGCTATATTGAATGTCTCAGCCATCTTTCACATTTTATGATGTTCTTTTCTTTTGTTTCTTGCTTGTGGCCATGATATGCTTTTAACGTTCTTTTCGCTGCATCATCCTTCGGGGCAACAATTCTAGGCCGGATCTAGACATGTGGACAAGGGGAGGGGGTGTACCAGTGCCTTATGGAACTAGTGGCCATGTGGACCCAGAGAGGGACGATGATGAAATAGGGTTTGTAATGTGTGGAGGTGAGTGAAAAATGTGAAATGGGAAAATGAGACTACGCTACCAAAATCGGGGTTTCCCAAGTAGTGTCTTTCTTGAAGCCTTAAGCCAATAGGGGAGATCCCACGGGACTAGGATTGAGGATTAACACCCCATTTAAAGTGAGGGAACAAAACTATAGTCAAAACCCTTCCATTTTCCAAGTCACCCAAAAATCCATGCCTAATATGCCCAAGGAAAAACAAGCATAAGCACTCGATTGCACAATGAAAAACATAACTTGAGGGTCGGATTGCCCACCTTTAAACATATGCTCTCAACAAATGGGGAAGGGGACATATGACTAGTTCAACGAGCTAAGATCAAATGGCACAATAAATCGGCTGCACTGGTGGTCGTTAGGAGTTGCTGGCTGTCAGTTGAAGAGATATTCAGGCGAAAATTTCCCCTGTGGGGTCACCCACTTTTGATGGGTAACAAACCCCACTAATCTCGCAAAAACTCAGTCTGCATTTGCGAAAATGGAGAATAGCATCATACTCATCCCACTGTTTGGTCTCCACAAAATCTTCAACACGCGATAGTAACTTTGTCCAGGGAATCACTCTATCGCACAAGACATTTCATTCCATTAAAACTCAATGTGCACTTGCTACCTTGCCATGACTCAGCTGCGTAAAACTCCATGCGGATGCTGATCCACAATTTCCACTACTGATTCGACCTCCAATCATATGTTGTCTCCGTGCAAATCCAACTTCGCAACAATTAAATCTGGCCTATACTTGACAACTCACACCAGTAATTCGGACTGCGAGAGGAATGATGAAGGCAATGGATTGATCCTCTTGGAAATGAACCCCTTAGATCCCACTGATTTGCACTACCAAATTTTTGCTTGTGCATTTCTTGATCGCACACTGCTACAATGTGCCAAATTGTAGCATTGGGACTCCTGCAAATAAATATATTGGGCCAAGGAGATATCAATTTTGTTCCATGGGACTCTTGCAAATAATTCGGACTGCGAGAGGAATGATCAAGGCAATGGATTGATCCTCTCGGAAATGAACCCCTTAGATCCCACTAATTTGCACTACCAAATTTTTGCTTGCACATTTCTTGATCGCACACTGCTACAATGTGCCAAATTGTAGCATTAGGTCTCCTGCAAATAAATATATTGGGCCAACGAGATATCAATTTCGTTCCGTGAAGATTTGCTCCTTAAATCTCCTATAAATGATAATTTTGGTTCGATAATTTTCCAGAAGAAACCCTCAGGTTAGCAATAAAAACCAACTTTGATGCCACTGTAATATGTTGAATTATAATTTTGCCAAGAAATTGCTTTAATAAAAATTTAACCATAAATTCATCCAAACAATAGCAGAGCAAGCACCATGAAATTATGACAAAATGAAATAGATTTACAACATGGAACTCAGAAACACATAAAAAATATTGCAACTCAACTTTATTAATAATGTGTTGACGAGTGCTAGAAATCCGTCAACCAAGGGGGTCTCCCCGATTTGAAGTCCCAATTAAATCTCACGCCAATTGGAATAGGAGCCCCATCCGGAGTATTGGCCTGGTTGCCATATATTCTTATAGGTTTGCCTTGGCTTTAGCTATCAACAAGAGAGAGGAACGCATATGTGCCTTCGAAAAGCAAGTAAGTGTGCCTGGTGAGTGTTCGGTTGTAGGTGTGTCAAGGTTCTTCTACTGCGGAGGGGAAAAGAAGGTGAGCCTCTAAGAGAGAGGTAATAGTACCACTCTGGTAGAAACACACACACACAAGAGATGTCTGTCTAACATCCAGCGGAATAGTCCACAAAGATGCGACGACCATTGCAATCACTACAACACATTCTCAATATGATAAGCACTAAAATAACCAAAATAGTTCAACTACTTTAGTATAGGTGAAAACAAACATGAATCATAAACATTCACAGAATAGTCTTACAAACATTCATAATCCATGCATGAAGAACATGTTGGCCATCAAGCTTCATATATTAAGTAAAAGTCCCAAGACACATGTATACATCGAACACCACTAGCTCCAATAATGGAGCGTTGGAGCCACTACTTGCTCCTCAAAAGAACTAGCTTGTCTCTCTAATGCCTTGCGGGAGGAGCCAAGGTGAAAAGTCATTTTCTCATACAATGAGGGTGTATATATAACCAATGGGGTGATGCTTCACCTCCCTTGTGACTCTTTGATTACCCGCATTCCTGTTTGACTTCCTATGATTTTTTGACTTTACATGGTTCTTCATCTTCTGTACATGTCCTTTGGAATTCCACTTTACAATACATTTTCGAATAAGAAATTACATAATCCACAAGAATGATGTGGCATATGACGACTCATGACATGACATGACATGACACTGCTAACATGGACTTCTTGATGACATGGCAATGTCAAGCCATTCTTGCTGCTCCTTGCTATGTGTCTTCTTGGGAATGCTCTTCTGTCCACCTCCATATGGCTTAGAGGTAAGGAGTCTTCAGTGATATCAGGTCTTGAGTTGCGGTCACAAACTGGTGCCCTTTTCTTTCTCTTGATTGATCAACTTGCATAATCAACTACAAAGATGTCTTCCATCATGTTTCTCTTCTCCATCTCCTTCATCATCCTATCATGGTATGATGGAGTATCTGCATCTGCAATTCACTCATGACAAGACGACATCAGTTCGATAAATCCCTAGTCTAAGATGATGCATGTTGATCCACTAACTGAGCCGAAACTGGATGGCAGGCTGAGGGAGAGGCTCAGTGACTGCGCAATTGCGTAGCTCAAGCAGTCAAAGGTGAAGCTTGAGCCTTGAGACTGCGCAAGGTGTAGTTTAGTCTAGACTGAGCAAGCAAATTGCGCAGTTTTGAAGCTCAGTGAACCACGCTTAAGGGTTGAGCACTGATTATGCCTACTGCGTAGTTCTGAAAGGCTAAGCAAGCCGAGTGATTACACAATTGCGCAACTCAAAAGCTCGAGGGCTAGGCTTGAGGTCAGAGACTGCACAATGCGTAATTGAGGCTAGGCTGGAGGGCTAAATTGCGCAGTTTTGGAGGCCAAGGTCTGGGCTTGAGCACTGAAATTGCGTAGTGCGCAGTCTTGGGAGGCAGGAACTACGCATTGCGCAGTGTCAAGAGGCAGGGTTGTAGCTAGAGGGATAAGACTGCACAATGTGCAAAGTTCTATGAGGGCCAAATGAGGCTAAGTTGCTTGGTCAGAGAGCTTTCAGAATTTGACTAAGTGTGGGATCGATGAAGTTGATGTGAACAATGATAAGACTCAACTGTGATCACACACTTAGAACACTTGACGACACAACAACATAGATCATCCAGGACACATGAACAACATACTTCCCTTAGTGCGACAACTTTGCGACAACTCACGACAAGTGCGACACTAAAGATACACTTTGTGACAACCGTGACAACACTTGTGCGACAGTGCTTACAACTTTGGAAATGAGTGCGATGGATGTTTACATGGTAATATCAACTCATTTACACAAAGGTCACCCCTTGAAACCCCCAAAAGAAGTTCATATACACTATGCGACACTTAACATGCGAAAAGATGATATTTTGATTTCCTTGCAAAAGGGACCAAAACACTTAGAGAAAACACATACAATGGATTTCAATGTTTACGACAACAATATTCAAGACCAAGGTAGGCTCTGAAATTTGGTGCAGGCCAAAATTTTGGAGGGTGTTGTAGCAGCGACAACACTTGGCGACACACTGGTAGAATTCCAGCTTCTTTGTCTTGGTTGACTCTTTTGTGCAAGGTCTCAGTTCTTTAGGGAGTATTGATTCATCGTGCAGATCACTTTGGCTTCCCCACTTACCCCATAAATAAACATGGTCCCCTTTGTGCCTTCTCGATAAAACACACACAAACATAAGATTCAACAATATCGCAATGTTTTGAATCGGAAAGGGTAGTATAGTTTGCGAGCTTTATATTTTCAGAGTATAGTTTTTCATCTCTGGTGTTGCTCTGTTGCTGCCATCAGGCTTGGAGAGTACCCTGGCACTACGTGAACACAAACACTGCTTTGTTGCTAGCAAGCCTAGACAGTACCCTAGCAGAGTTGCTTTCTTCACCTCCTTGTGCAGGAAGCCTTTCTCTTCTTTCGTCTTTATTTATATATTTAAATAGGATTGTGCATAGGCACTTATTCATTTTATGGGCAGAAGAGGGATCCTGACTTATTGAGAGTAGAAGAGGTTGTTCCTTCAGAGAAGCATATAGAGACCTCTCATTTAGGTTTGCTCGTTTGAGTTTTTCCCCTTTTCCTCCTCTACTGATCAGATAAGTGTGAAAACACTGAAACATAAGGAATCAGAGCATAAGGTTTCTAGAATAGACACAAGTATCATGGTTCGACACAAAACTCTCCTCACAGACGGATTGTATTTTCCGTCAAAACATCATCGACCAAAAGATATAGCCAACACAAAGGAGGACCAAAGGTTAGCCAAATGTTGTAGTGTCACAAAGTCCTTTTCTATTTTGCCACATTTCCTTTTGAGCCGAAATGGGACACCCTTCATGCAAATTCTCATTAACAAAACAGAAAAGAAAAACACGACACAACCAGAAAGCAAAACAAAGCACAAGCAAAAGGAGGCTAAACCAAACACGATGCAAGACAAAAGTAGGAAAACACAAGAAAGATTAAGGAGAACAAGTGCAGGATGAGTGCAAGAGAGGGGAAACTAGAATGCAACTAATCCTACTCCTAACCTAAACAATTAGAAGGTCAGGGTCAAGTGTAATGAAATTTCCAATGAAGCCACCGTTGTTGCTCCTGACCTGCATACACAAAGATGTGAGCAATTAAAACAAATACAAAATATTGTGCCACAGAAAAGATAAGAGCTTGAATAAATTGCACAACAAATAGTTCTTGCTTGTCAGCAAAAAGATAGGCCATAACCACTACTTCTAACTAATGTTGCACGAAGCAAGGACGCAGAAGCGTCATTTCCTAAAAATCTAGGAAGCGAAGCGTCTACTATATATATATATATATATATTCCATTAACATTAAAAAAACATTCAGAATACCAAATTAGTTGTAGAAGATATGGAAGAATGCATATTTGTACATAAATCAAGATACAGATGGCATCCATTGTACATTAATGATTAATTATTCGAGCATCAAACATATAGAATCTAGATTCTTCTCCTCTTGTCTAGCCTTTGCCTCTACCTCGATTGTCTAGGGATATTAGTCGACATTGCCCAATTTTGATCAAACTACCTACTCCAATACTTAAAATATGGTAAAAAAAGCTTAGCATGCTTGATCAATGATTTTGATTTGATTGAAAGGTAATTTTTTGCTAAGGGCATGACAAAGGAGTTCAACAATTAACACCACCAACACTAGGATACATATAGGGCTTGGTGCTCTTGATTAAATGCTAATCACATACTGTCATACATGATATAATCAATGTCACAAGGGTTGCCGAATTTGAACCTTGAGGTTTGAAATTCGGCGAACCTCAAAAACATATTCGAATTCGCGTTAGGTTCGTTCAATAAAGTTTGGATAAGTTTTATTTTCTGTCTACTTTGCTTTATTTTATGTTGCAAGTCGACAGTGTTTTAGTTTTGGATTTCGAATTTCTTTTAATTTTAAAATTTCATTTAAATTCAAACTTATTTTGCCCCATGAATTCGACTTGGACCATCTCGTGGGAGAACGAAAGGTTTTATGATACCAATACTATCATCTATGTTCAAATTTTATACCTGTAATTAAAACGCGCACAATGGATTACAGTAATGAAAATGCACACAACATCCAACTTATGTTGTATGATAGCCATCATCATGCTTCTAGAAGAAAATGATTGTACTAAACTTTGTGCCAAGAGAAAATCAACACAGTCGCAACTACATTCGCACAGAGAAGATTGTTGCTTTGGCAACAATAAACGTTATAGTTTTTAACCGAATTACATTGAAATAGTTCTGTAATTTACTTTATACATATTCTTTGATTTTTTTTGTTACTCTTTGATATAAGTTAAAGAGGTAATATATTAATATTATAATGAATTTATGTTAAATTAATTTTAAAGCTTTTTAATTTGAGTATGGTTAAGATAGTTTTATAACTAATTTACACAATATATATTAAAAGGATAATATATTAATATTATAATGGGTTATATCCTAAGTTCAATTAAATTTTATATTAATGATATATATATAAAGAGTAATTATATTTGTATTATAAATATAAAAAATTTAAAATATGAATATTATCTTAAATGTATATACATATATTCGAATTTAATGACGAACCTTATGAAAATTTTGAATTCGAATCGAACTTAATTGTTGTCGAACTTGAATTCGAACTTGAAACATGTGACATAGGATATAATCTAATGAAATGCCACAATCGCATTGATCCTGAATTCCTGAAAATTGTTAAGTCTGCTGAATTTTGAATAGGATATGAAATTCTATTTTCTCCATATGAAGTCTGACGAGGCTGGAACCACTCTCAAACATCCCAAGTCATTTCGTGGTAATGGTAAAAATTTAAGTAAAAGGATGAAAATGAAAAATAAAGGAGAATGTCATTTTTACTTTAAGAATTTAACGTTACCATGAGGGAGCATCTAGGAAGCATCTAAGGAACATCAAGGGAGCACCTTAAGAGTGTTCCAGAAGCCCCAACCCAACTTAAGGCAAACAAAAAAATAAAAAAATATTTAGAACCTTGTGGAACCGCCCATCTCCCTTCAAATTCATGCCCGATCCGCCACGGATCCGGGGAGGATCCGTCATCAAACCTTCGGTTCGGAAATCTAGAACTGTCAATCGAGCCGGTATGGTTCCAAATTTCTAGGAACCGTCTTCGTTGGCCCGATTCGTCGTTCCAAATTTCCAAACCGCGGATCTGACGATGGATCCCCCACAGATCTGTACAAGACTCGATTCCTGGTTTGAATCCTTGGGGGGAAGGTGTTTCGTGCAACACTGCTATTTCACATTCTTACCTTTTTGATGACCATTATAAGCAGACAAACCATGAAAGCTTCTTGTGAATGCACCTTCATCTGTGTCATCCTTCTTAGAAAGCATGAGAAAAGACCGAAACTTTCTATTAGCCAAAGGGCTTGCTAAGAAAGATACTTCCAGGCAATCATAGATTGGATCGTGAAATTCGAAACAATCCTCTTGAAAACCCCACAATCCTTGAAAAGATGAATTTTCAATTAGAAGCACAGGGTCTGAATGAGAATCTTGTGAGAGACAATTGATCTAATCATATTCAGTTGACTTGTCAAGACAGTGAGGACCCGACATGACCATCAGCGAAGGTTGAAGTGCCTCAACCGTTTGACAAGTACTCAAAGGATGAGATGTTAAACCATGAAGATCAAAGGATGTAAAACAACTGTCATTGGATGTGCTGATGGGAAAATGGTAAGTTGAATGACAGTCATCAGAGACAAAATCATGATCAGATGGACTGATTGAAGCATCATATTCCCAATTAGTAATTAACCAAGATAAATCAATTTGAACAGCTCGACGAGTGCTCTAAAGAATAGAACCAACTTCCTCGCATGCCGAATGTGACAAACCATTTTGTAACTGGTGACAAATTGCACAAGCATCGAAATCATCGAAAGAATTGAAAAGGAATGCTAGTATAGAAAATATATGAAACCAATCCAGATGTAATTGGTGAAAAAGAGGAACTTGATTCAACAAATAGCTCAAGTTCTTGCCAACACTCAAGAGGATTTCTAGTGTCGTGAAGACATTCACAAGAAAAACTAGGAGCTGATTATTCGCCATAGCACTCAATAGATATGGAATTTTCAGACAAAGGTGATCTCCAAATTGATTAGCTTCATGATTCCGCACATTTATGAAAGGTATACACTCCAAACCTGAATTCAATACAAGAGATTTGCATGAGGATGAATTTAATACAACAGTATGATCAGAAACTTGATCTCGAGAAATAGGAAAATTGTAATGAGGAATTCCAAAATCCATCAAGAACGAGTTTGCATCCAGTGAAACAATACGAATGAAAGAATTGTGCGAGAAAATCTAGATCTGACATGGTTTAGGAATTTTACCAGGATTGCGAGAACCTGACATAACCATCAACAAGAGTTGAAGTGCCTCAACTTCCTAACAAGTTCCGGAACTTTGGAAAGACAGATAAGAACATTTTATAAACTGAGTCAGATCACAAATTGCATGTGGACAACTATTATCGATTAAGTTAACAGGATCACCATTATCTGGATGGCAACTATCTACATCATTGGTTTGATCAGATTTTCCAACTTCAACAAACAAATTACTCAAGTCATGATATTCCTTTGATTGCAAATCTAAGGATGTATGAATCAGAAAAGTCTCGTGATCACATTGATTCAAAGAGTTGCCCCCATACAAAACAAGAGATGATAAGGGATGGAATGGATGCTCTATAGTTTCATCGCTTTCTTCTTCTTCATGGATATTCTCACTATCTTGTGTCATTTCAAGATTCAACTCATGAGATAACAAACTTGAAGAGCATTGAGAATATCCATCGCAAGTTGATGCATTGTAAAGAGTAGAGCACAAAGGATAGGGAGGTGAAGAGGAAGAATTGCTCATAAGTAAATCTTCTTTGACCGAAACAGATTTAAGATCTATATCTTTCGAAACATAATCTCCTTGAGAAACTGAAAGATCAATTGGTGCACTTGGGCATTCGTGATTGCATACATCAATAGAGTCATCATCATCGAAATGATTGTTACCCAAGGCTACAGATCGATTGGAAGAATTGGTTGCATTTGATTCACTACCGAGATTAGCAGATTGAAAATCATCCAAGAATGGAAGTGCATCATCTTGACATGGGTAGGTTTGAAAAAGGGAAGAGAGATCAAAAGTCTCTTCACTTTCCTCCTCCTCTACTAGTGTAATGTGACTGCCTTGTATCTGATCGCAATTTGAACCAACAACTCGAAAATCAGGAGAGCGTGAAGGGCTAGTTGGTGGAGCAGATTGATCACGCAGATCATGATACGCAAATTCATGACATGTAGATGATAGAGGATGGTAGATGCCCCTTGAAGAAGTAACACTTTCAATGGAACCAGATTCAAGATTGATGTTAAGAGTGTCAATGTCATCTTGAGGAATGAAAGGATTAGCCTTCACCCTAGGCTCCATGAGCCACTCCAAGGTTTCTTTCATTAGATCTAAATCATGAGAAGCAGAAGGAGGATGAAGAGATGGATTAGGAATTTGATTTGTGGATTTCCCAACTTTATTATCATCGCAAGGAGGCACCCACATCAAGACTGGAAAAGGAGGAGGACAAGGAACAAAAGGAGTAGTAGGTTCCTCCTCTAAAATTTGAGGTGTCTCATGATTTACAAGAGTCAGGGAGGTAAAAGCATCAGGGGGTTCAGATTCACTGTGCAAAGAGATATGAACCAAATGCTTAAACTTTTGTTTAAAGAAATCCCAATCTGTGTCTTCTCCCAGAAATTCATAACAAAGGTGAAGGAATCGATTGGAAAAATCCTCAATTGATTCATTAGGCTTCATTCTTAGTTCAATTCTTTTAATAACATTCTGGTAATCATACCTATTAAATGCTTTATGAAGCTCCTTTGCAAGCTGGTCGAATGAATGGATAGAAGCAACAGGTAATGTATGACACCATCGATTAACGTGACCTTCAAATGTGAGGGTGAGTAATCTAGCCATGACATCCTTGCAATGTATTTCGTTAGAAAAGAAAAAACGAACAACTTGAAATAGATGTTCACGAAGAGTTAATTCACCCTCGCCATCAAACTTAAATTGGGATAGGTTATGGAAAACTTCCACAAGGATGGTAAGATTAAGCTCTTTAGAAAAACATCCCGGGATTATGATTTGGGGAAGAGCCATTTTGAATAAGAGATTCAAAGTAGACTCAATGGGCACAACCTGTTGTTTGACCCTCCTAGAGCCATTTGTTGACAGGCGTTGGAAATCTATCAACCAAAGGGGTCCCCTCGATGTGAAGTCCCAATTAGACCTCACACCGTTTGGAATAGGAGCCCCATCCTGTGTATCAGCCCAGTTGCCACGTATTCTTATAGGTTTGCCTTGTCTTTAGCTGTCAGCAAGAGAAAGCAACGCATGTGTGCCTTCGAAAAGCAAGTAAGTGTGTCCGATGAGTGTTCAGTTGTAGGTGTGTCAAGGTTCTTCTATTACGGAGGGGAAAAGAAGGTGAGCCTCTAAGAGAGAGGTAATAGTGTGACTCTGAAAGAAACACACACACACGAGATCTTTGTCTAACATCCAGTAGAATAGTCCACGAAGATGCGATGAACATTGCAATAAATACAACTCATTATCAATATGATAAGCACTAAAATAACCAAAATAGTTCAACTTCTTTAATATAGGTGAAAATGTTAAAATTGGCAACCAGGGCAAAACTTCATGTGGGTCATCTTATTCATGGCTGATAATATTTTTATTAGATTCCTCTCGTCGGGAGGTGTAGGATTGATATAAAGATCATCCGATTTCGATAAGTATTCATGTAGATATGAATTTATTTTGATTATGGAATTATTATCAAGCCGACCTACAACTCATGTAGGCTCAGAAGCCCAACAGTCGCCTCTATTCACCTACCAACGTTGTGTATAAATATAAGAAGACTTTTCCTCATTTGGACTCACTCATCTCATCACATCTCTCTCTCTCTATTGCGCAGATATGAGTCTCTTCTCTACTGCGCTGAAATGGGTCTCTCTCTCTCACACATGTGAAGCCGGAAGCTGTTGAATTTGAAACTGCAACTGCAGAAGTAAAGATTGACTTGCGTGGCCTAGAAGATCTCCTTTTTGGAACTGCGCTGTAGGTTCATCTGAATCTCCTTTGGAAGCCGCAACTTTTGGTGGTGGAATGAAGTCAATCCGACGAACGGTTTGCAAGATATCGACTGCCCTAGTTTGAAGCCGGAAACTGCTGAAACTGAAGCTGCAACTGCAGAAGTAAAGATTGACTTGTGTGGCCTAGAAAATCTCCTCTTTGGAACTGCGCTGTAGGTTCATCTGAATCTCCTTTAGAAGCCGCAACTTTTGGTGGTGGAATGAAGTCAATCTGACGAACGGTTTGCAAGATATCGACTGCCCTAGTTTGAAGCCGGAAACTGCTGAAACTGAAGCTGCAATTGCAGAAGTAAAGATTGACTTGCGTGGCCTAGAAGATCTCCTCATCTGAACTGCGCTGTAGGTTCATCTGAACCTCCTTTGGAAGCCGAAACTTTTGGTGGTGGAATGAAGTTAATCCGACAGTCGGTTTGTGAGATATCGTCTACCCTAGTTTGATAATGAAGCCGCTAATGTTGATGCTGCTGATCTAGGGTTTGATACTGCTGATATGAATCAGATTTATTGTACTATTTCTCTCTGCTGAATTATTGAAGATAAAAGAAGATTTGATCAAAGGGTTTCCCCACACATTGTGGGGTTTGTCCCTGGCTAGCCGCCACATCTTGTGTCTCTTGTCTTGGCTTGTTTTCTGTCGATCGTTTAATGTTCTATTTGCACTTTACTTTATATACATGTGATTGCTAATCGGTGGAATATAATAAGAAAAAGAAGTAAATTGTTATAAGCATAGAACATACCATAACTTAACATGGTATCAGAGCTGAGGTGAAGACAAAGCCCGAGCAAGAGCAAGAGCAATCATTGAAGAGAAGATTGGCAAGGCTATCCTAAAAGAACTATGGGGTCCTCAACAGTCTTTCCTGCCGAAGACAAGCTCCGTGAGAAAGCTGACTATCACGGATGGAAGATGTCTATCGATCTAACCCTTGAAGATCAAGGAGTGCTGGACCATGTAAGAGGCAATATTGTTGAGCCTTCATCAAATGCATCTGCTGCTGCCTGGAAGAAATAGAAAAATGGAGAAGTCAAAACAAAGAAAATCATCCGGGACTCTATCGACAAGCGCTTGGTGGCCTACATCTCTGATCTAGACACCTCCAAGGAAATCTACGACAGACTGGTGAGTTTATTTAAAGTTAATGATGCAAATCAAGTTTTGTTTCTTAGAAATAAGTTGAGGGAAATCAAGAAGGGTAAAGATGAAAGTATGCAAGCATACTTCTTAAGAATCACTGAGATCAAGAACGATCTCCTATCTATTGGGGAAACCATTACTGACAGAGAAATGGCACTCACAACTCTCGGAGGATTACCATCTGAATGGTATGTGTTCAGGACTACTCTTCTGAACAATAATGTAATTCCTAGTTTCGAGGAATTAATGGCTAGATGCATTCAAGAACAAACAAGGGTAGAAGAGCAAGAAATGCCCTTGCCTAAAGGTCCTCTTGCTGCTTTTTTCTTCTCATGCTAAGAAAAGAAATAATTCTGGGTCTAAATCAAAAGGAAAGGCTGGACCTAAGGGTGGAAGAAAAGGATGATGTTACATCTGCGATAAAGCAAGTCACTATGCAAGGGAGTGCCCTGATAGAAAGGACTCACACCGGGACAATGATCCAAATTCCTCTGATGGCAAATCAAAGGAATGACAAATTCAACAGCAAAGGTAAGAGGAGAGCTGGGGATCGAGGAAGAGGACAACCATTCAAGAAGGCTAGAAAATCCAGGATGTATTAAATGCACCTGACCTCAAAAAGAACCTAGTGTCCATCTCGGCAATGTAAGACAAAGGCTACAAGGTAACCTTAAGAAATGGCAAGGTATGTATATGGAAATGCCTTTACTCTTGGGTTTAGTGTTGATTCATCATATCAGGTCGATGGAAGTCCGCTAGGTGTCATGTCTTGTGACACAACTCTTCAGTCCGAACTTTGGCATCAGAGGTTTGCCCACCTTCATTACAAAGCTCTACTTGGTGTGAAACAAATGGTGACAGGGATGCCCGAATTCCAAGTAGAGAAAGAAGGTGTATGTCCAGGATGTGTCGAAGGAAAGCTCAAAAGGGGACCGTTCCCCTCAAGCCAAAGCAAGACCTCCGATGTATTACAGTTGGTTCACTCAGGCATATCTGAGGCTGGCATTAAGAGGGAGACTACTACACCACATACTCTTGAGCAGAATGGTGTGGCAGGAAGGAAGAACCACATGATGATGGAAGTTGTCCGGGCCATGCTACATGATCAAAGACTTCCAAAGTTTCTATGGGCTGAAACTACAATCACCGTCGTATATGTACAAAATTGATGCCCTCATCAAGCATTGGGTTCCTAAACTCCTGAAGAAATGTTCACCACCGGTCAAAGGGAAGTCGTGATTAGTCATGATGTCACCTTTGACAAAGATATGGCTCTCAGCAAGGTGGACAATCTGCTGATTTTGAGTAGCTCTTAAGAAGCTGACACCAGGGAACCGAAAGAAAAGGATGATGAATCAATGCCTGATGTAGAAGAACCCATGGATCCGATTGATCCTCATTCACATGAGCCTTCCTCTTCTAGGAAGAGGCCTTCATGGCTTAGGGGGATACTTAATGATGCTGAAGGACATGCTGCACCCTGAGGAACCTTCCATCAAAGTAAGAAACTTAACAGGTATCAGGGATACCTGACCATCATGAGCACGATCATACAAAATGAACCTTCATCATTCTTAGATGTCATCAAGCATTAACTATGGAAGGATGCTATGACCACAGAATATGAGTCGTATATGTATGGAAAAGTATAAGGTTCATTTTGTTGCTCGTGGTTTATCCCAGAAGGGAGGTATAGACTATGATATTTGCACCTGTTGCCAGATATACGACCATCCGCTTGATCATAGACCTTGTGGCTTCACAAGGATGGAACCTACATCAGATGGATGTTAAGACCGCGTTCTTGCATGGTTCTATCAAAGAAGAGGTCTATGTGGAGCAACCTAGAGGATTTGAGATTTATGATTGAAAATCTCATGTATGCAGGTTGAAGAAGGCTCTCTATGGGCTGAAGCAAGCACCCCGAGCATGGTATGAGAGGATCGATAGCTACTTGATGAAGCTGGGATTCACTAGGAGTGAAGCTGTCCTAACCTTTACTTTAAGGTTGAAGATGACAAGCCTCTCATACTGGTGTTGTATGTGGATGACCTCTTTCTAACAGGTGCAAACCCTCTCATTCACAAATGTAAGAGGGAGATTGCTTCTGAATTTGAAATGAAGGACCAAGGACTTGAAGTGTGGCAGAAGCCAAGGGAAATTTTCCTATCTCAAGGAAAATATGTGGTAAATATGTTGGAAAGATTCAGTATGATGGATTGCAAGCCTGTGACTACCTCAAGGATCTTAACTTTTAGAAGTTATATGGTAGTGATGTCGGACTAGACTTGGGAAATGCCTCTGAGTTTCAAAAACTCATTCACAATGTTGTTCTTGGTGAACCTTTGTCCGAACATATGTTTTGCAGTTAGCATTGTGAGCTCATATTTGGTTGAGCCTCACTGGATTGATGCCAGGAATCTTCTGAGATGTCTTCAGGAGACAATCTCTCATGGATTAAGATACACTGCCGGAGATGTGAGACTACTTGGATATATTGATGCTGATTGGATAGGGAGTGTGGTGGACCGTAAGAGCACTTCCGGGTACTGTTTCACCTTGGGATCTGCTTCGATATCCTGGATGAGCAGGAAGCAGAAGTCGGTGGCTTTGAGCACCGCCGAAGCAGGATATATTGTTGCTAGCATAACCTCGTGTGAGGCAGTCTGGTTGCGAAAGCTCTTCAGTGAGCTGTTTGGATTTACATTGGATACCACTGTGATTCTCTGTAACAACCAGAGGTGGGATTTGATTATTGAGGAATCCCGTATTCGTCAATTGCTCCAGCAGATAGACATCATCTGGGATATGGTAAGTCGATGAGCAAGGAAGCTCCATCACATTAAGATGATGTACAGGTTGATACACCTTGTCAAAGCCCCGAGGAAAGATCTAATCTGTGATTTTCCCAAACGACTTGGAGTCGGCAAGAAACCTTTGTACAAGGGTCCTGCATGTTGCATACATTGAGCTCTGGGAGCTCTAAGGGCTTGCGGTTCCTATTGGAGCAACATATGACCACAGGGTGACTCACCCTCCCCTGGTGGTGCACACTGGAACAAGATGATTCGCTCTCTTGTGGGACAAGATGATTCGCTCTCTTGTGGAACAAGATGATTAGCTCTCCTGTGTAGCAGGATGATTAGTTCTCCTGTGAGGCCTGGATTGATGTGTTCTCCATGGCAGCCTGGATTGATGTGTTCTCCACAGCGATTGTAGCAGGATTGATGTGTTCTCCTGTGAGGCCTGGATTGATGTGTTCTCCATGGCAATTGTAGCAGGATTGATGTGTTCTCCTGTGAGGCCTGGATTGATGTGTTCTCCATGGCAATTGTAGCAGGATTGATGTGTTCTCCTGTGAGGACAGGATTGATTAGTTCTCCTGTCGAGGCATCCTACCCATGCAGTCTGGGACTCATGGGAAGTACCTCTCATCTGATCAATGAGCAAGGAAATGAAGTTAGGGACCATAGTAGTACCGATGGACGCATCGTTGTAACTACCGTACTCCCTATGCTAGGATGACCTCCATTGATCTGGGATCAATGATACTGGTCTGGGACCAGTGGTAGGAGTTGTACCATACTATGACGCTGACTTCGGGTCGGTTGAGACTGGTCTGGGATCAGTGGTACATACTCTGAGACTGACTTTGAGTCAGTGGAGGATGATATTGGTCTGGGACCATTGGAGTTGTACTCACTATGACGCTGACTTTGGGTTGGTTGAGACTGGTCAGGGACCAGTGGTACATACTCTGACACTGACTTTGAGTCAGTATGATACATCCTCGATCATTTCTTCTTCTTCATAATTCGGACAAAAGCAGAGCAGAACAGAACAATACAAGAGCAGAGCAGAACAGATCAAAACAATACAGATCAGTGCAGGCAGAACAAGACAAAGCAGAACAGGCAGAATAGAGCAGAGCAGGGCAAGGGTCAGGCTGTACAGGGCAGTGCATTTGATGGATGAATAGTAACGACCGATAGACAGATTGCAGATGAAGTTCTCCATGGTTGAGAGGGAGTGTTAAAATTGGCAACCAAGGCAAAACTTCATGTGGGTCATCTTATTCATGGCTGATAATATTTTTATTAGATTCCTCCCGTCGAGAGGTGTAGGATTGATATAAAGATCATCCGATTCCGATAAGTATTCATGGAGATATGAATTTATTTTGATTATGGAATTATTATCAAGCCGACATACAACTCATGTAGGCTCAGAAGCCCAACAGTCGCATCTATTCACCCACCAACGTTGTGTATAAATATAAGAAGACTTTTCCTCATTTGGACTTGTTGTCGCGCAGATTGGCACGACAACGCTCGGACCGGGGGCTGTCACTCTGATCCCCGATCCCTCCGTTTAAGCCCGTCTCCCGCAGCTAAGGGGGGTAGACCCTGCGAGAAAGTGAAGACCAACTGCCAAACAGTTGGGTGGGAGACACGATACACGATATGATAAGCACTAGATGGATTTAGGGATTTAATAGACCAGTGCCTTGCGGAGTCAATGTTTAAATGATTACTTTTTAAATGATAAAGAAACATGGACCATGAACAGCAACCATCTATCATCAAGCTAAATCATGATGCTCAAAACGATATCCAGCAACTGAAAGCTTCGAAAAGATGAATGCTTAAAACTACCACGAGAAACGCAAATCATTAACCAGATATCAATTTCGTATCTCGGCTTGAAAATTTAGATCCCAACATGAAAGATATAACATGGAAACCACTGAAACTGGTAAAAATAATTTCCCACGAAAATTTTATATTTTTTCGAATTTTTTTTATTTTTATAAATTAAAAAAAAAAAGCAAAAAATTAAAAAATTTAATTTAAAAAATCTAAATAAAATCTAAACTAAAATAAATTAAAATCTAAATATACAAATTTTAAAGCCTAAGCTAAACTACGATAACTCTACGTTAAAAATAAAAAAGGAAAATCGTATTTCATTTTTTGTTTTCATGATATAAAATTAAAACAAATCTAACAAAGCCTAACGTAACTTAAAACTAAACTTATAAAATTAAATTCAAATCTAAGTTAAAATCTACGCTAAACTACGATACATGAAACAAGACATTAAAAAGAAAACTAAAACGTGACCATAGCTTACCATCAAAAATGATTTATTTACCTGAAAGCCCGTGTGTGAAATATTACGCTTGAAAGTGCCCCTTTCGAAATCTACCTGACCCGTCTGCGGAGAAGATCAATATGGCTGCCTGCCTTACGTTTTGGATTACCTGGCTATTGGAGTTAAACGCTGCAACCCGAGTCGATTCACGGTTTGATGAATGCCAGAAATCATGACCCTGGCTCAAACAAAAATTTAAACGCAAGCAACAGAAAAAACAATGATACGCAGAGCCTCTCAGGTGTTCTCAGAGGGTACGCTTTAATTCAGATACCCAAATTGCAGAACTATGCAAATAAAAAGCTTGAGCCGTAACAGTTGAATGCTATGACGGAAATGCTTCAGAAGTTTTCAGATGAAGCCGTAAAACCAAAGGAAATTTACCATATGTTTCAGAAAGAACGACTTTCTTACCACGCAAGCAACAGAAATGACTTTCGCATACCTGGCCCGAAACAAAATCTTCAGACGTTAGGAACTCACGTGCAACAGCTAGCTAATCCAAGAAGTGAAATGCGTTTTTTGTTTGTTTGCAGGTTCCCTTGAAGGCGATTGGAAATCATTTACGAATTTGCTGAGCATTTCTGATGGACAATTTCGACTCAGGTCTGCTACCTGGCGAGGAAAGGATCACGTCGAATGTTTCTCAAATGATGGCTTTCTTATTTGCGCATATACAAACCGGCCACACATATATTTCGTTTTTTGCAGTTTTTCTCTTGACGGCTATCAGCTATATGAAGCCACAGCGTGGAAGGAAATGCGTAGATTTTGCAGATAGCCTGAATGATTATGAGCTTATCCTGGCACGGCTTCAGGTTGACTGCAGCGTCTTTATACTTTACACTAGAATTTTGACTGCGTAAAGATGAAGATCCAAGGGTTTTCACCAGCAAGAAGGATCGCGCACAAGTTAAAAAAAAACCTGGAAAGAAACCCTGTTCCTGCAGATACAAAAAAAAAGAAAACCAAAACCCTAGTAAAAACTGAATAAAACAAACATTTAAAACCCTAAATCAGCCTAATAATTTACAAATTATGGCCCCTGAAATGCCAGATTTAACAATAACAGCAGTAATTTTTTCAACATATCAGAAATTTTTGAACTTCACTGTGAACAGAAAGAAAATCTCTCAATGTAAAACAGAAAAGAAACTTTAAATGATTAACCCAGGGAACAATCAGCTAGGCTCTGCACAGAAAGTGCTTGCGGGAGTTGGCTGGTTCAGCCGAGAACTTCCCCGAACGCCCACAAGATTTCCTTCAAAAAATGTTTTCCTGCACATCTCAAGCAACCATCAGCAAAGAGAGAGAGAAAGCTGCTAGATCTCAGGAAATAATGGAGATACCTGCCATTATTTCAGAAACCCTAGCAGCCCTCAAACCCTAGCAGGTGAACAAGATACCTGTGCTCACACTACTCTAAAAACAAGCTATGATTAATGGCTGAAAACTGAAATATGCAGAAAATTAAAGATCTCACAGCAATTCCAGAGAGCAACACCAACACGATTTGGACCCCAAAGTCTTTTTATTAACCAAAAAATCAGATTACAAGAGAGCTTTTTCAGTACAGACTCACAGATCAGATGATTTGAAATGACCCCCTAAGACCCTATATAAAGGAAATGATCCTAACGGCTAGTTCGAGTGATCCATGTAGAAATGATCTCGACCGTTGATGAGGATCAAGACATCTCTTGATCTCATCCGTCGATTTATTAACTTAAAATATTATTATTTTATTAGTTAGGGTTTTTGCTTCATTTTTTAATTTTTTATTATTTTTCATTATTTTATTATTTTTATTCATTTTTTAATTTTTTAAATCATTTTAAAATGGATCACTGAACTAAGCCTTCGGAAACATCACCTAGGACCTAGGACTTAGGACTCATGAGGGGATTTAAAACATTTCTCGACCCTCAGGACACATTACATCATGACTTTTACAAAATTACATCTTAAGGGACAAACCCATTTAATACAGACCCTCACAAAACACCCAGTTCTGCGACACAACTATAATCTAGCAGATTTGACACATTAGGATTTTCCTAAAGTTCTAATGACAAAATCCATCCCGGCTTTGGGGTCAGGTTTGAAGGAAAACTCTGCCGATCCGTGGATCAGTGAGACGAAAAACCTTCCGGGGCGTAGATTATCATCAGACAGTTAGGTCCACCTAGGCAAATTACATACATGACTCATGTCTGCTAAGATTATTTACAATTAATACATGCAGACTGGGTTTACAATCAAAAAGATCAGGCTGCTGATGATGGCAGGATGGCACGGACATGCTGATCAGGTGCTGCTTCTTTCTGTCAAGAAAAACGGGGTGCACTGCACGGGTAGTTAACCAGTAGAGGTCAACAGGACTCACTCATCTCATCACATCTCTCTCTCTCTACTGCGCAGATATGAGTCTCTTCTCTACTGCGCTGAAATGGGTCTCTCTCTCTCACACATGTGCAGCCGGAAGCTGTTGAATTTGAAACTGCAACTGCAGAAGTAAAGATTGACTTGCGTGGCCTAGAAGATCTCCTCTTTGGAACTGTGTTGTAGGTTCATCTGAATCTCCTTTGGAAGCCGCAACTTTTGGTGGTGGAATGAAGTCAATCCGACGAACGGTTTGCAAGATATCGACTGCCCTAGTTTGAAGCCGGAAACTGCTGAAACTGAAGCTGCAACTGCAGAAGTAAAGATTGACTTGCGTGGCCTAGAAGATCTCCTCTTTGGAACTGCGCTGTAGGTTCATCTGAATCTCCTTTGGAAGCCACAACTTTTGGTGGTGGAATGAAGTCAATCCGACGAACGGTTTGCAAGATATCGACTGCCCTAGTTTGAAGCCGGAAACTGCTGAAACTGAAGATGCAACTACAGAAGTAAAGATTGACTTGCGTGGCCTAGAAGATCTCCTCATCTGAACTGCGCTATAGGTTCATCTGAACCTCCTCTGGAAGTCGAAACTTTTGGTGGTGGAATGAAGTCAATCCGACGGTCGGTTTGTGAGATATCGTCTACCCTAGTTTGATAATGAAGCCGCTAATGCTGATGCTGCTGATCTAGGGTTTGCTACTACTGATATGAATCAGATTTATTGTACTATTTCTCTCTGCTGAATTATTGAAGATAAAAGAAGATTTGATCAAAGGGTTTCCCCACACATTGTGGGGTTTGTCCCTGGCTAGCCGCCACATCTTGTGTCTCTTGTCTTGGCTTGTTTTCTGTCGATCGTTTAATGTTTTATCTGCACTTTACTTTATGTACATGTGATTGCTAATCGGTGTAATATAATAAAAAAAAGAAGTAAACTGTTATAAGCATAGAACATACCATAACTTAACAGAAAACAAATATGAATCATGAACATTCACAGAATAGCCTTACAAACATTCATAATCCATGCATGAAGAACATGTTGGCCATTAGGCTTCATATATTAAGTAAAATTCCCAAGACACATGTATACATCGAACACCACTAGCTCCAATAGTGGAGTGTTGGAGCCACCACTTGCTCCTCAAAAGAACTAGCTTGTCTCTCTAATGCCTTGCGGGAGGAGCCAAGGTGAAAAGTCCTTTTCTCATACAATGAGGGTGTATATATAACCAATGGGGTGATGCTTCACCTCCCTTGTGACTCTTTGACTACCCTCATGACTGTTTGACTTCCTATGACTTTTCGACTTTACTTGACTCTTCATCTTTTGTACATTTCCTTTGGACTTCCACTTTACAATACATTTTCGAATAAGAAATTACATAATCCACAAGAAGGACGTGGCATATGATGACATGACATGACACGACTTTGCTGGTATGGACTTCTTGTTGAAAGTGTAACTAGGTGTAATATTCCTAATTAGCCATGGCTGATTGGAATATTCGATTTTGCCCAATTTTTGCCTTCTATAGTTATTTATAAATAAAAAAAGTGGGGACGGGGGACATAACTCACTTTAAGAATAAAAAGTCACTTCCTAGTAGCACAACGTTGTGACTTAAGGAGGAGCCAAGGGGGCCAAAGGGGGACGCAGAAATGGGGCCCACGCAGACACATGGAGGGACTGCGCAGGAGAGAAGAACACATGGCAAGAGGGGAATCACGCAGGAGGAGGTGAGCCTAGGGATTGTGAGGCTATAAAATATAGAGGAGCCCCCTCATTTTGGATCATTCAGTTATGTGCATTTTGAGCTAGTCGTTTCGACTTCTGAGCACGCTGGTTGTTTAGCTGGTCTGCAGCACTGTTTAGTCACTAGTGCATTGAGTGTCTCCGTTTGGAGATCTCACCCTTAGCCCCGGGGGACTTCGAGTGCCTGCTCCGGCAAGGTATTTCCATCGGTATTTCAACGGTTGTTTTATCAGCATTTCAGCAGCGGTTTCATCAGCATTTTGGAGGACTGTGCAGCACTTCGAGAGGGACACAGTTCTTTTTGGTTGTAGTGCTGGATGGGGGTTTTGCAGGTGGAGTTATGCTGGGAGATTGAGCAGGGGTCCAGCTCTTGTCTCATTGGAGGACTTTTGGCAGGGTTTCAGGTAGTCTTTCAGGCAGAGTTTAGAGGGGTTTTCTTCAGTGGCAGCGCAGGGAATTGAGCAACTGCACAGAACCCCAAGAGGGTGTTTTTCGAGGGTCGGCCATTTCAGGAAAGCTTTCTGGGTTTTTCTGGGTTTCTTGAGTAGAGCTTGAATCCAAAGTTTCAGCTTTTTCTGAGGAGGGGAGTAGCCCCAAACCATCATTTGTTTTCTAGCAGCAACAACAGCACAACAGCAGCGTCCACGCAGAGAGGCCATTCTTGTCATTCTGAAAGTATATCTTCACTTGCCTTGTGCAAGTCGGGGTGTCATCTCTCTACTCACCTCTTGTACTCATTTTATTGTTCAGTATAATAAAATGGCTTAGCATTTCTCGCTGCATTTCTTGTGTATCTGCTTATATTTCCAATTTACATTATTATATGTTGTTCCATTGTTATTTTATCACTTCTGGGTTATTATATCATTTGCACATATTTGGTTGGAGTTTTTGCTAGGGTTTGAGGAATATTCTAGGTTAGGAATATTACAGTGGTATCAGAGCATAGATTTGGCTCAGCCTGTGGAGCTAGCAATCTATGACACCAAGGGAAAAACCCTACATTTGTTACAGAGGTAGGAGGTACAGAGACATTGGACGTAGGTTGGAGAATACCTACAAGGAGGGAGACTGTGTTCCTGTGGTGGACACAGAACAGATGGCCAACGAGGACGGAAAGAGATTTGCGGATATGCTCCTCAAATCAGTGCAAGATCTGTCGAGGCAGATTGAGGTGATGGGGAAGAGATTCACGGTAGTAGAGGTCAGACAGCGGGAGAGCCCACGAGTTTTTCAGATTGGTGAGGGATCAGGTGCATCCCATCACTTGCCAGAGCAGCGTGATACTGTGCAGCAGGTGGCCTCACATGCCCCTACACGCTCTACCATGCCCACTTTCTTAGGAGCAGACACAGGGGCCGTAGCCCAGCAGGAGGCAGAGCCCGGACATATGGGCGATTATTTTGCAGAGTATTAGGCCTATGGGCAGGAGTTCAGGGAAGCCCTCTCATTCAGATATTTTGTTCAGCTCCAGCGGGATAGCAGACCCCGCGACCATCATAGAGGGTACCGGCATTACCATGATGGCGACACCCACCGTACAACAAGGAGATTCCACTTGCCTACATTTGATGGCTCATCAAATAGTTCAGCAAAGTCTTCGGTGGAGAAGCTGGACATTTATTTCCAGCTTAACCAGATGTCGGAGGCAGAGGCCATTAAGGTGGCAACATTGCATTTGGATGGTGAGGCCCAGGATTGGTGGTTTCATGGGATGGTTACACTGGGGCACTCCACAGTGACGACATATGCCGAGTTTACCAGGAGACTGATGGAGCCATTTGATCGGAGGGATCCAGAGCAGCATTTCGTTGAGATGACGAGGCTCAAACAGACAGGGAACCTAGAAACCTACATTGCAGATTTCTTGAGGATCTCTGTGATGGTGCCAGACCTATCCACGGCATGGAGGGTCTATATGTATGTTGAGGGGTTCGCAGAGCCACTTCGGGGTTTAGTCCGATCTACTAAACCAGCCACACTCCAGGACGCTATCAGCAGGACCCGAACACCTTACCCCCAGAGACAGACTTTTCAGTCTAAGGGGAAGAATGTGAGGATTCCTCCTCCAAAGGGGAATCCAGGACGAGTACGCTTGACGACAATGGCAGGAGGGAGCTGAAGAAGAAGTGGTTGTGCTTCACCTATCAGGAGCCATGGGCACTAGGACATACATGTGCTGCTGGCAAAGCACATTTTATTGAGGTCTTCTCCGAGAGCAGTGGAGAAGAGGATAACGAGGAGGATGTGGAGGCAGGAGATAGCCATGCCATACAGGGACCTTTGCCACCTCCACCACCAGAAGCAGGTGGTGCATCTTTTGCACCCATCGGAGGGGCCCTTACAGCGTTGCGAGGAGTTCCCAAGTATCTGATGCTACGTGTATGAGGGACAGTACGTGGCCAGCACGTATCAGTTTTGGTTGACATTGGGGCAACTTACAACTTCATTGATGCACAGATGGTTGAGTGGCGAGGTATTCAGACAGAGAGCTTCGATGGGTTTTTAGTATTGGTCCTAGGAGATCTGACAATGACGTGTGCTCGTTATGTCCCAGAGCTTTCAGTGACGATGGGCACCTACACATTGACTGACCACTTTTTCGTGGTCGATATTCCAGACACCAACATGATACTGGGTGTTCAGTGGCTTATTACTCTAGGGAAGGTCACGATGGATTGGAAGACCCTAGAGATGGAGTGGGATGATGAGAAGACAGGGAGGCATGAGAAGATACGGGGACAACACACATATTCGCCTCAGACTGTGTCGGCTCATCGGATGGAGGCAGTCTTCCGGAAGGGAGACATAGAGTGGGCAGTGGATTTGTGTGCATCAGAGGTAGGGACTACAGGGTAGACGGTACATCCAAAGATCTAGTCCATCCTTGATCGGTATGCCATAGTGTTTGGAGAGATTCCACCAGGACAGCCACTGGATCGGGGGTTTAAGCACACTGTTGAGCTTGAGCAGGGCATCTAGGCAGTGATCACCACCCCCTATAGGCACCCCAAGGCCTATCGGGACGAGATTGAGCGGGCTATCTAGGAGTTGCTGGCTCTTGGGCACATTCAACCGAGCACGAGTCCTTTTGCTTCTTCTGTGGTGTTGGTGAAGAAGAAGGACGGTACATTAAGGATGTGCATTGACTACAGGGCCCTGAACAAGAAGACCCTAAAGAACAGGTACCCCATACCCAGGATCGATGAGTTGATGGACGAGTTGAGCGGAGCATGATTCTTCTCAAAGATTGATTTGAGATCTAGGTACCATCAGATTCGCGTGAGGGAGCAGGACATTCCCAAGACCGTCTTCCGGTGTCACTATGGGCGCTTTGAGTTCTTGGTGATGCCTTTTGGGCTAACCAACGGCCCCGCTACATTTCAATCCTGTATGAATCACATCTTCCGTAGTCACCTAGGAAGTTTGTGTTGGTATTCTTTGATGACATTCTCATCTACAACAGGACTTGGGAGGAGCATCTCCGGCACAATGAGACAATATTGCATATCTTACAGGAGCAGCAGTTCTATAACAAACTCTCCAAGTGTGAGTTTGGGTTGACGGAGATGTTGTATCTAGGACACATCATAGGAGTGGACGGAGTCAGAGTCCATGGGGAGAATATTAGGGCCATCAGAGAATGGCCGGAGCCCATAAATGTGACGGAATTTCGAGGATTCATTGGCATTTGTACTTACCATCGGAAGTTTGTCAAAGGTTTCTCACAGCTTGCTACACCCGTGACAGATTTGACGAGGAAGGGGGCTTTCAGTTGGTCAAATACAGCACAGCGAGCCTTTGACAGGGTCAAGGAGGTTATGAGCAGCTGCCTAGTGCTTGCATTGCCAGATTTTACGCAGCCTTTTGTTTTGGAGTGTGATGCGTCGGGAGAGGGGACCGGCGCAATGTTGATGCAGGGAGGTCACCCTATAGCCTTTGAGAGCCGGAAGTTCCTTCCGCACGAGAGGTTGTATTCTATATACGACAAGGAGATGTTGGCCATCATGCATGCATTGGTTAAGTACCGACAGTATCTGGTGGGTAACAGGTTCAGGGTGAGGACTAATCACAACAGCCTCAAGTTCTTTTTGGAGCAGAAGCAGCTACAGGAGAGGCAGCAAAAGTGGATCAGCAAGATCCAAGCATATGACTTTGACATTGAATATGTCAAGGGTAAGAACAACGTGGTAGCAGATGCCCTTTCACGTAGACCAGCCATGTTGTCTCTTATGAGCTTGGATACAGACTGGAGGGCTTGACTCTTAGTAGAGTACTCCAAGGACAGGTTTGCATGTGAGGTTCTGGATGGGCAGGTGGCAGATGACAGGTACAGGGTGGTCGATGAGATCATCTATTACAGGGACCGGATCTTTTTGACTGAGGGGTCTCAGCTCAAGAAGAAGATCCTCTAGGCATCACATGATTCACCGTTGGCAGGACATCAGAGGTTTACCAAAACCTACAAGGCCATTAGGGAGAGGTTCTCATGGAAGGGCCTCAAGGAGGACGTACTCTGGCACATCCGGGAGTGCGATGTTTGCCAGAGGAACAAGGGAGAGATGAGCCATCCCGTGGGATTATTGTAGCCTCTTCCCATTCCGGAGGGGAAATGGGAGAGTATTTCGATGGACTTCATCACAGGGTTGCCCATGGTACAGGGCAAGGATTGCATCTTTGTCGTCGTTGACCGACTGACAAAGTACGCACACTTTTTTGCCATATCCGCACACTATACAGCAGCACAGGTGGCCGAGCTGTTCTTTAGAGAGATCTTCAGGCTACATGGTCTTCCTAAGACCATCGTTAGTGATAGGGACAGTCGTTTCATGGGTGGGTTTTGGCAGGAGCTTTTCCGGTTGGTGGGGACGAAGTTGACACCGAGTACCAGTTATCACCCACAGACGGATGGGCAGACAGAGATAGTTAACAAGTGGCTAGAGGGCTACTTGCATAACTATGTCAGTGGGCAGCAGCGAGCATGGTTGAGGTGGCTGCATCTAGGGGAGTACTACTACAATACTTCACATCACATGTCCATTGGTATGTCACCCTTCTATTCTTTATATGGGTATCATCCTTTATCTTTTGCTGACGTGATGTTTGGTGATAGCAAGGCTCCCAGAGCCAAGATATGGATAGAAGAGAGTCAGGATATTCTTCGAGCTCTCAAGGATAACATGGCTACAGCACAGAACCAGTAGAGGTTGTATGCCGACAGGGGTCGGGTGGAGAGACAGTTCGAGGTAGGGGACATGGTCTACCTACGGTTACAGCCATACCGACAGTCGTCACTAAAACAGAAGGGGGTTGAGAAGCTTAAGCCCCGCTTTTATGGGCCGTACAGGGTGATACACAGGGTTGGATAGGTTGCATATGAGTTGGAGCTGCCCCAAGGCAGCAAGATTCATAACGTTTTCCATGTATCATGCCTGAAAAAGGCATTGGGGCAGCAGGTGACAGTGACAGATGAGCTACCACCCATGGATGACGAGGGGCATTTAGTATTGCATCCGGAGGCTATCATTGATACCAGGGAGAGGCAGCTACAGAGCAGGACGGTCCGAGAATTCTTGGTGAGGTGGAAGAATTTGCCGGATGAGGATTCCACTTGGGAGAGTGAGAAGATCTTGCAGCATCCATCACTTCAGTTGCTTAAGGACAAGCAACATTTTGCTGGGGGAGACTGTAATATTCCTAATTAGCCATGGCTAATTGGAAAATTCGATTTTTCCCAATTTTTGCCTTCTATAGTTATTTATAAATAAAAAAAGTGAGGACGGGGGACATAACTCACTTTAAGAATAAAAAGTCACTTCCTAGTAGCACAACGTTGTGACTTAAGAAGGATTCAAGGGGGCCAAAGGGGGACACAGAAATGGGGCCCATGCAGACACATGGAGGGACTGCGCAGGAGGGAAGAGCACATGGCAAGAGGGGAATCACGCAGGAGGAGGTGAGCCTAGGGATTGTGAGAGGCAGAGGCTATAAAATAAAGAGGAGCACCCTCATTTTGGATCATTCAGTTATGTGCATTTTGAGCTAGTCGTTTCGACTTCTGAGCAAGCTCGCTGTTTAGCTGGTCTGTAGCACTGTTTAGTGCATTGAGTGTCTCCGTTCGGAGATCTCACCCTTAGCCCCGGGGGACTTCGAATGCCTGCTCGGGCAAGGTATTTCCATCGGTATTTCAGCAGTAGTTTTATCAGCATTTCAGCAGCAGTTTCATCAGCGTTTTGGAGTACTGCGCAAAACTTGGAGAGGGACGCAGTTCTTTTTGGTTGTAGTGTTGAATTGGGGTTTTGCAAGTGGAGTTATGTTGGGAGATTTAGCAGGGTTCCAACTCTTGTCTCATTGGAGGATTTTTGGCAGGGTTTCAGGCAGAGTTTAGAAGGGTTTTCTTCAGTGGCAGCACAGGGCATTGAGGAACTGCGTAGAACCCCAAGAGGGTGTTTTTCAAGGGTCGGCTATTCCAGGAAAGCTTTCTGGGTTTTTTTGGGTTTCTTGAGTACAGTCTGAATCCAGAGTTTCAGCTTTTTCCGAGGAGGGTAGTAGCCCCAAATCTTCATTTTTTTTCTAGCAGCAGCAGCAGCACAACAACAGCATCCATGCAGAGAGGCCATTCTTGTCATTCTGTAAGTATTTCTTCACTTGCCTTGTGCAAGTCGAGGTGCCATCTGTCTAATCACCTCTTATACTCATTTTATTGCTCAGTATAATAAAATGACTTAGCATTTCTCGCTGCATTTCTTGTGTATCTACTTATATTTCCGGTTTACGTTATTATATGTTGTTCCACTGTTATTTTATTAGTTTTGGGTTATTATATCATTTGCACATATTTGGTTGGAGTTTTTGCTGGGTTTCGAGGAATATTCTTGGTTATGAATATTACAGTGGTATCAGAGCATAGATCCGGTTCAACCTGTGGAGCTAGCAATCTATGACACCAGGGGAAAAACCCTACATTTGTTATAGAGGTAGGAGGTACAAAGACACTGGACGTAGGTTGGAGAATACCTACGGGAAGGGATATTGTGTTCCTGTGGTGGACGCAGAATAGATGGCCGATGAGGACGGAAAGAGATTTGCAGATATGCTCCTTAAATCAATGCAGGATCTGTCGAGGCAGATTGAGGTGATTGGGCAGAGATTCACAGCAGTAGAGGCCAGACAGCGTGAGAGCCCATGAGTTTTTCAGATTGGTGAGGGATCAAGTGCATCCCATCACTTGCCAGAGCAGCGTGATACTGCGCAGCAGGTGGCCTCACATGCCCCTACATGCTCTACCATGCCCACTTTCTTAGGAGCAGACACAGGGGCCGTAGCCCAGTAGGAGGCAGAGCCCAGACATATGGGCGATTATTTTGCAAAGTACCAGGCCTATGGGCAGGAGTTCAGGGAAGCCCTCTCATTTAAAGATTTTGCTCAGCTCCAACGGGATAGCAGACCCCGCGACCATCACAGAGGGTACTGGCATTACCATGATGGCGACACCCACCGTGCAGCGAGTAGATTCCACTTGCCTACGTTTTATGGCTCATCAAACAGTTTGGCAAAGTCTTGGGTGGAGAAGCTGGATATTTATTTCTAGCTTAACCAAATCTCGGAGGCAGAGGCCATCAAGGTGGCAAAATTGCATTTGGATGGCGAGGCCCAGGATTGGTGGTTTCATGGGATGATTACACTGGGGCACTCCACAGTGACGACATATGTTGAGTTTACCAGGAGACTGATGGAGCGATTTGATCGGAGGGATCCAGAGCAGCATTTCGTTGAGTTGACAAGGCTCAAACAGACAGGGAGCCTAGAAACCTACATTGCAGATTTCTTGAGGGTCTCCGAGATGGTGCCAGACCTATCCACGACACGGAGGGTCTATATGTATGTTGAGGGGTTAGCAGAGCCACTTCGGGGTTTATTCCGATCCACTAAACCAACAACACTCCAGGACGCTATCAGCAGGACCCGGGACTTACAGGATGTCTTACCCAGGACCTAGACATCTTACCCCCAAAGACAGACTTTTCAGTCTAAGGGGAAGGATGTGAGGATTCCTCCTCCAAAGGGGAATCCAGGATGAGTACAGCTTGACAACGATGCTAGGAGGGAGCTGAAGAAGAAGTGATTGTGCTTCACCTGTCAGGAGCCATGGGCACCAGGACATAGATGTGCTGCTAGCAAAGCACATTTTATTGAGGTCTTCTCCAAGAGCGGTGGAGAAGAGGATGACAAGGAGGATGTGGAGGCAGGAGATAGCCACGCCATATAGGGACCTTTGCCACCTCCACCACCAGAGGCAGGTGATGCATCTTTTGCACCCATCGGAGGGGCCCTTGTAGCATTGCAAGGAGTTCCCAAGTATCTGACGCTACGCATACGAGGGACAGTACGTGGCCATCGCGTATCAGTTTTGGTTGACAGTGGGGCAACCCACTGTTGAAATTTGGTACCGGAGGACAGGTGGTTCCCTTAGGCTTTGATCTTTGGCCTAGGGAAAAGTGTCCAAAAGAATTTAATTTTTCTCCTAAAGTGACTTTATAATTTTATAAAGTTAAATCTAATTTAAAAGTGACTTTAAGTGATAAAGTTATTAAGTCTAATTTTAAAGTGACTTTTATAAAGTCAATGAAAAATTAGAAAGGAAAAGTGACTTTGGAAATAAATGACTAAGTGGGTCTTTATTAAAGTGGGGTGAATTAAAAAATAGAAAGTGAGATTTAAATGAGCATTTAATCTCAACCATTGATCTAAATCTATTTCAGCCATTGGATTTAGAGATCACCCAAAAGTCACTTGGAGTTATATTAAAGGAGGAAAAGGAGGAAAAGGTCATTCATTCTTTCATGAGCAGATTGGGAGAAGGAGAGCAAGAGAGCAAGAGAGATTTCTGAGCAGGAAGGAGAAGAAGACAGCAGCTTGGCACACATTCCAAGGCAACAGTTGAGCAGATTTGTACAGCTGATTCAGCACATAGTGAAAGGCAGATTTTTGCACAAAAATCGAGGAGCAGTTTGCTGATTTTTCTGCACACAAAACGGAGGTCGTACAGCATTTATTGCTGTCTTGTTTGCTGTAATTTCCAGATTGCTGTGAGGCACGGGAAAGGAGATAAGTTGTAAATTTGCTTGCTGATTTTTTGCTGAATAATTCTCACTGTAAAAAGACAATTTTCAGAAATAAAGAAGAGCTCTCAAACTGGTTTTCCCCAAGAGTTGTAGGGGGTTTTTCCAGGGTCAAGTTGACCAAAAATATCAGTGTTTTAATGTGTTTTAATGGCTGTTTTTAATTGCTGATTTTTAATTCTGCAATTTCCAGCATTCTGAAAAATTTCCAGAATTTGTGTTTTCAGCAATATTTTTTTTTTTCAGTCTGTTAAATGTATGGTTATGGGAATGGGCATTTAACTACATGGGAGAAATAAGGAGAAACTGAAAACCGGGGTGGGAAAACAGAAATTTTTACATGGTATCAGAGCTTGAGTGCTGAAGGGCAGTTTGGGACAGCAAAAGGAAAAATTACAGTTGCTGATTTTTCACTCAGAAAATTCCAGCAAGCTGATTTTTTCATAAACAGCAGTTTTATCTTTACTACAGCAGTGCTATTTTTCAGTTTTAGGACAGCAGGATGTCATTGGGATTGAGGGTGGAGGATAGGCTGGATGGGCATATAAATTACAGCGTTTGGAAGGAGAGAATGCAGAGTATCTTTGAGGAGGCAGAAGTCTGGGATATCATGGTGCATACCGCACAGAACCCTGTTGTTGTGCCCACTGATGTTACTCAGTTGGCTGAGTATAAAAAGAAGAACAATAAGGGTAAGAGGCTGATTCTAGACGGAATCAAAGACCATTGCATTTCTCATGTGAGAGGAAAGAGCAATGCCCATGAGATGTGGACAGCATTGTCCAATCTCTACCAGAGTACCAATGAGAACCGGAAGATGGTCCTGAAGGAGAAGCTGAAGAACATTAAGATGGGTAATGATAGTGCAGCTGGATATCTCACAAAGATTACCAATGTGAGAGATGAGTTGGCAGCGATTGGAGAGGCCATTCCATCCACTGAGTTGGTGCGTATTGCAGTGAATGGCCTCCCCCGTTCATGGTTGAACTTTGCTGATGGGGTTTGTGCACGTGAGACCATTCCCACATGGGAGAGGTTTTGGGATGATTGCATTCAGACAGAGATCAGGAAAGGACAGCTTGGGGCAGCCAAGCCAGTTGAGCAGGATGAGGATGTAGCACTGGTGGCAGGAGGCAAGAAAGGCAAAGGGAAGAAGCAGGCTTCCACAAGCAGTGGTGGGGGCAAAGGCAAAGGTAAAGGTAAACCGGGGAACACACAGAAGGACTATTCCAAGGTGAAGTGTTGGAATTGTCAAAAGATGGGACACTATGCAGTTGTGTGTCCGGAGAAGAAGAAGAAGAAGGGAAAGAACCAGGACGTGGCAGCTTCAGCTGAGATTGAGGACTTTGCAGGTCGTTTTGACCGGGAGTTTGCGTTCACTACATGTGAGTCCTCTAGTGCAGGATCACCTGCCACACAGGTTCAGAGGGAGCATGCTTTTCCCTCGATTAGCGGAGCATCTACAGGTATTTGGTATGTGGACAGTGGGGCTTCACGTCACATGACAGGAGTCCGTGAGTACTTCTCAGAGGTTTCAGAGAGTGGCACTGATATTGAGGTAGTACTCGGTGATGACAGAGTTGTTAGAGCAGTCGGGGTGGGGACAGTGACATTTCAGAGGGAGTCCAAACCTCCCTTGAAGGTGTCAGAGGTTCTTTATGTGCCAGGGATGAGGAAGAACCTCATATCTGTCTCAACTTTGGAGGACAGAGGATATGACGTACTGTTCAGGGGAGGACAGGTGTTGATGTATCCCAGGGACACTCCAGCTGATTCAGCTAGAGTGATAGGTGTACGCCATGCAAAGGTGTACAAGTTTGCATTTCAGCCCCTTTTGGCATTGAGCAGTAGTACCGACAGCAGAGCTAGCAGTTCTGAGCTGTGTGAGATTTGGCACCGCAGGATGGGACATATGTATCATGGAGCCTTGAGGACATTGCGGGAGATCACTACAGGTGTGCCAGATTTCAGTACTGATCACTTTGATACTTGCAGAGGTTGTGCGATGGGCAAATTTGTCAAATCCCCTTTTCCCAGCAGTGACAGCAGAGCGACGGGGATACTTGATTTGATTCATTCCGATGTGAGCGGTTGGATGTCTCATGTTTCCTTGAGTGGGTATGAGTACTATGTTTTATTCATTGATGATCACTCCAGGAGGACCTGGATTTATTTCTTGAAGACCAAGAATGAGGTCTTCAAGCGGTTTCAGGAGTTCAGAGCTCTTATGGAGACACAGACAGGCCGAAAGATCAAGTCCTTGAGGTCGGACAATGGAGGAGAGTACACCCTTGGAGAGTTTGTTGACTATTGTGCGGAGGCAGGCATTAGGAAGGAGTTCACTGTTCCTTACAACCCCCAGCAGAACGGGGTTGCGGAGAGGAAGAACAGATCCATCATAGAGGCTGCCAAAGCTATGTTACATGATCAGGGGTTGCCATTGTTCTTGTGGGCAGAGGCCTGCAACACAGCTGTTTACTTGCAGAACAAGAGTCCGCATCGTGCCTTGGGGCACATGACTCCGGAGGAGGCTTTCTCTGGGAAGAAGCCTGATCTTGGTCATCTTCATATCTTTGGATGCATTACATACTCCTATATACCCAAGGAGAAGAGGACCAAACTAGAGCCCACCGCAGAGAAGGGTATCTTTGTGGGCTACAGTGAGACCTCAAAGGCCTTTCGGATTTACATTCCTGCACAGAGGAGAGTTGTTGTCAGACGGGATGTGAAGTTCGAGGAGGACAGGGCCTTTAGGAGGTCACGGGAGTTAGAGTATCTGGATCAGCCAGACCCTCAGCAGCAGTTGAGTCAGTCGCAGGGATCCAGTGGGCAGGGATCAGGAGGATCCGGAGGTACATCTATGAGGATGTCAGGTCCGTCAGTGAGCAGTGGCTCATCGAGCCAGAGGGGTGGTGCTCCGGGTAGCATGCAGAGCAGTTCACAGAGCAGTTCACTAGGGAGTCCACTGATGGACAGTTCACACGGTACCTCAGCTTTTACAGGTTCAGGTGCAGGCAGGAGGACAGCAGACAGACAGTCAGGAGTTTAGGCTACTGATGATGATGAGGAGGAGGAGTTTCATTCTCCGGTGGAAGAAGTGCGCTCAGGGAAGAGGAAGCCCAAGTGGCTTCAGGACACCTTGAGAGATGCCACATCTGTTGCTGAGCCGAAGAGGCCGGTCAGAGAGAGTAGACCACCTGAGAGGTTTTGTAGTTATATGGCGATGGTTACCAGCATCCTTGACTCTGAGCCTTCTAGCTATGAGGAGGCAGCTAGCCAGCAGGTCTGGAGAGAGGCCATGCAGGAGGAGTATTCTTCTATCATGAAGAATGATGTTTGGGAGGTGGTGCCGAGGCCTGAGGGCAAATCCGTGGTTACTTCCAGATGGCTTTACAAGGTAAAGCATGCTGCAGATGGCAGCATTGAGAAATTCAAAGCGAGGTTTGTGGCTAGAGGGTTCTCCCAGGTAGAGGGAGTTGATTATGAGGAGACTTTCGCTCCCGTGGCTCGATATACTTCGATCCGCTCCATTATATCGATAGCAGCAGAGATGGGTTGGAAGATCCACCAGATGGATGTGAAGACCGCATTTCTCAATGGCTTCATACAGGAGGAGGTGTACATTGAGCAGCCACAGGGCTTTGAGGTGCATGGGAAGGAGTCCCATGTGTGCAGATTGAAGAAGGCCCTTTATGGCCTGAAGCAAGCTCCCAGAGCTTGGTACTCCAGGATAGATGCATACTTGCAGGGGATGGGTTTCACAAAGAGTGAGGCAGATCCGAACCTTTACTTTATTGTGATTGGTGAGGAGCCTCTCATTCTGGTGCTGTATGTGGATGACTTGATCATTACAGGTGCAAAGAGACTCATAGAGCACTGCAAGAGAGATCTTGCGGCGGAGTTTGAGATGAAGGACATCGGCTTGATGCATTACTTTTTGGGTTTGGAGGTGTGGCAGGAGGAGGGGCATTTCTTCCTGGGGCAGGGGAAGTATATTGTGGACATCCTTAGCAGATTCCACATGGAGGATTGTAGACCCATGTCGACACCGATGATCACCAACTGGAAGAAGCTTCATGCTTCGGATTCCGAGTTGGTGGATCCCACATTGTACAGGCAGCTGATTGGTTCCTTGATGTATTTGGTCAACACTAGAACAGATATCTGTTTTGCAGTCAACACGATGAGTCAGTTTATGTGTGAGCCTAGGAAGGTTCACTGGGTGGCTGCAAAACACATTTTGCGGTACTTGCAGGGGACAGTGGATTATGGTCTGGACTACAGGCAGGGAGATGGAGTGAGATTGGCAGGATACACTGATTCTGATTGGGCAGGTTGTGCTTCTGATAGGAAGAGCACTTCAGGGTGTTGTTTTGGGTTGGGTTCAGCAGTAGTGTCATGGTTCAGCCGGAAGCAGCAGTCAGTAGCACTGAGTTCAGCGGAAGCAGAGTATATGGCAGCCAGTCTAGCTAGTTGTGAGGCCATCTGGCTTCGCAAGATGTTGTTTGGCTTATTTGGTCAGCCGTTGAGACCTTCAGTGATTTACTGTGATAATCAGAGTTGCATTAAACTCACGGAGAATCCAGTATTTCATGACAGGTCAAAGCATATCGGGATCAGATATCATTTCATCAGAGACTATGTTCAGAAGGGAGCTGTGAAGCTTGAGTATATTTCCACTGATGAGCAGGTTGCAGATATCCTTACCAAAGCCTTACCACGGGGCAAGCATGTCTACTTCAGAGACAAGATGGGTGTGGTGAGGAACACCTTCCTCGGTAAGAGGGAGTGTTGAAATTTGGTACCGGAGGACAGATGGTTCCCTTAGGCTTTGATCTTTGGCCTAGGGAAAAGTGTCCAAAAGAATTTAATTTTTCTCCTAAAGTGACTTTATAATTTTATAAAGTTAAATCTAATTTAAAAGTGACTTTAAGTGATAAAGTTATTAAGTCTAATTTTAAAGTGACTTTTATAAAGTCAATGAAAAATTAGAAAGGAAAAGTGACTTTGGAAATAAATGACTAAGTGGGTCTTTATTAAAGTGGGGTGAATTAAAAATAGAAAGTGAGATTTAAATGAGCATTTAATCTCAACCATTGATCTAAATCTATTTCAGCCATTGGATTTAGAGATCACCCAAAAGTCACTTGGAGTTATATTAAAGGAGGAAAAGGTCATTCATTCTTTCATGAGCAGATTGGGAGAAAGAGAGCAAGAGAGCAAGAGAGATTTCTGAGCAGGAAGGAGAAGGAGACAGCAGCTTGGCATACATTCCAAGGCAACAGTTGAGCAGATTTGTACAGCTGATTCAGCACATAGTGAAAGACAGATTTTTGCACAAAAATCGAGGAGCAGTTTGCTGATTTTTCTGCACACAAAACGGAGGTCGTACAGCATTTATTGCTGTCCTGTTTGCTGTAATTTCCAGATTGTTGTGAGGCACGGGAAAGGAGATAAGTTGTAAATTTGCTTGCTGATTTTTTGCTGAATAATTCTCACTGTAAAAAGACAATTTTCAGAAATAAAGAAGAGCTCTCAAACTGGTTTTCCCCAAGAGTTGTAGGGGGTTTTTCCAGGGTCAAGTTGACCAAAAATATCAGTGTTTTAATGTGTTTTAATGGCTGTTTTTAATTGCTGATTTTTAATTCTGCAATTTCCAGCATTCTGAAAAATTTCCAGAATTTGTGTTTTCAGCAATATTTATTTTTTTCAGTCTGTTAAATGTATGGTTATGGGAATGGGCATTTAACTACATGGGAGAAATAAGGAGAAACTGAAAACCGGGGTGGGAAAACAGAAATTTTTACACCCACAACTTCATCGATGCACAGATGGTTGAGTGGAGAGGTATTCAGACAGAGAGCTTCGATGGGTTTTGAGTATTGGTCCCAGGAGATCAGACCATCACGAGTGCTCGTTATGTCCCAAAGCTTTCAATGACGATTGGCACCTACACATTGACTGACCACTTTTTCGTGGTCAATATTCTGGACACCAACATGATATTGGGTGTTCAGTGGCTTATTACTCTAGGGAAGGTCACAATGGATTGGAAGACCCTAGAGATGGAGTGGGATGATGAGAAGACAGGGAGGCATGAGAAGATACGGGGACATCACACATATCTGCCTCAAACTGTGTCGGCTCATCGGATGGAGGTTGTCTTCCGGAAGGGAGACATAGAGTGGGCAGTGGAGCTGCATGCATTAGAGGCAGGGACTACAGGGCAGACGGTACATCCAGAGATCCAGTCCATCCTTGATCGGTATGCCATAGTGTTTGGAGAGATTCCACCAGGACAGCCACCAGATCGGGGGTTTGAGCACACTATCGAGCTTGAGCAGGGCATCCAGGCAGTGATCACCACCCCCTATAGGCACCCCAAGGCTTATCGGGATGAGATTGAGCGGGCTATCTAGGAGTTGCTGGCTCTTGGGCACATTCGACCGAGCACGAGTCCTTTTGCTTCTTCTGCGGTGTTGGTGAAGAAGAAGGACGGTACATTAAGGATGTGCATTGACTACAGGGCCCTGAACAAGAAGACCCTAAAGAACAGGTACCCCATACCCAGGATCGATGAGTTGATGGACGAGTTGAGGGGAGCACGATTCTTCTCAAAGATTGATTTGAGATCTGGGTACCATCAGATTCGCGTGAGGGAGCAGGACATTCCCAAGACCGCCTTCAGGTGTCACTATGGGCACTTTGAGTTCTTGGTGATGCCTTTTGGGCTAACCAACGCCCCCGCTACATTTCAGTCCTGCATGAATCACATCTTCCGTAGTCACCTGAGGAAGTTTGTGTTGGTATTCTTTGATGACATTCTCATCTACAACAGGACTTGGGAGGAGCATCTCCGGCACATTGAGATGATATTGCATATCTTACAGGAGCAACAGTTCTATGCCAAACTCTCCAAGTGTGAGTTTGGGTTGACGGAGATGTTGTATCTGGGACACATCATAGGAGTGGATGGAGTGAGAGTCCACGGGGAGAAGATCAGGGCCATCAGAGAATGGTTGGAGCCGAGAAATGTGACGGAACTTCGAGGATTCATTGGAATTTGTACTTACTACTGGAAGTTCGTCAAAGGTTTCTCACAGCTTGCTACACCCCTGACAGATTTGACGAGGAAGGGGGCTTTCAGTTGGTCAGATACAACGCAGCGAGCCTTTGACAGGCTCAAGGAGGTTATGAGTAGCTGCCCAGTGCTTGCATTGCCAGATTTTACGCAGCATTTTGTTTTGGAGTGTGATGCGTCGGGAGAAGGGATCAGCACAGTGTTCATGCAGGGAGGTCACCCTATAGCCTTTGAGAGCCGGAAGCTTCTTCTGCACGAGAGTTTGTATTCTATATACGACAAGGAGATGCTGGCCATCATGCATGCATTGGCTAAGTACCGGCAGTATCTGGTGGGTAACAGGTTCAGGGTGAGGACTGATCACAACAGCCTCAAGCTCTTTTTGGAGCAGAAGAAGCTACAAGAGAGGCAGCAGAAGTGGATCAGCAAGATCCAAGCATATGACTTTGACATTGAGTATGTCAAGGGTAAGAACAACGTGGTAGCAGATGCCCTTTCACGTAGACCAGCCACGTCGTCTCTTATGAGCTTGGATACAGACTGGAGGGCTCGACTCTTAGTAGTGTACTCCAAGGACAGGTTTGCATGTGAGGTTCTGTATGGGCAGGTGGCAGATGACAAGTACAGGGTGGTCGATGAGATCATCTATTACAGGGACCGGATCTTCTTGACTGAGGGGTCTCAGCTCAAGAAGAAGATACTCCAGGCATCACATGATTCACTGTTGGCAGGACATCAAGGGTTTACCAAAACCTACAGGGTCATTAGGGAGAGGTTCTCATGGAAGGGCCTCAAGGAGGACGTACTTCGGCACATCTAGGAGTGCGATGTTTGCCAGAGGAACAAGGGAGAGATGAACCATCCTGCGGGATTATTGCAGCCTCTTTCCATTCCGGAGGGGAAATGGGAGAGTATTTCGATGGACTTCATCACAGGGTTGCCCATGGTACAGGGCAAGGATTGCATCTTTGTCGTCGTTGACTGACTGACAAAGTACACACACTTTTTTTCCATATCCGCGCACTATACTGCAGCACAGGTGGCTGAGCTGTTTTTTAGAGAGATCTTCAGGCTACATGGTCTTCCTAAGACCATCGTCGGTGATAGGGATAGTCGTTTCATGGGCGGGTTTTGGCAGGAGCTTTTCCGGTTGGTGGGGACGGAGTTGACACCAAGTACCAGTTATCACCCACAGACGGATTGGCAGACAGAGATAGTTAACAAGTGGCTAGAGGGCTACTTGCGTAACTATGTCAGTGGGCAGCAGCGAGCATGGTTGAGGTGGCTGCATCTAGGGGAGTACTACAGTCTACTACAATACTTCACATCACATGTCCATTGGTATGTCACCATTCTATGCTTTATATGGGTATCATCCTTTATCTTTTGCTGACGTGATGTTTGGTGATACCAAGGCTCCCAGAGCCAAGATATGGATCCAAGAGAGTCAGTATATTCTCCGAGCTCTCAAGGATAACATGGCTACAGCACAGAACCAGTAGAAGCTGTATGCCGACAGGGGTCGGGTGGAGAGACAGTTCAAGGTAGGGGACATGGTCTACCTATGGTTACAGCCATACCGACAGTCGTCACTAAAACAGAAGGGGTCTGAGAAGCTTAAGCCCCGCTTTTATGGGCCGTACAGGGTGATACGCAAGGTTGGACAAGTTGCATATGAGTTGGAGCTGTCCCAAGGCAGCAAGATTCATAATGTTTTCCATGTATCATGCCTGGAAAAGGCATTGGGGCAGCAAGTGACAGTGACAGATGAGCTACCACCCATGGATGATGAGGGGCATTTGTTATTGCAGCCGGAGGCTATCATTGATACTAGGGAGAGGCTGCTGCGGAGTAGGACGATCCGGGAATTCTTGGTGAGGTGGAAGAATTTGTCGGATGAGGATGCCACTTGGGAGAGTGAGAAGATCTTGCAACATCCATCACTCCAGTTGCTTGAGCATAAACAACATTTTGTTGGGGGAGACTATAATATTCCTAATTAGCCATGACTAATTGGAATGTTCAATTTTTCTCAATTTTTTCCTTCTATAGTTATTGATAAATAAAAAAAGTGAGGACGGGGGACATAACTCACTTTAAGAATAAAAAGTCACTTTCTGGTAGCACAACGTTGTGACTTAAGGAGGAGCCAAGGGGGCCAAAGGGGCACGCAGAAATGGGGCGCATGCAAACACATGGAGGGATTGCGCAAGAGGGAAGAACACATGGCAAGAGGGGAATCACGCAGGAGGAGGTGAGCCTAGGGATTGTGAGAGGCAAAGGCTATAAAATAGAGAGGAGCCCCCTCATTTTGGATCATTCAATTATGTGCATTTTGAGCTAGTCGTTTTGACTTCTGAGCACGCTCGCTGTTTAGCTAGTCTGCAGCACTGTTTAGTGCATTGAGTGTCTCCGTTCGGAGATCTCACCCTTAGCCCCGGGGGACTTCAAGTGCCTGCTTGGGCAAGGTATTTCCATCAGTATTTCAGCAGTAGTTTTATCAGCATTTCAGCAGCAGTTTCATCAGCATTTTGGAGGACTGCATAGCACTTGGAGAGGGACACAGTTCTTTTTGGTTGTAGTGCTGGATTGGGGTTTTGCAGGTGGAGTTATGCTGGGAGATTGAGTAGGGGTCCAGCTCTTGTCTCATTGGAGGATTTTTGGCAGGGTTTCAGGCAGAGTTTAGAGGGGTTTTCTTCAGTGGCAGCGCAGGGCATTGAGGAACTGCGCAGAACCCCAAGAGGGTGTTTTTTGAGGGTCGGCCATTCCAGGAAAGCTTTCTGGGTTTTTCTGGGTTTCTTGAGTAGAGCCCGAATCCAGAGTTTCAGCTTTTTCCGAGGAGGGGAGCAGCCCCAAATCATCATTTGTTTTCTAACAGCAGCAGTAGTACAAGTTCCAGTGTTGATAATATCGGTATCGGGAAAATATCGGCGAGGGTCCAGAAAATATCTTATCGGCAATATCGGCGAAAATATCGGCAAAATATCGGCAAATATCGGCAAGCATAAAAAATGCATAATATATTCATTTTTTTCAGATTTTTAAACATATAAAGCAATAACAACATGAAATAAACACATTGGCACATAAATATGAAGAAAACACTGATATATATGATGTCAAATAGAAATGATATATCAAAGGCGATACCAAATCGTGCTAATCCCTGATAATTGTCCATTCAAGGACTCAAATGTGGAGAACCAATACAAAATAACATCACATATAATAATAAAAGTATCTCATCATCATGAGTTACATGTAGCATAACAAATAAAACTAGCAGCTATCTATCTACTGCCCTCTCCCCCTTTTATGGGAAAACATGATGGGCTGTTTGCCAGGCCTGCCCCTAGTAGTAGAAGGCCCTGACACTGCCTCTGCACCTAATGTCAAATAATGAGTGCTAGGCATGGAGTTATGCTCTCCTATATCCATAGCAGATGGTGTTGATGCTGATGCTCCCGCAGTGTCCTCCTCCTCCTGCTCCTCCTGCTCCTCCTCTAAGTGCCGCTGCTCCTCTGACTCCGAGTCCTCCTCTTGCTGCCCCTGCTCTAATGGATCATCTGCCACTGGCTCTAACCATGAAGGTGACTCCTCCAATATGGGCTCCTGAGACTCCACCCTCCACGGAGACAATACATCAATATTGTCTAAGGAAATGGCATCTGGATCCACTAGTGATTCTATTTGCCTCACTCGAAGTCGGATGTTGTAATGCACATACACCAAATCGTTGAGGCGTGCAAACTCCAACCTGTAAGAGTGTCAAAAAAAGTAATGAGTCTTGACTCTTGACTCTTGACACTTGAAGGTCATAAATTAAAAATTAAAAATTACAATAAGTGTAATTGCTCAACTGAAGGCTTGAGTTCAAAGTTATACCTGTTGCGCTTTTTGGCGTGTATTTTCTCAAATACACTCCAATTGCGCTCACACCCTGAAGAGCTACATGTTTGACTCAAGATTCGTATAGCCAATTTTTGCAAATTTGGTGCCCTTGCACCATAGCTTCGCCACCAAATATCTACAACAAAATAATGAAATAAAAAATTCAAAAACTTAAAAGTTAAAAGTTAAAAGTTAAAACATAATTAAATTCAAATTTCTAATTTCTAATGAGTGATGACTTGTCACTTACGTGGCATGAAGAGGGCCCTTTCCCTAATGGCATCATCAAAGCCAAATAGGCCAACACAATCCTGATAACACTGTACCTCGCGCTTGATTTTGCTACGAAGCTCAGAATCAGGTACCATCCTCTGAATACAGGAATGAAGCCCTTCCATCACCTCGCCATCAAAATCAAAGTTGCATTTGTATGAAAATGCAGGGTTGAGGAAGAGTGCTGCTGCATGAATGGGTCGATGAAGCATCCCTGTCCACCGACTATCGATCACATCCCATAACATCATCTGCCTATCAAGGCCAGCAGAACCCTTGTCTGCATAATAGGAACGAATGGCCTCCTTGGCCCTATCCATGCCCTCATACAAATAAGGCATTGCAGGCTTCTCTCCATCCACCAACCTAAGAACCTTTACTATAGGTTCACTAACTGCACATGCTTCTTGTACTCCACGCCAAAATGTCTCAGAGTACACCATATATTGAAGGTATTCAGCATAGAGCAACGCATATATTGAAGGTATTCAACATAGAGCAACGCATATATTGAAGGTATTCAGCATAGAGCAATGCATATATTGAAGGTATTCAGCATAGAGCAACGCATATATTGAAGGTATTCAGCATAGAGCAACGCATATATTGAAGGTATTCAGCATATATACAAGGCATATATTGAAGGCATAGCCATATATTGTAATTTGTAAGGCATATATTGAAGCCTGAAGGTACCTGTATCAGACAGCGCCCCAATGGAAAACGACAGCACCCCTCAAACCCTCGGGCCTCCTTCGAAGTTCGCAGCAACCTTCCAGCGCGTGAAAAACCAAAATGACTTAACAGAAAGCGGAAAAATTCATTTATAGAGCACGCGCGTAATTTTTTTAACCGGCTCCCGCGATATTTACAATCGTCGCGCGATATTTTCGAATTTATCGCCGATATTTCGGATTTCTCACGCGATTTTCAGACTTGGAAAATATCGCGATATTTTAGTGCCGATATCTCGTTTCCTGGAAAATAGCGCGATATTTACGAATATCGCCGAGATATCGGCGATATTATCAACACTGAGTACAACAGTAGCATCCACATAGAGAGGTCATTCTTGTCATTCTCAGAGTATTTCTTCACTTGCCTTGTGCAAGTCGAGGTGCCATCTATCTAATCACCTCTTGTACTCATTTTATTGCTCAATATAATAAAATGGCTTAGCATTTTTCTCTGCATTTCTTGTGTATCTGCTTATATTTCCGGTTTACATTATTATATGTTGTTCCACTGTTATTTTATCACTTCTGGGTTATTATATCATTTGCACATATTTGGTTGGAGTTTTTGTTGGGGTTTGAGGAATATTCTGGGTTAGGAATATTACACTAGGTTCGGTCTTCATAAAGACATGTAATTGTGGTTTTATGTAAAAGATGTAAAGAAAAATAAAATTATTGTAATGCTTGCATCATGGGTTTCATGAGCAAGGGACTTTATTTTTAGTTAAGGCTCCCATTGTGAGCCCTTAGGGATTTTGTCATCTAGTGATAAAAGTCTAAAGAGTCATTGTCATGTCATGAAGGCGTGTTACAAATTGTAAAGAGTCATATTTGTTTTGTAAGTCACCCTCCAAGACCTTGTCACTAGCCCTCACTCAAGTCAGCCTACAATGTAAGGATGATTCGAGAAAGATGAAGTTAGCCTACTCTAGAGATCATGTCGGCCTAATAGACATGGACAAACAACTATATATAGCAGTGTTCAACCTCATTTGGAGGATATCAACTCGGTGAAGCAAGTCTCTAATAAGAAGTGTGCAATTCATCTTAGAAGGAGCCTTAAAGTCAACGAGGGAAGAAGGAAGGATAGCAAAGGAAAAAAGTCTTTGTTGTGGATTGTCTTTGGGCCAAATTACCCTCACACGTGCGAAGGTTGCAGGTCTGAAGTTGGCAAGGAAAGATCGAAGATTGCAGTCACCTAAAAGTGATCTTGTTTGGGTGGAAAACTTCGCTCAAGGAAGCCGAGTAAGAAAGAGAAAAGAGTCTCCCTCTTGAGGAGACTATTCTTGAAGCAAAACTGATCTAGGGTTTTTGTTGTCAAGAAGAGGAACTGCAAACCTACAAGAAGAGGCCGAAATTCTAAAGGAAGCCAAGAAGAGGAAGAGGAAGAGCAACGTTGATCTAAGGGTGAAGAGGAGGCTTGTGACTTGGTCTTGGAAGGGCTCTAGTGTCAAGGGTCTTTGTCATGGTCTTGGTATTCGTCAACTAAAGGTTTTATAAGAAGAATTTGTTTGGGTTTTCCTCTCAAAGAGTGAGAGGTTTTGGCCCTGGCTGACAACGTATATACTGTCTCTTGTCTCTTTATTGTTCATGATTTGGTAATTGTCTTGTTGAAAAGAACACAATAATAACTCAAGAAGAGAAGATCTTAGTCAAAAAGTAAAAAGACACTCACAAGCAATTATCGTAATAAAGAAATCACCTATCTATTGATGCCCTAGATTTCTCAACATGGCATTAGAGCTAAGGTGACAAAGTCAAGAGGGGCATCTAATGAAAGAGACACATAAGGATCGAATATCAAGAAAGGGATCAAAGTGAGTCGAAGAATACCAAAGCAAAGGTCATCATACCGGAACCCTAGATCGAAGAACATTGTCATCATCTTCAAAAGGATTTGTAAAGTGAGCTCTCTCTCATTAAAGCAAAGCTTTAACCTTTGAAGAACTTCATCAAAGTGATCTCTCTACCAAAGGGATCAAGGATTACTCTTGTAGAAAGAATCTATCAAGGAGTAGTCTTCTACTATCTATATCATCAAGTTAAAGGAGGAAGCAAGTGGAGAAAGCAGCATCTACACAAGAAAGTATATTTATGACTTCATCTGAATCTATCAAAATGTATTTTTGCAAGGACAACAAAAAATCAGTTGGGGCTTCAAATTTTCTTGTGTGGAAGAAAAGAACAGATCTAAACCTTATTGAGAATGAAGTCATGGAACACATCAAGGGGTCAATAACCCAACCTTCTAAAGAAGATGCTCAAGCACTTGCCAAATACATGAAAGGGGAAGTGAGGGCCCAGAGGATTCTCATAGAATCCATCAAGGACTCCCTCATCCCATATGTATCAAAATTAGACACTTCAAAAGATATATATGACAAATTGGTAGAGTTGTTTTTCGTAAGTACTGCAGGAGAAGTTATCTCTCTAAGGCAAGAACTCTACAAATTGAAGATCTCAAAGGAAGAAGGAATAGCCTCATATTTCATGAGGATTTCAGAAATAAGAGATCAACTTCAAGATCTAGGTGAAATAATGTCTGACAGAGAAATGACCACTATAGTATTAAATGCACTACCAAAGGAATGGGGCAACTTCACTTCAAGTATTTATGGGAAGAAAGAAGCCACTCCTTTCTAGGATCTATGACAATTGTGCAAAATCAAAGAAACTAGGTTGAAGGCAAAAACTGATGTAGGATCAAATGAGCAAAATCAAGCATATGCTGCCATGACAAAAGGAAAAGGAAAGTTTGGTAAATTTGGTCCTCAAAAGGAAAAGAAGAACATGGCTAAGGTTTAGTGCTATGGATGCCATTAATATGGGCACTATAGAAGAAATTGTCCTAAACTGAAAAGGGACAATAACAAGAGAAATAAGGAAGAAGCCCATTATATTGAAGAAGTGGAAGAACCTAAGACGAAGAAACCTAAGAAGGAGGAAGTGAGAGATCTCTACTATGACTGAGATAATCTCCTTCACTAAAAGTACTCTTTAGTTGTGTAAATTATAGCTATCTAAATAGGAAGCATTGTAAATAAGATAGGATGCATCATATTAAAAAATGGCATCATGGTAGAAGCATTAGAAGTAAGAGCTCGTGACATAGGTAACATGAAGGATGTTTGGAACAAAATCTATGGCAGTAAACTATGTAGGGTATAGCTCTTGGAAACCTCATTGAAAGCTCAAGTGATACTTATGGAAAAGGGAAGAAGTCATGTAAGACAAGGCTCATCATACATCAGTCAAAAGGTAACAATCGTATGATAGGATATGCAAGATCCTCTAGATTCTCTGAAGGAATCTTCATTGTAAGGTTCACGTATCATGGGGGGAAGCAAGTGTTTCATCAAGAATTCCAAACTTGTGGAATTCATGGGATGTTGATATGCTGACATAACAGTGAAGTAGATCAAGGGAATGAAGCTCCTTCATTCAAAGGAAGTTGTTGCAAGAAGTCTGGATGACCCAAAGGAAAGATGAGGTATGTATGCTTACGTTTGATATTGAGGAAGTCATGTCATATGGTTGCAGATATCATGAACCAATGCTCTATCTTAAGAGCATGATCAAAAGAAAGGATCTCCTCCCTCAAATGCATGGGTCACATATTAACTAGATGAAATCAACATAATATGTCCTCGTATGGAGAATGAGGTGCTTGACTACAATTGAGGAACTCTTATTAGAAGCTCATGGGAATGAAATGTGTGAAGAAAGAAAGGAAGAGATCATGGAATATGCAACAATGGTAAAGATAGTCAACATCCGAAAGACCAAGAAGATTTGACCTTGATATCTCCTAATAAGATATGAAGACTTTGATGGAAGTCCAAAAAAGATGGAGACCCTTGACAATGCATATCTTTAGGAGATGTGTCAACATGTATGTAGGATGTTGATGACTACAAGAATATGTCATGATGAAAGACCATCACAAAGGTACTTGTGATTTAAGTGTTCATTTCTTATTTTTGAACAAGTATCTGGATGGGCTTATGCAAGACTACCTAAGGAAGAACTATGGATGTCTTCCCGGAGAACCATGTAGAAGGATGTAAGATCCTTCCAAAGAAGATAGTATGAAGAAGGCAACATAACATGAAGCAAGGCCAGAGGTAGACTGATGGATTGCTTTCTGATGAAAAGAATGATGACATGACTGACTCATGGATGAATGTGATGGATGGTCTGTGCCCTATGAAGAAGTCCCAAAAGATGAAGACTTTGTGACAAAGAAGCATTTCATGACGTCGAAGGAACGAGTTCTTCAAGCAGCTGGTTTTCTTTTCATCTCCACTTGAAGAGCTAGTGTAGGTCCCCAATTAAGAGGGAGCCTAGAAACATGTTTCTTACTTGGAAGAAACTTGGAAATTTCTAAGCCAAGAGGGAGCTTAGGTACATTCCTTTCATAGGAATGAGTACATTCCTTTAGTGGAATAGATATGTCCTCCCTAATTAAGAGGGAGAGATAGACACATCATTCTTGTCTTCACTTGGGAAGACATAATGGAGGATTGGGTAATCATTTGGCATCCAATGCTCTTTGAGGATGAGATAGGGCATCCAAGATAAGAGTAGTCATAGAGGACTGATATTCTTTGAGGACTGGGAATCCAAGATAAAAATAGTCCTAATGGAACACACCTTGAGAACCTAGGTGGGGTATGTTCCGGGAGAGACAATGATGAGTGTATAAATCATTGGTCTCGCCAACATTGAATTCAGATCTTGTGGAGAGATAGAGTTGTTAGTCAAGGCCTTGCTATGTGACAATGCTGGTTGATATGATGCTATATAGATGGGTTACCAATCCGATTCTTCTTATGAGAAATTCTTCAGATTGAGAATGACCAAGTACCATTATGAATACCTCCCTAGTTAAGAGGGAGTGTTGAAAAGTGTAACTAGGTTCGGTCTTCATAATGACATGTAATTGTGATTTTATGTAAAAGATGTAAAGAAGAAAAATAAAATTATTGTAATGCTTGCATCATGGGTTTCATGAGCAAGAGATTTTATTTTTAGTTAAGGCTCCCATTGTGAGCCCTTAGGGATTTTGTCATCTAATGGTAAAAGTCTAGAGATTCATTGTCATGTAATGAAGGCATGTTACACATTGTAAAGAGTCATATTCGTTTTGTAAGTCACCCTCCAAGACCTTATTACTAGCCCTAACTCAAGTCGACCTACAATGTAAGGATGATTCGAGAAAGATGAAATCGACCTACTCTAGAGATCATATCAGGCTAGTAGACATGGACAAACAACTAGATATAGCAGTGCTCATCCTCATTTGGAGGACATCAACTCAATGAAGCAAGTCTATAATAAGAAGTGTGCAATTCATCTTAGAAGGAGCCTTAAAGTCAGTAAGGGAAGAAGGAAGGATAGTGAAGGAAAGAAGTCTTTGCTGTGGACTGTTTTTCAGCGAGATTACCCTCACACGTGCAAAGGTTGCAAGTTTGAAGTTTGCAAGGAAAGATCAAAGATAGCAGTCACCTAAAAGTAATCTTGTTTGGGTGGAAAACATCGCTCTAGGAAGCTGAGTAAGAAAGAGAAAAGAGTCTCCCTCTTGAGGAGACTATTCTTGAAGCAAAACTGATCTAGGATTTTTGTTGTCAAGAAGAGGGACTGTAGACCTACAAGAAGAGGTCGAAATTTAAGGAAGTCGAGAATAGGAAGAGGAAGAGCAGCGTTGATCTAAGGGTGAAGAGGAGCCTATGACTTGGTCTTGGGAGGGCTCTAGTGTCAAGGGTCTTTGTCATGGTCTTGGTATTCGTCAACTGAAGGTTCTATAAGAAAAATTTGTTTGGGTTTTCCTATTAAAGAGTGAGAGGTTTTGGCCCTGGATGACAACCTATATATTGTGTCTCTCGTCTCTTTATTGTTCCTAAATTGGTAATTGTCTTGATGAAAAGAACACAATAACAACTTAAGAAGAGAAGATCATAATCAAGAAGTAAAAAGACACTCACAAGCAATTATCATAATAGAAAAATCACCTATCTATTGATGCCCTAGATTTCTCAACACTTCTTGATGACATGGCAATGTCAGGCCATTCTTGTTGCTCCTTGCAATGTGTCTTCTTGGGAATGCTCTTTTGTCCACTGTTGTATGGCTTAGAGGTAAGGAGTCTTCGGTGATATCGGGAATTGAGTTGTTGTCGCAAACTAGTGTCCTCTTGATTTCTCTTGATTGATTAGCTTGCATAATTAGCTAGAAAGATATCTTCCAACATGTTTCCGTTCTCCATCCCCTTCTTCATTATCTTGTCATGGTATGATAGAGTACCTGCATCTGCAATTCACTCATTACAAGACGACATCAGTCCGATAAACCCCTAGTCTAAGATGTTGCATGTTGATACACTGACTGCGCCGAAACTGGATGGTAGGCTGAGGGATTGGCTTAGTGACTGCGCAATTGCGCAACTCAGGCAATTAGAGGTGAAGCTTGAGCCTTGAGACTGCGCAATGCACAATTCAAGCTGGACTGAGCAAGCAGATGGCACAGTTTTGGAGCTCAGTGAACCAGGCAGAATGGTTGAGCATTTATTCTGCCTACTGCGCAGTTCTGGAAGGCAGAGCAATCCAGGTGATTGCACAATTGCACAACTCAGGAGCTCAAGGGCTAGGCTTGAAGCCAAAGACTGCGCAATGCGCAATTGACGCCAGGCTGGAGGGCTGAATTATGTAGTTTTAGAGGCCAAGGTTCAGGGTTGAGCACTGAAATTGTGCAGTGCGCAGTCTTGAGAGGCAGGAAATACGCATTTCATAGTGTCAAGAGGCAGGGTTGCAGCTAGAGGGTTGAGACTACACAATGCGTAGTTCAGGAGGGTCGGATGAGGCTAAATTGCTTAGTCAGAGAGCTTTTGGAATTTGAGTAAGTGTTGGATCAATGAAGCTGATGTGAACAATGGTAAGACTCGACTATGATAACACACTTAGAATACTTGACAATGCAACAACATAGATCATCCAGGGCACATGAACAACATACTTCCCATAGTGCGACGACTCACGACGAGTGAGACACTAAAGATACGCTTTGCGACGATCGCGACGTCACTTATGCGACAATTCTTACAACTTTGGAAATGAGTGCGACGGATGTTTACATGGTAAGATCAACTCATTTACACAAAGGTAACCCCTTGAAACCACCAAAACAAGCTCATATACATTGTGTGACACTTAACATGCGAAAAGACAACATTTTGCTTTTCTTGCAAAAGGGACCAAAACACTTAGAGAAAACACATACAATGGATTTCAATGTTTGCGATGACAATATGCAAGACCAAGGTAGGCTCCAAAATTTGGTGCAGGCCAAAATTTTGGAGGGTGTTGTAGTAGCGACAACATAATGATTTAATAGATGAGCACAATAGCCAAAATTTTCTAAGAGAAAGAAGACAATCAGAAAATCTTTTGCAAACTGAACTTGGCCTCCAAAATACTATAGATGACAATGATGCCCAAGTTGAGAATTTGGATGATCCTCACTCCAATTTCAGATATGTTGTAGATGTGATCTTTAGTCGATACCGCTAAAGCTCTGTGAGATTCCTGGATGGAATCTCCTCAAGGGTGTTGGTTTTTCATCCAACACACAATAGTAAACCCAAGAGCTTCTGTCCTAGGGCTTAGTTGAAGCTAGGAACTTCATTCTCCAACCCTCACTACAACAATGATCAACCAAACCAAGATATCCCCAAATGGTTTGCTCATCCTCCTTTTATAGATCTGATGGATCATGTTGACCCTGCTGCCTACACCTACCTACAAGTCAGTGAGAAAAGCCTTCAACCCCACAAGGTGTGGTTGGTGGCAGGGAACTAAGAGAAGGGGTTGTCACACTAAATCCCCTCTCTCCTTTTAAGCTATCTCCTAGGTTAGCTATGGGGGGTGGTCCCTAATATGGAAAACTAAGATAAAATAAATGTGAGGTTCTAGGAGAGATGTTAAAATGAAAGTGGATTACTTTTAAGAATTATGAGCAAAATATGATATGAGCAATAAAAATCATTAACATAATAAAACCATAAAACCAGTGCCTTAAGATAAATTGCTCAATAGGAATGAAAAATACATTTGCTCAAAACAAAAGTAGAATGCTTCCAAAAATGAAAGCAAAGCAATCTTGAAATGGAGACAAAGATGTTAGCGTGATAATCGATACAAGATATAAAATGTTTTCAAAATATAATCAATGCCTAAATCAAATCATATAAAGATATCTTGCAAAAGGAAAAGAAATTATTGTTCTACTTGCAAAAAGAAAATGAAACAATGCTTGCCAATATAAAATATTCAATAATGACAAGTAAAATGGAAAATTGCAAGTGAAATCATAATATGTATTAGCATGAGATGCACCTATACTAGATTTGAATGCAATTAGTCTTGGTTATTTTTAATCTAAAATGCCTAATCTAAATGAGAAGTCCTCCTCTTGAGTTCTTACCAAAGGGTAAAAATTGGGGTGACTGTAAGAAAGAGGGGGCGAGGGCACGGAGGTGTCATTAACGATACCCGTCCCCTGAGTCTTACGAGCCAGTTTGTGCCCTCATTCGTACAAGGGGACAAGCTACTTTCATAATTGCAGGGTCACAATGCTTTTACCTTACTTCGTACTAGATGGAAGAACTTTCCAAGAAAGTCTTTTTCCCTATACTTTCTATCAACCAAGCTTATGCTTGGAGGTTAATTGAGTTAAAATGCAAACTATGCTAGAATTTGTAAATGATATGCAAGTAAGTTTTCCCAAGGAGATTTGCAATGCTTCAAAATAATGGAAATGAGATAATGCTCAAAGTAAATTGCAAATGTAACTTCAATTGGAAAAATGAAATTAGCTTGTAAGAGAATTAAAGTGATGAAAGTAAGTTTGCTTTGCAAAAAAGGAAATTGCCTCAAGTAGATGGAAATGGTCGCAGTGATGCAACTTGAAAAATTTCTCTCAAAGTTGTACAAGACATGTAAACAAAGCTTCATAAATAAATGGAATTGTAAATTGCTCCAAGTAAATGTCACAACCATAAACTTCTGGCAACTGAAAATGAGATGAAGCTAAAAAGTGAATGCTTGCTTGTAAAGTTTGCTTTGAAAGTAAATGAGCAAAACCACAAATGAGCCTATAGTGAGGTAAATTGTAAAGAGAGCAAATGTTAGACAACTAAATTAAACTTGCTACACAAATTGAGATACTTGCATGTAAGAAATGAGTTGCTCTAAAGCAAAATATCAACTTATACTTCAAAGAAAAATGAATGAAAGGCAAAGCATCAAATGAAACTTGTAGCAAAATTTAACTTAGAAATTGAAATGTGATGGTGAGGTTGTGTTAATTTTAGAGCATGCAAAATGAGCTAAAAAGGAAAGTTAGAAAAGATGAGATGCCAAAATTAATCCACCCACACAAAATCCTCCTTCTAAATAAGGAGAAAGGATGCCTTGGGTAAACCCAAGCTCCCACAAAAAAAAAAAAGAGATCTTTTATTAAGATATTACAATGGTGTAAAAGCCTCTTAAAGGGCTGCCCAAAAGATGAAGGAGATTTGTACAAGATGAGAGCTAGAAATAGCTAGAATATCCCTCCAAACTATAGCAACCTCAAAGGGCAATGAAGTCCTTCTAAAATCAGAAAATTACAAGCTCCCAAAGGCCCACGGTCTAGCCTTCTTTGCAACTCCTTCTAGTGTCCATGGCCTCCTTAGAATAGATTTTGGGTGCTTGAGAGGTCCTACAAGAAAGATTTCAATGGTCTTTTCTCAAGGCACTTGTTGTCAAAATTCCAATTATGGGCTGCAAAACCAAGACAAAATTAATGTAGAACGCACATAAAATGAACAATTATGATACAAAATAATGTACAAAACCAAATCAAGTGATGAGGATGATGTTTGAACCCCATCACTTGCCTAGCTTGGAAAATGTTCTTAAATAACTAAATAAATCAATGAAAGCACAATTTTTTTAAAAGAAATTTAAATTTAGAAATATTTTCTTGTACACAAGCTATGTCCAAGAAAATCTCTGCAAGAAACCACTTTATAAGATAAAACTATGGAAATTTAAAGAGCCAATGGGAGCTCTTTCGAGAATGAGTCAAGAGTGGGTTGGTCTCTCCAAAGACTTCCCCTCACGTTTGATATTTGAATCCCAACAAGATTTTCCTCTACAAAACTTCAATCAAACATTAGTCCCATATAGATTTAGCAAATAAGCAATGATAAGAAAACTCTAGAAATTTATTGGAAAATAACTAGAGATTTCCACACCTAGAGCATACTCCTAAATCAATTGCCAATGCAAGATAGCTTTACATTAACAAATCTACAAGATCATATGGAAATAAAATAAATCAAAGCATGAGCAAAGGAAATTATACCAATAGTGAGTCAATCATCATACTCCAAAAGAAGAAGAACTCATGAATGAACCCCAAAGTCTTTTATTGCAATTGAGAACAAGTGTACATAAGAGCAGAGCTTTCCCAAGTACAATAGCTCATAACATCATACAATATGAGAGCCCATGGCTCCATTATATAGAGAGTTGGGAGCAAATCCCAATGTAGAATGACAATGACAAATGGCATTAGAGTCAATCCCAAGGTAGAGAGATTAAACAAATGGCATTAGAGTTAATCTCAAAGTAGAGAGATTAAACAAGTGGCATGTGGTGACAATCCCAAAGAGAAATTCGAATTTGTTGAATGAAGCGCCAATGCCAAGTGTAAAAATTGAATTTTGGCAAGTGGACATCATTTTCTTCTTCCTTAATGTACCAAATTCGAATTTTATAATGGAATGATAGATGTAGATGGATGATAACCCATGTGGAGACAATTTCCCACAAAAATCTCCACCAAAAATCCTCCCAAATGTGCATTAACTTCACAAATTCGAATTTCCAAGAAAGCAACTTTCTCATTTATTGTCAAAAATTCGATTTTATTTGAGCACATGTCCTTTCCTTAATTTTAGGAATCCACATCACCTTGGGACTTCACATTAACTCCTCCATAATTTTCCACCTCATTTTTACAACAATTAGCATGCGTGGATATTTATTATTCTCCATTTATTTAATTTTTGGCTTAATTAATTGCCAAATTTCCAACTAAACATAGGAAAAGTGGGTTTTGACTCTTGAGGGTTCGAAACTCATAGGAAATAGTTAAGTATAACTTGGTCTCGTGTAGAGTTAGGTAAAGTGTGTTTCTTTACTATGTACTTTTGTAACTTACAATCCGACGGTCACGATATGTAGTGATCTGACGGTTCACTCTCTAGGTATTACGGACACTTGATCCGTGGCTTAACACCCGATTGATCCATGATCTCTATTTAAAGAGCATGGAGGGTCATTTATAGGGTAACCGTTCATGAGAGAAGCTTATGTAAATTTTCATTATTTTATTAATAAATTGCCTGAAGTGGCCATGTTGGCTTAAGTCGTGGATTATTTCCCTCTTTGAGGGTTTTAACCACGTCAAGAATACTGGTGTATTGATCTGTGATCTGTTTGTGAGCGGTGTCTTTTGGTGTTCTGTCTGAGGAACTTACCCTGTAAATTCCTACATGGTATCAGAGCTATTTGAGGGCCGCATCCATTGATGATCCAAATCTGAAGCCGGTAGAATTGCATCTGACTGTCGATTCCTAGATCTATTGTTTCTAACTGCTTTCAGGCGGAGGGGACTGCTCTATTGTGTTAGGAGCAACTGTTCCAGTGAGGAATCCCTTTCGTTTGACGCGAAAAGGCTTCTGCTAGCCCTAGCTACGTCATTTTTAAGATCTAGAGGTATATAGTGTTTATTTGTTGTTTATAGTTATTTTCTCTCTGTTTATTTCGGTTCATTTATCTCTTTGTTTTTTTTATTACCAGATCTATACTTTTCATTTCTGTGTATGCTCTTTGCCCCGCGATTCTGTGCGATCTAAGCAAATCAGAAACGGAAAGGAAGGATTTTTCTCATGCGTATGCTCTTTACCGTCGCGCTTTAGCGTAATCTCGAAAAATCAAAAACATTGAGGAAAATATTTAATTTCCAGCTAAAGCTAACTTCAAGCCGTAAGGTTTGTTTTTTTTTGTATGTCTGTGTTGGGTTTTGTGTTTATTGTTTTGTAAGCAAAAAAGGGTTTTCTCAAGTAAGCATGCACCTCAAAGCTTCAGTGACTAAAAAAACGACCCCTTCCTCTTTTCCAAAAATTACTAACCTTTTAAACTAACTCACTTGGTCCAAGGTTTCTTTATGATAATAGAGGTCTTGGGTTCAAGTTTTTCTTTTTGTTGAGTTACTTTTTCAAAAAGCACATGTAGCTTATGTTTTAAAGTTAACTTTATGTAAAAGTGTTCTCACCCAGTTTAAAAAGTGAGTCACTTATAATTCTAAAGTCTCTTTATCTTTTATTTATGTTACAATTTAGCGGGTAGCTCATAAAGTACTATTGTGAAAATGACTTTCACTTATTTAGAAAAGTGAGTCACATAATTTTTTTTAGAAGTGAGTTAATTAGATTTATATTTGGAAAGGGGAGAGATTTTTTTTAAATATAACATTATCATTCATTTCCGCACATTCATGCACTTTGTCGGCATCTTCAACAACTTTCATTCAAAAAGCCATAACTTCTTCATCTGGAAGCCGTTTTCAGAGTCGTTTTTTTTAATCAACCTATTTTTTCAAGATTTTTCCATTGGAACACTTATTTTCAGCGTCTACAGCTTCAGCCTCTGTTAAAATGGAAAGTCCATGCCAATTTATTCTTGACAACACGAACTACTTCCAATGGTGGTCCTACATTGTGGATTTACTTAGAAGTAAAGGTCTTTACAGAATAACCTCAGGCCAAGAAACCAAACCTAAAGATGAAGATAATGCAACCAAATGGGAAAATAGGCAAGATCAAGCACGCGGGTTGATAGGTATGTCTATTTCTCCATACTTTAGATTCCATATCGCAGAACTTAATACCCCTAATGAAGCAATGAAACAACTCACTAAAGTTTTTGGAATTAAAAATGAAATTAGAGCTCATCAACTTGAAAATCAGTTGCTTATGTTGGACCCCAATAATTTTTCTTCCATTGAAGATTTTTTATCCAAATTCAATACCCTTAGACTTCTCTTGAAAGGTGTTAAGGTTAAGAAAGTAGATGGTAGTCTTATATATTTCATTCTTACTAAGTTGGGATCGGCCTACTCTGTGTTTGTTTCCACCTTCCATTCTACAAGAGAAGCCTTCATTTCTCAAGGACAAGACTACAAGTCCCCTTCTTTTGATGCCTTTTGTGATTCTTTAATAAGAGAACTGAAAAAACTCTTACATCTTGGTCTTCTTAATCTTGGAAACTCTTCTAAGAAAGCCTTAGCCGCCAAGCAACAATCAAATTCAAAGAATCCTAAGAAGCCGCATCCTAAAAAGAATGGTCCTAAACCAAACAAAGGTCCTAAGCAATTTCAGTCTCAAAATGAAAAATCATTTCAACAAAATGATAAGGCAAATAAAAACAAAGGGAAGAAGACTGATAGACATTGCCACTTTTGTAATCGAGATGGCCACTTAGAATCCAAATCCTTTAAGAAGATGGAAGCCTTGGAAGCAGCAATGAAGAAGCATAACATCCATTTGGAGCACTCTTCAATTTCAACTTCAACTTCATCTTCGGGAATAGCACTTTCTGCATGTGGTTGTCAAGCATCTCGATCTGATTATGTGCTAAATGTATCTTCTTCTTCTCATTCTCATGAGTGGCTCATTGATTTTGGAGCTTCTTATCACATGGCCAAAAACAAAGCCATGTTTTCTCCTTTAAATGATTGTAACACCAAAAATATATATGTTGGTGATGATAGATCTCTTAGTGTTGTAGGGACTGGAACTGTTCATATAGACAATGGTCAATTAAATGATATATTATGTGTTCCAACCTTATCCTGCAACCTTCTATCTGTATATCAGATAACTCATTCAGGTGAAGGTAAAATCGTTGAATTTTCACCTCACGATGTAGTAATTAAGGACCTAAGAGATCCTAGACAGATTTTAGTTATTGGCATTGTTAATTATTCTATAAGGTTGTATAAGTTTTACGACTTTGGGTCATCAAATCTTCCCTCCGTATTTGTTGCTCATAATGATGAAGTGAGCAAACTTTGGCATGAGCGATTTGGTCACTTAAACTATCGCTCCCTTCATAATGTATGTAAAGAAAATATGGTGACAGGTCTTCCAATGGTATCTTACAGAGATGGTGTTTGTTCCAGATGTGTACTTGGAAAACATCATTGGGATAGTTTTGAAAAACGTGCCTCTTGGCACGCCTTAGCCCCTTTACAGCTTGTGCATAGTGATTTATGTGCTCCACTTCCAGTTGTTTCATTCTCTGGCTACAAGTATTTCTTAACTTTCATTGATGATTTCTCCAGACGCACTTGAGTATACTTTTAGAACTCAAGAGTGAAGTATTTAACATGTTCTTAGCCTTTAAGGCCTTTGTTGAAAAACAATCTGGACATCAAATTCTTAAGCTAAGATCTGATAATGGCGGAGAATATGTTAACAACAAATTCATCAACTTTTGCATTGAGAATGGAATTCAAATGCAACATATTGTTCCATATACTCCACAACAAAATGGTGTAGCTAAAAGGAAGAATTGCACCTTAAAGGAAATGGCTAATTGTGTGCTTCAATCTAAAGGACTTAGTCTTAATTTTTGGGCAAAAGCAATTAACTGTGCAATTACATAGTAAATCACACTCCTTCTAAGGTTTTAAAGAATATCACTCCAGAAGAAGCATGGAGCTCAATTAAACCAGATGTAAGTCACTTTCGTGTTTTTGGAAGTGAAGCATGGGCCCATACTCCAGATGAGAAACATAAAGCTTTAGAACTTAAGAGTGAAAAATGTATTTTTGTTGGATATTCTAAAGATGTCAAAGGATATAGACTTATTCCACTTAAGTCCAAAAATGTTATCATTAGAAGAGATGTAAAGATTGTTGAAAATATATCGACCTACGAGCCTAGTTCGGCGGATGTGCCACCTCCCTCTATCCCTTTTACTTCTGAAAATATTTCTTCTTTAGATGATGACAGTGAGGATGACAATCCTCCCCCACCTTCTCAGGATCCTCCTTCAGCTCCTCAGCTTCCAAAATGGGTCTGTGCTACTCGAGATGCAACAAGGGATCTTGCCAGTGATCCTATAGATCAACGACGTACACGTTCTCAGTTCGATAGAGCCTCTTCTTTACTGGCTCAAGCTTCAACGAATTATGATCCTGACACCTTTGCAGAAGCTTCAAGCCATCCAGATTGGGACGCAGCTATGAATGAAGAATATCATTCATTATTAGCAAATGATACATGGGATCTTGTTCCTCTACCTTAGTGACAAAAACTTGTTAGATGCAAATGGGTTTACAGAACCAAGTATGGACCAGATGGAAAAGTTGATAAACATAAAGCTCGTCTTGTTGCTAAGGGTTTTTCACAAGTTGAAGGCATTGACTCTATTGAAACCTTCTCCCCTGTTGCCAAAATGAACTCTATCCACCTTGTTCTTTCCCTTGCTGCCTCTTTCAAATGGGAAATCCATCAGATGGGTGTTAAATCTACCTTCTTGCATGGGGACTTGCATGAAGAAATCTATATGGAACAACCTATTGGCTTTATACAAACAGACTCCAGCCTTGTATGTTGGCTTAAGAAATCCCTTTATGGTCTCAAGCGAGCCCCTTGGGCTTGGTATGCCAAAATGGACAGCTTTCTTTTACAAACTAGCTTTTCTAGGTGTCATTTTGACAATACTATCTACACCAAGAAAGTGGGCAAGTCTCTTATCATTCTTGTTTTTTATGTTGATGATCTTATCCTTACTGGTAGTGATCCCAACCTTATAAACCATGTGAAGTCCAGCCTTAAAAAGAAGTTTGAAATGACAGGCTTAGGACACTTGCATTATTTTCTTGGTCTTCAAGTCTTGCAATCCAAGGAAGGTATTTCCTTTTCCCAGTGCAAGTATGCCTGTGATCTTCTACGCCATTTTCACATGGAAGACTGTAAGCCAGGATCTGACGAAGCCACAGGTCTTCCTTGCTAGCTTCTACAACACCACAATACTCTACTTCTGCTGAAGAAAGAGAAATGGCACTTTGTTTCTTGCAAGCCCATGTAATAGGTCCTGAACCAAGAGTGAACACATAACCTGCAGTAGACTTCCGATCATCAGGGTCACCAGCCCAATTGGAATCAGTGAAACCAACCAATAGAGGAGATGCTTCTGCACCATAATAAATCCCAAACTGAACTGTACCTCAAACATAACGAAGTATTGTTTTAGCTGCTTTCCAATGACTTTCATGTGGGTTTTGCATAAACCGAGCAATAAGGCCAACAGCGATGGAAAGGCCGGGCCAAGTATGGACCAGATGGAAAATTTGATAAACATAAGGCTCGTCTTGTTGCTAAGGGTTTTTCACAAGTTGAAGGCATTTGACTATACTGAAACCTTCTCCCCTGTTGCCAAAATGAACTCTATCTGCCTTGTTCTTTCCCTTGTTGCCTCTTTCAAATGGGAAGTCCATCAGATGGATGCTAAATCTACCTTCTTGCATGAGGACTTGCATGAAGAAATCTATATGAAACAACCTACTGGCTTTATACAAACAGACTCTAGCCTTGTATGTCGGCTTAAGAAATCCCTTTATGGTCTCAAGCAAGCCCCTCGAGCTTGGTATGCCAAAATGGATAGCTTTCTTTTAGAAACTGGCTTTTCTAGGTGTCATTCTAACAATACTGTCTACACCAAGAAAGTGGGCAAGTCCCTTATCATTCTTGTTCTTTATGTTGATGATCTTATCCTTACTGGTAGTGATCCCAATCTTATAAACCATGTGAAGTCCAGGCTTAAAAAGAAGTTTGAAATGGCAGACTTAGGACACTTGCATTATTTTCTTGGTCTTCAAGTCTTGCAATCCAAGGAAAGTATTTCCCTTTCCCAGTCCAAGTATGCCTATGATCTTCTACGCCATTTTCACATGGAAGACTGTAAGCCAGGATCTGACGAAGCCACAAGGCTTCCTTACTAGCTTCTACGGCACCACGATACTCTACTTCTGCTGAAGAAAGAGAAATGGCACTTTGTTTCTTGCAAGCCCATGTAATAGGTCCTGAACCAAGAGTGAACACATAACCTGCAGTGGACTTCCGATCATCAGGATCACCAGCCCAATCGGAATCAGTGAAACCAACCAATAGAGGAGATGATTCTGCACTGTAATGAATCCCAAACTGTAAGAACCTGAACCTCAGGGTAATTTCTAAATAGTAGTTCCAGAACTTGAAACAATGATTACAAAATTTTAAAGAAATTTAATCTAATGAATACTAACCTTTCTGCTTTGCTAAAAATATTGAAAATCTATCTGCTTTGCTGCGATTCTTGACCGGCTATGTCACCAAAACGGTCAAAAACCACCCTGCCGAACTGAATACAACCTAGGTACTCAGTCTCAGAAAGCTTACAAATGAAGCAGTCTGATTCCCTCGTGCCCAAAAACTTAAGTATAATCAAGACTTGTATCCAAAATTATTCTCCACTCTGCTGTGTCCCCCCGCCCCCCCAAATTGGTTTTTTTCCTCTTCTTTTATTTCCTCATCCACCGCTTTCTCTTCATCCCCGTGTCAAAATTTTGGTTATGTGTACTTTATGAAATCAAATCTCATTTGATTTCGTTGATCATTATTTGGATACATAGTTTAATTTAATAAAGTTTATTTATTATATTTTTTTAATGAATTTATTAAATTTATACTTTTTTAATTAATTTATATTATTATTTTATTATTTTCTTAATTTTAAATTGTAAATTTTAATCTATACTTTAAAATTAATATTTTCTGCTAGTTTTAAGGACTTATCATATATATGATACTCTGGTGTGGTATTAATTTATTACCTTAAGTTATATCTCCTCCTGTAGTAACTAGTTTACATATAGTGTGATAGATGTGGGTCCATGCATACGTAATTATCGTATGGAGGCCTCGTATATATGCTAAAACTCATATTTTAGTTATAGGCGGGTCATTACATACAGCCCCCCTTCCAAAAACTTCATCCTGAAGTTAGGATTATACTAAAATATATTAGTAATTATAGTATATTATTATTTTAGTAATTATTGCAGTTATATGAGGACTATGTTTTTTGATTACATACTTGTTTAATGTGAGAACATTTTAAAATTTGTAATTTTAAAATGAGTCGTAGCGTAGAACCTTGTTCGGACTTTAAAGCTTAGAGGTAAATATGAGGCCCAGGCTTATATCCGACACCCGCCTAGTTAATCAACTGCGTGCTAAGAAATGGCGTGAGGTATGTAGCTTATCGACGTGTAATGGTGTGTATGCTCCGTGGGCTCTTACGTTAAAAACCATAATACATGATATAAGCCATCATGTAAATGAAACAATGACCCATTTGTTATGTTTAGGGCCTGGCACCTATCATCGGTTAAAAGCCCCATGCTCCATTATTAAAAAGGAGTGGTGCCCAGCGATATAATTCCATATCATAGGGCTTCATACAAATTAAAACTTAAACCCTGATTCAAATTATATATAACTGTTTTATAATGAGAGGTCGGGTCATTGTTTTTAATATCTACAAACATAATTCTCAACTATATCTGTAACTAGAATTATCGTACCATTTCCGTCATATTAAATTATTATATCAGGAGGAGATATAAATTAAGGTAATAAATTACTACCACACCAGAGTATCATATATATGATAAGTCCTTAAAACCAGCAGAAAATATTAATTAAATGATACACGCAAGTAATATAAATTAAGAGCGAATGTAGTAACGTTATATAAAGTAGTGTAAAAAAAAAAAAATTAAGATCCATGCATTAGAATAAGTATTATTACGCATTAGGATAGAATATCTTGCATTAGGATAAGGAGGTCACGAGACCACCCTCCTTGACCTCTGATACCAAAATGTAAGAACCTGGACCTCAGGGTAATTTCTAAATAGCAGTTCCAGAACCTGAAATAATGATTACAGAATTTTAAAGAAATTTAATCTAATGAATACTAACCTTTTTGCTTTGCTACAATTCTTGACCAGTTATGTCACCAAAACAGTCAAAAACCACCCTGCCGAACTGAATACAACCTAGGTACTCAGTCTCAGAAAGCTTACAAATGAAGCAGTTTGATTCCCCCGTGCCCAAAAACTTCAGTATAATCAAGACTCGTATCCAAAATTATTCTCCACTCTGTTGCCCCCCTTCCCCCCCCCCAAACTGGTTTTTTCCTCTTCTTTTATTTCCTCATCCACCGCTTTCTCTTCATCCCCGTGTCAAAATTTTGGTTACGTGTACTTTATGAAATCAAATCTCATTTGATTTCGTTGATCTTTATTTGGATACATAGTTTAATTTAATAAAGTTTATTTATTATATATTTTTTTAATGAATTAATTAAATTTATTAAATTTATACTTTTTTAATTAATTTATATTATTATTTTATTATTTTCTTAATTTTAAATTGTAAATTTTAATCTGTACTTTAAAATTAATATTTTCTGCTGGTTTTAAGGACTTATCATATATATGATACTCTGGTGTGGTATTAATTTATTACCTTAATTTATATCTCCTCCTGTAGTAACTAGTTTACATATAGTGCGATACATGCGGGTCCATGCATACGTAGCTATCATATGGAGGCCTCGTATATATGCTAATACTCGTATTTTAGTTATAGGCGGGTCATTACACAAACTAAACTGTACCTCGAACATAATGAAGTATTCTTTTAGCTGCTTTCCAATGACTTTCATGTGGGTTTTGCATAAACCGAGCAATAAGGCCAACAACAATGGAAAGGTCAGGTCAAGTATGGACCAGATGGAAAAGTTGATAAACATAAGGCTCAACTTGTTGCTAAGGGTTTTTCACAAGTTGAAGGCATTTGACTATACTGAAACCTTCTCCCCTGTTGTCAAAATGAACTCTATCTTCCCTCGCTGCCTCTTTCAAATGGGAAGTCCATCAGATGGATGTTAAATCTACCTTCTTGCATGGGGACTTCCATGAAGAAATCTATATGGAACAACCTACTGGCTTTATACAAACAGACTCTAGCCTTGTATGTTGGCTTAAGAAATCCAATTATGGTCTCAAGCAAGCCCCTCAAGCTTGGTATGCCAAAATGGATAGCTTTCTTTTAGAAATTGGCTTTTCTATGTGTCATTCTAACAATACTGTCTACACCAAAAAAGTGGGCAAGTCTCTTATCATTCTTGTTCTTTATGTTGATGATATTATCCTTACTGGTAGTGATCCCAACCCTATAAACCATGTGAAGTCCAACCTTAAAAAGAAGTTTGAAATGACAGACTTAGGACACTTGCATTATTTTCTTGGTCTTCAAATCTTGCAATCCAAGGTATTTCCCTTTCCCAGTCCAAGTATACCTGTGATCTTCTACGCCATTTTCACATGGAAGACTGTAAGCCAACACCTTCTCCCTTTCAGTCTAGAGCCAAACTTTCAGTCACTTGTACTTACCCTGAAGTTGATGCTACCTTATACCGTCAACTTGTAGGAAAACTTTTGTATCTGACCCATACTCATCCTGACCTTTCCTTTGTTGTTGACCTTATTGCTCGATTTATGCCAAACCCACATGAAAGTCATTGGAAAGTAGCTGAAAGAATACTTCGTTATGTTTGAGGTACAGTTCAGTTTGAGATTCATTACAGTGCAGAAGCATCTCCTCTATTGGTTGGTTTCACTGATTCTAATTGGGCTAGTTACCCTGATGATCAGAAGTCTACTGCAGGTTATGTGTTCACTCTTGGTTCAGGACCTATTACATGGGCTTGCAAGAAACAAAGTGCCATTTCTCTTTCTTTAGCAAAAGCAGAGTATCGTGGTGTCGTAGAAGCTAGTAAGGAAGCCCTGTGGCTTCATTAGATCCTGTCAGAGTTTGGATTTCAGCAGCAGCATCCGACTATACTTTGGTTTGATAATCAAAGTGCCATTCAACTATGCAAAGATCCAGTCCAACATCAACGCAGCAAACATATTGAATTGCACATGCACTTCATCAGAAAGCTCATTCATGACCATGTTCTTGAAGTGCAATATTGTTCAACAGATGATCAAGTTGTAGACATCTTTACAAAGGCTCTCATAGAGGCGAAGTTTACTAAACTTCGATTTATGGTTGGAGTTCAGGAAGTTGTCACTAAGGGGGGATAGGCTCTAATGCCTCCTTCCTTCTCCTATTGTGTCATATTTGTACATCCTTCAATCCTATCCCAAGTTGTTCTTAAGGGGGGGTGTTAGGATATTCCAACACATGGGAAATAGTTGAGTATAACTTGGTCTAGTGTAGAGTTAGGTAAAGTGTGTTTCTTTACTATGTATTTATGTAATTTACAATCCGACAGTCACGATATGTAGTGATTCGACGGTTCATTCTTTCCTCGATATTACTGACACTTGATTCGTGGCTTAACACCCGATTGGTCCATGATCCCTATTTAAAGAGCATGGAGGGTCATTTGTAGGGTAACCGTTCATGAGAGAAGCTTATGTAAATTTTCATTATTTTATTAATAAATTGCCTAAAGTGGCTGCATTGGCTCAGGCCGTGGATTGTTTCCCTCTTTGAGGGTTTTAAGTTTTTAACCACGTCAAGAACACTGGTGTATTGATCTGTGATCTGTTTGTGAGCGGTGTCCTTTGGTGTTCTATCTGAGGAACTTACCCTGTATATTCCTACACAATTAGCATGTGTGGATATTTATTATTCTCCATTTATTTAATTTTTGGCTTAATTAATTGCCAAATTTCCCACTAAACTTAGGAAAAGTGGGTTTTGACTCTTGAGGGTTCAAAACACATTTTTAACCCTTCAAAGTGTGTCATATTAGAAATTTGAGGGTGAGAGGTGCAAATTTTATTACTCATAACCCATACAACTTCTCTAGACATAATTTATTACATTACAAATAAAATTTTATTAGCAATTTCCGCAGTGCGGAAAATCTAAAAAATTAAAAAGTGACTACCTAGACCTAACCAAATTCCACGAATTTTTTTGTGTGATATAGTATGGTAATATGCATCGACTCTAGACACTAAGATGTGTTAGGGGCTCAAATTTCAAACCGTCACCTCGGCTTTGGGGTAAAAAGTGAGTGAAAAAACCCAAAAAATTATCCACCTCTGAAAAAGAAGGGATAATTAACCAGATAAAAAAATACTCCAAGGTGTACTCGTTTCCTGATCGAGTCTCAACATCCTAGGCCTGTTACTCAAAACTCATCATTACTAGTATCACTTATTACAATTCCCCGCAGGGTGTGGAATCTGGGTACAAAAAAGATGATGAGTAAATAGAAGTAGAGTTAAAAAAACTCTGTTGACTAATGATATCTGATGGTACAAGTTTCTTCTAGATCATCTTTGGGCATGGAATCTTCATATAATCATCAGGTGCCACTCCAATGGTCAACAGATCCTTTTAGAAGCCTTTATTTTATTATTGGTCTTTTTCTCCATTTATCTCTTTTCCCTCATTTTATTCAATTAAGTGACTAATTAAAGTCACTTTTTAATCTGGAAAAATGGTAAACCCACCATCATTTCTCTGGCCATTGAAATCTACTTTTCACCATCCCATTCTATAGATCCTCGTTTTGGTTTCAACGATCTATTACACTAAGGTGTTTCGTTAAATATACCTCCCAGAATGACACCTTAAGCATAATTAATTTAAATAGGCTCAATAATATACTTGTTTTACGAGAATTATCGTAATGCAACGAAACCAGGAGCAAATTGTGTGAAATTGATCCTAATGATGAAATATGCTAAGCAAATTCCATCGGGCCCCATAAAACTCCTTGAAAGCCCTCGGGGACCCTTGATAACGTAATCCTACTACTGTGACTGGCCCATCACGTACCTTGGAAATCCATCCTAGCTGTGCTATAGATGAAACTAAAAATGGGGATATTACAATTATTGTTGAATGTTTTTGCTATGTTATTTTGTTGGTTTATTTCTTCATTTGGTGTCAAAGCCATTGTCAAAGAGTTTGAGAAATTTGTGAATTTGAAACTTGTGTGAATGCATAGATTGTGTGAACCCTAGAGAAGTTCCACATTTGAACGTTTTAATCTGTGTGAGTAGGGTGTGTAGAAAACGAAGCGTGTGAGTAGTCGAAGGAGACTAGCGTGTGAACCACCAAAGCAGAAAATGTGTGAGCATGCTAGCCTTGAACAATGTGTGTGGAGTAAACTTGTGTTGGATAATAGCTGCATGGAGCAAACTTGCATTGGAGAAATGTTTCATTGAAATCTGAAATGTGAGTTGAGGAGTGGAGACTTGCATGATGCGTGGAGTGTAGTGCATGGAGTTGCATGGGATATCTTAAAGAACACATATAAAGAATTAGAACACATTAAAGAATTCAAAATTTATAAGAAAGCCTCTATAGTAGAGGAGGAATGTAGAGAAATTTCTATGGGAATCTCTCTAGAAATGCGCCTAGTGATTGGTGTATATACTAATTGCAGCTCACAAGTTTTCTGATGGAATAACGATTCATTGGTCATATTCTAGTTGTTAGTATTATTGTTAAGTAGTTATTTTGAGTGAGAAATCTAGAGAGATTTGTAGAGCAAACGATGGAGTGATCGATGAGATATTATAAGAGTGATTGAGAGATTATAGAAGATAATAGATTCCCGAGACATCTCCTCTCATGTATAAGTTATTTGGTAATGAAGTAATTAGAGTTGGGTGTGCATTATTGTTGAATGTTTTTGCTTTGTTATTTCGCTGGTGTATTTCTTCATTTGGTATCAAAGCCATTACCAAAGAGTTTGAGAAATTTGTGAGTTTGAAACTTGTGTGAACGCGTACATTGTGTGAATGTTGGAGAAGTCGCAACATTGTAATTTGTTGAGAAGCGTGTGAGCAATCGAAGGATACTAGCATGTGAGCAACGTAGAGTAGACTAGCCGTGAACAGTGTGTGTGGAACTTGTGTTAGAGAATAGCTGCGTGGAGTAGACCTGTGTTGGAAAAAAGCTGTATTGAAATTTGAAATGTGAACCGAGGAGTGGAGACTTGTGTGCTGCATGGAGTGGCATGCATGAAGTTTTTAAAATATTAAATGTGGAATGCATGAATTTTTTTGATGAGGTGAAAAGTTCACACAAAATCTGAAATAAGAGGAGTGACTTTTCATGAACTTTAAAATTCTCCCTTTTTTAATTATGTGATAATATTTTAATGCAAGATTTATGAGTTTGAGAGAGTTAGTGGACAATACGATTTGAGCACGAGAGAGAATTAGTGGAGGAATCTTTTTATATGAGAATCGTTTTTAATGAATCTTCTTGTGTTGGCTGAATTGTAAATGTGAGAAAATATATTTTTTGTAAAGATATTTTATATATCTCTCACAAGTGGTGTAAAAAGGTTATGTTACTTTTTCTCTCTCATTAAGAGATATTGCTAATTGAGAAAATGTATTAAGAGAGAAAGTCTTGAAGGACTCTTGTTTAATCTTTGATAGAATTGAGCTTATTAGCTCTTCATTGTACTCAAATATTAATAAAATGATATTTTGTGATGGTTGTTGAGTCTCAATTTTTGAGACATTGGTTCTTGTTCTAGGTCGAAGTGGGACACATTGTGTTCATTTTTGCATTTTTCTCTTATTCTCCAATGGTGACAAGCACTATTGTGTTGCCTAAACTTGTTGGCACAAATTGTTTCCATTGGAACAAATGCATGCAACATATATTCATTACTAAAGATTTATGGGAACTTGTAACTGATGGATATACTATATGCCTTCTCCTGACGAATTCAAAGCATTGAGTGATGATAATAAATTATTAAAGGAACTTATTGAGAAAGATAATGAAACACTTTCACTCATAGGGAGTGGTGTTGAAGAATCTATATTTCCAAGAATCAGTGGTGTAGCATCATCCAAGCAAGCGTGGGATATCTTAAAGAACACATATGAATATGTGGTTGTAGCTAAATTGCAAACATTGAGGGGGAATTTTGAAAATGCCAATATGCAAACTAATGAATTCATTCATGATTACATAAAAAATGCAAGATCTTATTAATAAGATGAGCTCATTAGATGAAGATGTTCCAGAAAGAAAAATTTTGAAGATTTTAAGAAGTGTTCTACCCAAGTTTATGATGACCACCACTAGTATTATATTCTCCAAAGATTTAAATACAATGAAAATTGATGAGTTGAGGATTCTTGTTAATTGTTGACGAAAATCAACCATCTGAGGAAGTGGAACATGCTTTTTTTGCAAGGCATAGAGGAAGAGGAAGAAGCAAGGGTCAATCTTTGAATCAGAATCAAAATAGAAATCCACAACAGTCACAAAACAATCATGGAAATGCATCCCCTTCAAGAGGAAGAGGCAGAAATCCAAGTCAGTTTGGAGGACGAAGTAGAGAAGGATTTCATGGAAGAGGAAGAGATGGATCTAGAGATAGAAAAGGCCCATAATGTCATTATTGTCATAAATTTGGTCATCTTGAAAGAGATTGTTATGCAAAATTGCGAGATATGGAACATAAGGGTGCCAATACAATTGTTGAAGAAACTAGGAATGAGAAGTTATTCATCTCAAATTTGATGGCACACAGTGAAGAAAGTGAAACATGGTATATTGATTCGGGATGTTCAACTCATATGACATCTCAAGAGGAGTTGTTTACTAGAATTAATGACAATTATTCTGGTAAAGTCATATTTGGTGATGATAGTGTTTCTGAAGTGAAAGGGAAAGGTACAATTGCAATACTAGCATTGCATGGAAATAAGAAGTTAATTGAGGACACTTTGTTAACATCGGCATTGGAGAAGAACCTACTTTCTGTAGGACAAATGATGGAGAAAAATTACAAGTTAGTGTTTGATAATAAAGAGTGCTTAATTATGGATAAGTTGAATCAAAATACAAGTGTAACATGAGGAGAAATGACTAAAGATAGAATTTTCAAGCTCACCTTTGATTTGAGTACTTCACAGAGTTTAAATGCAACAGAGGAAGCAAATAGTAAACTTTGGCGTTTAAGGTTGGGACATTTGAATTTTCAGAGTTTGGTATTGTTAAGGAAGTAGAACATGGTGAATGGTCTTCCTTATATCAAGTTGGATAATGAAGTATGTGAAGGGTGTATTGTTGGGAAACAACAAAGGGAATGTGTCTCCAATGGAACATGGAAGGCTAGAGAACGTCTAGTGTTGGTACATTTAGGTTTGTGTGGTCCAATGGACACTGTGTCCTTTGGAAAGGCATGTTATTTTCTCACTTTCATTGATGATTATTCCTAGAAGACTTGGGTGTATTTTTTGCAGGATAAGTTTGAAGTGTTTTCTCATTTTCTCGAGTTTAAGGCTTTGGTTAAAAGAAAAGTGGTTTGAAAATTGTCACCCTACTAATAGATAATGGGAGAGAGTACAAGTCAAATGAGTTTTTGAGTTATTGCAAGAAGAATGGAATAAAACGAGAGTTTACCAATTCATACTCCTCAATAAATTGGAGTCGTAGAGAGGAAAAATAGGACCATAGTTGAAATGACTTGGAGCATGTTAAAAATTGTTAAAATTGGCAACTAGGGCCAAACTCCATGTGGGTCATCTTATTTATGGCAACTAATATTTTTCTTGGATTCCTCTCATCGAGAGGTGTAGGATTGATCTAAAGATCATCCGATTCCGACAAGTATTCATGGAGATATGAATTTATTTGTGTTATGTGACAATTCATCAAGGTCGGCCAACAACCAAATTACCCCCACTTGTCCTCCACGTTTTAGTATAAATAGAGGTGCCTTGCAAGTCATTTTAGACACACCTCTTGTGATCTCTTCCTCTCCACTTGTCTTTGGGTTTTGGTGGGAGGAGAGATCCTAAGAGTATACGCTGCCCTAAGAAGAAGATGCCCTAGCTCTACGTTGTCATGGAGAAGCTTAAACGCTGCCATAGAGAAGGCTCTACGCTATAGAGAAGCTTAACGCTGGTATGGAGAAGCCCTAACCGCTGGCCTAATGATGCCCTAACTAACACACAGTCATGAAGGCAAGAAGCCCTAACACAGTCAGGGAAGAAGGTGATATCACAGCAAGGAAGTGAGTCCTAAGTAAAGACTTCTAGATGTAGTCCAAAAAGGAGAATCTATCCTTACCCTAGCCGCAGTGAGGAAGTGTCTTAGCCACAGAATTCTGGCTGCAGTCCTGGCCCTAAACACAGTCTTCTATCCGCAATCTTTGAAGAGACTTGGCCGCAATTTTATGTGCCCTAACTGCAGTCAGTTCAAGCCCTAACCGCAGTCATAATGTTGGCTCTCATACGCTGTTCAAAGGGTCCTCAATCCGTTGTCCTAAGGACAAGTCTATACGTTGTTCTAAAGAGACCTAGCCACAGTTCTGTGTGTGCCCTAGTCTCTGTCCAGATGCATCCTAAAGGTTGGCCTTATTCCACAACAAGAGAAGGACTCTATGCTGCCCCAAACGCAGTCATCAAAGGTGTTATAATCTGCTATTTAGAAAGAGTCAAGGATGCAGCTTCTGAGGTCTTATGTGTTGCTTGTAAAAGCCTTTCACGTTGTCATAAAGAAACTCTACGTTGCCTAAACGTTGTCATAGGAGAGGACCTTGAACATTGTCCTTAAGTAACACTGTGTCATGAAGAGTGTAACTATAGCCTAGCTGCTTTGCTAGGTTGCAAGCCATAGCAAGCAGCTAAGGCTAGTAATTGGATACAGTATTGCAGTGTAGTGATGATGGACATGGTGTGATAGGTGACAGCATGATGAGGGCAGCATGGTGCAGTATGGTGCAACACAATGGATGCAGCATGATGCATTGCAACAGCTTGAAGATGATGGGTGCAGCAGCATGATGTGAGTAGTGCAGCAGCATGATGATGATGTATTGCAGTAAGCATAGTGCAATGAAGGGTGCAACACAGTGCAACATGATGATGATGTATTGCAGTAAGCATAGTGCAATGAAGGGTGCAACACAGTGCAGCATGATGATGATGTATTGCAGTAAGCATAGTGCAATGAAGGGTGCAACACAGTGCAGCATGAAGGATGCAGCATAATGATGATGAAGAGCAGCATGATGGGTACAACATGATGATGAGGTACAACATAGTGATGAGAGCAGCTTTGTGATTGGGTGCATCATGGTGATGGAGTCACCTTGTAGGATCAGTTGAAGCAGTATGTCTTCACTGGAGTTCAGATCAGCTACCTCATGTGTTATCTTCATAAAGATCTCTGCTCTTATTTTGATAAGTCAAAATGTTGACCTCTGATGTGTATGTACTATCTCTCTCTCTGTTGAACTATTGAAGAACATAAGAAGAATTGATCAAGGGTTTCCCCACATTGGGGTTTGTCCCTGGCTGGCGCCACATCTTGTGTCCTCTTGTCTTGGCTTGTTTTGTGCGATTTATGTTTATGTTCTATTTGCATTTTACTATCATGCTAAATGTGATTGCTAATTTGGAATTGATATTGCGCTAATATGGAAATTTGAAGTAAATTTACTCTCAACATAGAACATACCTGAAATTAGCAAAAACAAGGTCTCTTTGAAATGAGTTTTGGGCGAAAGCAGTACACACAACAATATATACTCCTAATCGATGTCCTACAAAGGCAATGTTGAATTTGACTCTAGAAGAAGTAGGGTCGGGATGCAAACCAAGTGTTGCACATATGAACGTTTTTGGTTGTATCGCATATCCACATGTTCCTAAGGAAAATAGGAGAAACTTAGATGATAAAAGTGTGAAGTTTATATTTATTAGATACAATATTGAAACAAAAAGTTACAAGTTGTTTGATCCTCAAGCAAAGAAGGTGATAATAAGCAAAGATGTGTTTGATGAGTAGGGAATCTATCAACCGAAACATGTACAATTTGAATTTGAGAAAAAATGCAGTGGATATTGGTGATGAATCAAATTCCAAGTCAACAAAGATAGATGAAGTTGAGAAGAAGCCTAAGTGGCTTGAAAAGGGTCATTCAAGGAGGAGTATGTTGGATATAAATTTTGAAAGAAGGATTAATAGATCTCAAAATTCTCTAGTGATTATGCACTTATGGCACAGGTAATGAAAATGGATGACCCATAGAATTATGCAGAAGCATCGAGAAAGAAAGAATGGAATGAAGTTATGGAAGCAAAATTGAATTTCTTGGTGAGAAATGATACATGGGACTTGGTCAAATTACCAAAAGAAAAATATGTAATTGGCACCAAATCAGTTTAAACTTTATAAAATTGTATAAATTAGATGTCACAATTGATAAGGCTGGTTTAGTTGCAAAAGACTATGCACAGAGGCAAGGCATTGATTATACTAACAAATTTTCTCTAGTGGCAAAGTTGGATACAATTAGGGTGGTACTTGCATTGGCTACACAATACAAATGGACAATTTTTCAAATAGAAGTTCAATCACCTTTTTTGAATGGTTATGTGGATGAAGAAATTTGTGTAGCAGCTTGAGGGTTTTGAATTTCTAGAAAAAAAGATTGTGTTTATAAGTTGAAAAAGGCCTTGTATGGTCTAAAGCAAGTGCCAAGGGCATGGTATTTAAGAGTTGATAAGGATTTTCAAGATCATGGCTTATTAAAAGTTTATCTGAGCCCAATCTCTATATCCTTCAGTCAGGATAGGACATCTAATAGTTTTCCTTATATGTTGATGATTTGATCTACATAGGGAGTAGTGTTGAACTATTTCAAAGATTTAAGTCACATATGATTGTTGAGTTTGAGATAACAGACCTTGGTGAATTGCATTATTTCATGGGTATTGAAGATTGGTAGAAGGAAGATGGTGTTTTCATGTTGCAAGCCAAGTATGCTTGAGATACTCTGAAGAAGTTCAGAATGTTGAGTTTCAAGCCAGTGGCAACTCCTTTGGAAATTGGGTTGAAGTTATATGGACATGATGACTACAATTCATTTGATGTTACTTTGTATTGCCAATTGGTTGGAAGTTTGATCCATTTAACTACAACTCAACTAGATGTTTCCTTTGCAGTCGATATGGTATCAAGATTCATGGCAGAACCCAAGGAATTGCATCGGAAATCAGCTAAGAGGATTTTAAGATATCTGCGTGGTATAGTTGGTTATGGTTTGGTATACATATCTACAAAAGGTTTTAGTTTGATTGGTTATACAAATTCAAATCTGGCTGGATGCGTGGACGATAAAAAATCGACTTCAAGGTATTCATTCAACATGGGTTCAATAACAGTTGCTTGGAGTACTAACAAGCAACCCACATTTTTTTCTTCACAGTAGAAGCAAAGTATAAAGTAGCAACAATAGCAACATCTAAAGCAATTTGGTTGAGAATTCTAGAGGATCTACATGAGCAGCAAGAGCAACCCACTTAGTTGCTATGTGATAATCAAAGTGCTATTCAAAGTTCAAACCATTGTTTTGAACATTGCAATTTTATCGTCTAATCGCGATTTTTTTGGGAGGATAGTTTTATTGGCTAATAAAATCAATGATTTTTTCCAAATGAAAAAAATTGCGATAAAATTGTAAAAATCACCAAAAAATCATGAAAAATCTCCAATAAATTTTTTTTGAATTCATTAAATAACAAAAATTATAATTTATTATTTTTATAATTATTAATTTATAATTTATGACCCTCATACAAGTTGGAGTCCCAACGCCTTAACGACATGGTCTACGTCTACTACAATCTCCGATTGTGGGTGAGGCAACTTCAAAAGACACCTGAAGTGGAGGCCCTCTCATTGGATGGGATTGAAACCATTGCTGCATGGAGGGTTGACGCTGGGAGGCCTGTCATGGAATTGACCCCTGATTGGTTAGAGGAGGCAGTGGAGGAGGTAGTAGTTGCAAAGGAAAGAGTGGAGGATGAGGAGGAGGAGTAACAGTTGGAGGAGGTGACACCATCTACCATGGTCGCCAGTAGAGAATGTGGTCTACCTCCTCTTGCTCCTAGTTCTTCTAGAGGACATTAGAGTGCAATGCCAACCCCAAGGTTGCCTTCATCTAAAGGGAAAGCTATTATATTTTCTTGCAAAAGGGGCAGAGGAAATCATTAGTTACTTGGTGGTTCATTTCATTGTATATGACTCATGATATGAGATACATTATTGTACTTTTTGTTGATATTTTGAGGCTGAGTCTGGACTTAGGATTCATGACATGATTCACTGTTATGTGTGATGTAGCACTAGACATATTACACATATTATATATTAGTTTTCTTTTCATATCTATGTGTCAATGCATTTATTTTATGTTGTGGATGTTTTATATACTCAAAAAAATAAAGAAAAATGAATAATTTTGTATTTTTAAATTTTGCTGATGTTTTGCAGATTTTTACTGATTTTTTCCCAACTTTTACGAATTTTTTTTTCCAGACCCTCGTTGATTTTATCTCGATCGCAATGTTTGCAACATTGATTCAAATGACCAAGAATCCATGATTTCGTAGGAAGACCAAGCACATTGATATTCAGTTTCATTTTGTTCGAGATTTGGTTCAACAAGGAGTGATCGAGATCAAGTATTACAAAACAAAAGAACTGGTAGCTGATATATTCACCAAAGTACCATCTAAAGAAAAATTCTGCAAATTCAGAGATGATCTTGGAATATTTCCAAATGATCATTATGAGGGAGAAATGATGGAATAATGATTCATTTGTCATATTCTAGCTGTTAGTATTATTGTTAAGTTTTTATTTTGAGTGAGAAAAATTTGGAAATATTTCTGAAGAAAATGTTGGAGTGATTGATGAGAGAATCAGAGATTATAGGAGTGATTGAGAGATTATAAGAGATAATAGATTCTGGAGACTTCTTCTCTCATGTATAAATATAGTTTTTTGGTAATGAAATAATTCGAGCTGGGTGTGCATTATTGTTGAATATTTTTGCTCTGTTATTTTGCTGGTGTATTTCTTCATTTTCTCCTGTCATACGTTAGGATGGTGGTCTCATCTTGAATTGTTACTATATAATTGGTGGGTTGACCAGTCTTCTCCAGAATACTGTCCACTTTTATTTAAATTTTCCCTCAGCATTAGGTGTAGTTCTTTCCTGGCATCCTGCCATTAAGTTACTTCTTGAAGGACGTCTTCTTATGTGAATATTTCTCCTTTTCAAAGGTTTTCATCTGTCCATTATTTGGGATATGCACGATGTCTGCTTTTTGCTTATTGGCTTCTTTGCTGGTACCATAGTCATCCTAGTCAATGCACTATATGACATTAATGGCTAGGAACAAACTTTATCTGTAATAAACATTAATATTATCCATTCAATAGATTTCTATTGCTGCAGGCTGCAGGGTCTAGAATTTAATATCGTATTTTCTAATTATCACCTGAAGCTTTTGTATTGCAGATTCCAGTTGTGTTAGTGGAGAACAGTGGGCGCTGCAATACTAACAGTGGTGGGGAAAAGGTTTTTTTCCTGCATCCTTTTTATCTCTACCTTTTTATGTCTTTGTGTTCCTTTAACCCAAGTTAGTCAGATGATCTTCTGTATACCTCAAAAGTTTCATTCACTTCCCTTATGGGGTTCTGTTGGGTACAGGTTCTCTCAGATGGCACAGTTTGGCTTCCTAATTTGGTAGAGAGGATTGTGGAGGTGGCAACAAATGGCAGTCAACCAATTTTGATTGACAAAAAGTTAATTGAAGGTCCTGATACTAATCAAGGGGGCAAACGTTGGATTCCTTTTTTTTGGGCACTGCAGGTATTTCTCAATAATTGTATTTTCTTGTGATAAATATAAACCTGTGCTTTGCTAATACTTATTTTGCTTAAGAGGTTATGGTTGCTTCCTTTCTGATGAAGTAATGCATCATATTGACAATCCTATGCAGTACTTCTTTATAGTGAAGCCAATCCAGAGGGGTATACAGAAAGATATTGAAAACGAAAAATCAAAGCGGCCTTCTTGGGAAATTTATGATGAAACAGGCAATAAGACTATATTTTATAGCCGACGTTAAGTCTCAGCTGTTTGGAGCTGATTTAAAAGCAGATTCGATTCTTTCTACATCCTTTGATTTTTATCTAGGGGTTTGAGTGTTTTATTTCCCTCCAGTTCTGTCATTGTTGTTGACTTTATCAGAGTGATATTAGAACTGCTATTGAAATAATCCAACTGCAGTGGTATATTCTTTTCTTATCATAGTTGTTCTAATTCTGGTTGTATAAACTCATGAAGTCTCATGACAAGTGTCAACTCCAAGTCATTGGTTCTGGTGCAAAGCAGGTAATTTTGTTTGTCTTGTTTACTCTGTAACATTAACTATGAATATATAAAATTCAGAGTTTACTGTCACACTTTTTCTGCCCGTTGCACACCTATTCTGCTTGTCTTGGTTTGGGGATAAAGATATGTGTAAATACTGTCCAATCTGTGGCTACAGAAAATTTGAGATGTGAACGTAAAGCCTTTGGCATCAGTGTATTTCTCACAATGTGCCAAATGATTTCTGATATCAACGTGTTCCATAACCACGTGTGGAACTGTTCTCTCTCCTTTCCATCACTATTCTAAATTGAAATCCATTAGAAACGGTTCACATGCTCACCAATGAACGGGAAATGTTAGGTGTATAATTGTAGGTGAACCTTTGAAATATACCGAGTAAATAAATAAGCAATATTGCTGTCAGGAGAACGTCGTGGTCAAAATAACTTACTATTAAATTTCAGTACGTATTACCAATGTTTTTTCGAAATGATGCTTATATTATATATAAAAAAACATGTTACATTTGCATGATTCAGACACTTTAGTCGCAACAGCAAAGAAATATGATGTTTGATTGTAATGCGAGATCTAGACTGCCTGTCATTTCTAGAACTCCTGGACTTGGCCTTTAGCTGTGGCTTAGAACTTTGACAGAACTTTTCTTTAAACTAGTATTTAAACAGAGTGGGGATTTCTAAAGATAATGAAGCTCATCTTTCTTTAAAGAGACCAACCTGATACGATGCCATATTCCCATTAAGCAATTCTCCGATGGATTTGACCAAGGAGTATGGCCTCCAACTTAGGGAGTATCCAATTCCAAGGGATCTTGGTTGCATTACGCTCCCAAAATAGATGTTTGAAAAATTCCTTAATCTGACAGTGTGGATAGAGGGGTCTGCGAAATTAGATTTTTCCAAGTTGCCAGTTGTTCATCCCTAGGAGATCTGGGTAGATTACCAACCAAACAAAGGTCCTCGGGTCAGTAGGGGCTCTAGTTGACCTCAATCTCTTTCCCGCTTGAGAATTCAATTATTTTCCGAATCATCGACTCTTCACCTTTGATATAAATTTGGGGCATACGTTCTAGAGGGGAGCACTTTGTGAAACGTTCCCAAGTTAAACTTGATAAGCTTAAGAAATTTTGAATTGTAAATGTGGGAGTATGGCTCCAAATTACAACGAGGATGAATTGCATAGTGACTCCTAGACTGGAGAATATTGCCCAATAACCTTAAGATCACAATGTCAAATAAGCATATATATCCTTCTGAATAATTGTGAGGATCTTCTATATATGTAATTTTTTCACTCATTATTCATAGAAGATTGCCAGATTGCCGTATGCGAAATGGTTGTTATTATTACCCCATGAGGCACGAGGATACTCTTAAGTTTGCCTTTCTTGTCATACTCATGAGGTATACCAAGGCTTCCATTGTTAACACATACAAGCAGGGATCTGAAGCGTATCCTCGGCAACTGGCTTTGTGCGAAGAGATCCTATTGGATAATACACTAATGACAGCAACTATTGCCGAGGCATTTGCAAGAAGGGTCTAGACACTATTGGTGAATGTTAACCCAAAGCACAAACATAAAAGTATCTTCAAAATGAGTCCCAACTAATTTTGTAATACACCTCATCAAAATAAATATCAAGGAATCTTTTCCCTCAACTTGGTGCACTCCATATCTTCTTATGTCGTGAGAATCGTGTCTAGAATGAATTTCCCTTCAATAATTTTGGATGTTATCTTATGGACTCGTAATTCTGGTCCTTTAGACATGACCATATATGTTATTGTCAAGTGTATGGCAATATGCCAACTAGTGATGTCGAGGGGCAATAACTTGAATGTTTGAGAGGTAGGTCTTGCACTCTCATCACTTAGGGTTCAAATGCATTTGGCTTGTTGTGATATGGTTAGAAGGGTAGATGTCCCCCAGGGGTGGGACCCCTCTTGTGGGTGTGTCTCTAGATGTCTTGACCCTTGTTAAGTCGTAAGTTATTGTTATATCTGGCTTGCAGGTTGTTGGACATACTTTTGGATTATAGTGGCAGCTAGTAGGTTTGATCTTGGGCCTAGCGTAAGTCACTCGAATAAATTATTGATTATCATGGCTAAAAGAAAACATATGCCAACTAGTGATAATCTAGTCAATGATTTGGTGATAAATTTAGTCAAACTTTCATTTGTTATGCAACCATTTTCTTGAATCAAGTAAGAATCATTCCTAATTTCTTGCCACTTAAAATGAAAAAACTTTCATGATGCATTCCATGTTAGATGATTTGTCATTCATCTTACATGATCCCATATACAAATTTTCTTTGGAAAGTTGTCATATACAACTTTTTTCTTTTCAAAATTTCTTGCTACAAGCAAGATCTCTCCAACCTCCAAACCTTGATAGGAACACCATTTCCCCATCCCTTGCATGTTGCAAACATTTGATCCGAAGAAGGATAAGGACATAATATATCTTAACAGTCACTGAGATGAACATTTTTGCGATCTTAACGAGACCCTTCACTACTACTTGCAGATACCCATAAATTATTTTTGAGTTATTATGTTTCTCAAGGAAATCAAAATAAACTTTGGGTAATGAATATGTTCTGGGTGTGTTGATTTGTAATCAATCAAATTATGAGCAACTCATTTCCCATCATGGAACTAAATGTCTTTAATAAATTTTCTCTAGTGTACAATGAGTTTCACTTCGTTGTGGGGGAGCAACCCCCCCCCCTTCCATCCCCCCTTGAATCTGCTTCTGAATCGCATCAAAAGGGACCCCGGGAGCGACAGGGTGTGAATTTTAGGGGCGCGCTCCCTAAAAAAAATTCACTCCCTAGATTTTTTCGCAATTTTTTTTTTGCAAACACGTTCCAAACACAATTTTTTTTCAAAGAAACAAGAATTTTTGAGTGGGGCAGCTTAATGATCAAGCCTATGGCCCTAGTATTGATATGCAATTCATGGTAATGTTAAATTCTTAAAGTAAAAGTGACATTCTCCTTTATCTTTCATTTTCATCCTTTTACTTAAATTTTTAACATTATCATGAAATGACTCGAGATGTTTGAAAGTGGTTCCGACCTCATTGGATTTCATATGGAGAAAGTAGAATTTTAGATCTCACTCAAAATCCAACAGACTTATCAGTTTTTCAAGATTTCAGGATTAGGGGGATTGCAATGTCATGTCCTAGTGCATGGAACTCGTATTTAATCAAGAACACCAATCCCTCTATGTACCTTGATGTTAGTGAGATTGGTTGTTGAACTCCTCTATCATGACCCTATTAAAAATGTACCCATCACTCAAACAAAATCTTGACTTGACATGCTACATTTTTCTATCTTATTTAATGCTTAGAGGGTGATACTAATGACAACGATCCCAAGATAGGCAACGATTTTGATGATATGAAGGTATTTGTTGTAGCGTGATTTTTTTGGATGCTAGAGGCCATCGAGAGCTTGTTTGTTGATGTATTTTCGGTTCAAAGATGTATTGCACTCAATATTATTTTGATTATGTGCACCCTTATATGTTATATAAATGAAAACTTGTATCTTTTGAACCTGTGGTTGATGAAGATTGTAACTACTAGATGATTGATGTTATATGGTTTAATCCATGTTTTATGCTTTTTATAATTAATTCATCATTCTACATGCTTTTGTTGACATATATGCATTAGAATAAATAAAAATATATATTATATGAAATTCGCTCCTGACTCGGGAGCTTTTGAAAATGTCGCTCCCCACTCCGGCTTCCACTCTCGCTCCCAAGCAACCTTGATTCTAAATGCATTTTTGTTCTATTATTTCTTCTATATTTGTTACTGCATTGGTTAAAAGAGAACGATGTTGTATTTGTTTATTGTGATTATCTAAATTGTAGGGAAAACTATAAATTCAAATGCCAACATAACATAATATACCAAACGCATTCAGTGCAGTGATTTTACCCCGAAGAATGCTTGGTGAAACTCTAACAATAAATAAGAGACTTTGGTAGGCTTTTTACTAAATTACAGAAATGCAGCTTACAAAGGGTGCATATGAGTGCTTCTACACGCATGATTCAAAGGCTACAAGAGGAAATTCTTCCTCTAAAATGTTGTTCAATTCTCAATCTGTTCTACAAATGGCTCTTGATGTCGCCTTATTTCCGTGCAACAAATTCCAAGCTTGCATCGATGCAAATACTTCATTTGTATCATTGTTTGAAACTTCACACGATTCCTCCTGAACTTGGTGAGCGTTATGCACAAGTGTGTCCTAAATTCTTGTCCACTAGGGACTTTTGAACAAAGCCAAATATATTGATGCGTTGTATTCCTTGAGCATGTATGATTCTCAACTTTGGCAATGTCTAGGTTGGGATACGACCCTCCCCATACGTCCATGGAAGTGTTCAAATTCCTCTCCGTTTAAACTCGATGCTGCCTTAATATGGAATTGGTAATTCCCCATACCAATGTTCATTTCCCAGTGAACCCAATTTGCTTTCTTTCTCTTTTGAGATTTTCCTCTCTGCCAAGGTGGCGGACCAATACCTCTTCCCCACAAAGATTTTGATTTTTGTTCCCAATGGGGAATATGCTCTCCCCCCATGGGATGTCTCGTTGTTTCCTATGGCACAACAATGAAGTTGATTTCTATTCCCAATGAAGAATATGCTTTTACCTGTGGGATTTCTTGTGTTTTCCCAAAATGCTTCAAGAGTCAATTTAATTCTCTTTCTTAGACGTCAATCCACAATGGGTTTCTTATGGTATTGGTTGTTCTTCCTATTCCAGTTTCCACCTATATCAAGAGGCCCAAATGAGTTTCTTTAGAAGTTCGATGGAGGAATACTCGGTCAGAGTGTCATCCGTTCCTCCTTATGCCCAGGTTTTTTTTGGGGCTAATAATACATATATACATAATATCCTTTAATTATTTTTGAATCTATGGTCTAAAAAGTTGGCATTCTTGCTAGGAAAACTTTTAAGTCATACCGAGAAACTTTAAAACTAGCCGTAAAATTAACGTATTAAAGAAATTTATTTATAAAGTAAGGATTTTAATATGAAAAAGAGAGATTGCAATTTCTCAATTGATACAATGATACTTGAATACATGACGACTAGTGATTTTAAAAGAGTCAAAATTGTTGAGAAATCTAGGGGCAACAAGATAGGTGATTTCTCTTATTTTGATAACTGTTTGTGATGTATTTTACTGATCCTGATTAGCTTCTTCTTTTACTTAATTATATTTAGTGTTCTTATCATCAAACAACTAGCAAAACAATGAAGAACAATGAGACAAGAGGACACAAGATGTAGGCAATCAACCATGGCCAAAACCTCTCCACTTGAGAGGAAAACCCACAGGAATTATTCTCTTCTTATAGAACTTCAATTGATAAATTCCAAGACCTGTGACCCTTGACAAATACCCCTCCAAGACCAAGTCAAATTACTCCTTTGATCAACTCTTCTTCCACAAAGTCAACACTGGTCAAGATTGTAGCAACACTTTGGATTTCGACTTCTCTTCAGAACTTCGGCTTCTTTTACAGGTTTTTAATTCTCAACATGCTTGAAATCTTCTACGATTTCACACGTGCGGACGGATTGGATTAGAGTGGGGAACCGTCTCTTCTTCGCTTGGATAAAATCTTCCTTCTTGAGAACTTGGCTCGCAAAGAGATTTCTTTTATCACAAAATTTGGATTTCTTCTGCAAATCGTCCTTGCTGCAACCAAAATGATGCCCTAGCTCTTGCACATGTGAGGAGATTTAGCCCAGAACAGATCAGAAAAATTTTGTTTTCTTCTTCCTTTAGATCTCCTTTCCTTCGCTCCCTTGTAGGTCTTCTTCTTGCTCTTTATCGAACTTGTTGTTGCTTGATGGATCCTCCTTTGAATGAGGCCAAGAGCTCCTTTATATAGGCTTCCAGGCGCACTTTGTAGGCCGACTTATCTTTTGTGAAGGCCGACTTGTTGCTTGTACCATGATGAGGTCTTGTAGGGTCTTTGACTCTAGATTTGACTTAAATAATTTTTTTGTACAAAATGTGACATGCCCAAAAGGGTTTTTCATACATGACAATGACTCTTATGACTTGTAGACTAAATGACGAGCCCTAGAAGCACTCAATGGGTGCTTGACCTAAAAATAAATTTTCCTTGAGCATGGAACCCATGCCTCAAGAATAACAACAGTCAATTTATTTTTCTCATTACATCAAATAAATAAAATCATGATTACATATGTCATTATGAAGACCGAACCTAGTTACATATTTCAACACTCCCTCTTAACTAGGGAAGTATTCATAATCCATACAAGATACTTGGACATTCTCAATCTAAAGAATTCTCATAAGAAGAGTCGAATTGGTAAGCCATCTTTTTTCAACGTTTCAACCAACATTGTCACATAGCAAGGCCTTGACTAACAACTCTATCTCTTCACAAGATCAGAGCACAATGTTGGTGAGACCAATCACTAATAGACACCATTATCATTATCTCTTAAGGCACATACCCCACCTGGGTATTCATAGCATATGTCCTTCCAAGACAATTCCTGTCTTGGAAGACCACATCCTCAAGAAATTTCCTCTATGACTACTCTTATCTTGGATGCCTGAGGTCATCCTTAAAGAGTATCAGATGCCAAATCCTTACCCAATCCTCCATTCTTTCTTCACAATATGAAGAGAAGAATGATGTGTCTATCTCTCATCATGGCCTTAACTAAGACTGACGACTATTAGTCCTGATCTATTGCATGACACATGAAGTAGAGAATCATATATGTCTCTCCCTCTTAACTAGGGAGGACTAACCTATTCCTATAAAAGGAATCTACCCAGGCTCCCTCTTAACCAGAGACTTGCCCAAGTTTCCTATTAACTGGGGACTTGTTTCCAACAACAACTTTCCGTTCATTGGTGGATATCATGATACCTTCAGCTGCTTGTTGAGCTCCTCCTTTTGATGTCATGAACTTCATCTTCGTCATTATGGAGACTTCATCTTCTATTTCTTCTTTGTAGGGCATCAACCATCCATCACTTTCCTTAAATGAACCATAGGATTGAACCAATAGTCATGTCATCCTTCTTTTCATCAGAAAGTGATATTCCAATCCACATTTGGATTTTCTTCATACCGCTATCTCTACCAAGTCGTTTTTCCTTTAGGATTTTCCATCCAACTGCGAGTGCTAGTTGTAGGTGACATCTACAACTCTCTTTCAGTAGCGATGTATCAACCCATCAAATGTTGTTCAAAAATAAAAATAAAATGAACATCAAATCAATGTTACCTTTTGTGATGGCCTTTCATCATGACATTTGCTTGCTTGCAACATCAACATCCTGCATAAACACATCTCCAAAACTTTTAAGTCAAGGGTCTCCTTCCTTTATAAACCTAGTCAGGGTCTTCATACCTTCTTTATGGAGATGTCATAGCCAATTCTTCTAGTCATCGGATGTTGATTTCTTTTTCTTACGTGACCATAGTTGCATCTTTCATGATCTCTTCTTTCTTTCTTCACATATTGCTCCCCAAGAACTTTCATCCATAGTTCCTTCATCTTTGTCAACTACCTCATATTCCATATGAGGACATATTATGTTGATTTCATCTTGTCAATATGTGAACCATGCCTTCATGCATCTTTCCAAAGGAAGAGATCCTTTTTCTTTGATCATGCTCATGAGGTAGAGCATTTACCCATGCTATCTGCAACTATATGATGACATGACTTAATCTATCAAATATATACATACCTCTTTTCTCCTTTTGGTCATCTAGACTTCCTTCGGCAACTTCCTTTCCTTGATTGAAATTAATTCAACCATCTTGACATGATGCACTCCTTTGTCACCATATCATCATCCTTCTAAGCAATGGATTCCACACAAGGTGAAATGATCAACAAGACCCTTGCTTCTTCCAAGGGAGGTGAACCTTGTAATGAAGATTTCAAGAGGGGATCTTGATTAGCCTCATCCTGCAAATTCTCCTTCCTAATGATGATGATGCATGGTGAACTATTTCTATCTTTTATTATGCTAGATGACTTTCTTCTACCCATAAGTACTACTTATGCTTTCAATGAGGTAACCAAGAGCTACTTTCTTTCTATGACGACTTCTACTTCAACTATCTTTTCAAGCTTCCACAATGATGTCATGATCTCTTGCTTCAATCATATGCTTCTAATATGATGCCATATTCTACTAAGATGCATCTAATCATAATGCTTCTCATCTTGACTGCCATGGTAGAGGTCTTTTCACCTCCTACTCCTTGTTATGCATCGGAGAAACCCTAATAGTGAAGATCTATCCCTTCGAATTTCTTCTCATCGGGTTCTTCCACTTCTTCGGTGATATGGGCTTCAATTCTTTCTTTCATTTGATATCTTTATCTTGTGTAGCTCAGTTCTTAAAGATTTGACTTTTCCAATGGTGCTTACAGAGAACAATTCTACTAACTTCTCATAGATTTCCTTTGCTATCTCCAACTTTGTAACATAAGGTATGAGGGCATCCTTGATGGATTCTATAAGGATCATTTTGAGCCCTTATTTTCCCTTTCATATACTTGGCTAGAGCTTGAGCTTCTTCCTTTGAAGGTTTAATGATTGAACCTTTAACATGTCCAACAACTTCATTTTCTATGAAGATCAAAATTTGTCTTCTTCCATGCAAGAAAGTTTGATGACCCAACCAATTTGTTGCTTTCCTTGCAAAATGAAGTCATTTTGATAGATTCAAACATAGATATAAAGATACTTACTTGTCAAGTGAAAATATTCCTAGATGATGAAATCTTCAACTTGATTCCTTTCTTGATGATGTTGATAATAGAAGATGTCTTCCTTCAATTATGCTTTGATAGTGATCCTTGACTCATGAAGAGGGAGATCACCTTGATTCCTTGATGATTATGGCAGTGCTTTCCTTGACTCATGAAGAGGGAGATCACCTTGATTCTTTGATGAAGATGGCAGTGCTTCTTCCTGCTTCCTTGAGATGTAGAGGCTTCAAGATGCTTCAATGTGAAGTCCTTTCTTTGAGATGAGGAGGGTCCTTGAGATGAGCTAGGGTTTTGAGGTCTTCTTATTGTTGCTTCTAGATGGTGTGATCCTTGAGTAGTCCTTCTTTATGCTACTTAGATTGTTCGACCCTTATGTATCCCTTCTTGATGATTCAATGTCCTCTTTGATGTCTATACCTTTTCTCGATACTCCTTTTTCAAGCTACCTTTTCTTGTCTTGTCGCCTTTGCTCTGATGCCATGTTGAGAAATCTATGGGTAGCAAGATAGGTGATTTCTCTTACTCTGATAATTTCTTGTGATTTATTTTACTTATATTGATTAGTTTCTTCTTTCACTTAATTATATTTAGTGTTCTTATCATCAAACAACTACCAAAACAATGAAGAAGAATGAGACAAGAGGACACAAGATGTAGGCGATCAACTAAGGCCAAAACCTCTCCCCTTGAGAGGAAAACCCACAAGAATTCTTCTCTTCTTATAGAAATTCAATTGATGGATTCCAAGACCTATGATCCTTGACAAATGCCCCTCCAAGACCAAGTCAAATTACTCCTTTGATCAACGCTTCTTCCACAAAGTCAACACTTGTCAAACTTGTAGCAACACTTTGGATTTCAACTTCTCTTCAGAACTTTGGCTTCTTTTACAGGTCTGTAATTCTCGGCCTGCCTGAAATGTTATATGATTTCACATGTGTGGACAGATTGGAGTAGATTAGGGAACCTTCTCTTCTTCGCTTGGATAGAATCTTCCTTCTTAAGAACTTGGCTTGCAAAGAGATTTCTTTTGTCACAAAATTTGGCTTTCTTCTACAACTTGTCCTTGTTGTAGCCAAAATGATGCCCTAGCTCTTGCACGTGTGAGGAGATTTAACCCAGGACAAATAAAAGAAAAATTGGTTTCTTCTTCCTTTAGATCTCCTTTCCTTCACTCCTTTGTAGGTCTTCTTCTTGTTCTTTATCGAACTTATTGTTGCTTGATGGATACTCCTTAGAATGAGGTCAAGAGCTCCTTTATATAGGCTTCCAGTCACACTTTGTAGGTCAACTTGTCATTGCCCCTATGTCGACTTATCTTTTGTGAAGGCTGACTTATCTTTTGTGAAGGCCGACTTGTTTCTTATACCATGACGAGGTCTTGGAGGGTCTTTGACTCTAGATTTAACTTAAATAAATTTTCTTTACAATATGTAACATGCCCAAAAGGGTCTTTCATACATGACAATGAATCTTATGACTTGTAGAATCAATGACAAGCCCTAGAAGCACTCAATGGGTGCTTGATCTAAAAAAAAAAAAATCCTTGAGCATGGAACCCATGCCTCGAGAATAACAATAATCAATTTATTTTTCTCAATACATTAAATACATAAAATCATGATTACATATGTCATTATGAAGACTGAATTTAGTTACATATTTCAACAAAAATTAACAAGACTAATTGGTCGTACATGGACTAAAGGACCTCATGGCGCTTGATAGCCATGAGAAACAAAGTATGAAGCCCTTATCATATATGTTTATAACAAAAATGTATGCAGACTGAAACCGATTAATTGAATTTTGGGGCCCTTAATCGAGTGATGTGTGATGTTATCTGTGTTTATATTTAAGATATCATTATCCATGTTAACCACATATTGAAATGAAAAATAAATATAAAAGTTGGGTTAAGGCATGGGGATGGAAACACAATGATGTACATACTACTATTTTGGTTTATTTTAGTCCCTACAAAATTCATAATTTAATGAATAAAAGGCAAATTACAATTTTGACATTCTATATTAATATTGCTAGTTCCATTAAGGAAACCTCGGTTCCAAATTATTATAAAAGCATTGTTTTTGTATAACTATGTCCAAAATATTTCATAATCTCCTACAATGTAGTGGAGATAAGATGCGAGAGTTGTGGGGTGGGGGTTCTTTGTAGACTTGGGAGGAAATAAGGAATTAACTTTTGCTTTGGATCTTGGGAATGTGGTGAACAATGAATTAGACACATTGACCCTTTTCCAAGAATTAATGTTGATGAAAAACATAGGAATTAGGTAGTGTACAATGTTGGTGGACTCAATCATAGTGCTTTGACATGTCTTATAAAACAATCACAAATGTACTATAAGACAATTCCACAAGATCTTAGTTTAAAAAGAATTATACAAAGATCACAAGAGCTAATTGAAGGCTAAATCCAGATTAAGTTGTTTCATGTTCTGAGACCTCGTGAATCTCTTATAGGCCAACAAGTTAATGAAGTAGTGGCTCTTGGTGCAGGAACATTAAGAGCAAAAGGGGTATCCTTATACCTCTTACATCCCATGAATTTAAACTTAGTCTTAATAATTTACTTCACATTCGTATTTATGTGTTCAAAGGCAAGTGAACAAGTGGTAAGGTATCTATGGGGAGATGGGATAGATCATACCTCCCAAATGAGTGATAATACTCTCATTTCAAAACATTGGAGTTGTGGATCATTAAAATATTGAAAAGATGGGACACCCATGGGTAGATGGGATAGATCATAACTCCCAAATGAGTGAATACTCTCATTCCAAACATTAGAGTTATGGATCATTAAGAATATGGAAGAGATGGGAAGGGTGATTGAATGTGGTTTTAGTTGTTCATTTAGATGTTGATCCTTCATTCTTCTCGCCCAACACTTTATTTGTGTTGGTAGAGGGAAATATTAAGTTATTGAGTTAAACCCTCAACAAAGTGATTGGAGTCCATTTTTGGGAGGCCAAAGTGGCTTTTCAAGTGTATTGAGTAGTGTGCGTGGAGGGATGTTGAGTAGAAGTTTTATTTTAGATTTATGTACGTGTTGCAAGTTACTAGATTTAAGGATGATGGTTAAGAGGAATTCTCACTTAGATATAGAGGTTCATGGTGTGTTGTTTTTGTTGGTTTGGAAGTGAGATATGTGGCATGACAAATGGGAATACAAAGTCCCGCGAGAGGCTCAACAAAATAATAGGCATATCATTGGAACCCTCTTTGCAATTTGAAAGGAACACAAAAAAGGTCTTTGAAGCATTCATGGAGAAGCAAAGCAGAAACTTTGGGGTCAATACCTCGTGTTGGTTTCCTCTTTAGTTATTATTGGGCCTCACTTGGTATCCCAGTTGGGATAGGTTGTAAAAACTATAATTGGTCGTTCTACCCCAGTATCATCCTTGAAATGAGGGAAAGTGCCTGGAGGGTTTCTTTGGGATGTGTATTCCATTAAAAATAAAAATGTTGATGGATGAGAAGAAAATAATGTAGAGATCCCGATAGTGAGGGGAATTACAACCTAATTACTATACTGGTTCAATTCAAACAAATGTGGTAAATGAATGGAGGGAACAACAACACAAAAAAAAAGTGTTTTGAGAGGTGCTATGGAACTCAAAATAGTTTACAGTTTGCATTTTCCCATGTTAGTGTCCAATAGGAAATCTTAAGTGGCAATAATGAAGTGTCCATTTGAATTCATTACTCTTAAATCAATTCATTAGATAATATTCCTACAAAGATTTCAAAAATAATTTCAGTTTCCAAGGCACAACTTAGAAAATCATTAGATATTTTGAATTTCTATGATTGAACACTCCATTATCTTTTGTTTTAGATTAACACAACACCAATTTTAACCACAACTAATCTTTAATACAAAATCTAGCTTAAAAAAATATACATAATGTTTCCATTATAAAATATATCATTTTTACCAAATTCTTGCCCTTTTATATGATCAACATTTTTCAAAATAATCAATCCAAAATTTACATAACTATAATGTCACTTGTATTTATCATTGAAGCATATATCCATTTAATAAAAACATACAATGTCATGAAAATAAAAATATGATGGAGATATTAAAAAATTATTATTTCCACCTCCTTGTTGATATGTCATAACATTTTTATAAGAAGTCTTGCTTTTGAATCCATTTTCTATAGAAGCTCTTTGTCATGAAAGACATGATCGTATAAAATTGCATTAAAAATAGTAGATATGTTTTTAATTTGGTTTCAATATCAAATTGTTTAATGGATTTATGTCATGCGTTTCATTAATCACTTTGTGAGAATCTCAAAATATTGATTTTTAAAATCATATATTTAATAATAATTATAAAAATTAATTTCAATGTTATAATCTAACTTTAATGATATATTTTCAAGTAAATTTATTTAATATTTTATCTAATTTAAATTCAAAATTTACATCTTTTATGTAATCCAATTTTCAATTTTAAAATATAAGAATTTTTAATATTTGTAACACCCCTTTCTCTTCTTGGTCCTCCTAACTACTCCATCACCCTTCTATCAATATTTTCAATTATGATATGTTTAATAGGGTTCTCAACCTTTTATTACTTAAAACTTTAATGATACTAATTCTCTTAGTATCACATAGAGTAGAATGCAACTTCAATTAAACTTGAATTTTCAATTGTCATCAATGTGGGTCTTCTCAAAAATGGGTACTCTTTGGATAAGGAATTTAATTATGCATGCAACGAGTGTCTACACTCAAAATTTGATTAAACCTATAAAGAGATAAGCCAAAAATACAATAAAATGGTAGTTTTATTTGTTCCCCTCCAAAATTCATAACTCTTGTTTTATTATTTTAACTATTATTTTATTATTTTTCATTAGGAGGTCACTTTTAGGCTGAAATTTCCTTTAATGCATAAGTCAATCTAACTAGTGGATAAGTCGGCCTAGTTTAGGCCCCAAATGCACTATAAATAGGTGTGATAAGCAACATTTGAAGTCATTCACTCAAGATAGTTCATATATGTTCAGATAAGTGCAGAAAAGGAGTTTTGAGGTTCATACCTAATGAACCAGAAGTGAGGAGTTGATTTGGAGAGACTTTTTGGGAAGATTTTTTGGCACATTTTTGAAGGGTTTTTGGCTTATTTTGGAAGCATTTTTTGGTTTATTTTAGAAAATTTTTTGGCACACCTTTTGAAGGTTTATGGCCTTGGTTAGAAGGTTGATTGCAAACCTGTTCTTGAGGGCTAAATTTTGTCCCCTTTGAAGGTCAAATTTTTTTATTTGTGTAGAGGGTCGAATTCCAATGTGGCTACATGCTTCTTTCAAAGAGAATGTTCCCATAGCATTTTGTACCTATTTAAGAAGATTCGGTCTTATTTGAATTTTTATTTTCCTTCTTTCATGTTAGGTGTCAAAGGATTTAGGAATTGTATAGTTAGAATTCATTTTCCACTAGGTGGAAGGTATCCAATGTATCTGGTCATGCTCTTGAGAATATGACTAGTAGTGCACAACAATAAATTCCCTCAAAGCGATAAAATGTTATTTTAAACATGAGAACTTTTTTACCTGGTAGAGATTAACTCATTGATGCCAATAATCCTCCCAAAAGAGAGCAATTTTCCCATCCCTGATTTTCCATAAGCTATGATCTTGAATGAGGTGACAATTTATCCAAGTTACATTCCAAAGATGTGATTCCTTGATGTCTCCTTCTACTCAGATTAATTAGAATTCTTCTATGTTATGGGAATATATTATTTTCCAAATTAGGCTCCACAATGCACGAGGGATTTTAAGCCATCTCCACCAGGTTTCACCCCCAATACTTGACATAATTTTTTTGAATCCATTAATCCTAGTCCTCGTGGTTTGGGCTTTAAATTTTATCTTAGAAAACTAGGGTGCATATTTGTTCTCTTTTTACTTGCTAAGGAAATGATCATTGAATGTTTATGATCTTTCACGGAACAAATTTGGGAGCAACTAGGGCTAAGAGGAGATAGTCAAGGAAAGCTTGTAAGATCAATTGAAGAAGGGTCACTCTTTTGGAAATATTCAAAGAGATGAAAGTCCAACATGATAGGTTATTTTCTAAATTAAGCAATAAATATTCCTAGACTTTTAGGCGAAGAGGGTTCTCCACTGAGGGGGGTAACTATGTTATTCCCCTTCATTTGTGGCATTCCATCTATTCAAGATTCTCAATTGAGTGAGTCCTATAGACAACCTAGGTTGGTATGGGCAATTGCAAGTTCATATCAACCAAGAGAATCAATATTTGCAAGATGAATATCTTATTGTTAAAGTCAATGTATGTTCATTGTTTTTTTACAGTATGACATGCAAGTGCATGTGAGATGAATTGATAACTTATCTATGCACTTATTTTTCTTCATAACCTCTTCCATGTCCAATTCCAATTAGCTAGTTAAACCTCATGAGTGTAGTGTAAGAACAATTCATTAATGGAATATATCCAACATAAGAATAATAACATTAGTTAACATAAAAATGATAGTACAAATGAATAATCTACACACACACGCACATAAAAATAAATGGGAAATGTGTATACCAGAAAAAACTTTGGCAAATGCGCCCAAGAGAGATACAAGGATTGTTTACATTAGGAATTCAAAGCATATATGATAAAACAAAGAAAAATCCTCCCCCCATCAAAATGAAAAAAGGAAGGGATACAATTTTAAACCGTCCAAAACTTAATCTTGTTGCTTATTGATTAAAAGAGTAGATTCTTACAAGTTGTTTACACAAAATGATACAAAATCAAAGCATAATCAAGAATTGATCAAAATGCGTGCCTTACTAAAACCAAGGGAGTTTACAGTTTGTCAAGAGCTAGAACTTCCTTCTTTGTGGTCGTTCCTTCCTTGTGTTAAAGGAGGAGAGGGACACAATTTTTTCTAACACTTCTGAAAAGGATGGAGAGGAAAGAGCATTTCCTTTTTGTTCTCCTCATTTGCAGATGAATCTTATTTTTCTAGTCACCGAGGCCTTATCTTGATAAGTTTGTAAAGAACCCTGAACAAGAATTGCATCTGTTTTTGAATATTCTGTAGTCTCTAATTGTATTGGCACTGATGATGAATTGGGATCTTGAACCTCTTCTACTTCTCTCTAATTTATTGGAGCTCCAAATTTGTTATTGGAGCAGGATTTGGGCTTGGAGGGAGGTTAAGACCCCCTTGTAATTCGATTCTTTCTCTTTCTTGAAACTTTCTTAAAGCTTGTTCATCATTATTCTGAGGAGTTGGGTTCAACTTATAAAGTGATGAAGAATCTTTGTTGATTGGAATTTTTTTGAAAATTACCCATACTCATGGCAAGTGTTACATTTAGAAGGAACCTGCTCATAATCAAGAGATTGAAGATTGCTCCAATGTTCCAATTCAAGCTAGATTGCCCATGGAAATCCCTTATCAAAATATATTTCCACGCATATTGTAGCAAAAGTGAGAGTACCTCCTTTAGGCTCTGCATGGGTGATATAATGACCTAGCTTGTTTTTTATTGCTTTGGAAGTATCCTCACCCCAGAAGAAAATGGGGAGATTCAAAATTCTAACCTAGACAGGGGCTAAAGGTATTTCCATGTTCATATTGAAATCAAAGTTCCAATGGGATAAAAACATTCCCTTAGAGCCCGTGAAGTAAGGACTAGATCTTAAGATAAAATCTATATTTTCCTCGCTTTCAAAAATAATAATAAAAAAAAACCTTTACTACAATAAAACATTGAAACAAGGTCTTGATCACCCCAACACTTAGCAACTCATTTGAAGATAGTGTTGGGACTGGACCAAAGACTTATCAATTTACCTATTAATCCTCTCTCCTTCAATATGAGTGCCACTAAGGAACCTAAGTCCAACTTGGGAATTACATTTGATTGTTTGGCACATATTCTATTTTTAGAGATAGAATTTCTCATAGAAGAAGGGATGTCCATTGTGAACAATGAAAAAACCATTGAACCTGCACTGAGGGACTACAACCCTTGAATGTTCACTAAGGGACTGGGATTTGTTGGCTTCTCTTGAGGAAATACATTAGCTTCTCTCCTCAGATTTGAAACAAAACTCAACTATCTGCAAGCGTTATTGAATCACCTGAAGCAAGGCGGCAATGGCTAGGAAGCCCTAGAAGAAGTGAGAGCATAGCCTCTACTTCATTCTCTTCTCTTGGTTCTTTTTTCTATAAAATATATAATTAACAATAAATAAGTGAGTTTATCATACATTGAGTTTCCATATATGTAAATAAACATGCCTTTATACATGTGATGCTTAAATATTAATATCTTTATTATTATGTACTTTATTTTTGTTACTTTGCCACCCACTTCAAGGATGCTTTGTATTTAAGGCATAAAAGAATATGATGCTAGCATTTTTGTTTGTAATGCTTTCATGTAATACTATGTTCATGATGTTGTCATAGTTGAAAAAAATGAAGCAATATGATCTTCAAATTCTAAGAAAGTCTTGTATTGTTGAAGAGCTAATTGACCCCATTTCATTATTTTACAATACTATGCAGTTGTAGGTTTCATGGATAGAACTGTTTGTTTTGTGATTTCAAGAAATGACCTCTATTTTGAGACCAAATTGCACTAAGGTTCAACTTTTTCAAACAATAGGTCAAATATTAATTTTATTTAGAGAAAGGTCAACATGTGATTGGTTAAAGTGTTAGTTCTTGTGATTAGGATGTCAAAAAGATGACCTTGTAACATGATATTTCCTTATCCTAATTTTAGAGTTTTCTTGATTCGCCTAAATTAGAGATATGTCTTCTTCATAAATTTGTATTGCTTTGTTGATGATTGAACTATAATTAGTAGACACGTCAATTTTCTATTTTTTGTACTTCGATGTTTGAAAATATTCCTAATTCAACTAGATTGGTCATTGTTTCCTTGTTGAATGAATCTTTATCGATGAGTTCTAATTTTTCCTATTGCACACACACGTATATTGATTTATGCAATTAATTTTTGATTATGATTTATGAGATGATTTTTTAATCCTTTTTTAACCATAACTAATAAATTTATATTAATATAAATTGACATCCAAGGTGTAGTAGTGAACTAGAGTTGCAGCAAAAATTTCCTTCTAGCTATGATCTTCATACATGTGCAAAGACCAATATTTTACACAATACATCCATCCAAAAAAACATCATAATTCTCATTCCTGATTGTGTATACTAGATAGAAGGTACCCATAAATTTAACATGTTTTTACTTGCAAAAGACATTACATAAGGAGGTTGTTTCCCAATGTGGGGGAGGTGCTAACTTTTGTTCTACATTCAAATTAGGAAGAGAGCGATAAGGAGCATTGATAGAGAAACTTGATGATTTGGGAGATTTGTGGTCTTGTTGCCTTGAGATTTTCAAGTCTTCCATTTAATTGTTGACAACATCTATTTCATCCTCCATACTTTATATTTTCTAACTCTAACTCATGATGATGTCCATCATGGTAGACCAATTCAATTGCTACCAATTATGCTAGATGTAGCTAGAGATGATTTATTTGATGTGGCAAGTCATAATATCCTCTGCATAGTTGTGAGAAATCTCATTTTCTTTCTTGTATTGTTGAGCCATATCTACCAGGAGAAAAGTAAGTTTTGAATCCCTCCAATTACAACCAAAAAAATTGATTCACTGTGAGCTCCCACATTGGGAAAAACAAAGGAGATAGGCACAAGAGCAGAGCCCAACATGGAAATATCCATTATGTCACATTGTTCACCAAAGTTGACGGTGGAATGAGATTGAAAACGAAGAAAAAGTCAAAGCACTTGCAAACTGTGACCAATCTATGACGACGATGACTAAAATTCTGAGTGTGTTAGGCATGGTGATGGCTAAGAAATTCGGGGGCGAATTCTAGCATGCAATTTGGAATCTAAGCATTATACTGAACTCATATATCATGGTAACTAGTTGTAAGAAGTGTTGTGACATGAGCAAGGGGCATGGGATAGAAGTAGGGAGGTACAAAGGAGTGATCAAATAATTACCCAGTGTTTTGATTTCCCACGTGATTGCATACTTCCCTTTGCCATTTGATTCTTACCATTGTTAAATATTCAATGGATTGGGGAGTTAGGACCCGTGTCATTGATTTTAAAAGTTATTTATTATTGCTAAGTGGCATGATTTGCTAGCAAATATGTTCGTTGATTATTTTGCTTCATAATGTGAAGAGCTTTATTTTCCTATATGTGGTTCATAGCATACCAAATCTTGTTGAAAATTATCTTAATATTATCATTTATAGGAAGAGAACTATAACGAAGGTGTTCAATAATATGTGAATAATCTCCCATAATAATTCATTTTCTAATGTTTAATGCAATGACTTACTTGATTTCTTGATAGAATGTTTTTGCCTTTGCTTGATTATTCAAGGCTCTACATAAGATTCATGAAAAATCTATTTCTTCTTGTTCTTTGGGGCATATCAATACACCCCCCCCTATTTCGACCCCTTCTTTTTAAAAGGAGGGCATGGGGTTGAGTTATGATCCACTTATGTGTGCACGGGTCGTGAAACATTTAGTATAATCTCTCTAAGTGCAACTACACATTCAACCACTATCTCAAGATGTCCCCATGGCTCCAAGCTAGGACATCATGGGAATTGAACCTTTCCCAATGATGAAAATTTCATTTCTTTCCACCATTGGATCCACCCCTCTTGGGCTTAATTGAAAAGGAGGGCATGGTGGTGGGATTTGTTTCACTTATGTGTGCACAGGTCACAAGGCCATTTAAGATAATGTAGTCGACTGCAACCACACATTTGATCACTACTTCAAGGTGTCTCCATGACTCTATGGTAGGCCCTCATGGGAATTGAACCCTGCTCAATGGTGAAAAACTCCTCGATCTCCGCCATTATATCCAACCCTGTCAAGCACAATTCTTTTCATCTTTATTAACAACAACCTTGTTAACTTGTTTGTTTTCATATCTTGTAGTCCTCCCATTATCTAGAAAGATCACATCTAATTTATTTTATCAAATCTTTAATAAATGATATTTTAAATATGAATTCATTGTAAAGACCTATAATATTATTTTCTATCTTTAATAAAAAAAATTAACCATTTTCCTTTGGGTTTAAGATCAAAGTACTGGTGTTTCCGTAAGACATATACATATTTAGAATTACTTTAATGTTGGTTAAAATCATAGATGCAATGTTGAATTAGAATATGAAATATAATAATAACTCACTGCTTATTTGATATTATTATTTTACTAAACACATTACACTTTATAATTTCAGAAATTAATAATGGACTTGTTAGCGCTTGAAATTTCACCTCAGGCTGAGAAAGGCAAACTCCAAGGCAACATCAAACCACTTAGCCTCGTAGCTAGCCCTACGGGGCAGGAGAGGGCTCTCTCCGGTATATCTCGGTAAAGATATTCAATGGGCGAGATAACCAAAAAGGGAACACTGATTTTAGGCTAGTAAACTGATAAAAAGGTTTGAATTGGGAAGTTTTAGGATTTTGGTGGAAAATCGGGGAAAGGCAATTTTGGGTGCGGGGATTGGACACAGTTTTTGCAGGGGGTTCTTTGGGGCAAGGTAGGAGACTGTATTGATGCCTTTGAATTAAGTGAATGGATAGGAATGACTGGTGAGGAGCTAAAGAGAGCAAGAAACCTTCAAGAGTTCTCTTTAGACAGATGAAAACATAAATATTAAGCAAACTTAAAAGCAGAGCATGACAATCATGAATTCTACTTTAACACTTCATTCGCCTAATTTGTAGAAGGAAAAGTAAGATGATGAATCACATAACAAATTTACAAGTACAAAGAGATACACACCATCAATACATGTAACCACAGGAATCCCAAAAAAGACTGCAAAACCCTGGTCTTTCTTCCTTTGCCAAAACTGCAAAGATACAATGAATAATACAATAGTAGCTTCTCCCTCAAGAGTCCAACCATGAAAATGACCAAGAAAGTACATAATATAGGCAATCTAACATATTTCCTTACCTCTAGGGGTCAAGCTCACTATCCTAGGCGCTGTTTCAACCAATTCTAAACTGAGCACTAAAATCTAGGCAGTCAAAACAAATTGCCTCTATAAGCTAGGAAACCAATTCATTCATTAAATGTTTGCTATTTCATGAATGAATCTTCTAGAGTAGGTAAATAAGTGTCATTTCAACATGAAAATACATTAATTACATCAAAGAGGGTGAAAAATCCCATCACAAGTCAAAACTGGTCAAAGCTGGGCGAATTCCTGAGCTGTAGATGAATTCCTGTGAAAACTGCCCAACAGGTCGCGCCCTCTTCCTAAACGGGTCGCGCTACTTTGGAGCTGATTTGGAGGTACTTCCAGGTGTCCAAATGAGGCAAAAGTGGGCTTGTTGGAAAGGTCTAGATGTCTACTTTCCAACCCAAGTGGAATTTCTGAATTTGGTGGTCATTTGCCCCTCCAAAATTGCAATCTCCCAAGACTACTTCCTGTGTGTCAAAAAGGTGGCAGAAAGTCATTTTTTGCTTGTTTTTTGACTTTCTGGAGGCCCAAAACTTGGTGAAATTTCTTGGCAATGGCTGAGCAAGTGTATCTTTGCATGAAAAATCCAAAAATGCTGAGTTTTCCCAAAAAGGAGTTGCCCAACGAAAAGGTCGCGCGCGGCGCACGACCCGTTGGTGGAGAAAACCTGTTTTTTGCCAAAAAAATCACAAATGACCAAAAATGCTCAAAATTTTTAGAATTTTGTGCTGGAAGTGAGTTATTTAACACCATGCTCCTTCAAAGAAGCCTCAGCCAAGATGTGGAGGGGATCGGGCCTTTTCCTTTGTTTTAGTGCTTTGGTTAACCGCCCTTGGATCACCTTCATTTTCGCCTTGCATACATGCATTCGAGCCCAATAGTGGTTTTTCATGTTTCGGAGCAGGTCCTTATCTTTATTGGCCTTGGCCAGCAGCCTCTCCAAATGAGCATTGACCCGTAGAAGCATAGCCTCACGCTCAACGGGTACCAAGTCACCGGGTCTCTTGCGCGCCAAGTTGCGGTCCTCATGGATCCTCCGCAACTCATCAAGAGTGTGCTCCTCCTCAAGTTGCTTGTTGCGCTGCTCTAAGTAGGTGATTGTCCAATTTGCCATGTCCAATCTTTGTTGTAATGAGTCATTTTCAGCTCTTAGGTGCTAAATGATCTCCTTTGAGTCTAGGCTAGGAGAAATGATGTCAAGATCAACAACCTCTATGCCTGGAACACCTGATGGCCCCTCATCAATCTTGGGTTGTTTGCCTCTCTCTGGTACCTGTGCTACTGAAGAAGGCGAGGCCCCTTCCACCTGATGTGGAGATAACACTCGCTGAGCTGATGAAGACGGCGAGACCCCTTCCACCTAATGTGGAGAAAATACTCGTCGAGCTACTGCAAATAAGGCCATGTGACCTCTCTGATATGTGACCAATGGAGGAGAGCTGACATGTCTGGTCTCAGGGATATCATGCTGTTGTGAAGGCCCTCCCTCCTCATGAACAACCTCAGGGGGTGATGATGCTGATGCTGTGAAAAAATCCCGAGAGATAAAATCCTCCCATGGGATACCCTGCTGAGCCAACTGATGTATGACCACAAGCTGGATCAAACCATAATGATAGATGCTCCTGTGCTGCTGTGCTGGACTCCTTCTCTGCACCAAGGGCACCATCTTCTCAATATTTCGGCATATGAAAACTGGTATGTTCATCATCCATACCCGTGTGAAATGCATCAACAAGCGAATATGGTACGAATACAAATATGCAAATCTGCCCTCACAAGTGAAATAGCGCATGATAAGCCTCATCAAGGGAACATACTCATCCCTCAAAAATCTGAAAGGAACTACACCAGTCATGTGTCTCATAAAGTCAGGTTTAATGTAGGGCTCATACTGAAATCTATCCAACAGTTTGCGCTTGTTCCACACTTCTCCAACATTAGGTATCCCTGTTGCTTGGGCAATCATCTCAGGTGTCAATGTAAAATCCACCCCTGCAAGGTTCACATGCCCATCATGCAAATGCAAAACAAACAAGCGGGCCAATTCCCTGTGATGCTGGATTTGAGAGATCCTCTCACAAAATTCATAACATGACAGATAACGGAAACATGTGACTGCAATTGGACAAGCCTGCAAATCGGTCAAAGAGGTGGGCTCCTCTCTCTTATGGTGACCACTCTTACCACCCCTGTGAGGCCTCCTTTGTACCTCAACCTCCGGAGTTGACTCACGGTCATCACTTTTCTCATAGTCGGTCTCGGTTTCTGACATGGTTTTGAGAGCAAAGTGGCTGGAATGTACTGCTGCTTCTGCTCAAAAATCTGCTAGTTTAATTGTTGAAATGCTGCAACCTTGAAGCAATCAGGGGTTGTTTCGCAGCTTGCAGGCGAATTTTGGTGGAAGAATTCCCAACAGGTCGCACGCAAGGTTGAACGGGTCGCGCGCGCCCAACAGGTCGTGCCTGTGCTTTTTTTGAACTGCGATGGGCACCCTGACAACGTGCGCAAGCTTGAACGGGTCGCGCGCGGGCACTCTATGCAATTTCGCCCAATTTCTCTTCAATCACTCTTCACTATTGCTTTGAGGCACAATGATGACTAAATGGAGGGAGAGAGGAGCTTTATAGGCTTTGATTTAAATTAATTTCCTTTCAAACCCTCTTTCTAATGTTTATATCATGACACTTTTTCAAAATTTGAATACTGCTGATTTTATGGTTTCCTTTTATCCTGAAATTGATTGAACTGATGCTTTTCTTGAAATTTTTTGCAGAGATAGCTTCTGAGGAATCTTGGCAAAGGGGACCAGGGCTGCATGCTGACTTTCAAAGAATTTTGAATTTTTACAATTTTTTACAAAAATTTGAGAAAATGACCTTGGGCTTTAAAAACAGGGTTTTTAAATCCAAGGTAAAAATTAGCTGTACAAGATGAAATCTTTTGAAGAAACACTTTGATAGTCATCCCTCTGGCCTGCTGGGCATTTATTGACCTTTAAAGACATGACCTTAAAGACAAATTGGACCTAAACCCTAGACCTAGGACTTTTGACCTCAAGACAAGACAAGTAACCTTGAAAGAGTTTATTGACTGAAACAACTTGATCCAGCAGTGCCAAGAGGGGAATAAAGACACCGGCTCCTCCATCAGGGTTATGGCATGCCTAATGGAATGCAATGAGATGACACTGATGAGACACCTACTTATGCAAATGCAAAGAGATTTGATCGCTGATGGAGGGCTACTAGACCGACTCTAACAGGACTAACGACAAAGAAATAGAAATGCTAATATATTTTCTTTAAATTGCCCCTTTTATAATATCTAATTACATATGTAGTTACTAATATTAGTTGGTATATAATGTTTATATATATTAACCAATGGTGATAAACTGATGAATTCAATTATAAATCAAAGGCTTGACAAATCTTTATATGTTTTAACACCCTGTAATCGGTTATAGTGCTAATTTATTTTCTTTATAAATCAATGGCTTGACAAATCTTTATATGTTTTAACACCCTGTAATCGGTTATAGTGCTAATTTATTTTCTTTGTGGAAATGCATGATATACACAAAAGTATTTGATGTTGTTGTTTTATTTGTAATATGTATGTTAATAACTTATATTATTAATTACTTCTTTGTTTGAAATTAAATTGGAAATATATAATTTATTTAAAGTTGAAATATTATATTGGATAATTTGAGATATATTTTTAATATATATATTGATTTAGATATTATTATTGATGTATATTATGTCGTTTTATATATATTTTATTGGATAATTTGAGATATATTTTTAATATATATATTGATTTAGATATTATTATTGATGTATATTATGTCGTTTTATATATATTTTTATGTTAATGCTTGATTTGTAAAATGTATTGTGTATGTTAATAATTAGTTGTATTAATGTTTTTGTCTATTTTTAAGTTAGATTTGAGATGTTGAGATGTTATGTAATGATTAACTCTAATAGTAGACGTAGTCTATATTGAAATTGGTAAAAAATTTAAAATGTTTAATTATGAATAACCAAAATTTAATTATTTGAAAATATCTTTTGTTTAATACATGATCCAATAAACATAAAGAAAAATCATTAATTCATGTTTTTAATTTATTAAAAATTGATTAATAAAATGTGGAAGGAAATGGGAAGGGAAAAGACTCGAGAACGACTATCTTTACATTTTCTAAGCACAAAAATGTGTTGTTGTAAAAAGCTTATAAGTTGTCAGTGCTTTGATGCAGAACTGGCAATGCGAAATAAATGTGACCGGAATGGAATTGGAGCTTGAGTTTCAACAAGGAATTTTACAAGTTCTCAAGCACATGGATTTCTTGAGATGGTGGGAATTTCAAAGCCTAGAAAAGGTTGGGAATCAACATTTCGTATTTGCTTGAATAGGAAAGAGAGATGGTTGTTCCTCTTATCATCTTACTGCAAGGGCTTCCTCATCTTGAGCATCTAATAATAAATGGCAGGTTTCTGTTGGTAAAGAATAGTTTCTAGGGTTATGATTATTATTTAATTTTTGCATCTTCCAATGGTTACTTGCCCCTCTGTTTTAATATTAAGACTAAGATAAAATAGAGTTCTCTTTGTAATGAAATGCATGAACTAGGTAGAGATCAGATACCCACCATGTTTAAACCCCCCACTGGCCAATCTGAGGCTATGATGGTAGAAATAAATGAATTTGACGACAATGAAATGGTTGTGATGGTGTATTTGTTGCAAAGAACTCATGCGCTTGAAGATTTGAAATTTGACTTACCAGAGAAATATTGTGAGGCACAACACACTCGATTTTTTCAAGAATTATCACATTTGTAGATATGTCATAACTCGGCCTTTCAAAATCCTCATCAAATGATCATTAAACCCAGTAGGGATTATGCCAGTGCCTAGATTATTACAAGGGGTTTTTCTTACAATGTGAATTTTGGGTTTTTTTAATTAATTACTATTTTGTGCCTTAAAACCAGAATCAAATCATGTTGCTATTTGTGTTATGATAAATGTTTTAATTTGATAATTACAATTTAAATCATTTTTATTTTTATCTTAGAAAAAAGTGTTTTACTCAATATATCAATCATATTTATTAATGTGGTTGTGCTAGTTATAATAATTTAATGCCATCATATAAAATTTAACCATTTTTCAAAGTGAGTTCATTGTTGTACAAAAATATGCAATATGTTGATGAAATGATTCAATCAATAATCACTCAATTTGATTGATAGTTGAAATATAAAATTTGGATGAAATTATATCTTTAAATTTATTTTCAAATATTGTTACTATAATTTCATTAATTTTGACAAAATTAAAATAGTTGTAGTTAAATCTAACAAAATATTATTCTTTCAATTATGCATATTAAATCATAAAAATGCTAAATCAGATTTAACTATTTTTTGCGTTAATTTTTTTTTTTATATTCTATTAAATCATCAAAACAATTATACATTTTTATACTAAATATACAATTAGAAACAAACCTTTGACTAAATCAACCTCAACCATAATAGTTTTTAATATTGATCTTTCAAATAATCATAACATTTTGCATACTTATTATATCACAAAAAATGGTAAATTACATTTGAATAATTTTAGAAATCAATTTGTATAACTGAAATTTCTATTAAATCATGAAAATAAACCTAAATTAATATATTAATTATAAAAATAGATAAAGACGACTTTTAAGTAAACAAGACTAAGGCTCGACAATAATGATTATTAATATTGATTTTATAAAAATAGGCATTTCTTCTCAATTCTTACACCAAAGGATTATACAAGGAACCTAAGATTTTCTTCAAATGTTCTCCCATTACCACTAGTGCTTAGAAAAGACTAGAACTTGTAAATGTAGATACTAGATTCCCTTATCAATCTCCAATTAAGGCCTTTGACATTAAGGCTTCCTTGTATCCCAATGGTCAATGAGTTCTTCTACAGACCCAACATTACATGCATATCATAATGTTATCAAAATGAAGCACCATGAATCAAAAAACGTCTAAATATTAAAATGTGACATTACATCTATATCATAATGCTATTATAATGAAATAAGAATACTTATCATCACTATAATTTCTATTATAAAGTGTATTTTTTTTACTTATTTTGTGGGGTATGAATTTCACCTTTACATTTAAACATAGGAAAAAAAGATTTTAATTTTTTTTACAAGAAATAAAAATACAATTACTAGATTTTAGATTCCTCTATTATGAATTATTGGATTGCAATCTTTCCAAAAAAATCCACAGTATATATATCTTTGATGATCTATGATTAGGTCAAATTTTGCTTTTGAAGGTGGATCCTAATTTGGATTTGCATTGTCAACTGTCAAATATGTTTACTATGGATTATTCTTTGAAAAAATTGCATCCAAGTACATTTACCAATTTTCCATAGATTAATACTTTTAAAATTTATTATTTTCACTAACCTTGAATTTCAATTATCATTCAATTTACCATAAAGTAATAAAGTTAATGTCAATTATCATACTGTGATGTTGAATCTCAAAATGATAGTTCATGTTAGGCACATTTAAATTAACAATCCACCTTTGTCGTATGACGATGGAACCTTAGTCTTGAAAATTCCAAATGACATAGTAGGAAACTTATCATTTTGTTGAGATATAATTTTTATTGCATTATTGTATCAATCAATCTTGTTTTGTTTTCCATTGTTCTTAGTTATATGCCTAATTTCATCGATGCCAATTGGAGTCTCATGTTGGCATTTAAAGTGTGCATACTTAAAGTGTCTATTAGAATTCTTATTGGTATATACAAACATATTAACAAGAGGATATTTTAAAGTTGTAGAACTACTTAAAGATGTCAACATGATGTATTTGATTGTTTATTCTTACAATCTCTCACATACAACGTGTCTTTAAAGGAGAAGGAAGAGGATGAACAAACACGCATATTGCATATAAGGTGGTTAATTTATGTTAATTTATGTTAATTGATGTATATTATCAATCACCCTTTTGTAGGTAGGCCAACAATTTTTTAGAGAAGGTTATGGACATTAACTAGTAATAATACCTTTTTAAGAGAAGTACAAAAAATTTAAACCAATTTAAGAGGGATGATGATGAAAAAATGTTATTTATTAATATCTTCCTTGAATTTAAAAATAATTAATCTACTTTTAAAAATACATTTATTAGCATAATTAAACAAGAACTAATTATTTTAATGAGTTTCATGTAATATCCATTGAAAAAATAATTTTACATCCATTATTACTATATGGATTATAGCCCATTAATGTGATTAATTGTGCATTCATTCATGTGATATAATGTTGTTTTCCATATACTTCATTTTTTTTAACAAAATATGAGTAATACATATTTTAATAAAGGTTGTACTGAAGTTGACAACATTGTTTTAACATACATAGTATCTTCTTGATTCATGTTAATTGCAGATATCCAAAACAAAATACAAAGATTTTTAATTTCCTTTAGAAAAATTTCCTAGTTTTTTCTAATACAATATATCATATAAAATGTACTTAAGATAATAATACCATACCTAATCCTTGGGTGTGATTAATATATGGTTACAACTGTTGAAACCGTCAAGGAACAAAAAATACTTTTTACCAACTAAGGTATCCAGTATCTGGTCTATAAATGGGAGGGGGAAGTAATCTTTGAGGATGGCTTTGTTCAACTCTCAGTAGTCCACACAAATCTACCACCTAAAATATTTCTTTGGAATTACTCTAATGGGGGAGACCCATTGGTTATCAAAAATGGGGTAGATAAAACGGACATCTGAGAGCTTTTGAAGTTCTTCTCTCACAATATCCCTGAGCACAGGGTTCATTGGTCATTAGGGTTGTCAGACAGGTCTAGCCCCCTCCTGAATATAGATGTGATGAGTACAAGTCTCAGAAGGAATTCCTATCATATCTTCATAACTCCAGGTGAATGCACCAAGATGATTTTGCAACATTTTCACCAACTGCTCTTGTTGGGATCTTCCTCGAGTTGTGATTTAATCTATAACGATTTACCTGGACTCATCTCAATAAGGGTAGCACTAGGCTGGTGAGAATCCATGGCAGTCACTTAATTCTGTAGTGGTGATGAAGCCTAAGGATCGTAAATCTATTGAAAACCCGAGCTAAACATCAGATAAAATAGTTTGTAGTTTTGTAAAGAGTCCAGGTTAACAAGTCACAAGTCTGATTTTCCTCAGTAATTCCATAAAATGAAAAATATGATCGAAATGGAAATGGATTGGGTATCCTCATCACTACTACTCTCGTCAAGCCACAGTGTATTAAGAAGATCCTAGGTGGATCTGGCAGGAGGATAAAGGGTGACTTTATTTCTTAATTCCCCATGTGCAATAAGCATGTCAGTAGAGTGGAAACCAATATAGGCATCAATTGTGGAAAGTCATGGTCATCCGAAGATCAATGGATGTCCACCTATATGATTTTTAGGCTATAGGACTATAAAGTTTGCAGGGTATTCCCAAAAATTTATGGAGACGATCATGTCATCCAAAACACCCTCTAGCTTGATTTTTGATCTATCTTCAAGCTCTAAGACGGTGGGTGTAGGGAGAAGGTGGAAGATTCATAGTTGCTCCATGGTATGCCTAGTCATCACGTTGAAGACCACTCCTAAGTAAATCAAAACATTGGGAACAAGAATGCCACCAATATGGACAGAGACAACCAGGTTTCCAAGGTATGTATATTTATCAACTAAAGCATGCCATGTTGTCAATTCAACTGCCTTGCCAATAAATTGTATTGTTCGTGGTTTTGCTCTCTTCCTACCTGATCTCTTGATGTAGAGTTCCCAGATGGTCTTAGCATATATAGGAATATATTTGAGGGCCTGCAACAAAGGAACTTTAATAAAAATGTTCCTCATCTTAAAAACCAAGTCAGACTCAAGGTTTGGGTCAACTTTCTCCACAACCAACGTTGCAGGGTAGGGAGGTGAGCTTGAAGATGGTAAGTTGTTAAATTTGGAAACTAGGGACAAACATCACTTTGGATAGCTATTATGAGGCAACTGATATTCTTCTTGGATTCCTCTTTCCAAGAGGTGTAGGATTGATCTAAATATCATCCCATTTTGACATGTATAAATGAAGTTATGAATTTATTTTGATTCTGGACAAATTGTCAAGGTCAGTCAGCCAAAAAATTAGCCTCCTCCAGCCTTCAACGTTACATATATATACAAGGTGCATCCTCCTCATTTTGGCATCACTCTCATTCATCTTTCTCTCTCTCATCTTGATTGGGTACAGATTTCTGGGCTTCTCTCTCTCTCCACATGTGCAAAGGAAGGTCTGATTTTCTAACTATTGTGTTGACTAGATTTGACTGAAATTTCAAGAGGCCGAAATTTAAGTAGACCGAAATTTCAGGAGGTTGGCTTTGACCAGTGTTGACTTCAATTTTTTGAGGGAGACTTTTCTTTGGTCAAACAGCAATTATGGGCACAAAAACCAAGGCAATTTGACCAATGTTGACTACCCTAGTTCTGGTTGATGGGTTAACTTTAGTTGCCCATGTATGATTGGTTAATATTAGACTATTTTGGGCTGCATTATCTTGTTGTTGGAGGCCGATTTGACCAAGGTTGATCGATTTGTTTTGGAGGTCAATTTCAGCCTTGTTAACTAGTGTTGAGTTTCTAGTTAGGGCTTTCTGTTTCTGTTGTTTTATCTTATCAGAATGGGCAAGTGAATATTGTAAATTGTACTCTCTCTTTGTTGAACTTTTGAAGAATTATAAGAAGAATTGATCAAGGGTTTCCTCACATTGTGGATTGTCCCTGGTTGGTGCCATATCTTGTGTCCTCTTGTGTTGGCTTGTCTTCTATTGTTGTTGTTTATGTTCTATCTGCATTTTACTATCATGATGATGTCATTGTTGAACTGGATATAGATATTGGGATGGTAAAGAAATTGAAGTAAAATTTCTCTAAGCATAGAACATACCATCATTATCCTAAAATTAACATGGTATCAGAGGTGAGGTGAAGACAAAGCCCAAGCAAGAGTGAGAAGAGAAATCACCAAGAGGAGCAATCATTGATCAAAGTCAAGATCCAATGGCTTCCACATCCTACTTCAAGTGTGATGATAAGATCCATGATAAGTCTAATTATCATGCATGGAATATGTCTCTTGATTTGACATTAGAAGAACAAGATGTGATGGATTATGTGCATGGAAAGATTTCAGAACCTCCTTCTAATGCATCGGCGACTGCTAAAACCAAATACAAGAAAGGTGAAGTCAAATCCAAGAAGATCATCAGGGATTCTATTCATAAGAATTTATTTGCTTACATCTCTGGTTTGAATACATCAAAGGAGATATATGATAGGTTGGTTGGCATGTTCAAATCTAGCAATGCAAATCAAATTCTTTTCCTCAAGAACAAGTTGAAGGATATAAAGAAGGGAAAAGGTGAGGATATTCAATACTACTTCATGAGGATTATCGAGATAAAAAAATGGTCTTGTTTCAATTAGTGAAGCTATTGTTGATAGGGAACACACTCTCATTGCCCTTAGAGGTCTTCCTCCCGAATGGCATGTGTTCAACACTACTATTCTCAATAATGACAGAATTCTAGGTTTTGAAGAATTGTTGACTAGATGTTCTCAAGAAGAAACAAGGATGATGGAATTGGAGATGCCTTCGAATAGGAATAATCCTACCGCATTCTCCACTCATGCCAAGAGGAAGAACAATGCAGGTTCAAAGAAGCAAATTCAAGGAAGACAGGGATTCAGAAATGGAAGGAAGGGAAGATGCTTTGTTTGCAACAAGTTTGGTCACTATTCCAGGGAGTGTCCAAATAGAAGGTGCAAATCTCATGATGATGATCACAATCATTCCAGGGGAAACAACAACAATCAAAGGAATCGCAGGTTCAACAACAAAGAGAAAAGGAATGCTTCTGCTGCTCAACTTGGAAATGATCGAGCTTCTAAAAGAACAAGAAACTCCAGGTATGATGAGTCTAATGTTGTAAATTCTAAGCAAAAGGAATTTTATCTTATATATGCCCTCTCTACTGCCTCTCCTTCGGATACTTTGGGAAATTGGTTGATTGATAGTGGTGCCTCGAGGGACTTCACCCGGTACAAGGAGGCTCTTTCAAATCTGATAGAGAAGAATACAAATTTGGAGGCAATGCCACCTATCCCGTGAATGGAGTTGGTAATGTTACCCTTCAATTGAATCAAGGTAACACCATTCATCTTCAAGAAGTATTATAAGTACTTGATCTAAAGAATAATCTAATGTCTATCTCAGTGATGGAAGATAAAGGATTCAAGGTGGCATTCATCGATGGAAAGGTATGTGTGTGGAAATGAAATTTCAAAGGAGCATTTACTCTTGGATTTAGGGTTGACATTTTATATCAAGTTGTAGGAATTCCACTGGGAGCCATGTCTTGTGACACATCTCTTCAATCTGAACTATGGCACCGGAGGTTTTCTCATCTTCACTATAAGGCTCTACCTAATGCAAGGAAGATGGTTACAGGTATGCCTGAATTCAAAATAGAGAATGGAGGTGTATGTCAGGGATGTGCCAAGGAAAAATATACAAGGGGACCATTCCCCTCAAGTGATAGCAAGACCACAAACATTTTGCAATTGGTTCATTCTGATCTATTTAGTGCAATGCCCGTGAACTCATTGGGAGGATACTTATATTATGCAAACTTTATAGACGATTTCTCTCGCAAGACTTGGATGTATTTCTTGAAGAAGAAGGACAAAGTATTCTCATGGTTCCATTCTTCCAAAGTTTTGGTTGGAAATCAAACTGGGAATAAAATAAAAATATTGAGGATCGATAATGGAACCGAATATGAATCAAATGAGTTTAGAGATTTTTGTAGAGAAGTTGGCATTAAGAGGGATACTACTATCGCATATACTCCTGAGAAAAATGGTGTTGTTGAAAGGAAGAATCGTTCTATCATAGAAGCTACTCGTGTCATGCTTCATGATCAAAGCCTTCTGAAATTCTTATGGGCCAAAGTTGCAAACACCGTCTATATGTTCAAAATAGATTCCCTCATCAAGTGTTGGACTCCAAGACTCCCAAAGAAGCTTTCATCGGTAAGAAACATGATGTTTCTCACTTTAGAATTTTTGGTAGCCCCAGATATTTTCATGTGTCGAAAGAAAATAGAAGCAAATTGGATTCTTTCGAGAAGAAAGGAACATTTGTGGGCTACAGTGAAACTTATAAGGCATATAGAATCTATGTGTTAGGTCAAAGAGAAGCAGAGATAAGTCATGTTTCCCTTGGGAAGACTAGTAGCCTTCCTCTTCTAAGGAAGGACAAAGAAGCATATTTCGGAAAGTGGGGAGAATCATAAGATGAGCATATGCCCGATGTTGAAGGACCAATGGATCCCATTGATCCACCCCCTCATGAGCCCTCCTCCTAGAAAAGGACACCCTGATGGCTTAGGGAGACTCTCAAAGATGTTGAGAGACATGTTTCACCCAGGGGGACATTTCGTGAAAGTAAGAAGTCGAACAGGTACCAAGGGTACTTAATTGCTATGAGCACCATTGTTCAATCTGAGCCTTGCACATTCAAAGAATTTGCCAAACACTAAGTTTTGAAGGATGCAATGAATGAATAGTATGAGTCAATTATGAATATTTATGTTTTGGGATGTGGTCCCTAGATCCAAGGAAAAATTCTTTGTCACCTCGAAATGGCTCTTCAAGATCAAGCATGGAGTTGATGGAAGTGTTGAAAAGTTCAAGGCCATATTCATTGCTCAAGGCTTCTCTCAAAAGGAAGGTGTAGATTATGATGAGATATTTGTACCAGTTTCCCGCTACACCACCATCCGTTCGATTATAGCCCTTGTTTCCTCACAAGGATGGAATCTTCATCAGATGGATGTCAAGATTGCCTTCTTGCAGGGTTCACTTAAGGAGGAAGTGTATGTATAACAACTTGAGGGGTTCGAAGTTCAATATCATCAACCACATGTATGCAGGTTGAAGAAAGCCTCTGTGGGTTGAAGAAAGCAACCCGGGCTTGGTATGAGAGGATTGATAACTATCTAATGAAGCTAGGATTTAGAAGAAGTGAAGTTGATCCGAACCTTTATTTTAAGGTTGATAATGATGGACCTCTCATCTTGGTACTCTATGTTGAAGATATATTTCTGATACGTGCAGACCCTCTTATTCATCAATGAAAGAGGGAGTTGGCTTCCGAATTCGAGATGAATGACATAGGAATGATACATTACTTCCTAGGGTTGGAGGTCTGGAAAAATCCAAGTGAGATTTTCCTTTCTCAAGGAAAATATATTGTGAATATTCTTGAAAGATTTGGGATGGGTGACTACAAGTCCGTGACTACTCCAATGGAACTTAACTTCAAGAAGTTATGTGGAAGTGTTGTTGGGCCCGATTTGGGAAATCATTCTGAGTATCGTCAACTCGTGGGGCCCCTAATTTTCTTGGTGAAATCTCGTCTGGACATTTCTTTTGTAGTGAATACATTCAGCTAGTTTATGTTCGAGCCTCATCACATACATTGGATTGCTGCCAAGAATCTATTGAAGTATCTTTGGGGCACGATCACTTATGGACTGAGATACATTTCTGGGAATGTGAGGCTCCATGGTTACTCTGATGCAAACTGGGCTGGAAGTGTGGTGGATCAAAAAAGCACATCTGGATGTTGCTTCTCTCTAGGTTCTGCGTTGATATCATGGATGGGGAGGAAGCATAAATCAGTTGCCTTGAGTATCGTTGAGGCTGAATATATTAATGCTAATTTGGCCTAATGTGAAGTTGTTTGGTCAAGGAAGCTCTTTAGTGAGTTGTGTTAGTGTCAGTATTTGAAACCTTCCATCAGTGATAAAATATGCTCTTACAAAGTGGTTTTAGGATGTCAAAGTCAAATTTTGTCATTTCAGTGAGTCTTCAAGTAAAATTTGGTCACTAGGTATTAGGTCTAGGGTTTGTTTTCACTCTTTCCAAAGTTTTCCAAGTGTCGGTCCATGTCACCATTCAGCTGAGTGTACCATCATTCAGAGAGTTGTCATCATCATTTCAGGTTCCCATGGGTCATTTTACACCTTGTTCGTGCTTCAGTTGTACTTGGGTAAGGCTCATTTCCCTCTCCTAGGGTTTTGAAAGTAATTTCTCTTGGATGGTCAAATCATCAACAAAACTTGTATCCTGATGTTCATAAACCTTCACCTATCCTTAATGTACCTTATTAAACACTTCCCATCACTAATATCCCTCAAATTCATCATTTTCCCACAAACCCTAGCTTCTTGCTACAATTTGACAATTTTCTAGGCTAGCCCTGTGTTTTTCCCTTTTGGACCCCTTCCGCTCACTCAATATTTGAAATTCCACTTTCTTTTGTTTCCTAAAATATCTCCCTACTTCCCAAAACTTTCTCAAGAATTTAGAAGCCAAGAATTTAGAAGCCCCTTATCCCCTTCATTTCACTTCATTTCGACAAATCCCCTATTTCACACATCGGGATAGGTTTTACTCAAATGATGTTTCTAAGAAAAAAGAATGAATTTAGAATAAGTGAGAGAGGTTTTTGTCCAAAATAGTCCAAGGAAGAAAAACCTCCTTCACTTTTTACACAAGTGTCATGGTTTTAGAGAAATGTCAAAAATATAGTTGCCTTAGGAGAATTGTTACACCTCTAGAGTGACCTTGGGAAAATAATTATTTCTCCTAGCTTGGTTGGCCAAATGAATTTATTGATGAGTGAAATGATAACTAGACACAAATATATTTCTAATAAGTTATCATGAGCTCAATTTGGAGTTGAGGAAGACCTTCAAAAGTTGACTGCAATTGCACTCTGCATTTAGGCAGCCTCATTTTGCACATTTTGACCAGTCTTGGGAGATTTGGCTTTTGACAGAGAAAATGAACTCCAAATTGAAAAATTAAAGATGTTTTGGAAATTATACTCAATAATATTTCCAAATAGCTATCTTGCACCCAATTTGGACACCAGGAAGGCCTCCAAAATCGGTCTGCAAAAGGGCATTGCGCATCAAATTTTGCAACACAGGAAATTTCAGCTGATGGCGCTGCGCATTGAGTTGGCACAATATTTTTCAAAATGGCTTGCATTTTTGGATTCCTCATGGAAAAATAATGAAACTCATAAATTTTCATAAAAAATTGAGGAGATTTGGGTCACCTAAAGGTTAAAAAACACCTAAAAAATGCCCTCTCTACCACTTTTTGGACCCACAGGAAGCAGTCTTGGGAAAAATGATTTTTGAAGGGTCAAATCAACTCCAAATAAGAAAATTCAAAGTGTCTTAGAAACTAGACAAGTAGAGCTTTCCAACAATTTATCTTGGGCCTGTAGGTTTTAACCCTGTACAGAAATTACCTGCATACGAATTCTAAAACACAGAAAATAAACAATGCGAGAGCATAACACATAAAACACATATACACAGAGATTTTCCCCTGGATCCCAAAACCGGGACTACCAGCTTGATTTTTCATTATATTCCTTTCAATGTTAGAATACATATTTATATATGCCGAAGCATCCAATACCATGGACCGAAAACCATCGCATCCAAAACCATGGACCGAAAACCATAGGTAGGTTCGCCCAACCTAATATAGGGTCCAAAAAAAAAAATTCCCGGGGCGCTGCCCCGAACCCCATAGAGGGGGGCTACCCTCCCCCCTTGTGACCCCCCCGCTACGCAATCGGCGCAACGAAGGGGGGGCTCCGCCTCCCCTCTAACCCCCCAATTCACTACGTGGGTTAGTCGTGGAAAGAATATAACACAACCCAACAATCTCCCACTTGTTGTTTTCTTTCCACACGGGGCCACAGGAGAGCTTAGTCACTTTTCCAGCCCTGAAATGCCCATTGTTTATTTACACCAAGAGAACTTCTTAGAGCTCACAGATTTTGTCAATGCATCTGCAGTATTCTTCAAAGTGTCCACCTTTACCAGCAACACCTTTTTGTCTTCTATCATATCCCTCACAAAGTGATACTGAACATCAATGTTCTTTGTCTTTGAATGATAAGCAAGTTCTTTGCCAAGAAAATTGCACTTTGGCTGTCACAGTCTATTCTTATAGCTCCCTGTACTAACCCCATACTTGAACACAATCTCTGCAACCAAACTGATTCCTTGCTTGCATGAGTGGCTGCCATGTATTCTACCTCTATAGTTGATAGTGCCACTACAGATTGTTTCTTACTCATCCAACTGACTGCACCTCCAAATAGGTTAAACACATACCCACTTGTAGATCTTCTCTGATCTAGATCTCCAACCCAGTCTGCATCAACAAAGCCATGAATATCCAACACTCTGTCCAATCCTGGTCTTCCTTGGTAGCACAAACCATAATCACTAGTGCCACGCAAATACCTGAAAACCCGCTTCACTGTTGTCCAGTGCTCCTTCCCTAGTTTTGAAATAAACCTGCTCAATACTCCCACTACATTGCAATGTCTGGTCTAGTACAGACCATTGCGTACATCAGGCTATCGACTGCACTCGCATATGGAACATGGGACATGTCCTCTTCCTCTTCTTGTGTCTTGGGACACTATTCAGCAGATAACCTCACACCTACAGGAATAGGAACCTTCACCGGTTTACTATCCTGCATATTAAACCTCTGCAGTATTGTCTCGACATACTTCCTCTAGTTTAACCAGAGCTTCCTCTTTTCCCGATCTCTTTTAGTTTCCATGCCCAAAATATAGTTAGCAGCACCAAGATCTTTCATGTCGAATTTGGAGGACAATTGGGTCTTCAAATCCTAGATAAGTTCTTTGTCATTTCCAACTAGCAACATATCATCCACATACAAGACCAAATAAATAACACGGTCACCAATTAATTTAAAATACACACAGTGATCTGCTTTGCTTCTAGTGAAGCCAAGTCCCCGTATAAATGTATCAAATTTTTGATACCACATCCTTGGTGACTGTTTTAACCCATACAGAGACTTCTTTAACTTGCATACCAGTTCTTTCTTACCCTTCACCGCAAAGCCTTCAAGTTGCTTCATGTAGATTTCCTCTTCCAAATCCCTGTGAAGAAATGTTGTCTTCACATCCATCTATTCTACCTCAAAATCAAAAGCAGTAGCAACAGATAAAAGTAACCTAATAGAAGTTACCTTGGCAATAGGAGAAAAAATATCGCCAAAATCAATTCCCGGCACTTGGGAATATCCTTTTGCTACCAACCGAGCTTTGTATTTCTCCACCTTCCCTTCTGCATTTGTCTTCTTTTTAAACACCCATTTGCTGCCAGTTGGTTTCCTTCCAGCCGGCAACTCCACCAGATCCCAAGCCTCATTTTTGTGCAAAGATGCCATTTCATCAACCATGGCCTCTTTCCAGAGTTTTCCATCCTCTGAATCCACTGCTTCCTTCACAGTTCTGGGATCATCATCAGTAACAGACAAAGCAAAATTTGAACAGAAAGCAGATGGATTATACCTTTCTAGCTGCCTTCTTTCTCGAATTGATCTTCTCAGAGCCAGAGTTTGTGGCTCTTCATCTTCTGATTCCTCCTCTGATGCAGAGTCTGATTCTTCCTCCTTTAGCCCAAACTCTATCTTCTCAGGTTCCTTTGGTTGGACTTCATGTTTAATAACATCTTTTACCTCTCTGAACACCACATCTCGGCTGTACACAACCTTCCGTGTGACTGGGTTCCAAAGCTTATAACCCTTTAAACCATCCTTATACCCAATAAAGATGCACTTTTCATATTTACTATCCAACTTGGTTTGTTTCTCCTTTGGAACATGTACATATGCATCACATCCAAATACCCTCAGATGTGAAAGAGAGGGTTTCTTACCAGTCCATACTTCTTGTGGAGTCTTATCCTCCAATGTTGATGAAGGTGACCTGTTGACCAAGTAACATGCAGTATCCACCGCCTCTACCCAGAATTCCTGTCCTAACCCGGCACCACTGAGCATGCTTCTTGCCCTTTCCATCAACGTCTTGTTCATTCTTTTTGCGAATCCATTTTGCTGAGGTGTATATGGAGTAGTCTTCTATCGTGCTATACCACACTTCTTACAGAATTCTTCAAATTCCTTGCTGCAAAACTCTCCACATTATCTGTCCTCAGCACCTTTATCTTCTTCTCTATCTGTTTTTCCACCAGAGCATTAAATTCTTTAAACCTGTCAAAGACTTCAGATTTCTTGTTAAGGAAATATATCCATGTATTCCTTGAGAAGTCATCTATAAATGATACATAGTACACAGACTTACCCAGTGATGGAACCTTCATAGGTCCAAACACATCAGTGTGCACAAGCTCTAATATCTGTTTCGCCCTCTTAGCACCAGCGTAGAAACTCACCCGATTCTGCTTCCCATATACACAATTTTCACAGAAATCAAAATCCAGAGAGCTATTACTCATACCTTCTACCATACCTTTACCATGAAGTATTCGAAGGCCCTTCTCTCCAATATTTCCAAGCCTTTGATCCCACAGCATGGTCTTCTCTCCAGAGACCACTAGATTTTCAGCTCCACTTTCAGGAACCACAGAACTGTTGCACCCATCAACAACAGTGCTACCTTGCAGCTTGTACAGAGTTCCAGTCCAAACTCCCTGCATCAATACCAGTGCTCCCCAAACCATCTTGCAGGTATCCTTCTCGAACACTGTTTTTACACCTGCATCATCCAACTTGCTTACAGAAATCAGATTTCTGGCCAATGCAGGAATATGCAGAACACCCGGAAGTGTTCTAACCCTTCCACCTTGTAACTTCAACTTTACTTTTCTGCGGCCAATGATTCTAGCCTTCCTATCATCTCCTAAGAAGACATCACCACCATCGTATTTCTCATACTCGCAGAACCACTCTCTATGGGGAGTGAAGTGAAAGGATGCACCTGAGTCAATCAACCATGCCTCATGATCTACATGTGTACTTGAAGAAGCCAAGTACACATCCCCACCTTCATCTGAGGTGGTTTTCGCCTCTGCAGAAGGAGCATCATCAAATCCCTTTCCTTTATCAGGAGCTTTAGATTTACAGTCCCTTTTGAAGTGCCCTTCCTTTCCGCATTTCCAGCACACCACCTTTACAGGTTTTCGTGGAGATTTAGATCTCCCACTCGATGACTTTTTTTGTTTCTATTCTGGGACCGTCCTTGTACAGACAAGGCATCACCATTCTTGCTCTCCATATTTTTCCGTCTCATCTCCTCCATCAGCAAGGCTGAGACTATTTCATCAAACTGCAAAGCAGTTGCATTGCTACCTATTGCAATAACCAGACTATCCCACGAATCTGGTAGAGAACACAACAAACTGATGCACTTATCTTCATCTGAAATTTTAATATCAACAGATGCTAACTGACTTAGCACAATATTAAATGCGTTCAGATGCTCTGTCACCGAGTCTCCATCTTTCATCCTCAGGTTATACAGCTTTTCCGCAGGAACAGTTTATTCACCAGAGACTTCGATTGGTACAAAGTCCTTAACTTGTCCCACAAAGCCTTCGCCGTAGCTTCCCCTAATACATTCAACAATACTGAATCTGAGACACACAATCGTATTGTGCTCTTTGCCTTCCGATCCAACTTCTTCTATTCTTCATCGGTCACTCTCGTTGGTTTAGTACCTGGATCTACCGCAATCCACTGATCTTTATCCACCAACAGATCCTCCATCTTGAGTTTCCACAACTCAAAACTCTGACCATTGAACTTCTCGATCTGTATCTTTCCGCTGCTCGCCATCTTCTTTCACCCCCAAAATCGATCTCGCAGATCTCCCACTGAACAGGGTCTACCACAGGCCCGAGCGAAACCCCTCACCAAAAAAGGCGTCCCCTTGAAGCCAAAATAGCTCTGATACCAAATGTAGGTTTTAACCCTGTACAGAAATTACCTGCATACGAATTCTAAAACGCATAAAATAAACAATGCGAGAGCATAACACATATACACAGAGATTTTCCCCTGGATCCCAAAAGGGGGCTACCAGCTTGATTTTTCATTATATTCCTTTCAATGTTACAATACATATTTATACATGCCGAAGCATCCAATACCATGGACCGAAAACCATCGCGTCCAAAACCATGGACCGAAAACCATAGGTAGGTTCGCCCAACCTAATATAGGGTCCAAAAAATATTTTTCTGGGGCGCTGCCCCGGACCCCGTAGAGGGGGGCTACCCGCCCCCCGCTACACAATCGGCGCAACAAAGGGGGGCTCCGCCCCCCCTCTAACCCCCCGGTTCACTACGTGGGTTAGTCATGGAAATAATATAACACAACCCAACAGGGCCTGATTTGGTGAAGTGGAAGGCCTCCAAAAGCAACCTTGAAGTGGCGCTGCGCATCAGGCAAATTTTTGCCAATTTTGCCTAAAAACTCATAATTTCGCCCAGTTTGACTATCAGTTGACTTTTTCTCTTCTTCTTAGTAAATTTGTAATGTTTAATGATGTAATATGATGTAAATATGATGAAAAATGACTTGAGGGGGTAGATACATCAGTTAGAGGTGGTTTGAGGTTGAATGAATCAGTTTCCATAGTTTTAGAGGCAAGTTGTTCCACTGCCTATTTTCCAGTTCCTAGTTTAGATGTTGTTGAAACAGCTCCTTGACTCATGGATTCGACCCCTGATGGCTATCATAGGTGGTTTGATGCCTATATTATGTACTTTCTTAGTCATTTGTAAAGGTTGGACTCTTGTGGATGCTTTGAGCTTTTATTGTAAATCACTTCTGCAGTTTGGCAAGGAAATGAACCAGGGTTTTGCAGCATTTTGAGGGATTCTTATGGTAATGTGTTTTGGCATTGTTTCTTCCTCTGTTATTTAGTTTCTCTTATGTGTATATGTGCCAACATCTATTTCTTTCTTCATAAATAAATGAATCAAGATAAATAGGTGGAATCCATTGATATTCAGTGCTCTGCCTTGAGGATACATTTAGTTTTTAATGTTTTCTACTATTTGAAGAGGACTCATGAACTTTGCATGCCCTCTCCAACTCCTCACCAGTCTTAGACCTACCATCACACCCAATTCAAAGTGCCAAAACACTTACCTACCTTGCCCCACAAAACCTCCTGCAAATCTGAGTTGATTTCCCGGACCCAAAGCTGCCTTCTTCATTTGATCCAACAACCAACCATTAAAATCAAACAAAATCCTCTGACCTAATATACCTAGCCTAAAATTAGCATTCATTTCAGTCATCTCAAGCCCTAGTTTCCATATTCTAATTGAGATTGACAAGGAGAAAGCCCTCTCCCGACCTGGTAGGGATAGCTACCAGGTTAAGTGTGGTTTGATGTTACCCTAGACCTGCCTTCCTTCAGCCTGAGGTAGATTTAGGCACTAACAAGTTGTTTGGACATGTGTTAGATACCACCATGATCTTCTGTGACAACCAAACTAAGATTCGTCTTTCTGAGAATATCGTGTTTCATGATCGCTCCAATCATATTGATATCAAGTACCACTTTATCCAGGATATGGTATAGTGGGGAGCAATAAGGCTCCATCATATTGGGACCAATGAGCAAGTTGCTAATATTCTTGCGAAGCCCCTCAGGAAGGTCGAATTTGTAACCTTCTATGAATGACTTGGAGTCGTGGAGAGACCATCTTATGAGGGTCCTGGATGAGATTGATAGTGAGCTCTGGGAGCTCCATGGGGCTTGGGGTACTTCTTAGAGCGATGAGAAACCATAGGGTGACTCACCCTCCCCTAGTGGTGCATTGTGTATAGGGTGAATGGTTCATCTTCCCCTGTGATATGCCATGGTGACATATGCATAGGCTGAGTGGTTCACCCTCCCCTATGGCATATGAGCAGGATGAATGGTTCACCTTCTCCTGCCGGCACATCCTCCCCATGTAGTCTGGGACTCATGGGAAGTACCTCTCATCTAGCCAATGAGAAGTGAAATGAGGATAGGGACCATAGTACTATGAATGGACACATCGTGTACCACTGTACTTCCTATGCTAGGATGTTCATATTGATCTGGGATCAATGGAAACTGACTATTGTTCAATTAAGAGTGGTATGGCACACTCTCTGTTGTTGGAGACAAACTTCGAGTCAGTGGAGAATGGTATGATACATTCTCGATCATTTCTTCTTTCTTCATGGTTTAGCAGAGTAGAGCAGTGTAGTGACAGGGATGGTACAGATTGTCAGACAGTTTGGCAGGTGATGTTCTCCCTAGTTGAGAGGGAGTGTAAAATTCGTTAACTAGGGCCAAACATCACTTAAATTGGACAGCTGTTATGAAGCAGCTGATATTTTTCTTCCATTCCTCTTTCTGAGAGGTGTAGTATTGATCTAAATATCATCCCATTTTGACATGTACAAATGAAGTTATGAATTTATTTTGATTATGGACAAATTGTCAAGGTCGGCCAACCATCAAACTAGCCTCCTCAAGCCTTCAATGCTGCATATAAATGCAAGGTGCCTCCTCCTCATTTTGGCATCACTCTCATTCATCTTTCTCTCTCTCATCTTGATTGGGTACATATTTATGGGCTTCTCTCTCTCCACACGTACGAAGGAAGGTCTGATTTTCTAGCTGTTGTGTTGAAGATTTGACCGAAATTTCAGGAGGTTGATTTTGACTAGTGTTGACTTCGGTTTAGTGAGGGAGACTTCTGTTTGGGCAGGTGGCAGTTCTGGGCACAAAAACTAAGGTAGTTTGACCCTTGCATTTACCAACATTGACTTCCCTAGTTTTAGTTGTTGCGTTGACTTTAGTTGACTAGGTTTGACTAGTTAATTTCAGACTTTTGGCCTGCATTATCTTGTTGTTAGAGGCTAAGTTGACCAAGGTTGACCAAGTTGTTTTGGAGGTCAATTTCAGCCTTGTTGACCAACATTGACTTTCTGGTTAGGGCTTTCTATTTCTATTGTTTTGTCTGATCAGATTGGACAAGTGAATATTGTAAATTGTACTCTCCCTCTGTTGAACTTTTGAAGATTAATAAGAAGAATTGATCAAGGGTTTCCCCACATTAGGGTTTGTCCCTAGTTGGTGCCATATCTTGTGTCCTCTTGTGTTGGCTTGTCTTCTATTATTGTTATTTATGTTCTATCTGAATTTTAGTATCATAATGATGTGATTGTTGAACTCGATATTGATATTGGGCTAATAAAGAAATTGAAGTAAAATTTCTCTAAGAACAGAACATACGATTGTTATCCTACAAATAACATAAGGGCTATGAGTTTTTGGGGGAAAGCTTTGTTGCAATATCATTGTTTTAATGATGAGGGGTTTCCTCCTCATTTTTGTCTTTAATGATCACTGAAGGATGTTTTTTTTTTCCTACAGTCCTCCCCAACCTCATTTGAAGATCTTGGACCTCAACTGGCATGACTCCGTTATGTAGGGAAAGAATTAAAGAAATTTTGAGGTAAAAAATTGGCCTCAAAGCAAAAATGTACAAAAAAAGATTAAATTTATAAGAACCAATACGATTCAATAAGATGATGTCAAACATGGGGGATGATTCACCATTTTTGGAGTAAAAATGTAAAAAGATTAAAAAAAAAAAAAAAAAAAACTACTTTTTCAACTCATATTTTCAACTTATCTCCCTGCGATGTTACTCAAATTTCAAGTGGTGGCACTCGTTGGATGCAAAAATTAATTTTGCATCCAAGGAGTACTCATGTTGCATACTTTCGATGGACCCTACTACATGAAAAATGTGAAATACCTGAAAAATGTGATTGCAATCATGTTTTTTCATGTATTTCATTTTTTTCATATAGTAGAGTCCATCAAAAGTATGCAACATGGATACTCCTTGGATGAAAAATTAAATTATGCATCCAACAAGTTCTCTCACCTGAAATTTGAGTAAAATCGTAGGGAGATAAGTTTTTTCCCAAGGAAAAGTCGTAATTTTATTAATTAAAACAAAATTACATATTGCAGATGCTATGGTGCATTGCATCAGCAGTGTGGCTGCTGATCAAAGATCATGAAAAGAAACAATAAATAATGTACATATGGGGGGAAAGTCAAGCTTTTCGCCATTTTTTCTTCTCAACCTTTCTCCACCCCCTGTGAGACTCTGTTGGAGATATAAGTGCTAGTGCTACATCAGCCACAGGTTGGGGTTTTTCTTTATCAGAATTTGATGTGTTTGATATGTGTTGACGTTTGGATCTGCTCATATCCATTGTTTCTGATATCCTTGTCGACTATGCGTCTATAGGTTCTTGTGGATTTATGTCTTCTACGTCTAATTATTTGTTCATCTAATTTGTCTCGTTGGGTGACATGTTCCACCTCTTCTTCCTCCTCGTCCTCTGATAATGGTGGAGGAAATTGGCATCCCTTGGCTTGTTTCCCCATTTTCTTCTTCCTACGAGTGTCTTTTTTGGTTGTTGGACACGTACTTTGTAGGTGTCCTGTTTGTTGGCAGGTTTTGCATCTGAATGTTGTATTTTCATAATCTAAAACCCGTGTCCAGCACCTCTATCTATGCTTCAATTGAATTTGGTCTAGCAATCCTTTGTTGAGGTCTACTTCCACACATATTCATGCAAAAGTGTAAATTTTTCCCTCTAGTCTTTGGGTGTCCATTTTGATGTAACACCCGATAGTATTATCGATTCCTACAGGTACTTGTTGACTCCAGAGGTGTATTTGGAGATTGTGCAGTCGAACCCAAACTAGCATCTTAGAGACAACCATTGAATTTGCATCAAAGTCTGGGAACCATGGTGTGATGAAGAGTCCTGTGGACCCCCAGAACCAAGGTCCTTCCTGTATTACAAAATCTCTAGCCTCTGTTGTAGGAAAGTTTACTATGAAGAACCCCTTGGAACAGAGATGTATTTCACATTGTGTAGTCCAGTTTGTGAAGATCCAATGAAATAGATCAACCAGTTTGGGCCAAAAACAATTAAATCTACATATTATTGCTTGTCTTTCATATATAGTGCAGTGCTCATCTGTTTCTGGTATATCTATGCTATATTCTGGGGTATGATTTAGTTGTTCCACGATATATGGCCTTGCATCCATACCTGTTTGATTTGGTGCTGCTTCGACTGTATTTTTCCCTTGAAGAATGTTTTTGAAGGATATACTTCCTGTTTTCTTCCCCTGATGTGTTCCTGTAATTTTTGTTGTACCAGTCCCACTTCCCTCACCCCTATAAGGATTTCTGTTGTTGTCTACCACGCCCCCTCTTATTCTCAGATTGAGAATTATTGTTGACAAAGGTGTGATTTTGTAGTCCCTGAGGTACTTTGTGTCCTGGAGTACTCTGCTCCCATGTATCAGATTTTGTGATCTGGTGGGATATCCAATTTGTTGTAATATAAGATTCTGCAATTGCTTTACAGAGTCGGTCTCTTTTACCCAAAGTAATTTTTATTTTTTTTTTTTCCGGCAGGGGTTTTGACAAAAACTTGGAAGTTGTGGGAACTTACCGGGGATCCATATTTTGTTGCCAGCTGAGAATGGCTTGTCCATGGATCTACAGATTCTCCTCGCCGCAGAGTGTGCTCTACATTCCCTGCGTTGTGGCCGCTGCTTCCCTTGGAGTGATCGTCCTTGCTGTGCTCGGATCCATCCTCTGCGGTCTCGTATTCCCCTATTCTTTTCTTGTTCCTGGTAGAAACCCTCGTCCAGTACATCGCTTTCGCCCAAAACCGAATTGGGTTTGCTGTGAAGGGCAATGGGTCGGATCTCTCCTTGTTGGGCTTCTTGTCACCATAGATCCTATTCCTCGTGTGATTTCCTCCATAAATAGTCCCTGGTTCCAGAGTTGGGGTCTTGTTTTCACCACTTCGGCTCTGATGTCCTGCTACAGCAGCCTTCAGCTCTGGTGCCTGTGTCATTTCCTGCAGAAAAAATGCATGCAGTGTTTTGACCTTGGCATAGATGTTGGGGCTCACCATGAGATCTATCACGGGCAGATCTGCGTTAACTTCACCTGGACTATTGACCTGGCACCCATCCTGCGCTACCCAGCCCTTCCAAAAGGCATCCTCTATTCCTTTTTCAGTTGATTAATCATCGAATCAGGTGCCTGACTATCTTCAAAAAACCCGTTCCTATGATCCCTTGTCCCTTTCTGGATAAATCGTATCAGATCTAGAGGGGCGAGTTCAGCCATGACCTGAATAGTGGTCGATCTGCCTCAGGGGAAGCGTATTTTGGTTTGTGGAGGAACCTGACAGCTGCTCTGCTGTGTGGACCTCGAACCCCCTTCCTGATTACTCCTATGCTCCCCCTACCTCTGGTCTGGTGTGCGGTGGCATTGCAGAGGGTAGATTTAGAAACCCTAGCCATCGCTCCTCCCTGCACAACAAAAAAATCAGTGTGGTTGAGATATTATCTCAAATAACTAAATTCGTAGGGAGATAAGTTGAAAATACAAGTTCAAAAAATATATTTTTTCCCTCCAAAATTTGATGAGGTAATCTAATCTTATTTTATTATTTCCACTATTATTTTATAATATTCCTTAGGAGGCCCATTTTAGACCTCAAAAATTCTCTAATGGGGGCAATTCAAGAGGGAGAATCTATTAAACTACTTTATTGTTGGGTTTGGGCATTGGTTGTGCATGCAATTGTGGTGGCCTAAAAGATTGAGGTGGTACAGGTTTCATTTGTTGAGGAAAAGTATTTGGTTGAGAACACTGAGTTTGAGGGTACAATGGATATGGTGCAGGATATGGCTATTGAGGTGGCATTGGTTATTGAAAAGTGGAATATGAAGGCCCTCTGCACCATTGTTTCCAAGGGTGGTTTTGGCCATACTGTTGAGAGTACCCTTGCCATGATATTGAATAATTCCAATTCTGAAGTGAATGTTGTTGTCCATGAAAATTGGGAATACTTTCTGCAGGTTCAAATCACATACCTAAACTTACCTATTGCCATAGTTTTTTCACTCCCATTGCATGCAGTGGTTAAGATGTTTGTTTTCCCTCTCAAATAATCACCTTTAAGCTTAGTATGGAGGGACACTTATCTATAAAGGTCCCCTGCACAAATGACACAATTATTAGTAACAATTGCAGGAAAATCATGTAGAGGGTGTTTTTGTCTACATTTTGGACAAAATATAGAAAGTGTAGCACGTTGATATTCTTGCTTCTTTTTAAATTATAAAATATCCAATTTCATATTAAATTTTCAACCAAGTTAGTTTTAAAATTTTCTAATAGATGTCCATGTTTAATTTTAGTAACACCAACTATTCCAGATTTGACATTTTTAAAATAATTATCCCTCAAACCTCTACTACACCTAGATTGGTTGCATGAATATCTCCTGCACAATTCACAAATCTAATCAAAATCCAATTGAGATACATAGACTTCTTGTCCTAACAAATTTAATACATTAATTGATTCATCCAAAAAACCTCATAAAAATATAGTTCTAGCAATATTTGGGTCTAATTTATGTTTGACCTTTAGAGACTATATAGAAACCTTTCAAAGTAGTCTTCAAAACTTTTGTCTTCCCGTTGTGTCATTCTAAAAATTTCATCTTGTAAATCATGAGCCTTACAATATTCCTGATATTTTCCAAGGACTATTCTTCTCATTTTGTCCCATGTTCAAACGGAATTTCCCCCAAACCCCATGAACTAGCATAGAGTTGCGTCCTTAAGTATGGTAGGGAAGAGTTTAAGTTTTTGGGCATTGAAAGAGTAATCATAGGTCTTGCACAGTACATCAAACTCAAAAATAAATGCATATGGGTCTTCATGAATCTTACCATGAAAGTGTGGGAAGGCTGATGGCGGAATATTTTTCATCTAGACTATAGAATCAAGGTCCACGATCAGGAACCCAAAAGTAAGTTCCTCCTGTGTAATGTTCTCACCACTTCCTTCACTGTGATCTACCATATTTTTGTTGTTTCCAATCCGGTTATACCCAATATCTAGTGATGGGGATTGAGGTTGATTGTTTATTATATTTTTCTTGCCTACAGACCCAACCACAGAAGGAGGATTAATTATAAAATTTACACTTTTATCACTTGTTGGTTGAGATACACCCAAATTGTTCTCTCCATAATCCAAGTGTAGTGTTGTGGCCTCGTTGGTATAGGTATATTTAGAATTCTTACTTGCAGCAAACCTAATGTTAGAGAATGGAATTTCAAAAATATTAGAGCTAACTTTACCCTTCTTATGTCTAGGACCCTTACCCCTTGCCATACATGTTTTTTAAAAAAAAAGGTATAGAATAAATCAAAGTAAATATTGTAAATCAACTTGTTTCCTTTCAATAACACTAAATAAAATGTTGCAATTGTTGCTAAAAAAATCACACCAAAAGTGGTCACTTATAGGAAAAGAACCAAACCTTCCTAACAACTAGCACAACAGAGGCACACCTCCTACTGAAAATAACACAGATTCTTACCTCTAGTGCTGGAAAAATCCAATCAAAAGTACATATTACCACAGTCTCATCCCTTAGTGCCTCATCGGTAATGGTGCCAAAATTTTGGGTGCAATATATTGGAGATTAATATACCAACATTTATTATCTCAATACAAGGTCTCGTAGACTTCGAGATGCATCATAGTTTATGCTAGAATAAGTCCTATGATAACCTGGAAACCAATATCTATCTGCTCAATCAACACTTTCATATTCCAAAAAATAGATCAGACTCTTGAATCCAAATCAATTATGCGACCCTAATGGAATTATTCACAAAATAAAATCCTAATTAATAGCCACTATGGTTTGTTGATTATGGATCCTTCTGGGTTGACAGACCTAGTGTATTGTTCAATCATCTAAAGGACAAAAGAGATCAGGAAACCATATAATATGCACACCTTCAATGAGGGAACAAAACTCCTAACACAAGCTCCTTTCAAGTTAACAAACCTAATGTATTGTTTAGTTGTCCAGAGAGAAAAAGGGATTAGTAATTCCTATAGTATACACACTCGTGAAGCAATAAAGGATAGAGTCTCCTTTCCCTGACTCCTTCTAGGAAGATAGACCTAATGTAATGTTCAGTTTTCTAGAGGACAAAAGGTTAACAAAGGTCTCTTCACAAGATTAAAGCACCCAAAAGAACCAGGCCCACAGTACACTCTATAAATAACATTACTCAATCTCAATCAGTAAACATGTCCTAATTTATCTAATTTATGTCACTACCATTTTCTTCTATCTCAACAATAAATATACTATAATAAAATTAAGGGATGCAACTTGTGATTATCATTGCCAAGATTTACTATGATCAAACCATACACTCTTTGCTTGATGTTAATATTGATATTGATTACAAATAAACAAAACAGAGTATATGAGGTGAGTATGGAAACACAAGCACTAATACCCAGATTCAAATCTTGACATATTATTATTAAAGGTTGTTTAAATATCGATCTTAACACAAAAGCCTTTGTCCTATAGGATCAACAATAAACAAACCAGATATGTATAAAGACATACATCAATAAGCCAAGTGAATAAATATAAATACAATGGTCTCCTTGAATGAAGTGTTTGAGCCTATTTTTATAAAGCCTACTCTATTATGTAACCAACTCAAATACCCTGTAAACAAACTCGATTAATTACAACCTTATGATGAAGATCAAGTTAAAAGATTTCTTATGCTCTTCAATACATCAAACACTTTAACAATCACGCATCTAAGAAACAAAGTATTACAAGGAAACAACTCTTTCAATGACTCAAACTCATCATCTATATTTTAGACCTTGCACTTTCACTCATGCATCTAGGAGATATGTAATACAAGGTGTGATCAATGCATCTTTAAATATTTCATGTCAGATTTGAAAGACCCACGATAGATCTATTCAAACTAACCCTCAAATCACAACATGGAAACCCATATCATACATTCACGAGACTATATATATATATATACATTCACGAGCGCATATATATATTACTAGAGTCTTGCATATATGAAACAAAGTTTTGTTGTGTAACAATAAAGGTTAAAAACGAATGTCAATCGTGTTCCTGAAGATTATACTAGAAGATATATCATAGTAACATAATATCAAGCCTTCATTTACCTCATATATGTGCACTCTTAAGAATTAATTCGATAATACTACAAATATAATGTCACTACATATCCTCACAATATTGAATTTCAACAAGCTTTAAATATGAAGAATATCAAACCATTCAACAATTATAACCTTAAGCCAAACCACAAGTTTTCATATATATATATATATATATATATATATATATATATATATAAATTAATATCAAAGCATAAAATAAACGAAGATAAAGAGGACAATGGGCTAAGTTGGTGGGCCTAAGCCAACCATCTCATTTTCCTTGAGAAACTAAATCAAGAAAACACAAATCGAAGACAATGTAGGAAGAGAATTGGCATCAAATTGATATTAAAGATGCAAGTCTTGATTCATGAGCTCAGAAATATCATAACCCAGTGGCTCTAGGAGTGATTCCAAGATTCAAAATGACAACATAATGCTAGAATAGAACTGCTAACTTGGCTTAGAGTTGAAGCTAGAACTTTATAATGTTTACAATAGAGATATGGGCTAAAACTAGACATAGTAGTTACAAGACTGGAAAAATACAGATTGAAATGATCCATCATGTATATCTATTTGGTAGCACTAGTTTGCTAAAGCTAGAGTGAAATGAATATTTCCTACAGAAGAATTCGGAAAGAAATCCTCATATCTTGATCAAATACCAAACTGAGTGTGAAACAGCATGCCCTTTGACCTAACTTGCATTAGTGGAATATGACAGTGTAAAAGTGTCTGTTCTTTTGTGCCCACGTGGTATTCTTCAAGTGGAAAAAGTGTACATGGCCACATATTTTGATTCCAGGTACCCAAACAAGGTGTAGGACCAGTGTACTTTTCATCAACAACACTTTTAAACAAAAATAAAGCTTTAACAAAGGACTTGAACTAAGGAATCTTGGCATTAATTTAAAAATATATCTTGTAACTTCAAAAACATTATCTAATGTATCATATTCACCCGTTATTATGTATAGTTAAGTTATACAGATGTGAAATAGGGAGTTTAGGAGAGGTAAAAAGGGACAACGTGATAGGAAAAACTCTTCAATTTCCAAAATCCACAGCCACCAAGTTATGTCGCACAAGCATGCAAGTCAACATGGCTAGAATTTTATGGATCTCAACAATCTTATAAATAATTGTAAGATGTTGCGAAAAGGTGTTAGGCCTTAGTCTAGGTGGATGAGGACCTAGTACTAGGTTGCACCTATTATTTTGTCTATCTTGTGCAAACCCATGATCCACTTCTTGGAATTCTCCCATGTCAAAGTAATTGACTTGGAGTCCTAGTTGAAACTCAACCCATAACTCCACCTAGAAGTATAGAGGTACCTCCCTATTATTACAGCGGAGTTTATTGAACACCATAAACCACCCATCCATCTAATTGTTTAGAAATGGTTAGTAGGTGCACCAATCCATAATCCATAGAAAAAAAAAAAAAAAAGTGTTGACTGGTAAAGGCTGGTTGTTTTTTGGGTCAACAAACATAGACAAAAAATATTTTTCAATAATGTTGAGGTCTCTAATTTAGTCTTTATTTAGAAATGTTCTATAGTGTTCATACATTCTATCCTTATAATAAAAAAAATTAGTTAACTAGCTTTGGGAGTTGGAGATGGATGATACAATTGAGATTAAGGACTTTGCAAGAGACACTCATAACATATCTTTGGTGTTTTAGAGATCCTGTCTCAGTGACCTCAATGTAACTAAGGATGCATCAATTTCATCATTTAGATTTCTTGCTTCTTGGTTTGGATTTCACTGTTCTAAATTTTGCTTTAGTGATGGTGGGTTTTGGTTTTGATTAGGTTCCATATTAACAAATTTCCTTGCAATTAAATACAATGATTGTGTATAGGGTATTATTTTGATTAATTTTTCCAATTTTGAACCAAATTTATTGTATTTTTTTTAATTGTTAAAATTCTTACTTGGGCTCCAAAGATGAGGTACTGTGTTGATTTGGCTCTCAAGGTTGTTTTGGAAGTAACATTTTTTCTCATTGTCTCCCATAAATGCATCATGTAGTCCTAGTATGGTAAAAATGGGGTCGCAAGTTCATAAATAAAAAATATTATTAAGAACACTTACATGTTCCTGGAGCATATGTGTATTCCTAACAACATGTGTGCATTCCTAATTCATGCTGAGCTAGAAACCTGACTAGCATCTCAATTGGAATCTCGGGCCTTATCGAGTGTGTATGCTTAAGAATGCATGTGTGTTCCTAAGCCATGCCAAGCTAGCAACCTGGTTGGCTTCTGATTGGAAACTCAAAATTTGTTGAGCATGGATGCATAGGAATGCACACATGTTCCTACAGGTGTGCATTCTTGATGGCCCCATTTCCACTTTTGAGGCCATCATCTTCATGCACCCACCCTAAAACTATACCTGATAATGACCAATAAACCAAACAACAAATATGAACACACATACATAAGGAAAGTAGGAGTTATATACTCCAACATTTCCCCATAATGACTACTTGTATTAATCTTTATCAATTGAGATCTTCATCTTCTTCCTCTCTGTAACAAATGCTTCACTATGACTTGAAGAACTTCCTAATTAACAGAGTCTACATATGGTCTAACCCGACACATTCAATTCGTACCTAGATCACATAGACATCACCAACATGTCAATGTCCATATAATGAAACAACCATATATTGGAATGCATGGGTACCTAACCATTGCAACCACCGGTTAACTAGGATGTCCTTCATGTACATGCTTCATTCAACCTATTGATGAATTCTCACTAAATGTAAAACCTCACCTTCTAGATTCTACAACCAACAATATGGTCCACTCATATGGAATCCAACCAACACATGACCAACCCCTCTAGGTGTTAAAGAACTCCCTAATAGAGGGTACTGAACTAAACTAGATAAGAACTATCCAAGTCATCAGGAACACATGATAAATGGGTATGCATGACTCTTTAGGTCGTACAAGTATATGCCATTTTCATATTACATAGATATGGGTACATACATTCTCCAACTCACAAAGATACCAAGTACTACAACTCTTCAAGGGTTGATCCAGTAAATCAAGCATAATATATAGACATGCTATAACTACAATGTGTGAATCACATTCCGATATGGTCATTGTTAGTGCCTAGATTTGCATACTTTTACTCACCCTTTTAACCTATTCTTTTTATCCATTTCACGTCAATTGTGGTTAATCGATATCTTAAAACGTACAGGTATACCTCTTGTCATGTTTTTATGGATTATTGGTCAATGAATCATAGTCATAGGGGAGTATTACCTAAGCGGCTTGCTAATTCAGTTATTTCTGTAGATTTGAAGGGAGAATGACCATGACTGTGATTCAGTGGATGATACTGTCAAAGCTGGCAGCGCTATCCTTGAACATTGGCTACAATAGTGAATCAATATCTCGATTGACACGCTGATATATTTTACATTTTGTTTCGTCCTGAAAACCACCATGTAATTAAAGGCAGACAATGTCGTAATGGGAACTATATTATTGACAACATGTATAAAGTAGATTTGCGAGCTGTGAAAACTATCGATGTTAAGAGTCATTAAGGTTATAGGAGAAACACTCTAACTCTAAGTCTGTAATAGCATACTTGTAATATTTCTTTAATTAATGATAGTTTGATCTTCTGAGCATATCGTGATTCGTTGATCTCGCCATAACCCTGATCAGGGAGTTAGGCCCACTCTCCTGACCAGGTGCTGCTGGATTAGATGTGTGTTAGGTTTATTTCCATGAGTTTATTGTTGTTGTGAATGTTTATCAATGTGTTGTTGTGAGTCCTAATTGTTGTTACTCTTATCGTTGTTACAGTTGTTACTTGTTGTTACTCTTATTTTTTGATACAGTATTGCTTCTTGTTACACATTGATGAATTTATAATTAATGTTCAATGTTGGGTAGGGAAACTCTAGCCTATATATGCAGTGCACGATAGCCTTGAAATAACTCGTAGAACCCCGAGTTGACAATTAAATGTGGATTGGGTGAATTGCATGATTCATACTTGGACACCAACATTTTGGCGTTGTTTCCATGGAGGCTATCAAAGGCGTGAAAGTACGACCAGTGTTGAACATAGGATTGATCTCTCATCCTAGGGAAGGAAGCTTACACCTTGCTCCAGGTCCTGAGTATTAGATCATTTGGTTGTTTGGTTTCTTGTTTTTCTTGTTTTTTAGGATTATTCTCTCGTCCTGGGGAAGGAAGTTTTTATCACCTTGCTCTAGGTCTGGAGCTTTAGATTTCTTTGTTCTGCTTTCATAAGTATTTCTCTCTCGTCCTGGGAAGCGAAGTTTTAGTTTTTGCCTTGTTTCAGGTCCTAAACTTGATTTTTTGTGATTTGTTTATTTTCTTTCTCTTGTTTTCTTTAGGGGCCACTCTCTCGTCCTAGGGAGGGAAGTTATTATCATGCTCCGGGTCTTGAGATTTTCATTTGTTTGAATGTTTCCCTTTTATTTCTTAATTGTATGAACAGAGACACCAATAAAAGGGGCAGAGGGAGACCCCCAAAAATAAAAGGGGTTGATTTAGGTAGAAAAACTTACATCCAAGAGATCATCTCAAGGGTTGAGTCTGGAGCATCGTCACGAGCTGTTGCTAGGGTAATATCTCATACGAGATCTGGAGGACAATCAGTTTCACAACCAGAACCTCCCCCAATAGCAGAAGTGAAATTTGGGGAAGAAGAAGTAGCAAGTAGAGGATCTGAGGAACTGCATATTGCAAGTTCAGAGGAAGAAGATTTGAGGGAATTCTTGGCACCATTTGATCAAGGGAGTGTTGTTAAACAACTTCAATCACCTGTTATAGAACAGCCAGAGCCAGAACCTGTTGAGATTCCAAGTGGGTATTGGCAGATATTCATGGCTCCTGCAACTTCTTTGATCAAATTTCCAATTGGAGATATCAGAGGTGATGTACCTATGAAGCCTATTCCTTTGACAGAACTACCTAATTTCGATGGTCTTACTTACAAGGATTCGGACACATTCCTTTTTGAATTCGATGTTGTTTTTCTGGGGTATGATTATATTTTTGATGCTCAGAAATTAAAGATAGTCCCCGATACTTTGAAGGGAACAGCTTTGAGATGGTTTATGGGTTTGGGGGGGAATCTATTACTACATGGGATGATATGAAGACGATTTTCCTCAAGAAATGTCAGGACTGTTGCAAATCTTAGGATGTAAAGGAAGAAATTTTTAAGATTATGCAGAAAGAGGATGAGAATATGGAACATTTTGTGGAACATTTTCAATATAGTCTGTAGAGATCAAACCACAGTCACCTGGATAAGAATATATAGAAGATGATCTTTCTCAAAGCACTGAGGGAGGAATCTCTGGAGCTATTGGACGTAGTAGGGAGAGGAGATATATCAAAGGAAGAATTTGATACCATTTGTGAATTATGCATCAAGTGTTCACGAGGAGCTGTGAGAAAGAGGCAGGGAATTCGAACTCTCAAAACATCCAGTGTGGAGTTACAAAGGCTGAAATTGGGAATTTGTTGGACAACCTAAGAACTAATATCATGAGCACATTATTATCGCAGCTAGATGTGTTGCAGGAAAAACATAAGCAGATGGAAGCAGAGAAGGCTATGTCTATTTTATGCCTTCAATGCAGGAAGAAGCATCCATTGAAGGAATGTACATTAAATTTCGTGGAGACTTGTGCGATATGTGAACATATTCATTCCACTAGCACTTTTCCGTCTCTTCCTGGATTGAAGGCACTCTTTCAGGGAACAAATGAAGAAGAAGATCAGCTTTCTTTTATGGGATCAAGGGAACCATGGCAACCACAGCTGCCGAACATGAATCAAAGTATGCCTCAAGACTCGTCTCATTATTTTAATAATATGAATTTTGGTCTGCAGTCTGCACCTTTTTCACCCTCTTGGCCACAATCTTACCAATATCCAATGCCTTTGAAACCCTGGTACCCTCAGTCTAGTCCAAATTCTTCATGGTCCCAAAATTGGCAAGGACCTCCTCCTCCTCCTTCAAGACAATCCTCCCATCCTATGCCACAACAATAGCTACATCTGCCTACTAATGCGCCCACTAGTAATCCTCCTCTTCATCCTCAACTGCTTGTCCAATCCAATCCAAATCCAAAATAATAGAGGGGATCAACAGGTTGAGACACTCAACCTCCCTGCATATAGTATTTCCATTATGGAATGCAACGAATTAAATATTCGATCTGGTTGGGCGATCAATACTCAGACTTCGCGTATAATTGTTGAACATACCGATGGTGAAGTCTTAGAACCATAATAAAGAACGATAGGGGATGAGTCAGCACAGATTTATATAAAGCAACAAACCCCTTCACAAACTGTTGTTACTAGATGATGTTAGATTGGTCCACCTTATCCAGAAAGATTATCTTTGAGAAAACAAAGTCCTTGTCCTGAATTTGAATTTTAGGGGAATTGCAGAATTTATTCGTTAAAATTATGTTACTTTAGGCTATGAAGGATGTACTGATTTATGCTAAGATAATTAAAGAGTATTTTTCTAAGAAACCTGGCAGAAAACCGAAGGACCCACTTACTATTCATGTCATGGGTAAATTATCAGATATAATGTTGGGGAAATCTATACTTGTCAAATACGGGGATCTTGGGAACCCGATTCTGATAGTACAGATTAATGGGGTGGATATCCCAAATGTACTGGTAGATTTGGGGGAAGCAATTAATGTTATAACCTCTGCAACCATGATTACCTTGGGTCTGTGGAACCTTAAACCAACTCCCACCGTCCTAGAATTGGCAGATCGGTCTACTATAAGACTGGTAGGGAAGCTGGAAGATATCACTATTTTGGTAGACTCATGGCAGTACCTCGTTGACCTTTTGGTTTTACATACCCAATCCCCAGTTGGTGGGCATCCTTTGATTTTAGGAAGACCTTGGCTTGCAACCGTAGATTCTTACATTGGGTGTCGGTTTGGAAACATGGTAATATCCAATGGGGAAGTTACAAAGAACCTTATCCTTTACCCCCCTGCAGAACCAAGTTCATCAAATAAACCTAGATTTACCTTGATACAAAAGTATCTACCTACCAAAGAGCCTGAATCTAAGAATGAATAAGTTAGACCCATCCTTACCATCAGCAAGGCTCTTTGTTTTAAGGATGAAATGAAGGACGATGCCATTAGCACCTTTCTCAGCAGTCCCAACTCCGTTTCTAATTCAACCTGTCAATTGTTAGAAATTGTCATGAGTTGCAATGTTCAGGAAGATATTGAACCAGAAATAGAAGTAGAAAATATTCCTGAAATTGTACCTCGTAATAGTGTTCCTATAGAAATTGAACCAGGGAAAACATTAAATATTAATCCTAACCTTTCACACTCCCAATCCGAACAGTTGTTTAAAGTCCTTCAGGAGAATAAAGAAGCCTTTTCTTGGGAGTATATAGATATGAAAGGCATCCCTATTGATTTATGTACTCATCATATATACATTAAAGAGGAATGTCTACCTATTAGGCAGCCACAAAGAAGAATGAATCTTGCCTTAAAAAACATTGTCAAAGATGAACTACAAAAGTTATTAGATATGGGTTTTATTTATCTCATATCGGACAGTCAATGTGTTTCCCCACTATTCATTGTTCCTAAGAAGAATGGAAAGTGGTGGATTTGCGTTGATTACAGGGAACTAAACAAAGCAACTCAGAAATACCTTTTTCCCTTACCCTTTATTGACCGAGTCCTTGATCATTAGTCAGGAAGGAGTTTTTCTCCTTTCTTAACAGGTTTAGTGGATACAATCAGATACAAATAGCTCCTTAGGATCAGGATAAAACTACCTTCACTTGCCCTTGGGGAACCTTTGTCTATCGAGTCCTTCCATTTGGCCTCTGTAACGCACCTGCTAACTTTCAAAGGGAAATATTAGGAATTTTCTTTGATCTAGTTAATGATAGTGTTGATATTTACATGGACAACTTCACCCCATATGGGTATTACTTTACAGAAGATTTGAAAAACTTAGATAAAGTACTTGAAAGATGCAAACAAACACATGTTTCTCCTAGCACAGTCAAATTTCATATGATGATGAGAGAAGGAATAGTGTTGGGACACTTGCTTTTAGCTACAGGAATTCATGTTGATCCTATGAAAGTAGAGGTAATATTAAAATTTCCTACACCTAAGACACTGAAACAGGTATGCAACTTTATTGGTTATGTTGGCTATTATAGGTGTTTCATAGAAAAAAAATCTAAAATAGCATTCTCACTTTTTCAATTGCTACCTAATGATACAAAATTTGTGTGGACATATGAATGTGAAGCAGCTTTTGTAGGAATCAAAGAACTAGTCTGCAAGGCTCCAATATTACATTGTCCTCACTGGAAGCTCCCATTTCACATCTCTATTGATGCTTCTCAAACAAAAGTAGGGGCGGTTTTGGGGCAACAAGAGGACAAGAAACCGTACGCAATTTACTATGTCAGCAAGAATTTGACCCCTACTAAATTAAATTATACAGTAACTAAAAATGATTTCTTGGATGTCATTTATGCTATTAATAAATTTGGGCATTATATCACAGTGTATCCTAATTTCGTGCACACTTATCATACAGCTATCAAGTATATGATGAACAAACCAATAACCCCTGATTGCGTTACAAGATGGAGTTATTGCTAATTCAAGAATTTGATATTACCATTGTAGATAAACCAGGGAAAGATAATGTAGTTGCAAATTTCTAATTCAAGGTTTTGGGGCCTTCTATTTTTCGTGATGCAAGGAAATATGTTAGAGGGTGCGATAGTTGCTGGCGGATGGGTCAGCCTGGTCAGGCGGATAAAATGTCATTACAGCCCCAACTAGCTCTTGAGCCCTTTGAAAAATGAGCTATCGATTTCATTGGCCCATTTAATCTGCCTTCATAGTAGAAATTTCACATTTTGGATTTCACGGATTACGTGACAAAGTGGGTAGAGGCCAAGGTTGTTGTGAAAGCAATAGAACAGGTTGTCTCAGACTTTTTATTTGAAGAAATTCTTGCATGGTACAGAGCTCCTAGAGAGATAGTTTCAGATGGAGGGGCACAGTTTACATCACATATGATAGCAGGACTTATGAAAATGTATGGAATCAAGCATAGGGTAACATCTCCATATCACCCTAAGGCAAATGGTCGAGTCAAAATTACAAACAAGGTACTAGAGAATATTCTTACAAAGACTATAGCAAACCATCATCAGAATTGGACTAAAAATCTTCCTGAGGCACTGTGGGTGTATAGAACAACATGGAGTAACACAACAGGGTTCTCACCATACGATTTTGTTTATGGGAAATCCCCTTTCTTTCTAGTGGAATTCAAAATTAAGACGCTGAGGACAACCCTTGAAGTAGGTTTAGATCTTTCAGAAGCCCAGAAACACCGACTGTAATAGTTGAATGAATTGGATGAAATTCATTTGGTAGCTGTCAAAAATACTATTGCAATCCAGCAGGATCGAACTAAATGGCATGACAAATTCATTAAGAAAAGGGTGTTTCAAAGAGGAGATTGTGCATTACTCTATGATTCTCTATTCAAGGATTTTAAGGGAAAACTCTGCTCCATGTGCATGGGACCATATGAAGTTGACACGGTGTTTGATAATGGGACTATTAGACTTATAACAATTGATGAGGCACATACTCCTTTGATCGTGAATGGACATCGTCTCATATTATATCACCGTCCAGCTTCAAGGGACTCCTTTATTAAATATCTCTCTGATAACTATGTTTTTGAAGTTATTAGTGCATGGAATTCCTCCTCTACACCCATGATCTAAAAAAAAACAATAATATATATCTATATATCTAATATAATAAAATGTTGTTACTACTCTATCATTCTTTTTTTTCATGCAGGTATCTCACTGGTGTTTTTACTCCTTCAGTGATGTTACTTTGATCATGGCAATTTTATCTAAGTACTTCACTGGTGATGTTACTCCTTTGGTGTTGTTACTCTGATCATGGCAATTTTTCCTAAGTACTTCACTGGTGTTGTTACTCCTTCAGTGATGTTACTCTGATCGTTGTGATTTTGTCTAGGTACTTCATTGGTGTTGTTACTCCTCTAGTGTTGTTACTCGTCCAGTGTTGTTACTCTATCACGATTCCGTTTAAGTATCCTGGTGTTGTTACTTCGTCACAATTTTGTCTAAGTATCCTGGTGTTGTTACTCCATCGTGATTTCGTCTAAGTATTTTGTTGTTGTTACTCCATCGCAATTCCGACTAAGTGTTCAAGAAGTGTTGTTACTCCTCGAGTGTTGTTACTCCTCGGGTGTTGTTACTCCCTCGATGTTGTTACTCCTTGGGTGTTGTTACTCCCTCCGTTGTTGTTACTCCGTCAAGGTAAGTTTCCAGGTACATCCCCGATCGACTTTGTGGATTTGATTGATAATTCATGTGACATGACTCGATATGACTGCAGACATTCATCCCTTAGTTGGGGGGGGGCACTATAATAAATGAAAAGGATGCCATAATTAAATTACAATAATGACTTGTTAGTATCATTATTGAACCTTGTTCTAAAGAGTGTACACTCCACGATTTCCACCATACTTCGCACGATTACCCATATACATCAGGACTTGAAGTTAGTACTATTGTAATAATGAACGGTCCCTTCAAATGATGCGAAGTAATTACCATAATTACCACTCATTATTACCATTATTCGCCATGGATTTTTCATATTTCACTGTTATCCTCCCGATTTTCACTCTCACTGCACCCCATCACTATCACAACTCTCTCACTGCAAATCTACCTGCCGACACTCCTCCTCGATAGTCTGTTGTTACTTCAAAGTTTTGTTACATAGCCATTGCAGAATGGGTGGGCAGGTTGGGGGCACAAATTAGAAAGCACAGAGCAGGTTTGATGCAATGCAGATGTTTGGCAAGTCTTCTTGGATGCGGGATGGCATGTGTATTTCGAGAGGCTACAAGGATTTGACAAAGCCATCATAGTTGAATTTGCGTTAAACCTGGAAGGAAATCATTCCAGAGTTCGTGGGTTGGATATTTCTGTCACGGAGGAAGCTATTTCAATTTCCAGTGGGTTGTAGTGAGGAGGTGAGAAATGGTTCTCTCAGAAGTCTCCTCTGCTAGAGTTTTCGAAATTGTTTTTGCAGGCTGGGGAGACAACGGTCCAGAAAGGAAGAGGGTATGATCGTAAATCTCTGCCATACCCATGGGCTGAGGTGGCGTATTTTTTTATGAGGTATGTTACCTACGAAGTTCATTTCTCTACACTATTTAAGTATCATTTCAAACTCCTTACATGCCTTCAGTTTTGGCATGCACAAGTTCATTATTTAGACATGTCATATTTCTTATGGAGCATCCTTCACTTAATGGTGCAATCTGACCGCTGGTATTGACAACCATTAGCGGTTCTCACAAATCATGGGTTAGTTAGATTATTGGTGGTGCATGCTCTGTCTTGAACCTTCGTGGCTTGGCCAAAATTCACTGAGGTAGCGGAGGAAGAACTTGCATGTATGTTGCCTACAGGGGAGGAGGAAGAAGACTTAGCAGTGGAAGAAGAGGCCACAGACGACATTGTTCCAGTGTCGCCTGTTGGCTCAACATAAATAGACACAATGGAGATAGAAGAGAGTGTAGTCGATGCTGCTCCACAAGAACCAGTGTCAACTACCAATTTAAGAGGAGAATCGCCGCCATTGGATGCAGCTACAGATGGTGCTGACACATAAGAACTAACATCACATGTTCAAGCAATTGAAGAACCTTTGGTTGAAAATGTAGGTGGTGTTGACACACAAGAACCAGCATCACATGTTCAAGCAGTTGAAGAACCTTTGGCTGAAAATGTAGGTGGAATTGACACACAAGAACCAGAACCACCTGTCCAAGCAGTTGAAGAACCTTTGGTTGAAAAAGTAGGTGGTGTTGACACACAAGAACCATCATCACCTATTCAAGCAGTTGAAGAACCTTTGGTTGAAAATGTAGGTGGTGTTGACATACAAGAACCAACACCACTTGTCTAAGCAGTTGAAGAATCTTTGGATGAAAGTATAGGCGGTGTTGCCACACAAGAACCAGCACCACCTACTCAAATGAATGTGGAACTTTTGGAGGAAATAGGGGCCGCAGTTGATACTAATCCACAAGATCCATTTCTGGTTGTTGGGCAGAAGGATTATTTGGAAGAAGCATAGGTAGAAGGATAAAAACAGTCGGTGAACATAGAAGAAGAAGGAGGAGGGCCTACGTCAACAAGCATTGAGAGAATGGAAATTGATGAAATTATTACTCGCTCTCATTTTCTTGCGTATTTTCCAAAAGGGGCAAGTAAATCTCATTCCTCCATATGCACAGAGAAAGAAAAAGCTTCTCCCCTGATCCTAAAATTTGTTGGGACAGTTAGAGGAACCATTATCGACATTGTTACTCAAAAAACAGTGTCAACTGGTGAAAGAATTGAGAAAATTGAAGGGTTAGTGGTCGACACTTCCACAGAAGAACCATTGTCAACCGAAGGACAAAATGAAGAAGCTATGGTCGGTACTACTTCTACAGAAACCATTACTAAGTAGATGGAAGAGGATGTTGTTGATCAGACTAACCCGCAAGGGATAGAGACCATTCCTAAACAAATGGAAGAGGATGTTGCTGATAAGACTAACCTGCAAGGGCTAGAAACCATTCCCGCGCAGATGGAAGAGGATGTTGCTAATCATACTAACCCGCAAGGGCTAAAGACCATTCCTGAGAAGATGGAAGAGTATGTTGCTAATAAGACTAACCCGCAAGGGCTGGGAACCATTCTTGAACAATGGAAGAGGGCGGTCAGGCAACAGAGCAACTACAAGAAGAGGGTGTCAAAGACACTACCCCACAAGACCCTGCAGTGAATCCAGAGCCATAGAGGGAATACATAGAGATCCTAAGACCTAAAGAAGGAGATGGCAAGATTGTTCCCCGAGTCGAAGAACAAGTGGAAGAAATCAAGTAAAACAAGAACCAGTTAACAAATTTGTCAACATCAACCCACCAGGCCCTAGACCAGCTACGAGACCTGTGGAAGAAGTTGTTGTAAAACAAGAGTTCATTGAGAAATGTGCAAAAAGGAGACCCCCTCTTAAGGAAAGATATCAGTCACAATTCAAAGAAAACATGTAGTTGAAATTGGAAATCATTAAATTGAGAAAACAGGTACAGTGCTTACGAAGAAGAGTGAGGAAGCACAAGAAAAATGTTGTGAAGCCCCGGCTTGAAATTGTTTAAGTGGCAGCACAGACCAAATCTAGGCCAACGACTTCAACAGCTACATAGACATAATTGTTTTTATATGTGATCGAAGCACATGAGTTTGTCATGATTGTAGAAATACAGAAGTGGCAAGCTACAGCAGCTCGCCTTCAACAGGGGACCACTCCTTTAGAAGCCCACCAGGAAGGAATAAGGGAAATTCACGAGCAATCTGCGAAAACAGTCTTCGGCTACATAGAATAGATAGAGAAGGAAAAGCAGAAGTAGGAGAGACAGAAAAAGCGAATTGAGGGACTCGAAGAACAAGTGAAGCTATTAAAGGTCGATAAGGAAGAAATATTTACTTTGGCACAACAGGTATTGGTTTTTCGACCCCCTGCTCATAGCTATGCTTTGTTCCTCCATGAACAGTATCTATTATTTTGTTTAGTAAGTTTCCACCACGAGCTTAGTCATGAGATGGAAAATTCAATGCAGTTTCTGTGCATCTTGAGATGCCACAATATTTTGGATCAACACTTGATGTGCGAGTTGTACAAGGATTATTACTTTATGGGAAGTGATAAATCATTTAACCCAGTTCCATATGTAGGAGACATTCAATTGAGAGCCTTTACCTCCTACGCAGTTAATCTAGTTAAATGGAAGAAGGCCTTCGACACATTCGAAAAGAATCAGGCAAATAGGCCACTTGTCATTCGGATGGAGAATTGTCAGTCTGTGAATGTTTATAACAAACATGAAACCCTCTTAGGGATCGACGAATGGAAATAATATATGTTGGCAACCCAAAAATGGTGTGTTGATATATGTACAAAACAAATCTTTACTTGTCAAGAGGAGGCCCGGGACAGCTTCCAGAAATAGTGGATGCTATCTTCATCAGTCGTTAGGATACGAGTGCCTTTTGGGGCCCCCAATTTTGCTCGAGCTCTAAACAAGGTACCTTGGTATATTGAATGCATGCAGCTTCGTGGGGTCCGATGGATGGGTTTGAGGTTTCGATTTCCCATTATCTGGATGTTATTCGATCAATACACTCTAGCTTATGAGGTAGGCGAGGATTGGTGGAAGGAAGTCATCCAGACATATGGATATAAGCCTCCAGGGATAGAGATGTCTACAAAATACGATCTCGCACAACTTCATGTTGATCATCGCACTTTCAACCCTAATCTGCGCAGGTGACAAATTACATGAGGACATGCAGTAAGGCCAGTTGGGGGGAGATGTTGGTGGCTAGATTTTGCATACTTTTACTCACCCTTTTACCCTGTTCTTTTTATCCATTTCACGCCAATAGTGGTTAATTGATATCTTAAAATGCACAGGTATACCTCTTGTCATGTATTTATGGATTATTGGTCAATGAAGCATAGTCGTAGGGGATTATTACCTAATCATCTTTCTAATTCAGTTATTTCTGCAAATTTGAAGGGAGAATGACTAGGACTGTGATTCATTGGATGATATTGTCAAAGTTGGCAGCGTTATCCTTGAACATTGGCTGCAACACTGAATCAATATATCGATTGACACACTGTTATCTTTTACATTTTGTATCGTTCTGAAAATCACCGTGTAATTAAAGGTAGACAGTGACTTAATTCTGGGAACTGTAATATTAACAAAATTTATAAAGTAGAGTTGTGAGTTGTGAAAGCTATTACTATTAAGATTCATTAAGGTTACAAGAGAAACACTTTAACTCTGAGTCTGTAATAGAATACTTGTAATATTTCTTTAATTAATGACAGTTTGATCTTCTGAGCATATCATGATCCATTGATCTCGCCACAGCCCTAATCAAGGTGTTGGGCCCACTCTCCTAACCAGGTGTTGTTGGATTAGATGTGTGTTAGGTTTATTTCTGTTAGTTTATTGTTTTTGTGAATGTTTATCAGTGTGTTGTTGTGAGTCTTAATTGTTGTTACTCTTATTGTTGTTACAGTTGTTACTTGTTGTTACACTTATTTGCTTTTACAGTATTGATTGTTGTTACACATTGACGAATTTATAATTAATTTTCAATGTTGGGTAGGGAAACTGTGGCCTGCACATACAGTGCACGATAGGCTTGAAATAACTCGTAGAACCCCGAGTTGACAATTAAATGTGGATTGGGTGAATTGAATGGTTCGTACTTGGACACCAACAGTCATGAGTTTGGTATCATTCACACAATTTTACCATAGTTTTTCCATTTGATCTTGATCATTGTTGCTCCATCAAATATTTGCTACTACCATAGTGCTTCAACATGCACTGTCACCTTCTTATCTTCTCTCTTAGCTGAAACTCAATGATGGGAGTACCAATCTCTTTATCATATGCAGGACCCTTTTGGCCACATTGATGTGAACTCATCATTCCCCTCTAAAAATTCATCCTACAAATAATCTTGGTTTCTCAAAGGAGAATAATGCAACTAGCTTCAACCTCAAAAAGTGTCCATGCTCCTCCCTTCATCTAAAGAAATATTATTATAGGACATTTTGTCACATCCGATCAGTGAGCCTCCTAATGGGATAAATCAAAATCCTATTCCCCCTTGTCACCATATTGCATAAATCCCTAAGCATGTATCTTTAATTTCCTAGAATTTGAGCCCTAAACTGCATCATCTAAGCCAGTTTTAGGACCAACCCTCCCTGTAAGCCTATTGGGGTGCATTCACCAGCAGATTTCTCCATTATGGCTTACGTTGGTCACAAACAAGTTGCTCCTTTTGCACCTATGTTGGTTCTAGAAATCTGGGAGAATGATCGGGATTCTAGAAGCTTCACCTTTTAGGAGTTTCCAAAAGTTATTATAAATACTTACCTTGGATAAATCATTTGGACCTTATCCATCCCTACATTGGAGTTTTCACCACTTATCCTTTGATCCTTTCCCTCCATCAAAGGTGGATCTCAAGCCTAGATTGGTAAATAGATAAGAATTCATGAACTACCTATCCTTCGTATATATTTACCTCATTCCACAAGCACCTGGTTAGTTTTTGGGTTGGATTTTGGAGAGTGATTCTACCCTTATGTTGTTTTCATGAGTGGTTATTATCTCATGCATTTAGGGTGATTGGAGGTGCATATTGTGAGAAGGAAAGGACAAGTCAACAACTTGGAGGAGATCTTCTACAATATCAACGGATACTTATGGTTGCAATCTCCTTCCATTTATATTAATGCAAAGAATTAATTGTTTTTCTATATGTGGTGTTGTTATTTCATTTATTTCAATACCATGTTGATATATTGAATGACGTACTTAGATGATGCTACATACATCTCTTAGTTTCTTGGCTTGTGTTATCTGACTGTGCAGGTTCTAATTTTGGAATTCGGTGCTGGGATTGGAGCTTCCAAGGCAAAGAAGGAGCGAAGCATGCGAAGGATTCCAGGTAGGCCTCACTCCATCATCTATTTACTTCAAGGAAAAGCATTGTGATCCTTGTCTCTCTTTTGTTCTAGATTAGCCACCGACCTAGGGGAGATACTTTTGTACGCAATCGTAAATCTTGTATAATAAATTGGCGACGCCACTGGGGTACGGTTAATTTCCTTGGTGGTTTCCTTGTCCATTGTGATTTTCTTACCTCTTCTTCAGACCTTTATTGTCTCACTCCGTCCTAAATAGACCTAGGAAGCCCTTTCATTGAGTTTCACTTGCATTTTTAGTGTCAGAACCCTTTATCACAACACCTTGTGGTCTAGAGACAGTGTGTTGCAGTGCACCCTAGCCTTCTCTACACTTGTGTTGCATTGCAACCTGACCCTTTCAGCACTTGTTATGGTATCAGTTTGATGCAAAAAAAAAATGTGATTTTCTCTCTGATTAATGTTGTTCCAGTTGGTCCTCCTTATGTCCCTGAGTGTGTCTCGGTCTCTCATAAACCTCCATTTGGCTTGCTTTTTATTTTTAGCGCCTTTGATAATAATTTGTTTAGATTTTATTTTGTTCTTGTCATTAGGTCATTAGCAAACTAAATTTTTTATTCATTGAGTGCTTGAAATAATTGGTGTTTTAGTCATCATTTTGGACAGTTTTCTTTTATCAATGATTAGATAAATATCTTAGTTTTCATATGAAAATTAAGTGGAATCCAAAAGAAAAATCTTATGTATCATGCATTTCATATGGGGCTTTGATTTTGATTGGAAAAGTGAAGTTGAGGAGATTGATTGTTGCATCGCTTATTTGTTGCATTTTTTATTGATTTCTTCTTCCCCTACTTAGTTAGGCCTTTCATTATTAAAACGAAAATGAAAAGAGTTATTTTTGTCATATTAGTTGCATCATAGGCGTGTTTAGGTGGCATTGCATTTTGAGCCTTGAAACTCAAATCTAATTCAAGAACACTCTAAAATTCATCTCAATTAGCCTAAGGAGCATTTGAAACTTAATGACACACATAGAGGTCAAGGCTAGAGATGTGTTTCAGCGTCGTTAAACGTAGGAGATATCATTTTTTGTCAGAGTTACAATTTGGAGGTGATACCTCATTCCACGTATGTAAGTGTATAGGATCGTTCTCCACATACCTTCGGGTATATCGAATGGCGCTCCACGCATGATAAGTATATGGGAACACTCTCATCAAATGGTTACACTTTAGACAACACTACTTTAAACTGCACTCCCACGTACCGTCAAGTATATTTTGGGAGTCCCCTATAGGATGTTATCCATCCATAGGTAATTGAGCCAGCTGCCTTGTATACCATGATACATCGAACACATCATTCATGGAGATTTCCTGCACATGCGTTAAGTCCTTGGTTCACCAAGGTGTATATTGTAGTTCACAGTTTATTGGTAAATATGTATGCCTAGTTACCCCTTTGTTTTGTTTATGTCTTTAATTTCTAAAATCAATTAATTGATCGTGGAACAACATCCTCCCCGTGGAACTACTCCCTAGTAGATCTTAGGTTGAGACTAATGGCAACAGTTCCTGAGTATACCAATCAAGGAAACCCATTTGATGGGAATCCTAGTCCTTTTCCTCCTTTTGGAAATATTGATGCTCCTTATATGGCAACAATGTCCCTTCCTGGATTTACCATTAGTTTTCTAGTTTGGTTGTTTTGGTTCTGAATGTCGAGACTGCTTCTCGACCAAGTTCTCCTCCACCTGAACAACGTCAACCTCAAGTTGATCTTAAATTTGACCCTTTGCCTTCTTCGGTTGTTCGGTCTTCTTCCTCCTCTTCCTCTTTATCTGGTGAAATCCTCAAAGTTAGTAACCAGGTGATTAAGAAGAAGAATAAAAATAAGCAGGGGAACAACCATTACTACGAACACAACTGGTATGGACAAATCTTCCAATCAACCCCGTAAATTTAAATTCCCTTGCATGCTTAGTAAGGGTGATCACCTTCGTAGAGATTGTCCTGGTATTCCAAAGGTATCATAAGTGTGGTCCACAGGCTCACATCAGCCTTTGTTGTCAGCTTTTGGAGATGTTGGTGACAAAGCCTCAAATAGTGATCGTAAGGTCCATGGGAAAAAGGGTAAAGTCAAATTTCCCTGTAATTTATATGAAGGGAATCATCCTATTCACCTTTATCCTTATATGGAAAATTGTTGGAAAACCTTACAGGTTCTCATCCACGACTTCCAGTTGGTTACCGGAAGCTTTCTCCCAATCCTCCACTAGTTGATGAATTGATTGATCAGAATCTGAACCCCATCAATCCCACTCTCTTTGAATGTGAATCCCATTATTTTTTTCCTGACCAACCATTGGTTGAGAAAATGGTTGACTTGGTTCCACCTTTGATTAATCATACCCTTCCTATAGAGAGTGAACTTCATGCCGCTCAGGTTCTTCTCATTTTTTCAGGTTCCAATGAACTCGAGGATAGTTCTCCCATTCCCACGGCACAAGAGATAAATTCTCCCATTCCCACAGAACTGGAGAGCAATCCTCCCATTCCCATAGCACAATGGGGCAGTTTTCCCATTTCCACGGCACCCCCTCTAAGTAGTATGGGCACTTCCTTTGATTGAAGTTGAATGGCAGGATATCATCTTCCTTCTTATGTGCCCTTCCAGATCATAGTACATGATTCTAATGTGGTTGTGCCTAGCACAATCATAGATGAGGGCGCATATGTTAGTATTATGTCCTCAACTACTTGGAAAGCTTTATATTCTCCGCATTTTATGCCTGTTACACAGAATATGTTGCCTTTTAACATAGGAACCAGTCAATCATTAGGGATCCTTCCTAAGTTTCCTATTACTTTCGGAGGAAAGGTTACCTATATCGATGTGATGGTAGTCCAAGGCCCTTTGGATTTTAATTTACTCCTTGGGCGTGACTATGTTTATGTCATGGGAGCTCTTGCCTCTTCGTTCTTTCGTGTGATGTGTTTCTCGTATGAAGGAAGAATCGTGACTATTGACCAGTTTTCATTTTTTGGCCCTAATTTGACTCACAAAAAACCATCTTCCCTAAATGCTCCTTATATGCAAGTGGTATCGCCCCTGCCACAAATTAATTATGTGGCAACCTGTTCAATGTTCGCATCTACTGATGATATAGTAGGTGATATAGTGCATCATTTACTGGGGCATTGGAGTCTGATCTATCCATTGGATCCTTTGATCCCTTCCAAAGCATTGTTCTCCCATCTGATGAGAACCTATTGGAAGCCATGGTCTCTTGGAGGTCATGATCTAATTTCGAAGCAGAGTTCCTTGTCTTGTGTCAAGCTCATTAAAAAATGAAACATGGTGTCGGAGCAGTGTTCCTTGTCTTCTATCAAACTCGTTAAAAAATGAAACAAGGTGTTGGAGCAGAGTTCCTTTTCTTGTGTCAAGCTCGTAAAAAAATGAAACAAAGTGTTGGAGTAGAGTTCCTTTTCTTGTGTCAAGCTCGTTAAAAAATGAAACAAGGTCCTGGAGCAGAGTTCCTTGTCTTGTGTCAAGCTCATTAAAAAATGAAACAAGGTCCTTGGAGCAGAGTTCCTTTTCTTGTGTCAAGCTCCTTAAAAAATGAAAAAAGGTCCTCAAATCAGAGTTCCTTGTCTTGTGTCAAGCTCCCTAAAAAATGAACAATGTCCTCAGAGCAGAGTTCCTTGTCTTGTGTCAAGCTCCTTAAAAAATGAAACAAGGTCCCTGGAGAAAAGTTTCTTGTCTTGTGTCAAGCTCGTTAAAAAATGAAACAAGGTTTCGAAGCAATGTTCCTTGCCTTGTGTCGAGCTCGTTAAAAAATGAAACAAGTTGTCAGAGAAGAGTTCCTTTTCTTGTGTCAAACTCATTAAAAAATGAAACAAGGTCTATGAGGATAGTTATTTTACTATGTCAACCTCATTAAAAAATGAAATAGGTTCCTTGGAGCAGAGTTCCTTTTTCTTGTGTCAAGCTCCTTAAAAAATGAAACAAGGTTCCTTGAGCAGAGTTCCTTGTCTTGTGTCAATCTCATTAAAAATAAAACAAGGTGTCATGGGCATAGTTATTTTCCTATGTCAAGCTCGTTAAAAAATGAAACAAATCCCCTTCCAATTCAAGTCTTTGATTAGATATCATAAATTCCAAGTTGATTCTTTCACTTGATCTCGTAAATGAACCTTCATTCCATCCATCTATTAGTACTTAATAGTCTACTTAGGTGTATGAAATGAAGCTTGGGGGGCATGTACCTCGAATTGAGTCATTATGCTGGGGGCATGCAAAATTATTTCAAGCACATTTTTTCTCTGCTTCAAGCTTGTGTAAAAATGAAACCACTTTCAAGCATAGTTTCCCATGTTTCAAGCTTGCGTAAAAATGAAACCAATTTCAAGCATATTTTCCCATGTTTCAAGATTCTTTATAAATGAAACTATTCCCATTTTAACTCTCGTGATTTCCACTTTTATCAGCCTGTTTTTGCCAAATGATCCTTGGTTTTCTCATTTCATCATCACCATCTGCTTGGCTGATCATACGCTTTCACTTGGTTTTTTTACCCTTTCCTGAGGAACCACTGCAATGAGTGGTATTATTAGCTAGCCTCTTGACCTTTGCGTGTTTTTAGAAGCTCCATAATGACCTAAAGCAATTGCTACCCTTTATACAACTCATTCCTCCAGGAGGACTCCTCTTTCAGCTCTTTTCAAACTCCAAAAATATGAAAATATTGTCGAGCACTTGTCTTTTTGAACTCGTAAAAGTAAATGAAAATATGTCTACTCAGTATAAGTTTAACCCTTTTTCGGACTGAGATAGACTAGCTATGAAAAAGGAATACCTTAGTCAAACATAGCTAAGAGATTCTTGTGGGTATTGTTTTCTACGTTTTCGAACTAAAGGACTACCTACAAAAAGGGACATTTGGAGTTTTATTTTCCGCCTCTTTATCAAACTCTCTAAACATGAAAAGGATTTTGATTTTTACCTTCATTGGACTCGTAAAAACATCAAACAGTGATGGAATTGTCAAACATGACAAGGTCGAACCACTCCTTCTCAGGGTTCGTTAAATATACTCAAAGGGATTCATCCAAAGGATGAACTTACAGATCAAGCATATGTTATCCTCCTCAAGCTTGTTAAAAAATAAAGAGGTACTAACCAGTATGGTTGGGGAAATTGGGAAAACAAGGGATTCCATTTTGCTAATGGCAGTGAGTCTCTCTTGAACATGACACTCTTCCACTTCATCTTTGTGGTTGTTGGGTTGGGTAATTTGCTTATATTTTGGTTATCATACCATTTTTAGAGTCTCCATCTCAGTTTGGGTCAATGCTGCCAACTCCATTCAGAGTCATTAGTGTGTTCAAGGGAAGTCATTCAGTTGATCTCCGCTAAAATACTCTTAAGCCTTCATTTCATATTTTCATTTCCTGATCCAGTTCCATGTCAACATCATTATGATCACTCTGTCTCAATCATCATACCTGTTTTGTGTCATTTATGGGGGATACATCAAGGCCCTCTTGCGACGGGTCACTTCTTGTTGACATCAACACATCATCCAAGAAGTTGACTTAGAAACACCCCCTAGTACCTTGGTGCTTCAATACATCAATGTAAAGTTTCCTCGCTCTCGGCTACAGGTTTACATCAATGGCCTTCGACTGAAAGATTCTATGTGGTGTTCGACATCAGTTCATTTATTCACACCATATGGATTGTACTATGGTACCTTGAGAACCATTAACATCATTGGTGGTTTCTTTCGCGTCTATTAATGGCTTACATCATTATTTGATAATCAGATGGTGTCTACCATGTTCGACTCCGGCTCATTGATTCACATGGTTAGACTTGTACTTTGATTGGTTGTGTGAACAAGATAGAAGACCTCGGATCTATTTTCATCCATCCGGACTGAGATTTCAAGATTATACATAGATCACAATGTATGGTGGCCATGATCATTTTGACAGTCATACAGTCATGGGTCCACCAATTGCATATGTGGACACGTTATATGATCATTGTACATGTTATGTTAGCTTATGAGCTTAGTATGGATATGCCTTCCTCAGCGTACAAAGATGGCATGTTGTAAATGTATTGTAACAGATGAATCTCACAGGTTGTCCTTGATCCCTACTTGTCACAAGGTAAAGCACTTCAATCATCAGTCATCATATTTGACTTTGCACTTTAGGGGGCATTATTTTATAGGCCATTTTGTCACATCCGATTAGTGAGCCTCCTAATGGGATCAATCAACATCCTATCCCCCCTTGTCACCATATTTCACAAATCCCTAAGCATGTACCTTTCATTTCCCGTAATTTGATCCCTAAATTGCATCATCTAAGCCAGTTTGAGGACCAACACTCCCTATAAGCCTACTGGGGTGCATTCACCAATAGGTTTCTCCATTGTGGTCTGTGTTGATCAGTGGCAGATTGCTCCCCTTGGCACCTACGTTGGTTCTATAAATCCAGGAGAATGATCGAGATTACAGAAGCTTCACCTTCTAGGAGTTTCTAGAAGTTGTTAGAACTACTCACCTTGGATAAATCATTCGGATCCTATCCATATCTACATTGGAGTTGTCACCACTTATCCTTTGATCCTATCCCTCCATCAAAGGTGGATCTCAAGCTTAGATTGGTAAATGGATAAGAATTCATGAACTACCTCTCCTTCCTATATATTTACCTCATTCCACAAGCACCTGGTTAGTTTTTGGGTTGGCTTTTGGAGAGTGATTCTTCCCTTATGAGTATCAACATTAACTTGTTCTTATTTGGTGTTTCCAAGCACAAAATAGCAATCAATTCTAACAAATTGCATTACCTTACTGAGTTGATCTAGCTCAACATTCTTCTCTTCCTAACTCTAGATAAATTCAAAAACACATTCTACTTTATCATGATTGAATATTTCTAGAGTCAACGTTGGTGGAGTCACACAGGTCTCCTTCTTGTGAATAATTTATTTAAGCTTCTTCTCCTTTAGCACAGATATGATTACAAAATTCCCTTTGTAGAACATTTGTTCAACAATTTAGCATGTATTCATCTTCACTTATTCCCTTACGCATTATGGATATCACCTTTGTGATGGTGGGAGCAATCCCTCGCAACAGTGGCAACAATTGAGCATAAATCTACAAATATTCTTGATCTCCTTGATTCTCTCCAACTCTCCTTGACCCCAATCTTTACTATTACCTCCAAATCTCCATCATACAAACTTGTTTGTTTCATGCTTTTATTTTCATCGCCATAATTGCAACAATTATCAATCACCCAAATCCTTCCACTTGGTTGTGACCCTGGTACCTTCTCCTTTAGCAACAATTGACCTCTCTCTTGGCCCTCATATTCCTGGATATTCCCAGAATCTTCAATCGACATAAGGATGTCCATCATGACCATGTCCAAGAAGTGTGTGTGCTTGATGATGCCCTTGAAACAACCACTAAATTTATCATTAGCCACAAATTATTCATGTAATTTTCTTCAAACAACTAGTCTTCTTCAAGGGATCTTTGATTTTGGCACCAAATATATCTCATGGCATATTCCTAACATAGGTTGGTCAAATACACCTTTAGTTTTCATTGTAATCAATCATCACTTCTTCCATGATGACTACCATGGCAGCTGGGTAATAACCATGCCATCCATATCTTTTCCATCAACCTCAATACCTAACATCTCTCATGTAGGTGATACTTAACATAAACAAGATCACAATTTTGAATCCCACCGAGTGTATACAATTGCCAAACTTGAGGAAGATGAACATAAAAAAACAATCAGCTATGGGGCACAATCCAACTGGCGATAATGCTATTGCATTTTTTAATAAAGATCTTCAATTGATTTACTTTGTTGGCGCCCATGATGCATTCATTTTCAAGTTTGGATTTGAGGGTTCTCGACCATCGAGCACCTTCCCATTTGCATCATAATACTCATAGTTTTACTATAGTCTCACTGAAATTATCACAGGTTAAGCATCTAAGCCCTGAATTGACACATGGCTTGCTATTTTCACCACATCTACACTTCAATTTGATGCAAAATCTCAAACAATGAGCATACAAGGTACCTCTTCAATGGTTGTTATAAACCAGTAAGATTCCTTGCATGGGAATCTGATCTGGTGATTTCTTGCTTAATTTTTTCTTCAATTTGTAATTATTATATGATATCTTTTTTTGCTCCTTACTATGCAATTATCCAAAGACAAAACCTTAGCATTAGCAATAGATAATTGCTTTAACTAATCAAAATTGTTCAATACAGACAACAACAATAGGTTTCCATGGATGCATATCACTGCACCATCCAAAGTTAATTTGTGGGTTAAGGAAAATCCTTATAGTAGTCCAAGATCACTTCTTGTCTTCAGAGATTCTCAACCTATCTACAAGAGATTTGTTTCCCAATCATCTCCCAATATTCTTCTTCCTTTCAAACCTCACTAACTGTCAAATTCTATGCTAATGATGATAAATATCATATACCTTTACCTTGTACTTAGTCTTACATGTGTCTAAAGAATATAGTATGGTGGTGTGGACATGCCCTCCTATGGTTGTTAAAGTTTCCACCATCACATATTCAAAATCAACCTTTCACCAATCTTTCGCCACCTTTTCCAGCAAATTTCGCATGGCTTTACATATTCAAATGGATTAATCTTAGGACAAGTCTGTGGGGTGGGGGACAAAATCATGGAGAGGAAGAATTTGCGGGAAACTTGAGTGGATTTTGGTCCAATGATTGGAGCTCTTATTCTCAACCTTAGAGTCTATTTTATTATATTCCTTGACCCTTTTAACCAAAACCTCCTCCTTAGGGTCGAGTATCTCTAAAGGGACATGGTTGTCAAGCTCCTCTTCATAAGATGATGAACAAACTACTACTACAAACAACACACTAGATACTACTCTTTCCATATCCTTGGGCCCTCTCGGGAGGGAGTCAGGTCCAGAGCCACTCTAATACCATGTTAAATTTGGAGCGTAAACATTATTTAACACACACATAATGTAATGATAAAGGTAAACCACAGGGAGATCTTACACTTTAAGGACCAACCATTGGGAAATCTTACACTTTAAAGGACCATTATGCTTCCACAAATACTTCCACCACCAACAAGACTCCCTAGATAAGGAAGCTTCAAATTGTGTTTAATACATCAATTTAGTAGAGAATTGGCTAGTGGATGGGTTTTTGGTCCATATAAGGAAGTCCTCATCCTCATATGAGAGTTGAATCATTGAGGAAATTAAACAATCCACATATGGATGTCATTTTCGTGCTTCTTCATTTGTCAGGCCTATGACTGTAGTAAATTCCCACCCATTCCAACTCCATAAGGAAATTGAGCTCGAGCATATGCTAGAGAGTAAACACATACATAATGAAAATTTGCAATGGTACTGTTGGACAGTCTTTATATATCTCCAGCACAAACCAATTGGTCCATGCTAATTCTAATACGCTTGCCACCACCCACCTTCCAAGCAATCCAATTGACAATGATAGGAAGAGAATTCCCCACAATAGCAGAGTTAGTTACAGATTTATGAGGGTCCCTAATCTAATCAATTACATCCTTCCCCGCAAAGTGATTTTCTCATTGATTTTCCCCAAAGTGATTGATTGTTTAAGATTCATCATAGACTCTTTATTGTTGGAGATCTACAAAAGAGATTTGGCTTCTTTACACCCCAACCACCAAAGAGCTTAGGTTTTGCAATAACAATCCACTTAACTGATGGAAAACCTTCTAAGGACCAACCTCCAACCCATAAGAACCTGAAGCTCAGCTTACGCATTCTATTTGGAATACCTTTAGGGATAGCCAATATCAAAGTCCAACAGATGGGTATGCACTCAACATAGACTTTACTAGAATCAAATGAGCACCTATTAAAAGGACCCTGTTGGCCCAGATGGATATTCTATCACCTACTTTTTTAATCATCCATTTCGAGTCTACAACTTTAGATGCATTTGGCTTCAAAAAGAAACCCAAGTACTTAAATCCCTCCTTCAATTCTTTTCACTGAAAAGAAAAAATGTGATCAATCAAAACCTCCACCAAGTCTTAAATGTTTCCAAATGAGATCGATAACTTATCCTCATTGACCTTCATCCTTGTGACAAGTTCAAACCTTAGAAAATTATTTTTCATATCTAAAATATTAGGGGGGAGAATTGTTGAGAAATATAGGGCATTATCATTAGCTGATTTCATTGACCTTCATCCTTGTGACAAGTTCAAACCTTAGAAAATTATTTTTCATATCTAAAATATTAGGGGGGAGAATTGTTGAAAAATATAGGGCATTATCATTAGCTGATTTCTCTTCTACTAATGACTGCTTGTGAATGTTTTTTACTTCTTTAGATTAGGATCTTATTCTTGTTAGATTATTAGTGTTCTTCTTCATCAAACAATAACCAATGCATGAACATAAATAAACAAGAGACACAGCATGTTGGCTATGAACCAGGGCCAAAACCTCTCACTCTTTCAGAGGAAAACCCACACAAATTATTCTTAAAGAGATTCCAATTAACGAATAATAAGACCAAGACCCTTGACCTAGTAGCCTCTCCAAGACCAAGACATAATTCCTCTTCCATCTTCTCATTCATCCTTTCTCAGTTCCTTCTACTTCATATCTTTCATCATATGAGATCATCATTGTTATGTATTTATATCAAACTGAGGTCACTATAATACTCCTCTTCCTCCAGCAATAGAACCGAATCCTTATGTCTGAGATAGTACCGAGACTTTATTCAACACAATATCACAAAGGGCTAGTCACATACTAGTGATCCTCTTCCTGAATGATTCTTCACTATGAGATATACTGAATCAATGTGGCATAATAATGAATGATATGTTCTTAATGATCTTCATGATACGGAATTGTGACTACAGAGACCAATCTCTTCCTCGCTATCACTGTGATCTGTAACCAAGAGGGATATGAATTCCCTTTATCACAGAATTGTAGCCTTCGAACTATTTCCCTCATTGAATATGATATTCAAAACAGAGGTTATCCAAATTTATTTATGTTACTATTTACCTGAAATCGTAAAGAGACCCATCCGAACTTCTCTCTTCCATCATCTAAACTATTGATTGTAGCTACCCTCTGAAAATATCAGAGGAACCTAAACTCTAATTGTGTCTTCTGTGATGACCCTAGCCTTGTATATAGTATTTCGACTATGTAATAAGCTGACATGTACAACGAATGAGTGTGTCTTCCAAATTTGAGCCAACATGAGTTTTTTTACTCCTCTTTGAAGTCGACATGAAGAGAGGACTATGTGATTATTGTTGGAGGGCTATATAGACTCATATACAATTGACACATGCTCAAATTGACTCTTTGACTCAATGATAAATCCTAAGGCTCAATGGGAGCCACTACTAAATAAAATCTCTTGCTCATGAAACCCGTGAAGCAATCCTTACAATAATAATAATGTTATTCTCGTATTTTCATCATTTAAAAAAGTCACAATTAGATGTCATTATGAAGACCGAACCTAGTTACATTTTACAATGCTCCCTCTTAACTAGGGAGGTATTCATAATGGTACTTGGTCATTCTCAATCTGAAGAATTTCTCATAAGAAGAATTGAATTGGTAAACCATATGTCTAGCATCATATCAACCAACATTTTCACATAGCAAGGCCTTGACTAACAACTCTATCAACATGATCAGAGCACAATGTTGGTGAGACAATTGATTCATAGACACCATAATCATTGTCTCTCGAGGTACACACTCCACCCGGGTGTTCACAGAGTATGACCTACTTTTGGATTATTCTTATCTTGGGTAGCTATTCCTCAAAGAATATTGATCCACTACGACTACTCTTATCTTGGATTCCCTTCTCATCCTCAAAGATCATTGTATGCCAAATGTTTACCCAATCCTCCATTTTGTCTTCCTAGGTGAAGACCAAAATGATGTCTATCTCTCCCTCTCAATTAGGGAGAACATATCAATTCCTAAACTCCCTCTTGGCTTAGGGATTTCCAAGTTTCTTCCAATTTAAAAACTTGTTTTCAGACTCCCTCTTAATTAGGGACCTATAATAGCTCTTTAACTAGCTTCCTGAAGAGCTCCTTCCTTCGATGTCATGGATTTATTTGTCAAGGATTTTTTATCTTTGTGGCTTCTTCATAGGGCACAGACCATCTATCACTTTCATCCACGGGTCAATCATCTAATTATTCCTTTCATCATAAATACATTAGTCTTTATTTGGCCTTGCTTATGTCATTCTACTTCCCTTTGGCAATCCTACATAAGCCCATCCAGATGTTTGTTCAAAAATAAGAAATGAACACTTAAATCAAAATTACCTTTGTGATGGTCTTTTATCATGACATCTTCCAGTGTGCATTAGCATCCTGCATACATGTTGACATATCTCCCAAAGATATCCATTTTCAAGGGTCTCCATCTTTTTCAAACTTCCATCAGAGTCTTCGTATCTTTCCAGGAGATTTCCTAGTCAAATATTCTTGGTATTTCGGATGTTTATTTCCTTTACCATGGTTGCATATCTCACGATCTCTTCCTTCCTTTCTTCACACATGATATTCTTAGGAGATTCCATTCAAAGTTCCTCAATTTCAGACAACCACCTCATACTCCATATGAAGACACATTATGTTGATTTCATCTAGTGTGACCCATGCCTTATAACAACATTTCATAGGAAGAGATTCCTTTCCTTTGATCATGCTTCTCAAAATCGAGTAAATATCCATGTTACTTGCAACCATACAACATGAATTTATAATATTGAATACAAGCATACATACCTCATTTACCTTTAGGTCATCTAGTCTTCTTTCAGCAACTTCCTTGATTGAAGAGAGCTTCAACCCCTTGATCTGCTTCATATGTCATCATACCATCATCCCATGAATTCCACATGTTGGATTTCCCGATGAACCAATTTCTTCCACTCTAAATCAATGAATCCTTTGATGAGGATTCCATCAGAGGATCTTGCATATCCCTATCTAGCAAATGTTTCTTTTGACTTGATGTATGATGAGACTTGTCCTGGATGACTTCTTCTGGGAGTCTGGGAGACTTGTCCTGGATGACAATCTTTCTTGTAGTTCTCATAGCATTGAATATTAGTTATGTTCTTTCCCTTAGAAAAATGTCTAAATACATTTTCCCTCAACCTGTCTTCTTCTATCTTGCATATAAACCATAAGTTGTTGAATGGGATAGCCTTCCTATCCTCATATACATTGTTACCTTGTTCATCAGTTAGTGCATTCAGAACAATGATGATTATCTCTCCCAGATATTTCAATTGATATCTTATGAAGATGCCCCTATATCCTTTAATACCTTCAAATTTTGTAGACCAGATCTGAGTGATGTGACCTTTCTTTAGCGCAAATTCAAAGAATAGTTCCACTAGCTTATCATATACTAACTCTTTGATGTCTCCAATACTGCTATATTAGGGGACCTTTCATAAGAATCTCTTTTCATATATTTAGGGGAGACCTTTTAATTAATATATTCAATGACTTCACTTTCTTCGAGGACTATGTCTATCCTCCTTTTCCATGCAAGGAATTTTGGTGACCCAACTAGCTTATAGATCTCCTTGCAAAACAAAGCCATGTTACAAAATTTGATTATAGAATGAAAGATACTTACTTGACAAGTGAAGATGAAATCTTCAACTTGATCACTTTTATGGTGGTTGAAGAAGTTGTATTAGTGCTCCTTTTGGATGATCTTCTTCCAAATGAAAAGTCCTTCTTCAATAAAGGAGATTGCTCCTTTTATGATGTCAGTGCCTTTAGATCTAGCTTCCTTCGTTGATGGTGATTGATGAGGATGTTTTGATGCTTCCTCAAATGATATTCTTCAAGGTTAAGGAGGGGATCCTTGATACAATGATAGGGAGATTTCCTTATAGATTTTAAATATGATGATAATGTCTTCTCGCCTTCAAGATACTTCAACTTCTTAGGTAGTGAATGAGTGCATATCAGAAATGCTTCTAGGGTTTCGAATTTCTTCAAGATGATGTGATATTTGTCTTTGAAGTATTTCAAGCTACCTTGATAACTTGATGAGGTCCTTTGTGGTCTTTTGATGATGACTATAGGATCCAATGCTTTTTCTAGTGTAAACTTCTAGCTACTTTGATTTGTAGATCTATTTGCCTTGAGTAGAAATAAGGCTTTTGGCCTCGATTATTTGATGATCCCAAGACTTATTCTAAAGCAGACCTTCTTATTTGATCTAGGTTTGATTATCTAATGTATATCTTTGAACTTTCACTTTGATGTCCTTCAACTTGTTTTGATGCCATTCTTGAAACTTGATCCTTAAGCGTATCTTTGATTTCATACCCTTTTCTTGACTTTGACACCTTAGCTCTGATATCATGTTGAGAAATCTAGGTCATTAGCATTAGGTGATTTCTCTTCTATTAGTGACTGCTTGTGAATGATTTTTACTTCTTTAGATTAGGATCTTCTTCTTGTTAGATTATTAGTGTTCTTATTCATCAAATGGTAACCAATGCATGAACATAAATAGACAAGATAAACAACATGTAGGTTATGAACCAATGCCAAAACCTCTCACTTCTTAAGAGGAAAATTCGCACAAATTATTCTTATAGAGATTCCAATTGACGAATACCAAGACCAAGACACAAGTCCTCTTCCATATTCTCGTTCATCCTTTCTCGATTCCTTCTACTTCAAATCTTTCATCATATGAGATCACAGTCGTCATGTAGTTATATCAAATTGTTATATCAAACTGAGGTCATTGTAATACTCCTCTTCCTCTAGCAATAGAATTGAATCCTTATGTCTGAGATAGTACCGAGACTTTCTTCAACATAATATCATGAAGGGATAGTCACATACTAGTGATCCTCTTCTTGAATGCTTCTTCACTATGAGATATACCGAATCACTATGGCATAATATTGAACTGTAGGTTCTTAATGATCTTCATGATACAAAAATGTGACTCCTTCCAAGACACCGAACTTTGATCTTATACATACACCAATCTCTTCCTCTCTATCACTGTGATATGTACCCAAGAGGGATTTGAATTCCCTTTATCACAAAATTGTAGTCTTCGAACTATTGCCTTCACCAAGTAGGATATCCAAAACAGAGGTGATCCAAAAAAAAATTCGTTACTGTTTACGATCATAAAGAGACCCATATGAACTTCTCTCTGCCATCATCCAAAATGTTGACTATAGTTACCCTCCAAAAATATCAAAGGAATCCAAGCTCTAAACTATGTCTTTCACGATGACCCTAGCCTTGTATATATAGTAGTTCAACTATATAATAAGATGACATGTGCAACGAATGGGTGTGTACTCAAATTATGAGCCGACATGAGTTTGTTTAATCCTCTTTGAAGATGACATGAAGAGAGGATCATTTGATTTTCATTGGAGGGCTATATAGACACATATACAATTGAAACATGCTCAAGAAGAGATCTTCATACATGGAATTAACTCTTTGACTCAATGATAAATCCTACGGCTCTCAATGGGAGCCACTAACAGATAAAATATATTGCTCATGAAACCCATGAAGCAATCCTTACAATAATAGTAATTGTATTCTCTTCTTTTCATCATTTACAAAAGACACAATTACATGTCATTATGAAGACCGGACCTAATTACATTTTACAACAAGAACCACCTAGAAAAATGAGGATTTCATCCATGAAGAGAAGGTCGGATATTTCCATATGATTTGAAATTTTTACTCGTCTCAAAACATATGAGGTTATGGCTTTTTGACTCATTTTACTCAGAGCCTCCACTACCAAGAAGAAAATAAGGGGAGACAAGGGGCATCCCTACATAATTCCCCTTCAGGCTTTGAAAAATGGGGAAAGGCACTCATTAATAAGGAAAACAAATGAGACAAATTAAATGCATCCCATGATCCAATTCATGGTTTTCAAGTTAATCCCAATTTGAATCAAAACAACCTAGTGTATGTCCAGGCCACACGATCACATGCCTTGGAGAGGTCAATCTTCATGGTGATGGCTAGAATGTTGTGAGACTTTATAGAACGTATAGTTTCGTATTGTAATGTCACTAAGTCGTGAATTTGTTGGTTTTATAGGAATCCAAAATGTTCATCAGATATAATGTCACTAAGAAACAATTTAATTCTTATTGATATGATCTTGGTAATCGATTTATAGAACACATTACAACACGAAATAGGGTGAAAATCCCAAAAATACCGACCCTCCTACTTTTGGGGACATTAAAGAAATTTTGAGGTCTATAATGGACCTCCTAAGGAATATTATAAAATAATATTGGAAATAATAAAATAAGATTAGATTACATCATAAAATTATATAAGGGGGAAAAAACTACTTTTTCAACTCGTATTTTCAATTTATCTCCCTATGGTTTTACTCAAATTTCGAGTGGGAGCATTGGTTGGATGCAGAATTTAATTCCTCATCCAAGGAGTACCCATGTTGCATACTTTCGATAGGCCCTACTACATGAAAAATGAGAAATACATGAAAAATGTGATTGTGGGTAGCAGGGTCCATCAAAAGTATGCAGCATGGGTACTCCTCGGATGAGGAATTAAATTATGCATCCAACTAGTGCTCATGCTTGAAATTTGAGTAAAAACGTAAGGAAATAAGTTGAAAATACAATTTAAAAAAATAGATTTTTATTTTGTTATTTTTTAATCTTTTTACTTTTTTATTCCAAAAATGGTGAAACATTCCCCATGGTAGACATCATCATCTTGAATCCCACTCATTCTTATAAAGTTGATTTTGGTTGTACATTTTTGTTTTGAGGCCCATTTTAGACCTCAAAATTTCTCTAATGATAAGGCAAACAAACATGGACTTTAAATATCCATGCACAAATCCATTGCGATGTGATTCTCTAACCACTTTCAAGGTATCATTTTTTAGCAAATCATAAAAATCCATATAAAATTCAGCAGTGAATCTGTCTGGGTTGGGACTCTTCGCTTGTGGATAGAAGATAAGCACCAAGCACTTTATATTTAGATCCTTTTGCCTCCATAACTTCATTCATAGCTTGTGGGAATAGGTCTAGAGCTTCCAACATTTAAAGTATTAGACATTCTTGAGGATCTATGAAAATAGTCCTAAAGAGATTTTTTCTAACTTCCTCATTTTCCTTGAAAGAGTGAACCAAATCCCCATCCTAATTTTCAATTTTCCAAATTTAATTTGTATTTTTCCAAAAGCATAATGGTGGGAAAAGTTTGGTGTTATCGTCACCCTCAGTGATCCATATAGCTCTAAAATTTTGTTGCAAGACATCCTCTTCCCATGCCATATGATTCCTCATGGAAGCCCTAAGGGATCTTAAGAAATTTAACTCCTCCCCTAAGAATACTTCTAAAACATTTGAGAGAAAAATGTCAGCAATTTTAGTCTCAATGTCTTTAAGTGTCGCTTCTTGGCTTTTCTTATATGATTTGTTCCATAGATTGAATTTTTTATTTAAGATGCTTTAGATTATTAGAAAATTGTAGCATATATGGATATTGCTCAATGTCACTTATATGAGTCTATTTTTCTTCCACAATCTTCCTAAATTCATCTATTTTTAACTAGGAGTATTCAAACTTGAAAGGGGACAAGGGATTTTCCTCATTAATTTTTATTATTAAAAGGATAGGGTAATGGTTTGATATTCCACTAGGAGTGATCCAAGATTTAATCGACAAGTTTTGAGAAAGCATGGATTCTTATACATAGAATTGATCAATCCTTTTGGATACCACATCCTCAAATGTTCGAAGATTTTTCCAAGTAGGAGATATCTTAACCAAAGCCACATAAACTAGTTCAAGGGATTGAAAGTTGAAAATAGCAACAAGAAATACTTAAAATAACATCTAGAAATTCCAACTTAATTTTTCCTTGAATTAAATTGTAATTATTTTCTCATAGCAACTTGTAATAGTTAACTAAGTTAAGTTGAATTAGTTAGCTTTAGAATTTTGAGTTGGAAGTATTTATGTATTCATGTATATGTTCTCCCTAAATTTTAGGGGTCCAAGTTGAGTTTATTTGAGTTGTAATTAGGTAACTCAGTTTGACTGAGTTATAGATAGTTAAACTAGTTCTAATTGTTGGTGGAACTAGTAGAGATTTAGTAGTGAGTTGGTGCACTGGTGCATCGTCAATGCTACTCCAACTAACTGCATATTCCCTCATGAGAAACACATGCATGCCAGTTCAGAGAAAAATCTATTTGAGACTAGAGTGCCAGGACACTATACTATCAACTGTATGATATTCTGAGTTGTTCAGATCATGCATGCAATCAGAGAAGGACCTCAGTTTGGATTGTGTAGTTATGGAAGAAGGATTTCCTCATTAAATAGAGGTTAATTCCTCTAGGAATTGTGCAAGGAATTGGAAGCTTGGGGGCTTGGAAATTTGGCTAAGTATTGGTCAAAGGAAGTTAGTGAGGCAGCGGATAGAAAAAACTTATGCAGGTTGAGCTCAAGGTTAAGCAGAGCATACTGTATTCATCCAAAAATTTTGACCAAGAGCACAAGGAAATAGGGGCTTGGATATCTGATGAATAGGCTAAGGATTTGGCTTGAACTAGCTTGTGAGCTAAGAGTTTATTATACTTATGCGGGGATTGTTATTCTGAGAACAACCATTGTATTCTCATCTTGGATTTCTGATTAATGAAATAGATAGTAGGAGTTTTGAGTTGTGGCATTCCCCAGATAAATATTGTGTTATGTGCCATTGATTATCTTCCTCTTTCTGATTATTGTTTTCAACGATATTTATGTGCTTCCGATGTAAAGAGTAGAGTAGATTCTTGTCTTGTGTTTTAGAAAATTACATGAGCTGTGAATCTACAGGCTAATCTACATTGTATCAGAGTTGAAGACAGTATACTAGAGGATATTTCAAAATTTGAGTTTTAGGTTACAGGTGAAATTCGAATTTGCATTACATACTTCAAGATCGGCAGATGGTGTTCTACGGTTTCCGACTCGAGTATGCCTTGGATGGAAAATTGAATTACATAGCTTGGAATGACAAAATGGAGAAAGTTCTAGAGGACAATGGCCTTAAGGAATTCATTGATCAAGACATTCCTAAGCCACCAGCATCGGATGCAAAAGATCTGGCCAAATGGAAGAAGTGTGTGGCAAGGGCGAGGCGAATTATCCTTGTGGGAGTTCGAGACCACATTGTCTTGAGTCTCCATGGCAAGGAAAATCCACATGCTATGTGGAAAGCATTGACGGACCTATTTCAAAATAGCAGTACCATAGGAAGTTGGCACTGAGGACATGTCAGGCGGAAAGAGTCGATTGTGCGGACACAACCAACCTCCCTAGGAGCCTAAGACTCTCTAGTGACAAACAAGACAAACGAGAGCAATCCTTCTCTAAACATGCATTTACTATATAAGAAATCAAGTGTTTAGATCCTACCTATAATCCAACGCTGTTGTAGCAGTCAAGCCTCACTGATCCGGATGAGCTCCTCCTTCACTTTGAAACCTGCATCCACTAACAATCAAACGATTAAATAGCACTTGATAATCTCATAGAATAAAACATATTTAACACATAGACCAAGGAGTACATGAAACAACTCATAAATAACAAGTTATTGAGAAGAATGGACTCATTTGCATTAATAGGAAACAAAAGGAACAATTACAACCTGAGCCTTGGTGTTGTGCAAGTCCCTCCCAGGGTCCATCAAGAGTTCTCCTTTACTTTGACAAAGCTCACCCACTTCCAAATAGAACAAGCAAAGATGGTAATCTCTCCTCACAAGCTTCTAAATGGGAGTCCTAATTCCAGCAGCATCTACCCTTAGAAATGTATAGCTTCCAACCTCTCCTCCTTCTGGCCCAATGCCTGTATTTATAGTGCTCAAGAGGAAGTTATTCAAGTCCACCATCAATGGGATAATCCCCTCTTTGGATGGGATAGCTCCCTTATTGATGGGATAAGTTCCTCTTTGGTAGGGGTACATGAACCATCTGGAGGCGCTCAATACACGTCGAACAACCTTCTAGAATGCTCTAGAAATGACCACAAGTAACTTTTTAAAGATGAAACTTGCGCATTTTGACCTTTACAGGGGGACGCACCTGCCCCTTTACATACAGAGCGTCCAAAGACGCAGCTTTTGTGAACATTGGGTGCGTACCCGCAGGTAAGGTTGAGAGAACCTGCGTACCCAGAGATAAATACATTTATAAAGACTTTCTCTCTTTTTGGAGTTTGACATGGAGAGCAGAGGCATAAGACTTGCCTAAGAGGATAGCATGACTGTTGATAGAGCCATACTAACTGTAAATAGTCATGGTGACATTTTTAGTGTAACAGATTGCCCCCTAAAGTGCGAAGCCTGTAATAGATTAGGGTTTTGTATTATCTAGGAAGGGTGAAGCGCTTTATCATTTCAAGGATTATCTCGTGGAGAGCCTGGTCAGAACCTGCAATTTTCAACACAAAATACATGTATAAGATTATATCATCACTGAGGTAGGCATTCCCATTCTCAGATCAAAACTTTAACTAACAGACTAACTACTCTGATACAGGAATGATCTTGTAGTACATCATAATCATAGACTTTTGTAGACATAGTATGGGCGCAGCCTGGATGGTGGAAACTAGATCCAGGGTCTTAATTTCTACTTCCCGAATTGGTACGATTCTAGCCATGCGAATAAATGAGTTGATGTCGAACATGGTAGAAACCACTTGATTACCAGTCGATGATGTAAACTGTTAACAAGTGTGAGAGAGACCACCAGTAATGTCAATGGTTCTCAAAGTACCTAGTACAATCCATGAGATGTGAATGAATGAGTTGATGTCGAACATTTCACGGAATCCTTCGATCGAAAGTCAATGATGTAAACTGACGTCAAAGGTGAGAAACCTGCCATTGATGCATGCAGACTTCAAGGTACTGACGATTTCTAAGTCATCTCTCTAGATAATGTGCTGATGTCGATAGAAAGCGACCCGTTGCAGGCAAGCCCACAACACGAAATCATTGTTCAAGTTGAAGAAATGTTGCTGTAAGGACTGACTCAGGGATGGTCAAATGGATGACAAGTATTTTGCAGATGAAAGTTTTGCTTGCAGACCTCTTGAACACATAACGACACAACAGATGGCTTGGTGACGAATGACTCAAAGTTAATCCCCGGAACCCGGCTGAAGACTTTCAATGTGGTTTGATCAACTGTGAGGCAGAGGATTTCCCAACCCAGGTGAATGAAAAGTGTCGTGTCCAAGAGTGGTAATAAAGTTTCTGATGAGACAAAGGATAACAAATAGGCTCATTCTTCTCTCTTTTCCCCCACCATTTCTGGCAAGTACCTCTTTATTTTTAACAAGCTTGAGGAGGATAACATATGCTTGATTATAAGCTCATCCTTCGGATGAGTCCAACCTAGTTTTGATTCGAACCCTAGGAAGGAGTGGTTCGTTCCTGTTTGTAATTGAACAGGTCCTTTACTGTGAAATTTTAACGAGCCCAGTATAGGAGAAACTCGGCGTTTTTCAATTTTAGAGAGTCTGAAAAACTTAAGAAGACTCCAGGTTGAACTTTTTCGTAAATTTGTGTCCCCCAAGCCCGAAAAAGTATAAAATAATACCTGGGAGAACCGCTTGATCTTGCGACCAAGGAGTACTTTCATAATTAGTGCCTCTGATCTGAAAAGTAAAAAGTGATCAAGGACACGTCGTTTTATTTCTAGTATCGAATTTGAAACGACAAAAATCCGGCAATCTTTTCATGTTTTTACGGTCAGAAAAGGGCTATAAGGGGACCGTCTTTTAATTCCGTTTTAACGAGTTTAAAAGAAAAACTCGGCAATCTTTTCATATTTTGAGAGTCTGAAAAGGGCTTAAAAGAGAACTCCAAGGTGTCACTTTTTCGTAAATTTTAACGAGTTCGAAAAATGATAAAAATGTACTCATAGTTTTCATTTTTTCGGAAGTTTTAATGAGTTCGAAAAAATGATAAAAATGTACTCATATGACCGACTTTCAATTTAATTTACGAGCAGGAAAAGACAGAAACAACTCGGCATTTTCATTTGTTTTACGAGAATGAAAGATAGCAAAATAATCTCGGGATTTTCATGAGTTTAACGAGTCTTGAAAATAACTGAAATTGACTCGAGATAGGTTTCATTTTTACAAAAGCTTGAAACAGATAAAAACTATGCTTCAAAGTAGTTTCATTTTTTCACAAGCTTGAAATAGAGAGAAAACTGTGCTTGATGCCCCCTAAGCATAACTGCTAGAGCGCATGCCCCCCCAGCTTCATTTCATTCAACCAGTTGGATGAAATGAAGGTTCAATTACGAGATCATTTGAAAGACTCAACCTAATATTGTAAGAAAATTACTAAAATAACTAACCTAAATATACAACTTAACATTTATGAGATCTAGTCAAACTCGCAACTCAAGTAGAGGAGGATTTGTTTCATTTTTTAACGAGCTTGATACAGGAAAAGAACTATGCTCGGATTCAGTTTCATGTTTATGCAAGCTTGAAACGAAAAACTATGCTTGTTATAAGTTCACATGCCCCCAGCATAAAGATGCAAACCAAGGTACATGCCCCCCAAGCTTCATTGCATTCAATGAGGTGGATGGAATGAAGCTTTACTTTCAAGATGTTGGAAAGATTCGACTTGAAAAGGGAGTTGTTTCATTTTTTAACGAGCTTGACACAAGACAAGGAACTATGCTCATAACTACTCTCTACAATCTACCTAACAAAAACTCTACTCTAAAAACCTTGATTCATTTTTTAACGAGCTTGACACAAGACAAGGAACTATGCTCTAAAATCCTTGATTCATTTTTTAATGAGCTTGACACAAGACAAGGAACTATGCTCTAAAATCCTTGATTCATTTTTTAATGAGCTTGACACAAGACAAGGAACTATGCTCATGACTACTCTCTACAATCTACCTACTTAACCTAGCCTTGTTTCATTTTTTAATGAGCTTGACACAAGACAAGGAACTATGCTCAAAAAGTTCACATGCCCCCAGTATAACGATGCAAAGCGAGGTACATGCCCCCCAGGCTTCATTGCATTCAACCAGATGGATGGAATGAAGGTTTACTTTCAATATTTAACTTGAAAAGGGAGTTGTTTCATTTTTAAGGAGGTTGACACAAGAAAAGAACTATCCTCATACCTGATTCATTTTTTAACGAGGTTGACTCAGTAACAGGAACTATCCTCATACCTGATTTATTTTTTAACGAGGTTGACTCAGTAACAGGAACTATCCTCAAAACCCTTCTTTCTACAATCTACTTACATATCCTAAAATTTAGCTGATTCATTTTTTAATGAGGTTGACTCAGTAGAAGAACTATCCTCATGCCAACTGATTCATTTTTTAACGAGGTTGACACAGTAAAAGGAACTTTCCTCGGACTCCTTGTTTCATTTTTTAACGAGGTTGATACAAGAAAAAACTATCCTCGCACTGATCATGGCTTTCAACTGGAAGAAAGACATGTCAATGGACATACCTTGATCATGGCTTCCAAGAGATCTTCATCAGAAGGAAGAATAGTTCTCTGGAAGGAACACATGTCAAGGGACTCAAAAGGGATAAGAACATCGTGTTCAAGTAATCCCATAGAGTTTTCCATGTTAATTACCGGATCTAAATCAACAGTGAGAGGCTCACTTACATCGATAACTGAAAACATGGGACCAGTTGCCACATAATTAACCCGTGGCAGGGTAGATACCACTTTAGAATCAGGAACATTTAGGGGTGTCATATTATTGGTAGTTGAAACAAGACTAGGGAACGAAAGCTGGTCTACAGTCACAATACTACCATTGTGAGGGAAAGACATCACGCGAAAGAGTGTCGATACGACAACTTTCATTGCATAAACATAGTCTCGCCCAAGGAGTAAATTGAAATCCAAGGGACCTCGAACTACCATAAGATCAATACAGACAGTTTTACCTTCCAAGGTAAGAGAAAACTTAGGAAGGATCCCTAAAGGTTCACTAATGGTTCTGTTAAAAGCTTTCAGATTCTGCGTAATAGGCGCAAGCTGAGGGGAACCCAAAGCTTTCCAAACAGTTGAGGATAAAATACTAACAGAAGCACCTTCATCTACCTAAGTGCGATGTATGTCCCTACCACCAGCCTTGACAATGATTTGGAAAGGGATGGAGGAAGGAAGATGAGGTTCTGTCAGTTTATTCCAATCAAAGGAAAAGACCTCAGTACTTGGAGGGGGTTCTGTAGAAACAGGTGAAATGCCCCCCGGCAGAGAAGAATCTGATGTAACAAGAAGAACCTGAGCGGTATGAAGTTCACTCTCTAAATGGAAAGTGGGATCGACCGAATGTGAAATTGAATCGACCACTTGATCAACTAATGGATCATCAACCTAAGTGACATGAGTTTCACTCTCCAATGGAAGAGTGTGATTGACTGTACTTGAATTTAGATCAATCACTCCGTCAGTTGACGGTAGGTTGGGAGAAAGTTTACGGTAACCAGTTGGAAATTCTTGTTGTGGAACAGTAAGTTTTTCCAACAATGTTGAGGCTTCATCCATGTGAGGGCAAATGTGAGTTTGATGACTCCCTTTGCATAACTTACAAGGAAACCTAACTTTACCCTTTTTCCCAGGAACCTGACTATCACTGGTTGATGGATCAACGGAAAGTTGATGAGATTTTTCTGACCATACTTCCAAGACCTTTGGAATACTAGGACAATTGACAAGGAAGTGGTCACCCTTACAAAGCCTGCAAGGGTATTTGGGTTTACGTTGCATGTCGGAGTTTTCCTCAACACAACTAACACTTACAGTCGTGGTTGGTTGGTTGACTTCTTCTGATCTTGCTTCTTGTTCTTCTTCTTCTTCTTCCCTTTCTTCTTCTTCTTAGCCTCCTGGTTACTAGCATCAAGGCTTTTACCAGGTGAAGAGGAATAAATGGAGGAAGAAAAATTAGGCGAAGAAGGTAAAGGGTCAACAGAAGGTTGGTGATGTTGAGATGGTGAACTCTGTTGAGGTGAAGCATCTGGTTGAGATGGAACAATTGGAGTATTTTGGGCCAACGAAGTTGAAAATAACCATATCGGTAAACCTATTGTAAATCCAGGTAATGACAAAGTAGCCATATAAGGAGGACCAACATTTCCAAAGTAAGGAAAAGTACTAGGATTCTCATTAGGAGGGGTTCCTAGGTTGGTAAATTCCGGAACTTTTGCCATTATATTCAACTTCAGTGAATTTTATTAACAATTTAAAACTAAAATTAACAATTCACAATTCACACCTAACAATTAAAATTCACAGTTTACACCTATGGTCTCTAAAAGTAAAAACAAACAAATTAACATGCGCTATCAAATCTAGGAGTCAAACCATACACAAACAGTAGCCTTCCGGACCGAAAACACTAGTTGGTGATGAATCCCAACATCGCCGAATTCAGTACAGAAGTGGTGGGTGGAACAGTTACCCCGACAACCTGCTTAATGAATAGACTGGACCAAGTTCCTCCACTTTAACTGTCTCGAGTGAAGTGAACCCCCCAGAAAATCCAAGTGAGTCTAGCCGACGTCTGCTCCAGGTACAGTGGGATCTTCCCTCCACCGTCACCTTGGGTAGAACCCTAAAGATAATGGTCACTAAGGTCACCAACAGCAACAAATACACCTGGGGGAACAGTCTACGACCCGATAGCATGCAAGGGCAGAGTAACAAGCTCAATCCCCTTGTCGGCTCCTTGACAATAATCCAAGGTTTACCGACAAGTGACCCCAGGCTCCTCGACAATAATCCGAGGTTTACCGTTTGTAGTACGTGCGTATCTGGCGTCTTTCCCAATGAAGGAGGATTGATCCCCTCACTGGTCCGGACACGGTCTCGTGCTTCTCCTTTAAGAGGAGCTTTCCCAGAGCATAAATGTAACAATTGGATTTATCCTACCACAAGATGAGCTACTTGTTTGGTTTTGCTGTCTTGGAGAGTTAATTACTCTCCTACTCCAAGACACTAGCATGATCTATGTTGGTGTTTCAGAGCCCTAGAAATGTAAAAATTACTAGATGAATTTTAATTAAGCGCTATGTTATTAAGGCTGTTATTACTCAAATGGGTAAATGGATATGAAACCAATGGTGTTATGACCCGACTCAACTGAATGCAATCGAATATGATAATGTAATCTTTTCAATTTGATGAATCCTAACTAAAGTAAGGAGAGAGTTTCCATTCACTTCCAACAATGCAAAAAATTGATCACTAAGAGAAAATATAACAAATTCTCTAATGCACTAATTTCATCAAGAAAAACTAATGCAAATCAATTCCAAAATCTTTTTTTTTTATTTTTATTTTTGTGTAAATTCAAATCAAAGAGAGCTGATCTAAATCTACGATTGATTTTTCAGAATGTAAACTATGCAATTGTAATCTATGCACAATTCACTTGAAAAGTATGCAAATGTAATCTATGCAAATTTTTCATTCATATTCTGAAAATGAGAATTCTAATTATGCAAATGTGATCTATGCAAGAGAATCCTCAAACACAAGATGATTCTAATGTAATCTAAGAACCAATCAAGTGCAAGTTGAGAAAATTGGGTGAGAGTTCCAAAGATCAAAAAATAAAAACACTCAGAGGCGATTAACACTCATACACAATTTAGCCCCCCCCCCCCGGCGAATGAGGGGGAAATTTTTTTGCAAAAACAAAAGCAAAAAGATGCAAAATTGTGAAAGGACTGAGAGAAACCTCCAAGTAATGACCAAAGGAAAACAAATCAAGAATTTCTCAAGAAAGAGACTCAAAACACCCAATTGATGAAAGCTTAAAGCAGGAATGCCAATGAAACAAGCTTAGGTGAAGATCTTTGACAAGAGACTAATGGATCTGGGCAGTAAAAACTAAGAAAAAGCAAAATCTAAGAGAAAAAATGCAAAAAATGGAATTTTCTTAAATTTTAGCAAGGGACGCAGGCAACCCGTTAAGACAAGTGTGGGCCCGCTCTGTGCACACAGCGACAGTGCGTACAAGGACGCACTGTGCAATACTCAGAGGGTGCGTCCTACTGGAAAATTCAAGAAAAACTAAATTGAATCTAACCCTAAGCTAACCCACCCAAAAACAAAGTCACAGAGCCAAAAACCAGAAAATAAATGACTTTTCTCAGATCAAAGTTGCATACAAAGGAAAAGACTTTCACATCAATGGATTCCCCAGTGGAGTCGCCATTTTGTCAGGCGGAAAGAGTCGATTGTGCGGACACAACCAACCTCCCTAGGAGCCTAAGACTCTCTAGTGACAAACAAGACAAACGAGAGCAATCCTTCTCTAAACATGCATTTACTATATAAGAAATCAAGTGTTTAGATCCTACCTGTAATCCAACGCTGTTGTAGCAGTCCAGCCTCACTGATCCGGATGAGCTCCTCCTTCACTTTGAAACCTGCATCCACTAACAATCAAACGATTAAATAGCACTTGATAATCTCATAGAATAAAACATATTTAACACATAGACCAAGGAGTACATGAAACAACTCATAAATAACAAGTTATTGAGAAGAATGGACTCATTTGCATTAATAGGAAACAAAAGGAACAATTACAACCTGAGCCTTGGTGTTGTGCAAGTCCCTCCCAGGGTCCATCAAGAGTTCTCCTTTACTTTGACAAAGCTCACCCACTTCCAAATAGAACAAGCAAAGATGGCAATCTCTCCTCACAAGCTTCTAAATGGGAGTCCTAATTCCAGCAGCATCTACCCTTAGAAATGTATAGCTTCCAACCTCTCCTCCTTCTGGCCCAATGCCTGTATTTATAGTGCTCAAGAGGAAGTTATTCAGGTCCACCATCAATGGGATAATCCCCTCTTTGGATGGGATAGCTCCCTTATTGATGGGATAAGTTCCTCTTTGGTAGGGGTACATGAACCATCTGGAGGCGCTCAATACACGTCGAACAACCTTCTAGAATGCTCTAGAAATGACCACAAGTAACTTTTTAAAGATGAAACTTGCGCATTTTGACCTTTACAGGGGGACGCACCTGCCCCTTTACATACAGAGCGTCCAAAGACGCAGCTTTTGTGAACATTGGGTGCGTACCCGCAGGTAAGGTTGAGAGAACCTGCGTACCCAGAGATAAATACATTTATAAAGACTTTCTCTCTTTTTGGAGTTTGACATGGAGAGCAGAGGCATAAGACTTGCCTAAGAGGATAGCACGACTGTTGATAGAGCCATACTAACTGTAAATAGTCATGGTGACATTTTTAGTGTAACAGGACAAATTTCGAAAAATCAAGATGGAGGCGAGCGACTCAATTCCAAATTACTTGACCAAGTTCACCCATTGTAAGGGTGAGCTTGGAAGTGTTGGAATCACTATTTTCAAGGATGATATGGTGAGCCTATCTCTTCTAGGACTTCCCAAGAGTTGGCATAGTTATCAAGACTCTGTCAATGGGAGGGAAAAGCTTCCATATTGGGAACGACGTAGTCGAATTTGGTATAAGAGGAGTTTCAACAGAACACCAAAGATGGGACCTCTTCCAAAGAAGTGGAAGAGGACTTTGCCTTAGCGAGTTAGGAAAAGAATATCAAGGGAAATAATTCCCAAGGCGAGGCAGGCGGTAAGAAGAGAGACTTGTCGAAAGTCAAGTGTTTTCATTGTCACGAGCATGGGCACTATGCCACGAATTGCCCACAGAAGAAAGCAAGCAAGAAGGAGCTTGCAGTGGTTGCAGCAGGTGAAGCTCTAGCTTCACAATTCAAACTTGATTTCACTCTCAATGCATTCATGGCCAACGTTGTCATGGGAGGCATGTGGTATCTTGATAGTGATGCCTCGTTCCATGTGATGGGGGACAAATGAGAAAGACCTCAAGCAAAGCATAGAGTTTGGAGATGACGGGAGGTATAGAGCTACCGAGATCAGTACATTTACCTTTCAAAGGGAGTTTAACTCCCCTATGAGGATCATAGATGTGATGTATGTTCCAGGACTAAAGAAGAATCTTGTTTCAGTCGCAGTATTGGAAGACCGTGGCTATGATGTGATTTTTAGTAAGGGAAATGTTTTCCTTAGACGCATTTCCACAGGACAGGTGAAACAGATCAGTGCATAGGTCAAGAACTTGTATGCTCTTGAGGTACAAGATGCATGCAAAGCCTTTAGGAGCAAGGCAAAGGTTGAAGAATTGGTGGTTGAGAGGGAGAGTGAATCACCTCTCAACATGCAGCCCCAGAAGAAGCCTCAGAAGCAAACTCAGAAAATTGTGGAGCAGCCACAATTGGAGAAGCAAAGAGGATACCGAGTGGAGGCATCCACTCATGTAGAGACCCCCAGTAGGGGGGACTTCGAGCCAAGGGGGAAGAGGGAGAACATGCAGCCATACCTCCAGGTGTGAGGTGGGGAGGTGTGAAGTGATAGTCCCAAGAGGGTTGAAATTGGGTAGGGTGCATTGAGAGGTTTTATCTCATGGATCTTACCTTACTATGGGAGCCCAAAGTACATAGTAGCTGGAGGATTCAGTGGTGATTGATGCAGTCAGTGATCAAAGTGACAGAGGCTAGATCAGTCAGATAATGAAGAGCAAAGAGAAGGGTTGACAACAATGCAGAAAGGAAGAGTCAGCAGAAGCGTAGATTTTTCAGTCAACAAAGCAAATAACAGTTGGAGACTTTGATGACAGATGCATCATACTGATTCAGGTTGGATGTTTTTTTTTTTTTGGAGTTGTTGTAGCAACAACACTAGAGAGAAGTGTTGCATGCAGAACATTGCAAAGGTTTAGGATCAGGATAGAATTGAATTCCTTTCTTGTTGAGAGGGAGTGTTGAAAATAGCAACAAGAAATGTTAAAAATAACATCGAGAAATTCCAATTTAATTTGTCCTTCAATTAAATTATGAATTAAATTGTAATTATTTTCTCATATCAACTTGTAATAGTTAACTAAGTTAAGTTGACTTAATTAACTTAGGTATTTTGAGTTGGAAGTCTTTCTGTAGTCATGCATATGTTCTCCCTAAATTTTAGGGGTCCAAGATGAGTTTATTTGAGTTGTAATTAGATAACTCAGTTTGATTGAGTTATAGAAAATTAAACTAGCTCTAATTGTTGGTGGAACTAGTAGAGGTTTAGCAGTGAGTTGGTGCACTGGTGCATCCTCGGTGCTATCTAGCTAACTAAAGATTCCCATATGAGAAACTCATGCATGTAAGTTTAGATAAAGACCCAGTTGAGACTAGAGTGTAGAGACAGTGTACTATCAGTTGTATGATTTTTTGAGTTGTACATATCATGCATCCAATCAGAGAAGGACCTCAGTTTGGATTGCGTAGTTATGGAAGAAGGATTTCCTCATTAAATAGAGGATAATTCATCTAGGAATTGTGCAAGGAATTAGAAGCTTGTGGGCTTGGAAATTTAGTTAAGTATTGGCCAAAGGAAGTCAGTCATGCGGCGGATAGAAAATACTTGTGTAGGTTGAGCAGAGCATATTGTATTCATCCAAATTCTTTGACCAAGAGCATAGGGAAATAGGGGCTTGGAGAGCTATTAAATAGGTTAAGGATTGGCTTAAGCTAGCTTGTGAGTTGATAGTTGATTATACTTGTGTAGCGATTGTTCTTGTGAGAACAAGCATTGTATTCTCATCTTGGATTTCTAATTAATGCAATATAAATAGTATGGGTTTTGAGATGTGCCTTTCCCTAGATAAATATTGTGTTATGTGCCATTAAGTATCTTCCTCTTGTCGATTATTGTTTTCATCGATCTTTATGTGCTTTCGCTGTAAAGAGTAGAGTAGATTCTTGTCTTGTGTTTTAGGAAATTACATGATTTGTGAATCTACATGTTAATACATAGAAATAAGTGGACAAAATAAGCCTCCAAGGGTTCAAGCTAAACCTGCAACCTCATACTTCCCTTAACGACGTGGTGAAGTTTAAATCACCACCCAAAATAATAGGAGCATTAGACAACCACCTTGAAGCAAAAAGATTGTCCCAAAACAACTTGCGGTCCATATAAGGCCTGTACACATTAATTATCTTCCATATAGACTTTAAGCTCTTAAATTACATTCCACTGAAATAATATTATTATGAGACGTGGAAGAAATATCCCTAATGGATGGGCTCCATGTTGTTAGCAAACCACTGGAGATAATAATGGCATCGAGGGTGAAAAATGACCATCCCTTTAACCATGGTTCTAATACTATGTGAGCTCTCTCTCCATTGGTCAGCGTCTCTTGCAAAAGAATGATGTCTGGATTGCATGATCACATGAGACATTTGATGGCACATTTTTTAGGGGCACCCCCACAAAAATCCTTATGTTTAAAGAGATAACTATCATTTTGGAGCTTTCTCTAAGGCTATTTTAGCTCCAAGAGCCCCCATTATGGTAGATTTCCTTCCATGTTGAATGTTCTCTTTGGCCCTTTGTTGGGATTTGGACAGGAAATACCTTCTACCCACTTAACCAATGGAAGGGGTGTCTTTGGTCAGGCCACCTTTAGATACAACATTTGGCAAGGAGTTAAACCTAGATCTTAAATCATATTTTCTTCAACCAAAAATACTACTACCTTTATTTGATTCTCTATATAAAAAATCAAGTTCAAGAAGAGAGAGAGATGAGCTAGAGTCTACCTAGAGGGAAGGGATTATAGCTGAATTAGTGAAGCCTTATGATAATTAGTCGATGGAGGTGACGTCTTTGAAATTACGGGTGGATTACTAGATCCTAGGAGATCACAAGAGGCATGCAGACCTCTTCCTACATAGGAGAGGGGGGAATAACAACCAAAAAACCACCAAAATAATTGGGAGGAAGAATTATGTCCATAGAAATAGCTTCACATGGGGTTAAAACATTTGTACCTTTGGAGTCCATCGCCTTGACCTTAATCGGTGGAACCTCGAAAAGAGCATTATCTAGGTTGATGTAATTGTTCTCATACATTATGCCTTCATCAAGCACAGGCTTTTGTGACCCATCCTTTTTAACCAAACCTTTTTCCATCCCACGTTTCCACAAAATTTGTAGTCGCACTAATCTAGGAGATGTCCTATTTGTTTGCATGTGAAGCACCGAAAGGGAATTCTTCAACATTCCATGATTTGTGTCCACTTCCTGTAAACCGAAGCTCCAACTCCTCCACTAGTCCATCACGCATGTTGACCTTGGTTAGAACCCAAACACATCTTCTATCAAATTTTGTCATGAAATCCTCTTCTAACCATATGAATTAGCCTAATTCTTCTTTATGGCTTGCAACATATATTTAAACCAGAAACCCATGGGAAGTCTGGGAAGATGGCCCAAACCTTTTTTAAATCCATTAGATCATGCAAAAGTTTTAATTTTAATCTCCGCTTATCTAAAAATAAATTAGACTTCCCTCGTTCCAATATTTTCCCATTATTGTTGATACATCAGATTTTGACATAAAAACACAAAATTGGCTTCTAATTATCATTTATACAAGAATTTAATGAAGCTTAACCAGCAATATTCCCTGAAAATTTCCCTATGACTATTCCCTTTCTTTCATACCTTAGATGGGCCAGCAAAACCAAGGCTAGTAGAAGGTGGAGAGGGCTTAGTGGCAACCTACCCTAGAGAATTCAAAGAATTTTCACCACCTTTACTACCTTCAAAACACTCAACATTGGGAGACAAAGTCTCAGGATCTAGTGAAGGAATGAACGGATTAGATATATCCCAAATTAATCCTAATGCGACAAAAACATGTCGCTCAAACACAGAGTGTCCTCACCTCATCGATTAGCATGTTTGTAGAGATTAAAAAACGCCACCACTAAATCCTCTGAATACAATAATCCTATTCTAGGACACTTGTGATCGAAAATATAAATCGGCATAAAATCCAACAACCACAGTGTTGGAAATAAGGGAAAGAATCCCTAGAAAAATACAATCACCGCAACTCAGAAAGGTAGTTATGCACACCCTATACTTCCTTGTCACATATCTAAAACAATGTTGAGACTGGAAAAATGCCAAGCTCCTTATGATTCCCCCTAGTGACATTCATCTTATTAATCACTTTATAAATACATAATAAACATAATATATAATTATAAAAACCATAGCACATGTTCTTGAAAACACTAAGTTGTCTTCATCCAAAAATTTCATTAGAGGGATTTTAGATAATGACGACATTATTAATCCTCTAATGCTAAGAGGAATGTTATAATGATATTGTTATTAAATGGTTGTATGAAATACACAATTATCGATGACCCATCTTACATATCTTGTTTATTTTACATATGGTTTGTACGTGCATCACCTATATTACTCAAGAGAACTTTGATATGCATCCCCTAGATTGTTTTTTTTTTTTTAACAATAACGGTTATGGGTTGTTTGTATTCATCTTGGCCTGAATGCCGAAAAACTTATTACATAGGGAAACTCATTGCCCTGTTGCCTCACTCTGCAGTGACTAAGAGTGCAGCTGGAGCTTGCAGAATTCCTAAATGCTATAGAGTCCATGAAATCCAATTCAGTGATTTTCCCCCACTTGAAGATGCAGACAAATTTATTTAATAACCAGCAATAAAACATGGCAGCGATCAGGTTATGGAATGGGTTCCCATGTTTCTTTTCCGTCTTTCATCTTGGTTCCGACAGGGAGGAGGACAGCTTTGTTGGCTTCTCTGTCCGCCTCTTTATTGTGATTTCTCAACACATGATAATATCTCAAATTCTGGAAATAACTTTCCAAGCCTTTGATTCTAGTTATCAATCTTGCTAGATTAAGATCCAAAGCTGGGGATTTGGTAGCCATTGCGTTGATGATGATCTGGGAATCTCCTATGATGTTAGCTTCTTTTATGTTTAATTCTTTGAGGCTCTGGAGACCTTGAAGGAGGGCTAAGGCCTCCGCTTGAATGCTGGAAGCATGTCCGAGACCCCAGGCATAGGATTGGACTTTTTCTCCTATTGGATTTAGAACGATTCCTCCTGCTCCAGCTTTGCCCGGATTACCCTTTGCTGCCCCGTCGAAAAAGAGGGAATGTCTTGCTTGCATTTTGATCCAACCTTGCATTTCATTTTCAGGCTTCCTTATCTGCCAGTCTTTAATAATTGGGGTGATATTGGCTGCTGGTTGGAATTGAAGGCCTAGAGTCGATCCCCAAGCGATGTCCTGTTGGCTCAGATTAGAGTCATCTTTGGTATCCGCCAAGCACTCCTTAATTTGACATTTAATTTTATTTTCTAAAATCCTGTGGCTATGCTTTGTATTCCTGAAGATTCTTCTGTTGCGTTCAAGCCATATCTGCCAACTTATGATCTTAGGAAGAATTGCCCACGCTGTTCTGATTACCTGATTTTTAGGGGCTGGGCCGGGGTAAATGAATGCCCAGGTTGAAAAGAGACCCGCCATGGTGCCAGGGAGCTTGAAATTCGGGTTTGGAATGAGAGAGGACCATACCTGCTTGGAGAAGATACACTCAAGAAACAAATGGACAGCTGACTCTGCGTTTTCTCTGCACAATGGGCAGATGGAGGGACCATAAAAGCCTTTCTTCTGAAGAATGTCGTAGGTGAGAATTTTGGTGTGACAGAGCTGCCAGGCAAAGTAATCAACCTTAGGCAGTGAGGGAATGCGCCATACGCCTCGCCATGGAGCTGGATTGGGAGGAACATATGGACATTCGTTCAGTTTATTATACCCCTGTGAGACAGTGTAGCCTTTGACGCTCGTGCCCCATCCTTTCTGGTCTTTTATTCTCCTATGAATGGGCGCCAAACCGTGCAGACAGTCCAGAAGCGTGGCCCAGTCTTTTACCAGATGCTCCGGCACATCGAACTGCTTCCATCCTGCCCAGGAACCGTTATTCCACTGTGAAATGTCCCACAATGTGCGCAGACATTCTCTGTCCATCCAGCTGCGCAGCTCATTGAGGGAGACTCTGCTATCGATCGGCTCTTTATTCATAATTCGATCGCTCCAAATTCGAACCTTTTTACCGCTGCCTGGAATCCAAAATGAGTGCGCAGTTATTAACTGGGCCGCTTTAGCATGGAGTTTCAGGAATGCTGAATTGGGCCTATGAATGACGTTTTCCAAACACCTGGTGCGGGGGCCCCTGAAGTATTTCTTCCAGAGTGCGACTTGAGCCCAGCCCGGATTGGGGGAAGTGATTTTCCAAAGGATCTTTGCTGCCATTGCCACGTTCTGTTGGCAGAGATTTTTGAGCTTTAAGCCCCCCTCCCACAACGGCTTGGTTATGATTTCCCAGCTAATAAGAGGAATTTTTTTTTCATTATGTTTTCCTCCCTTCCAGAAGAACCTCTGGATATGTTCTTCCATTTTTTTGATGATGTTTGCTGGAGCAAGGAGGCTAGTGAATTGGAATAATGGGAGACTGTGCAGCACTAATTTAATCAAAACAGATTTTCCAGCAGTATTTAACCAAGAGTAGCCCCAGGCTTGAATTTTTGTTTTGAATTTTTCCAACTGTGGTAGCCAGTCTTTGCTTGTGAGTTTCTTATGGTGTACAGGTAATCCCAAGTATTTAAAAGAAGACCAGGAGGAGGAGGCTGCGAAGCCCAGGCATCTTGAAATATCAGATAGCGCCCTTGGGGTAATGTTCCAGCTGTATATGTGGCATTTGCTCTTATTTACAGCACTGCCTGTGGCCTTACTGAAGTCATCCAAAACCACTTTGAATTTTGATGCAGAGGAGATTGTGGCAGGTCCCAGCAGCAGTGTGTCGTCCGCAAACAGTGCATGATTTATGTTTTTTGCCCCTCTTGCAATGCACAATCCGTTAATGTCTTGATCTTGCATCCTTTTGTTTAACAGGAAGCTGAGGATGGATGCTTGAATGACAAATAGCAGAGGGGATAGAGGACACCCCTGTCTAAGTCCTCTCGAAGCTTTGAAGAAGTCAGTGGCTCTTCCATTCACTAATGGGGCGATCCATGGCTCCGAGATGCATGCCCGGATCCATTTAATGAACTTTTCTCCAAACCCAAATTTTCTCATAACATTTAACAGAAAACTATGATTTACTCTATCAAATGCATTGGCTAAATCAAGTTTAATTGCCATACCTTGCTCTTTTCGGAGAAGACTTGAGTGAATTGCCTCTTGGACGAGAAAGTAGTTATCCACGATCTGCCTTCCTTGGATGAAGCCTCCTTGATTCTCAGGGATTATTTTAGGAAGAATGGGCTTCAATCTGTTTGCGATTATTCTGGTGATTATTTTGTATCCAGTGTTACATAGGGAGATCGGACGAAATCTGCTGAAGGTGTTGGCGCCTTTTTCCTTGGGGATAAGGGCTAAGAAGGCAGAATTTGTGCTGCCTCCTATTTTCTGGGTATTCTGAGATTTTTGCACCATTCTGAGCAAGTCCTTTTCTATAATCGGCCAGCAGACTTGGAGAAATCTGGCTGAGAAGCCATCCAGCCCAGGGGCCTTATCTGGATCCATATCAAATAGGGCTTTTTCCACTTCCTCTTTGGTGATTTTGGCCTCAAGATTTTCCTGTGTTTGCTGAGATATTACAGAGGGTACAACATCTAGCAGATCTGAATTTTGATTCTGATCCTTGTCCTCACTATACAAGCTTTGAAAGTGTAAAAAGGTTGATTTCTTTATGTATTCAAAATCTTTATAGATGTCATTCTCTTCTTTGATCTCTGAGATAGTGTTAAAACATTTCCTCACCTGGGTTTGTTTGTGAAAAAAGGCAGTGTTCCTATCCCCAGCTTTGAGCCAGAGATTGCGGGATTTCAGTCTCCAGTATTCTTCTTCAGCTAGGCAAGCCTTGTGGTATCGCTGCTGCAGATGAGATTCCTGATCAATCACTTCCTTAGTGATTGTGTCCTTCTCCATGCTCTTTTGATGGGAATCAAGCAAGGTTTTCAAGGATTTTCTGTCTGTAGCCGGATTAGACAGAGTTTTTGCCCATCTTTTGAGAGCTCCTTTTACCCTTCTGAGCTTTTCTTCCCATACATAGAAAGGCGAGCCTTTGACCGACTGATTCCAACAATCTTTGACAATTTGCATGAAGCCTGGCTCCTTGATCCAAAGCGGGCTAAAACGAAAAGGGATAGGGCCCAGATCAAGATGAGCTAGAAGCTCTAGTTTAATTGGCTTATGGTCCGAAGTGCTATTAGGGAGAATGTGCATTCTTGGTTCTAGTCCTAGCAGTAAGAAGGAGCTTTGAATAAAGAATCTATCTAGCCTGGCAGCGATATGGCCTGGGCCTAATCTTTTATTAGACCAAGAGTACTTACCGGAAGAGGGCTTGATATCTAGCATGTCCCAGTCCTGCAAGATGTCCTCCACCCATTCCCTAGCTGGATCTCGTACTATGCTGCCTCCCCTTTTTTCGGAAGAATGGAGAGTGAGGTTGAGATCTCCGGCTATTATTATATTCTCCATATTTGCCAGATCTGCTTGTTGTCTTATGGAGTCCCAACAGTTCTTTTTTTCCCCAATATTGATTGGAGAGTAAACATTAAAAAGACAAAAAATTTCCTTGGTGACTAGATTCTGCATTTTCAGCAGTAACCAGTGGGTATTTCTAGCCTCAAATAGAACTGCAAATTTACTCATGTTCCATACAGTGCCAATTCCTCCCGAGGCTCCCCGGGCAGAGATTGCTCTTGCTTCACTTTTGTACCAGATTTTCTTACTTGATTGGAGGAAGACAGTGTCTTCCAGCTTTGTCTCCTGGACAAGAAGTATGTCTGGGGTTTCTGTTCTGATTAAATTTCTGATAGCTTCTTCCTTAACTTTTCTCCCCATACCTCTACAGTTCCAGGAGATGATCTTCATTATTTGTGTTTCTGATGGGCTCCCTTGGAGCCTTGGATCTGGTTTTTCAGCGTCTTTGACTTTGGTGCCAGCAGTTTTTCCAAGGTTGGTTGGCTGCCCTGAAGTTTTTCTTTGTAGGTCTCCTGCTCCCTTTTTTCTCTGTCCGTTTTCCGTCCTCTTGTAGATCTTCTTACTGAGGTTTGGGACTCTCCTATTTCTCCTTCCTCTTCTGATTCTTCAGATTCATGTTCTTCTTCCGCCTCTTCTAGATTCTTGTCCTTGGGATCTACAGCTCCTTTGGAGGAGGTTGAGGGGGTACCTTTTTCTGGAGGAGCTGTTTTGTGGACCTCGGTCTCCTGAGCCATTTCTGTCTCTTTTTGAAGCTCGATCTCCTGGGTGCCCTCTGTTTGCGAACTCAGAGGGTCAAATTTGTTTTCAGGCACGGTCTTGATCGGTATCTGGTGAGCAGTAGTCTGTTGAGTCGCTTTGCTGGTAGGGCCTCCCGGTTTCTGATTCTTAGGATGAGCTTTGGATCTCTTGACTTGGTTCCATTCGTCCTCCTTCCCTTGCATCGTCTCGTTGTTGTTAGGGCAGTCTCTGGTGAAATGTCCATAAACATGGCATTTCCGGCATTTGAAGGGTAGTTGTTCATAATCCAGTTTTTGTAGATGCGTCCAACTTCCGACCTTTAGTGTGATGGCCTCTGGTAATCCCACCTCCAGATCAACCTCTACGCAGATCCTGGCACAGTCATATTGATCTTTGTTATTTTCTCGGTCTATGAATTTCCCCAGGGCGTTTCCAATATGTCTCAGTGAGTCCCAATTCCAACAGTGGACCGGGAGGTTTGGGAGCCTGACCCAAACCGGGACTGCTTTGGGCACATCAACTGTCGGATCAAAGTCTGGGGTCCAGTTGTTCAGGTACAAACCCTGAGGACCCATGAAGTAGGGGCCGTTTTGGAAGATCAGATCCTTGTCTTCCTTTGATGTGAATTCGAATAGGAAAAATCCTCTCCCCAGAAAATATGAGGTGACATTTTCTTTGATTAGCGGTGCCCAATTCCTATTGACCCAGCTCTCGGTGGACTTTGGAGACGGCCATAGCCCTGTAAACTGGCCGATGAGAGCCCGTTCAGCTAACGACAGTGCGACTTGGATCGGGGTTTCTGGAGGAAGAGAGATCACCGGGATTTCATCTAATTTTTTGACAAACTTCGTTGCATCTGTTGTTCTCTTCTTTGGGAGGCCAGCCAGGAGCTAGGAGAAGGCCTCAGCTGGCGTTCTCGGAGGAGGAGGTGGGGGAAGCGTCTGAGGAGAGCCCAACCCCTCCATTGATTCAAACCCCAGGGGCTGGAGGATCAGAACCCGGCAGGATCCATGGATCGGCCAACCACTGCATGCAAAGCAGTTCAGGAGGCAGAGATCGAGCAGGTCCGATCAGCTGCACAGAGCTCACGCGGGTTCACTTGCAGGGCGCGTAGTCCCAGTCGTAGGACGCGCAGGCGCAGCACCAAAAAAATAATAGGTTCAAATGTCAATTATTATAAATTAATTAGATGCATCACCTAGATTGTTGTAGAGAAGTTTAATATATTTATGTAGCATGCATTGTAATTGGCTTATAAATACAAGAAATATAATTTAATTTAATTTTGATATATAAGTTTTTTTCTTCATAGTTGGAAAATCTATCATAACTTAGTTGTTAAACTAGCAGTGCGTTGACAGCTGGAAGAATTCCTCCTGCAACGAATGAGTATTTTCCCGATCAAGGTCCCAATTAAACCCTTTTTCGTTTAGATGATCGTATACTCTCTGGAACAAAGGTTCTGTTTCTTGTGTTATCTAAACTAATTTATAACAATAACTAATCTAGGGAAAATATATGACATATTCTAATATTTACAATTATCTACAAAAATATAAACATAAATTGTTGGTATGATAGGTTCAGTTTAAACAATGAGGACTAAAAGATTCTAATGAAAACGATACCACGTGAAATATCATGTAGTTTCAAATCCTAACTGGATTTTGGGTCCAGATAATTGCATGGATAAGTTTTGAGAGAGTTTTTATATAGAAAACTCTAAAAAAATATTTTTTCAAGTTTTCATCTTATTCAAACATTTTTTTTGTTATTTTATGGAATATATATGCATGCATTAACTAAAAGAAATAAAAAATAACATTTTTCTCGAAAACGAGAAGAAATAAAATCCTATCGATTGAATATAAAATTCCAATCATCAAGTAGTAATGAAAAATTAACAATTCATAAGACTTTGTTGATAAATGGATGTAGATCGTAACATGTCATGAGAAATGTTTAACGGAAAAATCAAATATTCATTTATAAATAAATAGCACAAGTTGAAGAGAAATATCAAAAGCATCCATTAAGAAATTAAATAGATGTCCAAACATAAATCTCATAGCCCATAACACATTAAAACTGAAACTAGCCTTCAAAAAGTTGTTACTTCAAAATTGATTCAAAAATACAAGTCTTGAGTCTTCACAATTCTTCGACCGCTTACACCAATGTAAGAGGTTCTCTAATACTTGAAAAAATAGGATATGTTTCAAAAGATAAGATAAGTCTTAAAACAAGAAAATCAAAAGGTTTTCTAAAAGTAGATAGTTGCTTCTAAAAATGTAAATTCTATCATTGTTCAATTGTATCTCCCTAATAAGTAGGTAACTTCTCCTAGTCTTCATAATCTTCATAGTTCAAGTTAAGCAATAGATGGGGTGCATGAACCTCGATGTGTTTCACCCATTGTGAATACACCCAACAATTGAGAAGTGAATAGAAGGAAACTAATTTATGCTAATTTGACATCTGACAATCAAACCTTGGACTTTCTTCTTTATTTTATGATATTTGCTTTCAAATTTCGCAATGATCTTAATTTTCTCGAAAGGAAGTTGGAGTAATTTCTAGAAATTTTGTTGCATCCAAACCTTTATACTTTTAATTTCTTGTTGATATTTGATGACATGCTCCTCTGTTGGGTGTCTTACTTCCCTTGGAACAATTTATTTTAGTGTCTTGGAACCTAGAAGGTCGAATTCTTCTTAAAAACCAGTTCCTTTCTCCCAAATTGTCAAACATTGCCCTTGAGCATTTTTGTTCCATTCTTTGATTTCTCTACCTTCATCTTCTCTATAGTTCAATGATGCAAGCATTAACCTCTTATCTGTTTTAGAAACTTTTGGAATTTCATCAAATTGAAATTCCTTCTCCCAGTCAAGAATAGACAAAAAAAAAAAAATTAATTCTTCTATTAAAGAATCAATCCTCTCATTTACATTTGTAATTTCTCGATAAAATCTTGAGATTTTATCCATCTGTTTGTAGAATTTTGATCAACCTTTTCTTAAAATTAGACAAATTTGCAATGCTCTCTTTGAAAAATTCAAGGCTCTATGTGGCTTCTTGATTCTGATTGAGTTGGCTTTTAAGAGAATCAATTTGATCTTTTAAAGTCATAGTCACAACCTCAGTATTACTTTAAGCTTCTTCCTTCATAATGCGAGTTTGATTTTCATGCATTTGCCATAATTTTTTAATATGTTGCTCATTTCTTGAATTTAATTCTTTCAATTCCACCTGAAAATATTTTTGTAGATTTTCTCTCTCTACTGTGAAACCTTGAATTAGAGTTGCAGAGTACTTTTGCCAATTTTCTTCATTAAATAATTCATTCTTCTCTAATTGCTTCTCTAACACTTTAATTTTTTGTAGATTGTTGTCATATGAGGCTACAAGCTCATTTAGATGATATTGGTTATAATTTACAAAAGCTCTTATGGCCTAGGAAGATTCTTGGGACTTCTCTTTTACATCTTCTTGAGCTTGCCAACTGAATTTAGACACAGACTCTAAAGAATCATGCTTTATTTTCTTTGTTCTCCTCACTACTGACTTGGTCTGAGAATTGAAATAGTAATATGTTAAAGAAGGAACTGTTTCTAATTCAAAAATTGGTTTGAACAAAAAGGATTAGCAAAGGATCTTGGTGGAAATAGGTATCATTGAGGCCTTAGGAGATGTAGTGGAAATAGCATCCATCTTTGTTTATGATTCCATTGCCTCTTTATTTTTCTAAGTGATAGTATCATTAGATATATGATTTTCCTTCTCTTTTTCAATTTCCATTTCTTGACTACTTGTGTATTATGGTTTCTTCTGCTCTGTATCTTCGGGTGAATTGATTAGAATAATATCTTTCTCACTTACTGTTTTCTTTTCTGCTACTTTGGTTGTTACTGGATTCTCTTGCTTTTTTTAGTAACTTTCTTCGTTGTATCTTCTGTTGTAACATTATGATCTTTCTTCATTACTTCATGGCTTTCTACTTCCTTATCTGTAATAACAACACCTTTCATTTTCTCAATTTGAACTTCTTTTTTCTTTTGAGAGACAACAAAAGGATCTGAGGTGATTTGGTTGAAATTAAATTGAAGGAATTCAGAAGATTTTAGTTCCTTAAAAGAGATATTGAGATGAAGACCTTTTTCTTTTAAGAAACTTTCAACCAAATTTTCTCTAAACTTTTGTAACTGGTTTCTTGCTTCAATATCTAAAATCTTTCCTCTTTCTATGGCTTGCTGAAAATCATCAATATCTATGAAAATATTTTCAAAGGGAGGCTCTTGATGAGCAAATATTTTCATAAATTTAAATGTTGTATAATGATTGCTAATAATCTCATGAGGATAATAATCACACTGAGATAGAGAATGTATCTAAACTTCTTGAAGTTCTTCTACTTCCTTGAATCCATGTCCTTTTTCTCTGTATTTATTTCACCAAACTTAATTGAAAACCCAGGCCAAATTTTCTTCTGTAACTTACTTAACTTCCTAGCCTAGCCATTCAAAACATCTTGATTTTCCACTTCTCTTAGGGCGAGTCTTTCAAGTATATAATGGGGTAGGAGATGAGAGCCAACCTCACTCCCATAGACTCTTATATAAGAAAATAACTCTTCAACAAACTAGTGACCAATGGACTCTATGACTTCTTTCAAATTTTGACTAATTCTTAGAGGGGTTTAACCAAACAGGAGTGAGGTTATGTCATATTGGCATAATTTTGAATAGGGAGTTGTTGGTCAGAGGGGTAGTTCCATTTCAGGAGGGGAAATGGGACTGAGGCAATGACAATATCTATCATATAAGAAGACATACATAAATGTGTTTATAGCTAGGGGGATATGATAATGACAATTTTAAAGCATTTGTGATGTTTTGTGACAAAATGTCTCCCCAATTGAGATGTCTATCATCATGGAGTATGCTACGAATTATTGGAATCCATTTGATTTTACCATGTTCAGTGTATCGCTCCCGAAATTATTGGGTTAGCATTTTGATGAGAAATCTTATGGGTTTCTTGAAAATAGCTATGGGACATTCCTTGTTAGCCTTAAGATTAAACCCTTCATTTTCTTCCCTTAGCCAATCTTCAATTACTTTGTCATAATTCTCCCCGCATTTCTTGAAGACAATGTTTCAAATTTTTTTAAGGAAATCAACATCGCGTTGGATTTCTAGGGGATTGAGCTTATAGATGGTCGATAGGACATTTGTTTTCCATGAGGCTATGAAAATTTTGTTATGGTCTTCTATTGTTGGGTTTGAAACACCAACATGAGAAAAAATCCATGAAACCATATCATAGTAATGGAAAATCCTGGCCCTAAAAGCTACCTTGTGTAATTTTGTTCTTCTAATACCTTCAAACTAATTATTCTTTGTTTGAGAAGACCTTGCATTTTTTAACCATCCTCTATCTTCAAAGAAATAAAAAAATCTCCTCCCATCTCATCGTACCTTCTTTCTGGGTCTTGTAAGTTGAGTCAGAGATGAGGAATGGGTTGAAGTTGGCCTCCTCCATATGTGGATTCTCTATTTCTTTAAGCTTCTCCTTTATCTGCTCCATTCATTGTTTTGTCATTGGCGATTCTCCTTTCTTCCCCATTTTGTGGCCTGTGAATAGAGAATTGAAAACATATAAGCTTTTCCTAATCAAATTTTGAAATTGAACTAAGAATCTTTTATAGTATTAGCCTTCTTACATAGAATTTCAGCAACTAATATCGTATTTCTTCAGTTAAAGTTTCTTTGAACCAGGTGTAAAAGAATGAAACAACATGCAAGAGAAATTCTCTAGGGAGTTATGATTTTTTATTAAAAAACTAAGGAGAGTGTGATTTAATTCGTTCATTAATTTCCCGTTGAGTAATCCAATTGTCTTTTTTTGTAAATTGAGATAGCATCGAGAAATTTATTATTGATATCAAAATGAGTCCATTAAGCGTGAAACGATGAAATTTCAAATCAATACATTTCAATCACATAAAAACAAAATGCATGCAAATCAAGGAAAACAATATTATTTTATTTGAGGAGTTGGGCAGTCAGGTGGTTGGGAGGTCAAGAGTTTGTTTATTTGTTGAAGTTGTATTTCTTCCCGACCCCCGACTACACAAAATCCTCGTGTTGATTGTAGGTCGGGTAGTTGGGAGATCGGGCGGTTAAGCGAAAATACTTAAGGAGTTTTGGAAGTTTGCCTGACCTGCTAGTCGAGAGGTCGAAAGGTCAGGTATTCGAGGATACTTGTTGGAATGAATGTACAATGACTCTATAAATTCAATATTAATCCTAGGATTCCACAATGGGGACTTTGACTAATATAATGATGACCCAACCATGAAACCCATGCTTTAATAACTCATTGTTACAATAATAGAAATTATTTTATTTATTCTTTTGACAAGTACATTTTATGATGACTCAAATACATTAATGAAGACCAAAACTAGTTACATTCTCCAACAATAGTTTCATTTGAAAATGATTTTTATGATTCTGGCTCCAACCTCTAAAACTATTTTTTGATGTTTTTCTTTAATTTTTTGAAATGTTTTTGGATTTTTAGAAAAAACAATAAAAAATGTGTTTAGGGTTTTTGTTTTTTTCCCTAATGTACAAAACAAAAGAGGTATGTTGTAATCCTGACAACACAGGGGGACAACCATCATTGGTTGTCATCCATGAATGCAGGTTGACTCATCATTGTTATTCAAGGTTTTCCACACCACCTAGAATTACTCATTGGTGGTCCATAAGGGAGTAGGCTTTCACTCCTCCCAGATGCCTCTAGGTCTTGGGCCGCTAACTTGTTTCCTTACGTCTAAGGAAGATGAACTCTTAGCCAAGAAGAAGTAGTTTTATGGCATACTTCTTTCCCAATAGAATTTTCATTTATAAGTGGAGTTGGAAATTGGAATTTTTTTAAATTTTCTTCTCGAAAATGATTTATGGTCATAAAACTACTTATGCAAGTATTTATGTTGAGGTGTATCTAAGTTAGTTTAAATTATTGAAGGAAATTTTTCTAGGTGTGAAGGTCGCATCTAGACTTAAAAGTTGGATTATGACCAAATAGCTCTTTAAGTACATAAAAAAGTGGTTATGCAAAAATCAAATAAGCAAGGGATGAAAGAATGAAAAGACTTGATAATGAACTCTTACTTATTATTAATGGAGTGAATCTTGAGAACAAAATAGGATAGTTTCATATAATTAAGTTGGGTTAAAAGCCAAAACTTTTGAAACTATATAAAATAGAAGGGCTTGAACCTTATATGTGCATTAAGGACAACATTGTGGTAGCATCCTTTCTACTTCTATATTTTGTATTTAGATTTTATATGCATCATCCATGTTATTCTAAAGACCTTTTATGTCTATCACTAAAATTGTTTTAGTTAAAGAAGTTTTAGATATGCAACAACTATTGCAGATTGCTTATAAATTAAAAGAAATGCAAAGTTTTAAGCATTGCTAGTGTTTGCTTAATTTAGTATTTAGTGTTTTTTGACTTGTGTTTTTATCATCTAATTTTTATTATGATCTATCAGAATTATTAGTCATAAAAGGTGTTTGACATTTAAAAAAATGGCTTGATATGGATTATTTATAGTCTTAAAACCATATGTGCAAGGATCTATGTTGAGGTGGATTTAAGCTTTGGCTTGCTAATGGAATTGGTGTGGAAGGTGTTATATGGACTCAAAAGTTGGGCTATGACCAAGTTCCCTTTAGGTGTAGATCTTATTTTAGCATTGGTCCCTTGGGTGTCACTTTCCCTAAGAAGAATTGTAAAGCTTCCCTCTCAAGCACTCCAATTAAAAAACCAAAAAGGCTCTCAAGCCCATATTGTGGATTGGTATAATGAGGCATCATCTTGTCACTAAAAGAAAGAAGGTGCAAGTAGAGCTCAGGGTCAAAAGCCTAAGTTGCATCATTAAAAAGTGTGACTAGCTCCTTCGAAAAGTGTGCGCATTGGAATTTTGGCATGTTGAGGGTTGAAAGAGACCATGCACCAAAACCATGGTTATGCAAATATCAACCATCTGCCCAAAGTAGCAACAATCCCATTATGTCAAAATGCTATGCAGAAGAAGAAAGCTTTTGGCATCATCCAATAAATGATGATACCTATAGCACACCTAAAGTGTGAAATACTAAGCTTGAGTTGTAAACTAACTTGTCTCTACAATCCTAAAGAGTTAGGTAGTGCTCATGTGTTAGGGATTGAGCACAACAAAAGATAGGCAATGTTCATTGGACAAGGTAATGCAATGAGCTCATTTAAAATGTGTGCATGTTGAAGTTATTGAGCATTAAATATCCAAAGAAGCTTGGTGTGCATCGAAGTGTGGCTATTTATAGATAAATTATGCAAGTGAAATACAAAGAGGCTTGGTGTGCACCAAAAGCATGTTTATTTATAAATTAACTATGAAAGCGATAAAAGCATGCACCGAAAGAGAGGTTATTTATAAATCAACTATGCACTTGATAAGGACATGCACCAAAAGTGTGGTTATTTATAAATAACTATGCAAGTAAAATATTGAAAAATACTTGGTGTGCAACCAAAGAAAGGTTATTTATAGAGGATTCGCTATGCATTTTGAAGTTTTAAGGAACTAAATGTTCAAAGAGGCTTGTGGTGCACCAAAAGCATGGTTATTTATTATTAAACTACAAATGTGAAACATTGAGTGAGGCTTAATGTTTAGCAAAATTCTTGTTAACTATGCACATAATGAAATGAATTTTCTAGGAGGGCTTCAACCTTTGACCTTGTGTTGAATAGCCACACACTTTAACAAACTGAGTTATTCTAACATGGTTGAATTAGAATAAAAAAATCTTATAGACACTCTCTTTTGTATTGTTGAGAGAAACATTGAAAGAGACTTGTCATGCACCAAAATAATGTTTATATGGAGATCCACTCTGCAAGTGATAAAGGTGTGCACCAAAAGTATTCTTAATTATTGATCAAGTGAAATTTTGAAAGAGGCTTGGCTTGCACTAAAAGCATGGTTATTTATATAGGCTTGGTGTGCACTAAAAGTGTGGTTATTTATAATACTACTATACAAGTGAAACATTAAATGAAGCTCGATATTTACCAAAAGTGTGGTTAACGACACCAAATGATAAAAAATTTATCTACATGATGGAGGGCTTTAACCTCCAACCTTATGGTTAACAACCACATACTTCAACCAACAAAATTATGCCAAGACTATCACACTAGAATCAAAAGCTTTTATACATGCCCCTTTATATTGCTAAGAGAAGCATTGTAAGAGGCATGAAATGCACCAAAAGTGTGTTTATTTATAGCTCAACTATGCAATTGATCAAGGTGTACAACAAAAATACAATTATTTATAGACCAAATAAGCAAATGAAATGTTGAAAGGTAGCCTCCAACCTTATAGTTAGCAACCACATACTTCAACCAACAAAGTTATCCCAAGACAATCACATTATAATCAAAAGCTTTTATACATGTCCCCTCTATATTGCTAAGAGAAACATTACAAAAGGCTTAAAATGCACCAAAAATATGTTTATTTATAGCTCAACTATGCAAATAATCAAGGTGTATAACAAAAACACAATTATTTATAGACCAAATAAGCAAATGAAATGTTGAAAGAGATTGCACACAAATTATGATTATTTATAATTTCTTAGCATGCACTAAAAATTTGTCTACTTAAATTGTAATAATTACACTCAACTTATGGAAATGAAATGTTGAAAAAAGCTTGATGTAGATATTTGTAATTCAAAGTGTATAACAAAACCAATTTATTTATATTTCAACTACACAAATGATCAAGGTGTACAACAAAAACACAATTATTTATAGAACATATAAGCCAATGAAATATTGAAAGATATTGCAACAAAAACACAATTATTTATAGAACATATAAACCAATGAAATATTGAAAGATATTGCACCCAACGTATGATTATTTAATTATAAAAAAGAAAGTATGATTATTTAATGAAATATGGAAAGATATTACAACCAAAATATGATTATTTAATAAAAATAAAAAAAAAAAAGTATCATTATTTAATTATAAAAATCGCTAGAAGGAAAGCTTTTATAGAACGTATAAGCCAATAAAATATTGAAAGATATTTCACCCAAAGTATAATTATTTAATTATAAAAAGAAAATATAATTATTTAATTAAATATATATATATATATATGATTATTTAATTATAAAAAACGATATTATACACTTTAAGAAAACAGAAAAAAACAAAACAAAACAAAAAAACAACCAAAAAACAAAACTTTTATAGAACCTATAAGCCAATGAAATATTGAAAAATATTGCATCCAAAATATAATTATTAAATTATAAAAAACAATAACAAAAACTTTTATAGAACCTATAAGCCAATAAAATATTGAAAAATATTGCATCCAAAATATAATTACTAAATTATAAAAAACAATAATTATTAAATTATAAAAAAACAATAACAAAAACTTTTACAGAATCTATAAGCCAATAAAATATTAAAAAACACTGCATCCAAAAAATAATTACTAAATTATAGAAAAAATAAAAAAAAAATAAAAAATTATAGAAAACAATAACAAAAACTTTTATAGAACCTATAAGCCAATAAAATATTGAAAAATATTGCATCTAAAATATAATTACTAAATTATAAAAACAATAATTATTAAATTATAAAAAAACAATAACAAAAACTTTTATAGAACCTATAAGCCAATAAAATATTAAAAAATATTGCATCCAAAAAATAATTACTAAATTATAGAAAACAATAATTATTAAATTATAAAAAAAACAATAACAAAAACTTTTATAAAACCTATAATCCAATGAAATATTAAAAAATATTGCATCTAAAAAATAATTACTAAATTATAAAAAAAAAAAATAACAATTACTAAATTATAAAAAAAAATAACAAAGACTAAATTATAGAAAACAATAATTATTAAATTATAAAAAAACAATAACAAAAACATAAAAACAATAATTATTAAATTATAAAAAAAACAATAACAAAAACATAAAAACAATAATTATTAAATTATAAAAAAACAATAACAAAAACTTTTATAGAACCTATAAGCCAATAAAATATTAAAAAATACTGCATCCAAAAAAATAATTACTAAATTATAGAAAACAATAATTATTAAATTATAAAAAACAATAACAAAAACTTTTATAAAACATATAAGCCAATAAAATATTAAAAAATATTGCATCCAAAAAATAATTACTAAATTATAATAAAAAATAACAATTACTAAATTAAAAAAAAAAAATTATAAAACCTATAAACCAATAAAATATTAAAAAATACTAAATATTAAAAAACACTGCATCCAAAAAATAAAAGCCAATAAAAGGAAATAAAATATTAAAAAATACTGCATCCAAAAAATAAAAGCCAATAAAATATTAAAAAATATTGCATCCAAAAAATAATTACTAAATTAAAAAAAAAAAAAAAAAAAAAAAAAAAAAAAAAAAAAACTTTTATAAAACCTATAAACCAATAAAATATTAAAAAATACTGCATCCAAAAAATAAAAGCAAATAAAATATTAAAAAATACTGCAGCCAATAAAATATTAAAAAATATTGCATCCAAAAAATAATTACTAAATGATAAAAAGAAAAAAAAATATAAAAAAACTTTTATAAAACATATAAGCCAATAAAATATTAAAAAATATTGCATCCAAAAAATAATTACTAAATTATAATAAAAAATAACAATTACTAAATTAAAAAAAAAAATTATAAAACCTATAAACCAATAAAATATTAAAAAATACTAAATATTAAAAAATACTGCATCCAAAAAATAAAAGCCAAATAAAATATTAAAAAATACTGCATCCAAAAAATAAAAGCCAATAAAATATTAAAAAATATTGCATCCAAAAAATAATTACTAAAAAAAAAAAAAACCTTTTATAAAACCTATAAACCAATAAAATATTAAAAAATACTGCATCCAAAAAATAAAAGCCAATAAAAGCAAATAAAATATTAAAAAATACTGCAGCCAATAAAATATTAAAAAAAAAAACCTTTTATAAAACCTATAAACCAATAAAATATTAAAAAATACTGCATCCAAAAAATAAAAGCCAATAAAAGCAAATAAAATATTAAAAAATACTGCAGCCAATAAAATATTAAAAAATATTGCATCCAAAAAATAATTACTAAATGATAAAAATAAAATAAAAATATAAGAAAGACACTAGAAGGAGGGCTTGAACCTCCGACCTTGTGGTTAACAGCCACACGCTCTAACCAACTGAGCTATTCCAGCGCGGTTATCAGTGGTTTCCAAATATTTTATGGGATAGAAGTGGTATTTAATCTCAAACACCAAAAAGTTTCACCCAACCTCGCGAACTAGGGTTTACGGCATCATTCGTTATGGGTGTCTGGGTGTCAGCTGGAGTTGCGTAGGCTCCTCCTTGGGAGTAGTTGGATCTCACCCTCCACAGGTTTGGCTCTTTACGGCATTTTATTTTAAATTAGAGAATTGGTAATTAGGATTCCAAACGGTTAAAGAATAAAAATTTTAATGTTAAACGACGAAATTCAAATTAGTTAATTTTAAATTTTAATTTATTTTATTTTGAATTTTATTTTTAAAATTTTGATAAATTCTAATATTTTGTTATTAATCAATTTTATATTATAATAATAAAATATTAGAATTTTTAAAAATTTTAAAATTAAAATTCAAAATCAACTAATTTGTGTTTGGTCTTTTAAGGTTCATTTTTATAAAATTTTAAAATTTTTATTATTTAACTGTTGGAAATTTATCGTTGTATCTCTGAGATTTATATATTTTTGGTCAGTTGATCTTGCTCCTCATCCTGGTTTTGATGATGAACCTAGATCTAGGATCGAAACGCATCGACCTTTTGTTCTCTATGTGATTTCTCCGGAAAATCTGAGCATTATAGTTTATTTATTTTTTTAATGATATATATTTTTAATGATGTTATTGTGTTTATTTTGAAATAGGGTTTTCACAATATTAATTTAATTTTCAAAAATTATTAGGTGGATAGTAGATATTTAACCTACATAGAATATTTTAAATATCAATAATAATATACACAAATCAATCAAGGGTTAAGATATATCTCCAAAGTAGTTATGTTTTTTTTTCCTTTTAATTAAATTGATTAATTTAAGAAAATGTCATGTGAACAAGTGTCATATGAAGTGAATTATGGATTTTGGGGCATGTGGTAATGATAAGTCATAGTATTGGCTCATCAGATTATAACAAAGCCTATATATAAATTAAAAATCTCCTTGGTAAAGGGGATTAGATCTCTATGGTTAAGAATTTTGTTCCATGTTTTTTTTAAATGTATATATATTTACGCCGTAAGGCGTTTCCCTCTGAGACTAACTCCCCTAACTGTCTACCTGTCTTCATTGTACACCATTGGATCTTTCGTTAGACGATTGAATTATGATCAGCGGTTGATTTACATGTGACTAGATGCGGGCGGTTGTAACCGGCGGTTATCCTTTCTTGATAGAATGTGATCGATCACTAACTGGCGTTTCTTGTTTCTGATTTCAAGATGATCAGTTGCAAGATTATCAGCAACAGAAACCCTCAAACTTAGCACTCTATTCTTGTTTTAGCAGAATGTTTTCGCTGATTTCGTATATATTTACGAATTCTTGATAGCTGAGCGAGCTTAAATGTATGATAAGGCTAACTTTGTGTTTTGTTTTGCGCACTATTTGAAGCAAACGCCCCCGAGCAGCAGTCCACAGTTCAATTTGTTATTTTTTATAATGGAATGGTGAATGTTTACAGTGTGCCGGCTGAGAAGGTATTATATTGATCTCAGCAACAAATTTAATACATTCACAACAAATTTCGTATATATTTTTGACGTAACATTTGCATCTTTAGTCCTCTTAGCAGATTTCATGTCCGTTTTCCTGTCTGTAATCACTAATCCAAATGCAACGCTGACAAGATTTCACGTCAAAGCTGGAAAAACAGGGCAGCCTAAGGCTAGCGTTGAAGAAGCCCACGTTCCAACAAGCAATGTCGTTACAATCCCTTACTCCGATCTCCTGGTATGCTTATTTTAAACTTTATTTCATGGATTCCTATAGATTAAGTTTTAGGCTGCTCAAAATAGATTTACAATGGAATATAATGTTCTTTAACGGTCTCACTGGGTTTGATAATGTTTTATTTAAAAATTCTGAAACTCAACATTGGGTGGTCACAAGTGTCCAAAATGCATTGGAATTTGCAAATTTTTTGCTAGGTTTGTTTTCACATTTTGACAATCATGGATCGCATTGGAGTTAGAAAATAAAAAAGAGTTTGAACAGAAATTGTAATGGGCTATACCACTCAAATTGCACACTTGAAAAAAGACCTGATTCTGCAGACTGGTACATCATTGAGTTGAGAAGTAATTCACCCAAATGCATTAGGTAGATCATATTTTTCCAATGCGTTAAGCCCTCTTTCAAAAGTAATGTACAACAATAATTCTCGGAATTGTCTTTTGAATCATGTAATTAGGAATACTGTGCAAACCTTTTTTGTTCAGTCTTCTTCACCCTTCTTAGCAATAGCCACGAGCCACGAGGTTCTTCCTGTATGCTCGGCGCCATTCGTTTCAATCTTGCCATGCTAGTGATGCACATCATCTTCATCACCAAAATTCTTCCAACTGTCTTGAATAACTTTTTGGGCCAATCCTTAACCCAACTTGGCTATTGTCTTGTCACTACTCATCCCGTATAAACATAGAGTTCGATATTTTGCTTTTGGTCGGGAGGAAAAGAATTTCTACATATTTCCAATGAGAAAACATACACTGTTTCCCAGATCTCTCAGGAATGTTATTACAGAGACATAACTACATAAAATATTAATTTATACTTGTCTTTCAGACGTGACACCTGATACTTCTTTGGCAATTCCTTCAATAGCTTTTAAGTTTTATATAGGCTCCCAGGCTTAAGATCTGGGATTACTTCATCATTTGCCAATTTTTTCCTTGCAGCTGTTCTTGTTGGCATGCTTCTTGTTTTCTGGTTCAAAGTCCATATGCTAGAGGAAAAGACTTTCTATATATTTCCAATGAGAAAACATGCACTGTTTCCCAGATCTCTCAAGAATGTTATTACAGAGACATAACTAGATAAAATATTAATTTATACTTGTCTTTTAGGCGTGACACCTGATACTTCTTTAACAATTTCTTCAGTAGCTTTTATATAAGCTCCCAGGCTTAAGATCTGAGATTACCTCATCATTTGCCAAATTTTTTTCTTGCAGCTGTTCTTGTGGGCATGCTTCTTGTTTTCTGGTTCAAAGTCCATATGCTAGAGAAAAAGACTTTCTATATATTTCCAATGAGAAAACATACATTGTTTCCCAGATCTCTCGGGAATGTTATTACAGAGATATAACTAGATAAAATATTAATTTATACTTGTCTTTCAGACGTGACACCTGATACTTCTTTAACAATTGCTTCAATAGCTTTTATATAGGCTCCCAGGCTTAAGACCTGATATTACTTTGTCATTTGCCGATTTTTTTCTTGCAGCTGTTCTTGTTGGCATGCTTCTTGTTTTCTGGTTCAAAGTCCATATGCTAGCTTGCTTTTGCTGGGATATCAACATCTTAATTCTCTTGCCTTTTTATCATATTAGTTAGTATTAGTTTTTTGGTATTTTCTCTTTAGCTAGGGGATTGTTGGAAGGTTGGGTCAGGTCATCATCAATTTGAATCAGAAAAATACTGAATTGCAAGGAGGAAAAAAAACTGGAACTAATGGTCTCATAGACTATTTTTAGTCCCGTAGACCTTAAAATATCATTTCATTTCATTTCACCTCAGAAAAAGGGGATGATAAAATCCGATCTACTTGTTAACATTCGAAACCATCCGTTTCAATGTAACTGGAAATAGTACACTGTCACCACGTACTCATTCGCTGTTGTTAACATTCGAAACCATCCGTTTCAGTGTAACTGGAAATGGTACACTGTCACCACGTACTCATTCGCTGCACTTTGGGTTAGTGTTTGTTAACTACGGGGGAGAATCCTTAGATGACTTGGTGAGTTAAACTAGAATGCAATAAATGGTCACTGCCACCCAATTCAAACTACCAGCGACTGTCCTAGACAAGTATTTTCGTAATAATGGAAAACACAGCAAGCAATAAGTGATTAAATGGATAAAAATTCAGATGGCAAATGGTGCAATATTTACCTATAATTCAGAGGACAAAGTCTATTGCAATTACTCTATGAAGGATATGCCAAAAGCAACAAAAATGAATTTACAACAAACTGTAAATTGACTGTTTAGAGGCTGAAAAGTACACATAAACCACAACAAGTAGTCGACTGTTTTTATGAATTGAAGGTTATTTTTATGTAATTTTTTGAGTTTTTTAAATGATCTTTTACGATTATTATGCATGAAAACTAAAAAACACACACACTTCTATTTCTGTGCCATAATGCAAGCTAATCTTACTGTAATCTATCTAAAACAGAACGAAAATGAGCTAAATGCCTACTCAAATATGCCTAATAGTGCATCTTATTCTATAAGAACTTGTTGTTTAGTAAACTAGAGCCTTTTAATGGAGTCAAAGAGATAAAAGGAAGATAAAGTGAATAGGGAGGAAGACAATTTGAAGATTATCTCTCAAATCCAATTAAGATCAAGATTAAATATTAGTGAAAGCATAAGAAAATAGAATTTTCACACATGAAGAACTTGTAGTATTTTCCAAAGAAAATCTGTATTTTTATTATCTAAAGTTGTAAATTGAACTAAGTTTCGATAAGTTTTCACAACTTGTAGTATTTTCCAATGAAATTCTGTATTTTTATTATCTAAAGTTGTAAATTGAACTAAGTTTTGATAAGTTTTCGTAGCAAGACTCCAAGGTATGAACTAGCTTTGCTAAATGGGGAAACACTTATCCTGATCCAGCAAAACAGATCCACCACCACAGGTACTCCATACTAGTAGTTTTTTTTTTTTCTTTTTTTTTTTAAATCTAGGATAATCGGTAACTGATGAGAGTTATCTTGAACAAACCCAGGATCAAATCTAATTGGCTGCCACTATAAACCTAGGCTACGTGCAACAGCCTGCAAGCCGCACAATAGTAGGAAACTTATGCCTCAACAAGAGCCGAGACGTCCGCTATGGGGTCGTCTATTCTTCTAGCCAAGACACAACAGGTCATATATATACTCAATGAGATTTGAACGCTCATCTCGTGGGTTTCACCCAGCGAAACTTACCGTTAAACCCCATATCAATCTCAATTTTCAATTTCTCTAGGGGAATAAGCAAAGGCTAAGGGGGAGAAGAAAGCACAAGCACTGAAGATCTCACAAAATAAAATTGAACTCTTCTTCTCTTTGCTTGTAATAATGTATAGAACCAGAATGAGGAAAGAATGGGGGAGACAAAAAAAAGACAGAGTATCAAGAAAGGAGTGTTATATTTTCAAGCAATTACCAAAACAATGAAGATCACACCACAACAAAATACACAAGATATAGGCTCCAAGCTAGGGCAAAACCCCTCCAAGGGGAAAACCCAGAAAATGCTTCTCTTCTTCTTTAGAATCTACTTACAAAGAGAATTCCAAGACCCAAAGACTAGAGCCAACAACCCCACCAAGCACCATGTCATCCTCCAGCAAGATCTTCTTCAAGGTAACTTCCAAACTTCAACCTACAACTTCATCCCAAAATTTCGGCCCTGCAATTTCGACTTCCTACAATTGCATCTTCACGGAAATCCTAGCTTCATACATGTAAGAGAGAGAGAGAGAGAGATATTTTCCCAAGAAACTTCACTCTTTTCTTCCTTTCTTCATCCTTCTTCGCACTTCTTCTTCTTTGCTATTTCAAATCAAATTGAGTCAATTACATCTATGTCATCACAGATGATTGGAATGGGTTTATCATAAGTAGCTTACATATCATGTAGATTTTGTTTCAACCATGAAATCTGACTACAACTAGTTGTAGCTACTATATATTCAACTTCAATAAAAGAAAGGAATATAGATAATTGTTTTTTCCTAAAGCAATATACTAAGTGATTCCATCATTGCTCTTACTAAGTATTGCATGGATCTATTTCTTCTTTCAACCACACCACTTGGAGTCTCAGTTCTTCCGAGCCCACATAAATTTGTGTGAACTAGTTGTAGTCGCCTACTTCATGAATTTTCTTTGGGTTTGAAGGGCACTCAAATTTTCTTTCCAATTTGACATTATTTACAGATTGTGTTACTTGGCTTGGAAATTTCTTGCAAGTCCCATACAACTCCATTTTTGTTGAGCTTCACAATATGGTCAAAATTTAGGTGTCATAGTTTGTTGTTTTAGCCTGTCATCACAACTCCTGGTCTTATGCAGTGAATAATGAATTTCGGTGTTGAAGATTTAATCTAAGTCAAGAATATCTGATGTATTTTAATTTACAATGCTCATAAGGTCTCAGATCTATATTTTTATAGAATACAATCACATCATATGGTTTCATGCAATTCAATTTAAGCTCCAAAGAATTAAGGAATCAATCTATATTTGGGTCATTCGGGCAAGATTTCTTGTAAGAAAAAAAATAAAATCATAAAGCTTGATACTTGGCCTTGCCATTTCTGATCAATCCAGTAAAATATAAATAGGAAAAAGAGATTGGCATTTTTTGGGGGAAAGTAATATTCAATCATCTGCGAAGTTTGTGAAAAGGATTGTCTGTCGTATTTTATGGCATGAAGGAACAAAGTAAAGGATGAAATGAAGTCTAGATTAGAGATGTGTAATTGTAGAATATTGTTAGAGAATGTTTGTGAAGCCCAGTAGAGGGCCTAGAAGAGGAATCGAATCATAAAATAGGTTAAATGTAAAATGACCTTTCAAGTTGATTCATCCAATTTTTTCCACTCTAAAAGAATTAAGATAAATGAAAAATAATATGATCTGATACAAATCATGCCTCCCAATTTTTGAAGGCTTTTGATCCTCAAAATTCATACTGAATTAGGTGAGGAAATTCTCTCTACCTTCTTCTTGGAGTACTATTTGTATTTTCTTGGTATTTTTCCTTTCAACTCATTCTACCAAAGGTCATGTTACCCCTATCTTCTAATTCTTGACCTCTTTTGTAAAATTGTATGCTTTTCAACTCTGCTGGGGCATTTGGAGGTAAGTCCTCTATGGAAGGTAACGCATGATCCTCTTCTTATTCTGAAATGGAAGGCTCATAGAGTTTGAGACTTTCCACATTCATTATTGAGTAAATGTGCATGTATCAAGGTAGGTTGAGTTTGTAGGAATTATCTCCCACCTTTTCCAATATCTCAAAAGGTTCATACCACAAAACCTTGATCTTCTTACCATCAGGACCCTATAGTATTTCCTTGTTCAACTGCAACTATATTTTGTCTCCTACTCTAAATAAATTCTTTGTTACATGCTAATAATTCATGGTACTATATTTTTATTTTGATTTCTTCAATGTCTTATGTACTTGCAAATGGATTTATCTAATCTTCTCAATAATTTTTCTACTCTTAATGCATCCCCTATGAGATCCTCCCTCACTCCTTTTTGTCCATGTGTAACATCCAAAGGTGAAGGTTGCAAATATTTAAAGAAAGTTTCAAAAGGGGACTTACTAATATAAGTATGTATTGCTCTAATATAAGTGTGTTGTATATATATTAGGTTTTCATCCGAAGTGTTTGGATGTGTCTCGTTGTATTTTTTCTAGCTGGAATGAGAAAAGATATTAAACAAAATGTGTTTAGGTCACAAATTTTGCATCAAAATGGGAAAGAAATAAATGAAAAACCAATGTTTGGAAGTCTATTCCAAATTCCCAAGAGCTCAAATATCCAGTCTTCAGATATAACTAACCTATGATATTTAGTGGTAAATGTTTTCCAAAAAGCGCTTAAAATTTGACAACAGTTTCTAAACATGCTAATAAGTGGGAGTGGGTTAGCCTAAACCTTCTTGCTATGTATCATTTTCCAAAGCTAGGGTTGGATCATTAAATTTAGAAAGGATTTCCTTCTTAGAACAAAGTGATTTATTAGATGTAGATAAATCTAAAGGTTGTTGGTTGAGAGTCACTTGTAGGTCCTCAAACTGCTCATGAGGGCTAGATAGTTCATCTTATATCTTTTGAAAAATGGATCAATGATCAATAAAAATTTCCATTGTATATGATTATATTTTAACAATAGAGTAAAAACTTCCTCATGAAGTTGTTGCATCTACTCCATCAGTTGACACTAAATTTACCAAAATGGTGAGGCATAATAGAAATTCCTTGAAAAATTCTCTTTCTTAGGAGCATCAACTTCAAATTCAAATTAAAATTCCACCAAGGGTTTATACCAACCTAAATACAGGCCCAAAACAAACTCAACAAAATTTCAATGACAGAATAAAAGGGAATGAAAGAACCCAACATGACTGCCACACATAAAGCATTTCTAAATATTGCATTGAATTGACAAAGAAGGGGCTTACCACTTGCATGAATAAGTAGAAATGTTCCTATATTTGTATTCCCATTGATGCATTGGTTTTCATCCTAAATGTTCTACCTCAACCACTCCATGTGAAATATCAAAAAATGGCAACAAAATTCTACTAATCTAGGCCTTACTTTCCATTAAAAATCCAATGGAGTCCAAAAAACAAGTTGAAGAGAGGAGCCTACACTGGGGAAAAAAGGTACATAGAAATAAATTGAAGTGAATTATAATGAATAATAATGTCGCACACCTTGCAACGCTGAAGAACTGGGAGGTAATATATGTGTACCCATAAATCTATCTACCTTCCTATGGTCATTGCGATGTTTTTTGCAAGGAAATAGTACAAACCACAATTAAAATTTAATTCCTAATCATGATATAATCTCTTCCAAATAACCTAAATCATGGAAATGTCATCTGAAATCACTACCAAAATATTTCCACGTGGAAAGCTATGCCCAAATCCCTTGTAATACTCAATCAAATAGGGCCCAAAAGCCCTAAAATGTGTCATTTCTAAGATGACAAAAGACCATCTTGAATTATTATTCACAGAGTTAATGAAATTAGAAAGGAGGTGGTCATGAATATTATTTGATATGACCCCTTACATGTTGTTGGCACCGGATTCACATACCCAAAACTCAAACAAGCCCTAACAAGCACTGGGAAGAGGAGACTAATATTATCTTTTTGAAACACCACCTGACACACTTTCTTTTCAAAATTTGATAATTTTTAACCCAAAACAATTTCATTAAATAATGTAATATATTTTTTCTTTGTCACTGATTAATATTTTACCCAAGGCCAGGGATGTGCCTTGATTATCATACTTATCATATTCACTATTATTCTACCTCAACACATGGTACAATTTGTAAGAATGAAAATTCATAATAGGGCTCAAACTTGCTTGAGAATTTTCTTCAGATACATATCCTTTGGAAGAATTCTTAGTACCATATGATAATTTTAGAGTCCCTAATATTCACAAGGTTAAAAATATTGTGAGAATGGGCCAAAGATATTACTTGAAGGAGAGCATAGGCTTGAGCCTAATTATTTGATCTCAATAGTAGACCCCAAGAAAAGGTTGATTATGTAGTTCGATTGGAGTAAAAGATAATCTTTCCCCCCTCTGCCTCTCATTCCTACCACCCCTTGGATGCTTCTGATTGTAACCCCTCAAAATCTACATAAAAGATAGGTTGAATAGTTATATTTTTTCATTTTTCTATGGATGGAATGTTGCCACTTTAGCAGCCATTGTAGCTAGCAAAGCATTTATTGCAACAACATTCTCAATCATAAAATAATCCATGGCTCTTAGCTGCTTCCCTCGAGTGAAGATTTTCCATACCTCCCAAAATTACGAGGGTCAAATCTATTCACCTGAAGTTAACTATGTTCTCATGGTTATCTACATTGCAATTATCGTAGGATTCTGGGATGGAACACAAATTGGTAATGCACATGGTAACAATATCCAAATTTATATTTGACAACATAATTTGGTATTTCTTATGGATTCTTTTGAGTTTCCAAGGATAATTTTAGGTGTTTGGTGGTGCAGGGGTTGCAGTTGTTGGGGTTATGTTCATTACAATGTGCATTGTAACCTTGGTCATGCTTGTGGTTTTGAACATACATGTTTTTCTTATACTACACTTCATTCTATTTTTTTGCTATCTTTGAAGGCGTTTATCTATCATCTATATTGAATAAGTTTCCACAAGGAAGTTGGTGTCCCTTCCTAATTTTCTGACCATAATCTTCTCTTGGAAATATGGAAGGTAGAAAAAGTATAAAAATTTAGCACGAAGAAAACTAAACATAGAAGTTTTGAGTGGATTGGTTACCCGAGTGAATTCACATGTACCAGGAACTTGTTTCTTCTATAGTGACCTTATTTCTGGCTTACCATCGATTATTGAACATTATGAAAAGAATGTGGGGTCTCTGCATGAAGTTCTTGTCATTGTCATCATAAGAATGATTCTAGTCAAGACAATGATTTTTTCGGAGAGATTTATAGTTGGAAAACTAGAGCCAAAGAGTGTATATAAATGCATAGCCCAATATGGCTACAAAGATGCCCCAAACATTGAAGGATTTGAATTTATCAACCAGGTTGTTGAAAGCATAAAAGACTATCTCAAGCTCAGAGGAACTCATTCCTCCTCACATGACAGAAGTTATGCAAGCAGAAATACATTGGTAGAAAGTAACTACTCTGTAGATGAGGAATTGCAGTAGCTTGAATTGGCAAAGAATACAAGGGTTGTGTATGTTCTAGGAAAAATCACATTGAAGACTAATAAGAGCACTGGTCCTTTTGAAGGATTACTGATTGACAAGCTCTACAGATTTCTCCAAAACAATTGCAGGTTTACTCTGTCTACCTACCATATACCACTTGCACATTTAGTTCAAGTCGGAATGGTGCAAGAAATTTGGAGTTTGTTCACACAAAACTATTAGAAGACAATGAAAACATAATATTTTACTCATAATAAAGCTTTTAGGGCCGTAAAGTTCCTAATCACTGGAAAATAGGATATAATTTTGTAATATTGTTACTATTTTAATAGATTTAGAAGATTTTAAAATGCGAATTTCCGGTGAGATCAAAAGAAATGAGCATTGAGTTTTTTACCATCTTTGCAATAAATCATGCATCATTTAGAGTGAACTAGTACATACATGTTTTGTGACGCTGGTAGAATGGAAAAAAATGATAACAGTTCATTACTTTTCAATTTCAATCCTTCTTTTACACTAATGCTCTTATCTTTTGATGAAATGAAGAACCTGGTAAATTAAAATTTTCAAGAAATCCCAGGTAGAGTTTCTTAAGAGGGTATTTTATATTCTAATAGTAACTCCTTTTTATCCTTTGTCCTTCGAAATTTGTACACTCTTGAGTTGTCTGGGGCTAAGTACCAGTTCATGTGTTACAGGCAAGCTACCAAACAACACTTTTCCCATGTTGGGTCCCTTCAAATTCTGAATCTAAGAAGCCCCATAGGAGCAACAAAATAAAAATGATACCTAGAAAATCACTCTTCTTGCCTAAGCCACCAATCCTAGCAAGGCTTAAGGAGGACCAACAATAACTATAAGGATCCCATGCTTCCACTATACTCTCTATTGCTTTATGATCCAATATTTTTCTCATCTTATCTTTCCATTTTGTTTTGAATGCGGAGTCTTTACAGCCTGCAATATAGTGTGCTCTAAGCCCCTGTAGCAATATTCAAAATGTGGCTACGTTTGCTTTACAGTATCTGTAGATGAGGGTATGCCCCATTTTTCTGCTATAACGGAGAGCTGGGCTTTTGCTATGAGTACCTCATAAAACTCACCCTCATATGTCAGTTGCAGTGTCTTATTTGGGGACAAGAACACAAGTCCTTGAGCTGCGGCCATGGTTTTAATACCAATCTGCTTTTGACTTCTTCCTTGCTTGGTAGCAATTTACAAAAATCTCTATAACCCAACAACCAGTATGTTCGAAACCTGTTCAGATCAAACACTGATATATCAAGGGTTTTCAAATAGGCATCTCTGAAATTTTGGAAAAGAAATTGAAGCATTTGGAAAGTTTTGGCCTACTACTCATAAACATCAATCCGAAAAAGGGGTATGTGTTGTAGTATTTGTAAATGAGTAAACATTTAAAATTTAGTTTTATATGAAAAAAATATTTAGTATGCATAACGAAACATTAAATTAAAATAATAATAATAATAAAACAATTTAATTCAATTTATTATATTAATTTTTCACTTTTATGTTAACAAAATTATAAACAATTTTTTAGAAAGGAATCATATTGTTAATGCTTCATCTTCATAACCATTAAAATTTCATATTAAAATTTAATTAACATGTTTTAAATTTAATCTAAAACTTACTATAATGGATATATTGTACTCAAGAAAAAGGGGTTTGGTGTAGTGACCATTCCTATTCTACCCAGCACGTAGAACAATGGAGTTGTGTTAAGACTTCATCTGTAATACTGGGTAATTGGGTCTCTCAGACACATTTACTGTATATGATATGTGGCCTTTTTTTGGAGTTTTGTTAGGACTTGATCTATAATATTGGGTAATTGGTTCCCTCAGCACATTTACATTTATTGTATATGATATGTGGCCTTTTTTGGTCTGTGACAGGGAGGGGAAGATAGTATTTGTATCGTATGTTGTCGGATGGGGTCTTTTTCAACTTATTTCATCAAAGCAATTTTTTTATTGGTAGGCACTTTAGGCCTTGTTGCCATGGGATTTGAATGGAAATGAGTGGGCAGAGGTTGTCAGTTAAGCTTATGGTTGCTACTTTCTAGCATTATTTTTAACTATCTTTGACAAAAGTGTATCTTTATGATACATTTTAGCCATCATATACAATCAGAGGTATAGATTTTCGATGATATTTCAACTTGTTATTTCATTCTAGTTGCTCTTTCTTGGGCAAGGGGTTTAGTTGAAGATAGACAAATTGGAAATTTGATAGCTATCACAAGTGTTTCTACTAAGCAGGATTTGCTAAATAATGCAAATATAATTTGCATTGGTTGTCCTAAGCATGTTCTGTGCATATGTTCCTTATAAAGTTGTGGCTTGAACCATAATTTGCATTTCAAGCCTTTAAAAGTGAGTGTTACAGAACATGAATTGGGATATTAAAAACACAGTCAAATTTTTATCCAAAATAAAGTTCACGACATCTCATATGAAGTTAGTAGAGAAAAATGTCATTTTGATAGAGTTTTGGCAAGTTAAGGAATTTGTGCATCCCTATATCTACGAAAATTTCGCCGAGAGTTTGATTTTAGTGAGGAGTTTGATGGCATTCACTTGTATTTTTGGAAACCCCTAGTTGATAGAACCACGTAGTAGGAAAAGGACATTTAATTTTTACTCGCATGATGGTAAATCGAATTATACAACAAATAAAATCATATTTATAGTCAGTGGAATATTTTGTGACAGCTAGCAACCTTGTGTGCCCTCTTTAAAAGTGACAATTCATTCTTAAATATGTAACATATGGAAAAACAAAATCTCTAAATACAAAACAAAAAACTTAAAATAATGTACAAAAACATGTTCACATAAACAACAACTGCTACATGAATAATGGATAACCTCTATATGACATTGACTATAACTCATTATCATCCACCCTTGCTTTCAAGAATGTCCATTCACATGTTTCTATTCTTCCACACACTACTATTACTTATCCATATTCAAAACACACATAACTAATAGTTTCAAGTGTAACTCAATATCATCCACCGTTGCTTTCAACAATGTCCATTCACATGTCACTATTCTTCTACACACTATTATTTAAAAAATATCTATATTCAACATACACATAACTAACAATTTCAATTGCAACTCATTATTATCCACCCTTGCTTTCAACAATGCCCATTCACATGTCCCTATTCTTCCACACTCTATGCCTTACGGCGTTTTCTTTGCAACATCAGATGCAAATGCTAGTTAACTTATGTACCAACTTAGATCCATCTTAACATCTACCAAGCTTGGAGAGGGATCAAATCTCTTTTCAATCTAAAATAGATTTGCATATCAAGAGATTTGATCCATCTAGCATCTTGAGTTAAGATTAATCTCTGTTAAATTTAATTATTAATTATAATTATAATTATTAATTTTATGTTTTTTTTTATTATTCTATGTTTATTCTTAGTTTTAAGTAATCATTGATAATTATTATTTTATTTTATTTTTACCAAGTCAAAATGTTTAGAGGACATTACAACATCTCTTTGATGCTGGAGCACAATTAATTTTTATAGTTGATAATAATAATAATAATAATTTAAAATAAATTTATATTTAGTTAGTTTTTATGATTTTTTTAATTTAGATGTATCATGAAGTAAGTGTTTTTATATTTAATATGGATTGGTGTCTATCATTGTTTACTAGTCATTTAATTTATATGGTTGCGTTAGTAAAAATTTAATTTTTTAAATCATTTTTACATAGATGGGTGCATCTATTTTGGGCTAAGACTCCACAAATTTAATTTAATTATCAATATTATTAGCTAGATGGTAAAGATTTAACCTTCATGGAATATTCTAGAATATTCTTAATAGTATTCAGACACCTAGTTAACTAATAGACGAAATGGGTCTTTCTCGAACACTTTTTCTAGTCAAATTTTCCCAAAATCCGATAGCCATTTTTAGGAATCATAACTTTAAATTATATAATCTTCAAAGTTCAGATGCCTCTATGTTTTTTTAGGTTGTTGAATCCATTAATGCATTCAAAAGTGCATTTTAAACAATAAGAAATCACAATATTGCTAGAAATTGCATTAATGAGTTATGATTTTTTTGGGCATGTGGTATTGATAAACCATGGCATTGGCCCATGGCATTGTAACAAAGCATATTTACAAGTTTAACTTATATATTAATTTTTTATATGATCAATAAAAATAATAATAATAATAATAATTTAAAATAAGTCAAAGGACAATAACTCAAGTGATAGTTGGAAAGTTTAATTCCCCGTCCACCCAAGTTCCATTCTCCGAAGACATGTTTATCTTGTGTGGAAAAAATTTGAACATGTTGTTATGGTTGTGCTAATTAGTTTAATTTAATTATGAATCCCAATTACCTTATTCAAATTATCAAATACCTTGAACCTACCATCAAATTACAGACAATGTTTCTAAATATGGTGAGTGCTCTTAATAATTATTATTATTCAATTTTAGGGTTTATAAAGTTTCTCCCTAGATGGGGTGACACATGTCAGCCAAGAGAGGGTGTGGGTCGCCACTGTCCCATCTAGTGATTACACGAGAGACAGTGGAAACACGCCTCCCGCATATGTTAATTATTCCCTATGCAACCATTTACTTCACCTCTCAGGAGAAAAAGATGAGATGTCGCTCTAATTTTGGGGGGTGAATTGAGAATTTCCACACACACTACTCTGACGGGGATGGTGTTCATTTATTTCATATATGAAGGGGAAGTTTCTAGGGTAATCCTTTAGGCATGTCAAATTGGGAAGCTTGCAAACTATTGCATCTTGGATATCAGTTTTAGAATCCTCACAGTAACCAGAATTGGGGGACAACAAAGGATGTTTTCCTATATATCTCAGCTTCTGGTCTGGTTTAATTTCCTATTTTCACGGATTGTTAATTGTTTCTCCTTTGGGGTCCTGAGTTTTAGTTGTTGCAATGCTATTTTTTTTAATTATTCCATTGTTGGTGTTTTTTCCCTTGGCTAGCTTCCCGAGAGGTTTCTGTAGTGAAAAGGTAGTTTGGTGTGTTTTCAACAGTGGGGAATATTTTATTGTTGCATGCTTGAAAGAGGCCTCATGTTGGGTAATAGGTGCCTCAATGGTGCACTGAAATTTGGTGGCTAATATGGGTTTAAGTTCATTCGTATAAGTTTCTTTGAATTTTTCATTGAAGTCAAATCTCCCTGTTATCCTACACCCAAGTCTTTGCTCTCTAAATTTCTCCTACTAGCTTGTGTTTATGTTTTCTAGTTTTGTGTAGTGCTTCCTCCCTGCCAACTACATGGCCTATGGAGGTCAAATCTTCTACCCTCTTCTTAGATTTAGTAGAACGAATCTCTATTTGGTTTCTTGATTTCAGGACTCGCCTTTCAAAGCCCAGTTGGTGTAAAGAATAAAGGTGGGTCTACAAGTCTGGAACTAGTTCAGGCATTTCCTTCAAATTATGCGTAGAGAGATCATTCATTTTGTTTCTCTTCCACTATTGTCTTTTCCTCCTCCTATGCCTAAATAAAATATTAAATTCTTGGATGGACAGGCGGTCTCATGCATTCAGATGGTAGACTCGACATCTTTAGGCATTGATCAATTGTGTCATCACATTACTTTATATGTTGGCTAGCTCCAATAACTCCTACAATCATTATATTAGTGGAACATGGTTCTAGTTTGTACTGCCCTATTTCTATCTCTCTAGGGAGTTCGGGCCTATCTTCCATCGTCAGTCAGCACTGGTCAAGCAATAAATTTTTTCCTTGCCATGACAATGGGCAGAGTTAGATGAGGGGTTGCCTCGTACCAAGAGTGAGTTTATTGGGGAAGAACTCGCATGCACTACAAAATTCAAGCATCGTATTCTCAATTTAGGTAACTTACAACTCCGCATGTTCAAGATGAACTCACTGACATGGTGGAGGAAGCATCCTCTCACATGTCCTATTTTTCTGACATAGAAGTCCTTGTTAATTGGGTTCCAAACACTAGAAACACGTGGGGAAGATACAACCAGTATATGTAGGCTATCGATCTATACTGGAAAGTGAAATTCCTCATGGGCAAGACCATCCTTGATTGCCATTAATCATGTTTGGATATCCTCCATTCCCTCCAGCATATACACAATCATCTTTGCAAGCTAGACATAAGAATGGAGTGGCTCAAGCGACACCTTGGCCTTCCCCGTGCAGCCAAGCAGAACTCAGCCAACCCAGTAGCCCCTATCTCAATACCAGGATCAGATTTGGAACCCAAAACATGATGGTCAATATTTTTATGTGTAATCGTATAGTTATTGTCTTCCTTGTATTTGGTCAGCTTGGCCCGCATAGTAGAAGTACTTTTAGTTTTGTTGTTGTCAAGTTTCAATTGGCTCTCTCCTCCTTATGAAGAGTCCATTTTTTGCTTTTGTGTGGTCTACCTAGTGAGAGATCGACTTGAATTTTATAATATGATATGTAACCCACAATTTTTTTGTTAATGAAATTTAACCCACAAAAAAAAGTTTATAAATTTTCTAAATATTGTGAGTGCTCTTAAGTTCAAGGTGAATTCATACACCAAAAAGTTTATGAATATTGTGAGTTCTCTTAAGTTCATGACAAAGAGTGTATTAGACCTCCTCTTAAGGTCACGATGAAGCTAAACAATAAATTGGTGTATGAGACCTTCGTTTATGGGATATTGTGAGACAAGGGAACCACTTCCCTATAATTATATAGCTACTAAAATCTACAAAAACAGACATACTCTATCGCAATGGCCCTATAATGTTTTAGAAAGACACACGTGATCTAACCATTAAACCTACTCCAAATCAAATTATTTTAAAAAGATATTCACTTTTTATATATATTCCTAATCTAATGATATAATAAAATATATATATATATATATATATATATATATATATATATATATATATATATATATATATATATATATATATATATATATATATATATATAGATATATATATATATCTTCTTAATCTTAGTCCGTGTTGAGTACCAGTGGTACTCTTGCTCATTGTCAAACTCTTTATAAAAACTAAAACTTAAGACATATCCAATTCTCGTGAAATTGATTGTAACAACCTTGGTGAAAATTTCATGTAATAAAAGTTAATAAAGGCAAAATGAGACCACGTTTAAGGAACACTTATTCCAAGCTTCATGTTGGGAAAAGATATCCTAGTGGGCATCACTAGATGTGTGTTTTGACTAAGGAAAATTGGCAAAGGCTAAGGCATTAAAAGGAAAAAAGGCATTTTTGGCACATTTATTAATGAAAATAAAGGAAATTACGAGAAAAGTAAGGTGAAAGGTCACAGGTTGCATGTGAGGAGGAAATTGAAGGAAAATTATGGAAAATGAAGAAAATAGAGGCCTCATTAATAAAAAGGCATATGAGGATCAGTTGGTAACTTTTTGTCAATTCAAGTTTGGAGCTCTCTCATTCTTATCTCTCTCTCTCACTTTTGGTCACATAGAGTTTTCTTGGAGCACTCTAGCTTTGGATCAAGGAAGGAAAAGCAAGCAAAGGGAAAGGAAGGAAAGCAGGGTCAAGCAGCTTCAACAAGAATAATTGCAGGAAACCTTTTGCATGTGTGATTTCCTAGTTGGTTGGGACATGCATGGCTTTTCATGTTGGTGTATGGTTATCTTTTTGTCGGTGGCATGGTTTTTCCGCGTTATGACAGTGGTTTTCAGCCCAGCCTTACATTTTTCCAAATGCCATGGTGTTGGGATGTTTATTTTGGTTTTTGAGCTTTGGTTTTCCAGATGGATTTTGGAATCCAAGGGAGAGGTGGTCTCAAGGTTCATTTCCCAAAGGCCTAGGAATTCCTTGACTGGTTTTGGTGAGATAGATGGCAAAGCCTGAGGGAGGAGTCTCCATTAGGACCTAATCTGGGTTTGGATTGCGGTAAATCTTGAGAGACTAGTCTCAGTTTAGGGCCTAGTGATCTGGGATTGGATTGTGGTAAAGCTTGAGAGACAAGGAGATGGAAAATTCCTCAAGGATAGTGATGGATTCTGGATGGCATTCCAAGTTCATTTCAGTTGTGATTGGAGCATCGGTTTTGGTGTGATCATGGTTTGGTGAGGGTGGAGGTGGTTTAACCTCTGGATTCCCTTGGTTGTTATTGGATTTGTTGTTCTATGAGATCTTACATTCATGCTTGGAATATGGCACGGGGGTGACTAGTTGAAAGAGAGATTTGGTACAGCCATGTCTATAGTCGGGTGGTACATGGAAGTCTCAAACTTAGTCAAATTTTCGTATGATTAATAAAAGTTAAGTTCTCTTACCTTTGTCCTTGTTTATATGTGGATTTAAAGGCTGCCATATCTCTGATATTTATATGGTTTAATGTTGGTTATAATAATGGTTATCCGACTGGGTCATGTCATAGTCATTTCATGTATTTACTTGTAATTTTTAAATGGGTGGAAGACCTAATTGATGATATAATAGTCCAATGGAGAAGGAGGCGATCCTTCTGGTTATGTTTCATAAGTTATTTCAGTCATTTATTCTATGTCTTGTATCCTAGACATGTAGGTTGCATTGATGCCAAGTGTTTGATAGAATGTCAGTCCCGGTTGGGGATGCTCAAGCCTAGTCCTAAGGTTTATTTTGATTTATCAACATTTTTATCATGTATTTGATGGATAGTTGAAGGTTGTAGCAAGTTCTGGGCAGAGTCTAGGATTCTGGGCTAGAAAAGTAGCTAAAATCTCGGGCTCGTTGGCACAAGTCTGTTGAGAAAAGTCCACAGTCACTGCCACAGAAGCATATGATAGAGACTTTAGGTTGTTGTTTGTTCCCTTGCCCATAACATGAGAGAGACTATGGCCTAAGAGATCCAGAACAACAGTGGGACCCAGGGACAAGTTGTCTGAGTGGCTGACTTATCTCCTGAGGGTTATGTTGATGACTATGTGTGATGTTCCATCAATTCCATTTCATTAAGGTCACCAAGGAGATAGGATCCCTTATAGTAACCTCTCTCATCATATGTTGGCCCTGTTGGTTGGCTGCTTGGGTGGACCTGGGAGGAGGGGGTGTTACAGATTGGTATCAGAGTGTGGTTGGCTCTCCTTGGGTGAAGGTGTTTGGTCATGCATGCATGTCAGTTGCATGTGTGTCTCTTACACTTACATTCCGTGTGCTTGTTTCATTGCATCGTGTTGATCATGATTGTAGTAAGGTTGTCATGAGGAACTTGATGTGATTTTGTGGGATGCATCGTCAAAAGTTTATGACTGGTTTCATATGGTTATATGTTGCTTACATGTTGATTATATGTCACTTGACTACATCCTGGTATGTTAGGTGCATTCTTGAATGTTTTGATTACATACATCAGTCTTGTAGGTTGGTTACAAGAATTGATCACTTATGCTCGACTACATGTGTTACGTATGTGTAGTTGATTAGGCATTGCTTATGCATGTTCATAGTTGCATGTGGCAATGTGTGCAATGGAGTAATGGTTGTTGGCATGCATGAGGTCACATCATGCATTGTTGATATGGCCTTGCATTGATTACTAGACCGTATCTAGAATGGTTTTTATCCATTGATACATTTATTTGGTATATGTCCATCTGTTTTTATGATTAAGTTATACATGTATCACATTGATTTGATGATGTTGCAAACAAGGAATCCTCCCCAAATTATGCTAAGGTACACTGGTTTATTGTGATTTGGTGTAGTTGACATAGTTTGCCTTGCAGGAAAGAGATGAGATGGCTAGCAAGGTGGTAGACTACATAGAATATCCCTATGCATCAGATGAGCAGTTTGGTATGGGGCACTCTTCTGACTTGGCAGACCAATTGAGAATCTTGAAGGAAAAAATAAGGAGTTGCAAAGCATACGATGAACAAATCATGCGGGCACAAGAGAAACAAGCAGAGGTGGATGTGATACTACTTCATAGTTTGTCATATTGCAATGACATGGACCACTTCGGATCAGCCATGGACATGAGGATAGAACTAACGGGGCATATGGAAGTAGGTCTCCTAGTGGACAGAGGTCAGATAGATCTCACACAATTAGAGATGGCAAGTTGTTGGACACTCCGGATATGAGAGGTGATTGACACATGTACTATTCCAGTTCTAGTTCTTATAGACATCATGATCATCATCGTCATCATCCTTACAGGAGGATTGATAGGGGATACTTGCCGCATGGTTTAAGAAGGAAACGCCACCTACCTTTGATGGAGAGATGAAGAAATCACATGATGTAGAAGCATGGTTGCTTGGTATGAAGAAATTCTTTTGATTTCATGACTATTTACAAAACATGAAAGCAAAGATAGCCACTTTTAGTCTCAAAGGTAAGCCGGATATTTGGTGGGAGGACGTGAAGAATGTCAAAGGTATACATGAGGAGGATTTGACTTGGCATGCATTTGAAAGGCTCTTCAAGAATAAGTACTTTTCGAAGAGTTACTATGATGACAGAGCTAAGGAGTTTTATGAATTGCGGATGGGTTCTATGACAGATGATGAGTATACTAGCAAATTTTTGGAGTTGTTCATCAGTGGATTGCCAGTTGCATGTAGAGACTAGATTGAGTTTAATCAGCCTAGATCATGTAGAAATTTTATGGATCAGCTTCCTCTGATACCATGTAAAAATTCTCACTGTAGATCACCTGATAATGCAATATACTAAAGAAAAATACTTGGTCTATTTCTACAAACAAACTTGCTGAAGCTTAATCAATTTTGAGCAAGATCAAATAGAACACATATAACAGATGAAGAAGAAGAAGAAATCAATCACACATGAACACAGAAGAATACTCTGGGGAAAGCCTCAGCTAAAAACCTCGATCTCTGTATTATCATACAAGTGGAAATATCTCTGGATTACACAAAGCTTTAGCTCACAAGCTATCCAGCTCTCAGTACAATCCCTTACTGCTGCTCATAGACAGAATAGACAACACACATGCCTTCCTTCAGTCTTCCAAGCCTCCTATTTCCTTGCGCAGTTTCTCCTGGGTCCTCTAGCTGCAACCTGTGTGATTCTCACCTCACACACAACACTGACCTCTAAAATAATTGTGCAATCCTGAAGGAGATGATTCCTTCTACATGGATGAGTTTCCTTTATAGGAAAATTCCTCCAACTAATAGTACATTGTCCCTTCCTTTGATCTCAACTGGGTCTCTGTCTGAACTGACATGCATGAGTAATTTATGAGAGAATATTCAGTTATCTGAAGTACACTAGTTGCATGCATGCATGCATTGACTAACTGAACTCACAATCAATTCCACAAACTGTTGAAACTAATCTAACTAGACTTAGCTCAGTTAACTGAGCTAACTAATTACAACTCAAAGTACAACTCATCCTGATCTCCTTAATTAAGGGATAACTTCCTCAATCAAAGGGATAACTATTACATGTCTTCACATTGACTTCATGTTTGATTTTCTCTAACTAATTAACTCAAGATGAATTAATTAATTATTTTATAGACAATTGCTGAGCTCAAATTCGAATTTTAATTCACAATTTTAATTTAGGGACTAATTAAAATTGGAATGTATCCCGAAATGCTATTTATAAGAATGCTATTTTTAGCACTTCTATTTTTAGTATTTCTTGTTGCTATTTTCAACACTCCATCTCAAAAAGAAAGGGATTATCTGTCACCCCAATCTTGTCTCTGTGGAACTCGAATTTGCATTTTGACAATGCCTTAGTCAAAATATCTGCATCCGGCTCCTCTGTCGAAACATACTGCAACAACATGATCCTCTTCACCACACAATCTCGAAGATGATGATACTGGATATCGATGTGCTTGGACCTATCATGAAATACTGAATTCTCAAAGAGTTTGATACAACTCTGATTATTGCAATATATCACAGTTGAATCCATCCTCTAATCAAACAATCCAACTAGAATTTTCTGCATCCAAATGGCCTCACATGTTGCTTGATTGGCAGCCATGTATTCAGCCTCTGCTGAGCTAAGTGCAACTGACCTTTATTTCCTATTGTACCAAGAAACTGTAGCTGAACCAAGGTTGAAAATTCCTCCTAAAGTGCTCTTCCGATCTGATGGGCTCCCTACCCAATCTGCATCTGTGAAGCCCTGAAGCTTCACTCCCTTTGTCCATTTGTACCATAATCCATACTGAGATGTGCCTCTGAGGTATCTTAGCACATGCTTCGTTGCCTTCCAAAACATCTTGGTAGGCTAAACCATAGCTTGACTCAGCTGGTTCACTGCAAAGCACAAATCTGGTCGTGTGTTCACTAAATACATCAATGAACCCACAAGATGTCGATACACAGTAGCAGCTACTTCCTCACCTGAAGTAGCATCCTCCTTCCTCCAGTTACCTGCTAGAGGAGTCTGCATGGGCTTGCACTTCTCCATGTGGAATCTCCTGAGTATCTCATTGGCATACTTGCCTTGAGACACAAACACTTCCCCATCTTTTTTCCACACTTCCATGCCTAGAAAGTAGTGCATGAGACCCATGTCTTTAATCTCAAACTCTCTTGCAAGGTCCTCCTTGCAAGACTTGATCAACTGATCATCACCTATTAATATCAGATCATCAACATAAAGAACAATGATCAATGGCTTACCTTCTACCATGATATGGTATAGGTTCGCATCTACTTCACTCTTTGTGAAGCCCAACCCGGAGAAATAGTTCTCGATCTTGGTGCACCGAGCACGAGATGCTTGCTTCAGCTCGTACAAAGCTCTTTTGAGTCGGCACACATGCGACTCACGATCAAAGGTCTCAAATCCTTCCAGATGCTCTATGTACACCTCTTCCTCAATCTTGCCATTGAGGAATGCAGTCTTCACATCCATCTGATGGATCTTCCAACCCATCTGTGCTGATAATGCCAACATCGATCTAATAGATGATTACCTTGCTACAGGAGCAAAAGTCTCATCATAGTTGATCCCCTCGACCTGTGAGAAACCACGGGCAACAAAACTTTCCTTATGTTTCTCAACACTACCATCAGCTGCTTGATTTACCTTGTAAAACCATCGGGAACTCACCACTGACTTGTCCTCAGGTCTTGGAACCACATCCCAAACATTGTTCTAAACTATGGAGTCATACTCTTCCACAATAGCATCAACCCATACTGGATGTTGCACTGCTTCCTCAAAGGAAGATGGTTCGGTCTCTATACATTCCCCAACCAGGGCCATGTAACCAGTGTACCGCTCAGGTGACCTCCTCTGTCTGCACTGAGAAGATGGTTGTCCCACATTCTCTCTCGCATCCATCAACAATCTGTCAGCTTCCCTTAAGCGTTTCTACCCATCTCTGGAAGACTCTACATGAGTGGATGTCTCCACTCCTGGATCCTCTGCATGCGACTGCTCCGCATCAATCTGAGGCTCCTCCTCCTTAGGAACCAAAAGTTCCTCCTCCACCTGCAACTTGAGCTCCCTCTCAAGGGATTCTCGCATGGCCTTCTACTCGTCGAACTTCAGATCTTTGCATACCACTGTCCTCTGACTGGTAGGCAAGAACACCCAATAGTTGTGGGGTGTATCAATGTACCCCACAAGTATCCCCAACTCTGTTGTTGGCTCTAGCTTCTTCCAGGCATCTTTGGTCACATGGAAAAATACCAGTGAGCCAAAAATCCTGAAGTGACTCACATCTGGTCTCTTCCCGGAGAAAGTCTCCTCTGGTGTCTCATCCCTAGTATACGATGTGGGCTTCTATTATGCAAGTTGATCCGGATTTAAACAGGAACGCAACAAATTACAGAGATAACCACATACACAAAGATGCAGCGGAAATAATACTTCATTTCATTAATGGAAAATACTAAAATATGCTTACAACCAGAAATGGAAATAAACCAGCTAGGGCGATGGTAGCTTATCTCTGAGAAGAGATGTGATGGCTACATGCCTCTGAACTGTGTTACAATGAGGCTCGAAGGCCTATTTATTGTTGAGAAATAATGGAAAACCCTTAACATTCCAAAACCTAACCCTAGGAGATGAAACGCCAAACTGTGGGCCCCGTTTGGGGGTAAATTGGTACATCAACTTCCCGGGGTCGTAACTTTGGCATATGATCTCCGTTTGACGCGTACAATAGCTCATTAGAAAGATCTGTCTGAGCACTATCATTGTTGGAACGGGCAACATTGGTCCAACCATGCTGCCCCCGGATTCCCCAAAAAAACGTCGTTTAGGGCCTCAAAACGGCTCCGGAAGTTCAGGACCCGAAAAACTGCTAAAAATAGTAAGTTGTGCTATAATTAAGGAAACTGAAAATGCTAAGAAAGACAATGGTGGGGGTCCAGGTGGACTTGGCAGGTGGCCACCAATATCCACCTGGATCATTCCTCCCCCCTTAGGAAGCAATGGTCCCCATTGCGTTGAGCTCCTCCATGAGATGAGGAAACTTCTGCTGAACTTGTTCCCTGGTGAGCCACTTGCCCTGCTGAAGGAGTTGGCCTGCTTTGACAACTCGATACAGTTGGATATTCTGTTGATGAGTGTTCTTGATCTGTGTGTCCATGATCCGATCAGTTGCAGCTTGTTCCATGCAATCTGGATTTAATTATGTGGGTTTGAGTTGTTCTGCAATGTCGGATGTGTCTAGCAATGGTGGAAAGTATGGCCGAAGGCGGTCCACATTGAACACTGGGTGCAGGCCAAGGAATGGGGGAATGCTGAGCTCAAATGCATTGTCTCCCATAGCCTTAGTAATGGTGTAAGGACCATATCGGAGTGGTCTCAATTTCTGATAGGCTCCAGTAAGGCGTTCCTTTTGCAAATGCAACCAGACTTTGTCGCCCACCTGAAACTTGTGTGGCACCCGGTGTTGATCATGTCGCTGCTTGTACTTGGCATTTGATTTCTCAAGAATGTCATGGACCTGCTGGTGAATATGTTGGATGCGCTCAATGAAGCTGGTGGCCTTATCTGTTTCGGACTGGACATGAGCTGAATTCATGTGAGTAGCTGCAAGGGGCATGGCCACATCAATGGGACATAGTGGTTGGAATCCCAAACCCACCTGAAAAGGGCTATGGCCAGTGGAGCTGTGAAGAGCTCGGTTGTAGCTGTGTTGAACATAGGGGAGGCTCTCGTCCCATGTGCGTGGATTCTTTGAGTTATACATGCGCAGAATGTGCACAATCATCCTGTTGACAACCTCTGTCTGACCATCAGTTTGAGGATGGAAGGCTGTGGACTTCGTGAGTTTGGTGTCCAGCATTGACCAGAGACTGGACCAAAATGTGCTGAGAAACCGACTATCCCGATCTGAGATGATAGACTGTGGGATCCCAAAGTGCACCCACACTCGTTCAAAGAAGAGTTTAGCAGTGGCTTCTGCTGTGATATTCTTCTTGCAGGCCATCATAATGGCCATCTTCGAGAACCTGTCGACGACCACAAAAACATAGTCATTTCCATGCTTAGTGGAAGGAAGGCCTGACATGTAATCCATGGAGATGGATTCCCAAGGTCGACTAGGGGTAGGCAACGGGGTATAGAGGCCGTGCTTCTTAATGGTCGGTTTGGCAATGGTACAGGCAGTACATGATCGGATGTACTTCCCAACATCCTGTCGAAGATTCGGCCAATAGAAATAATTTTGCAGTACTGCCACTGTTTTCTCAACCCCGAAATGTCCAGCAGCCCGACTGTAGTGTGCTTCCCAAATCATCTTGGCACGCTCGCTTGAAGGAACACAAAGGTGACCGAGGTGGCATAATAGGGCGTCCTGGAGGTGAAAATCTGCAACATGCCGACCCTCCAAGAGTGTCTGGTATGTGTGGCCGAATTCCGGGTCGCTTTTGTAGAGAAGTGGCCAATCAGCAGTCTCGTGCCCACAAGAGTTGAGCACGGTGGTTAGCGCCATGATCCGTGGCCGACTGAGGCAATCTGCAACATTATTGGTGCTGCCCTTTTTATACTTGATATTCAAGTGAAACTGTTGCAGGTATGTAGACCACTTCTGATGGCGATCATTCTGCAATTTCCCTTGGGTCTGTATGAACTGCAGAGGTCGGTGGTCTGTGTGGATGACCGTTTCCTTCCCCAAAATGTAATGCTTCCATTGTCGGCAGGCCTGTACAATGGAATACATCTCTTTATCATAAGTGGGGTACTTCCAGACTGTGTCTGAAAGTGTTTCACTGTGATATGCCACTGGATGTCCATGTTGAGTAAGGACTGCCCCAATAGCATAGTCAGAGGCATCTGTCTCGACCTCAAATGGTTGTTGTAAATCTGGTAACGCGAGCACTGGTGCTGTGCAGAGGCGATCCTTCAATTCCCTGAATGCCTTCTGTTGAGATTCAGACCAAAAGAATTTTGCTTTCGCCCCGCCCTTGGTGACTTGACTCAAGGGCCAAGAAATATGAGAAAACCCCAACACAAACCTGCGGTAGAAGTTGGCAAGACCTAGAAAGCTGCGAAGCTCTGTTAGAGTGGTTGGAGAGGGCCAATCCCGAATGACTTGGATCTTGGCTGGATCGAGATGCACCCCCTGTTCATCAATGATGTATCCCAGATACTGAACCTGGGTCATGCCGAAAGTGCATTTCTCCAAATTGGCACATAGCTTGTGTTGCCGCAGTGTTTGGAGAACCTGTCGGATGTGGTGGAGGTGCTCTTCCCAACTCTGGCTGAAGATCAGAATGTCATCGAAGTATACTACTACAAAGGAGTTGGTGAATGGCCGCAAGATGTCATCCATTAGCCTCATAAAGGTTGCAGGAGCATTCGTCAATCCGAAAGGCATGACCAACCATTCGAAGAGGCCCTCCTTGGATTTGAAGGCAGTTTTCCACACATCGGAGGGTTCAATTGGTACCTGGTGATATCCTGACTTCAGATCGGTCTTGCTGAAATATTTCACCCCCTTTAGTTGGTCTAGGAGGTCATCAATCCGCGGGATCGGGTACCTATTACGGACAGTGATCTTGTTCAACGCCCGATATTCAATACAGAGTCTCCACGTCCCATCCTTCTTCTGTACCAACACGATCGGGCTCCCACAGGGCGATGAACTCGGACGGATGTGACCTTTCTGTAGGAGCTCCTGAATCTGCCTCTTGATTTCATTGTTCTCCAGAACGGAGCGCCGATAAATTGGTCCATTGGGTAGCGGCGCACCTGGGGTCAGATCGATGGAGTACTTGACTTGACAGTGCAGAGGAACCCCTGCCGGGGAGGTGAAGATGTCCTCGTACTCCTCCACAACCTTGTCCATCTTTAGTTGTCGTGCAGAGGGACCCCGTTTGGAGGCCGCGGCCATTGTCTTCTTCTTTCCTTGAGGGCGTATCATCAGGAAAACAAATTTCCTGGTTTTGGAAATGATCTTACTGCATTGTTTTGAAGTAATCAAAGAGATGGCGGCAGGTGGTGCTACCTCTGGTATCCTGAACAACTTATTTCCCAATGTAATAATAACAGCACGAGGCCTTGATTCATACACAACATGTCGCTTCCACAAGTATGGTTGTCCTAGTAATACATCACAAACTTCAAGGGGAGCAATGTCACACAATACCTCATCCGTGAAGGGCTTGATGTTGTATGGAAGGCGACACTGCTGGCTCACGCGAAGATCTCGTCCTTGGTGAAGCCACCCAATGGTGTATGGTTGTGGATGTGCTGTGGTCAGTAAGCCCAACCGCTTCACGACCTCTGCCGAAATGAGGTTCTTTTGACTCCCGCTATCAACAATGAACTGTATCGGGGAGCCCTTTACCCACATCTGGGAGTGGAAGAGACGCTCCTCCTCCTCTGGATCTTCGGGTTCATTTTTCTGGATCTTTGCGGTAGCAACAGTGGCACTGGGATCCGCATCAATGATCTGCTTCCCTTTTTCATACCCCTTATCGGGTTCTGACTCAGAGTCGGAACATGCATCTGATTCTGAAACCTTTAGCTCAGCCACCAATGACTGCTTGGCCCGACACTCACTTGTGTTGTGAGTGGAGCTCTTATGGAACTTGCACCATTTTCCAGTGTCCTTTCTCGGCTTCGCGGCGCTGTTCTTTGCTTGCAGCTTCGGCTAGTTGTCTTGGGCTGTCCCGCCTTGGCTTTGTCCTTTGTTCTGTGGTTTAGGGGCACCTTTCCCCTGCTTTGGATTCGCAGATCCAAAGTCTCGCGCTTCTTCTGTTTAAACTTCTGCTCGACCTTGACGGCATATCGGTATGCTGCGCCGAGCGAGGGGATGTTTAGGAATTGTATTTCTTCCTGGATGTACTTGTGCAGGCAGCCACGGTATTTGAGTATCAAATGTTGCTCTGAATCCTTGATACCCAACTTTGTGCGAAGGGTATGGAAAAGATTGGTGAACTCCGGCACGTCTTGGTCCCTTCCCTGCCGCAGCGTGGTCCACTTTATGTATTCATCCTCATAGCTTCCGACAGGGTAGTACTGCTCCTTGATGGCATCCCGGAACAAATCCCAGGTGGGTGCGGCTGAAAATAGTGAGCCAGTACTTTCATCCTTCTGCTCGCAGTAGGTTTCCCACCAGTCCTTGACGTGGGGGGCTGCTTTGAGAAGAGCAAAAACAATCTTTTCCCGACTCGAAAATTCATGAACAGAAAAATAACCCTCTAGCAGATTTAACCATTTATCTACGGCATCTGCGTCTATCTGACCCTCGAATATGGGGATTTCAAAATTAACTTGTACTTAAAGGGTGTGGCGTTTCCAGAGTAGCTGCTGGAAGCCGATGCGTTGCTTCTGGGTAGCCGCTGAAGGATCTGGGCAAAGCTGTCCATCATCGCGTTCCGTTGCCGCTCGAGGGCTTCTTCGAGCAAGATTTTGATGGGATCTCTTGCCCCCTCGTCTTTCTTCTCGTCCGCCATGGGAGGCCGTCGGGATTTGCGAGGCTGGTCTTGCAAAGGTTCAACCAGTTCAAGCCCTAACTCCTTATATCCCGACCTTGTTGGGGACATGCAAAGAAAAACAGAGAAAAAGCAGACCGCTCTGATACCACTGATCCGGATTTAAACAGGAACGCAACAAATTACAGAGATAACCATATACACAAAGATGCAGCAGAAATAATACTTCATTTCATTAATGGAAAATACTGAAATATGCTTACAACCAGAAATGGAAATAAACCAGCTAGGGCGATGGTAGCTTATCTCTGAGAAGAGATGTGATGGCTACATGCCTCTGAACTGTGTTGCAATGAGGCTCGAAGGCCTATTTATTGTTGAGAAACAATGGAAAACCCTTAACATTCCAAAACCTAACCCTAGGAGATGAAACGCCAAACTGTGGGCCCCGTTTGGGGGTAAATTGGTACATCAACTTCCCGGGGTCGTAACTTTGGCATATGATCTCCGTTTGACGCGTACAATAGCTCATTAGAAACATCTGTCCGAGCACTATCATTGTTGGAACAGGCAACATCGGTCCATTCCATGGACCCATGTTGCCCCCGATTCCCCAAAAAAAACGTCGTTTAGGGCCTCAAAACGGCTCCGGAAGTTCAGGACCCGAAAAACTGCTAAAAATAGTAAGTTGTGCTACAATTAAGGAAACTGAAAATGCTGAGAAAGACAATGGTGGAGGTCCAGGTGGACTTGGCAGGTGGCCACCAATATCCACCTGGATCACAAGTATACCGCTGTATTGCATGCCTCAGCCCACAAATGAAGTGGTAGGCCTTGGTCATGTAGCATCGCCCGAGATTCTCCCACAATCGTTATGTTCTTCTTTTCGGCCACCCCATTCTGTTGTGGGTTATGGGGTGCCGTCAACTCCCGTTTAATTCCTCCTGTTGCACAGAAGTCCTTAAGCTGTTGAGAGACATACTCTCCACCATTGTCGCTTTGCAAGGCCCTTATCTTCTTTCCAGATTCTTTCTCAACCAAGGCTTTGAACTCACAAAACCTTGAGAAGGTTTGATCCTTCTTCTACATTAAATAGATCCAACATCTACGAGAAAAATCATCAATGAAAATAACATTGTACCTTTGTTTAGCGGTGGAGGTTGTCGAGAATGGTCCACACACATCTGTATGAAATCGCTTCAGGATTGCTCCAGCTCAACTGTCTCGATCCTGAAAGGAAGATTTTGCATACTCACCCAAGGTACAACCTTTGCATGTATCCACTTGCTCTAGTTTACCCTTGGGAAGTCCAATAGAAATCTGTTGCATGATCTTCAAGGCCCCATGGTGCAAGTGGCCCAATATTCTATGTCATAGCTCACCAATATCTTGGCTTTGCACGAACTCTGCTTTGGAACTCAAGGGAGCACAGTCATCTACCTCCAGCTTGTAGAGATTCTTAACTCGAAACCCAATCCTCTTGGTCTATCCAGTGTCGATGTGTCTTAGGAATGCCTTTTCTTTACTAAAGACTATATCATATCCTTTGTCTTCCAACATTGCGACGGACACAAGGTTCTTCTTCAATCTAAGCACATACTTTACATTATTCAGGGTGAGAGGAGCTCCATGCTCCCTCTGAAACACAACCGTACCTTCACCTGAAACACGGTACTTTCCATCATCGCCCATCTCTATGCGCATATGGAGGTCCTTCTCCTCCAAGGTACTGAATAAAATCTTGTCGTCGGTCATGTGGAATGAGGCTCCACTATCCAGATACCAAACACAACCCACCATCGATGAAACCACGCATGTAATGAGGGTGAAATCCAATTCGAACTATGAGGCCAGTGCCTCACCATCTGATCCTTTCGAGGATCCCTTCTTGAATTTCTTTTGTGGAAAATTTGTTGCATAATGACCCACCTCATGAAAATTAAAGCATCGAACTTTAGATTTGTCAATCTTCTTCCCACCATGGGAAGAACTCGATTTGGAATGGGAAGCCTTCCCTTTCCCTTTCCTCGCCTTACTCGCTAAGGCTAGATTTTCTTCATCATCATGCTTTGATGAAGATTCATCTTTGGTGCTTCTCCTGATCTCCTTCTGCATCAAATCCGACCACAACCATTCCTAATCTGGTAGTTTCTCTCTTCCATTTACTGAGTCTTGGTGGCTATGCCAACTCTTAGGAAGACTGAGGAGAGAAAGACTCAATATGTCATCATTGGCTGTCGTGATTCATACACTTCCAAGCTCATCCCTATAGGTGGTGAGCTTGTTCAGATATGTAGAGATCGTGTCACCCTTTTCACACTTGATTTTCCGAAGCTTGTCTTTCAGTGCCAACTTCCTCTGATTGTTGTTGTTCTGATATAGATCTTTCAATGTTTTCCACATTGAAAATGGTGTCTCCTTCCCATGGAGACTCGAGACAATGTGGTCTCGAATTCCCTCCAGAAGAATCCTCCTCGCTCTAGCCACACATTTCTTCCATTCCGCCAATTCTTGGGCATTAGCAGCTACTGGCTTGGGGACTTCTTGATCAATGAAATCCTTCAAACCGTTGTCCTCTAATACCGCTTCCATGTGATCCTTCCAGGCTATATAATTTGAGCTACCATCCAGGGCATACTCGAGTCTCAAACCATTGAACGCCATTGGTGAACTTTGAGATGTGATAAGAATTCGATTTCTATAATCAATAACTTCAACCTTTGAACTTATCCCTTCTTTGTATATCGTTCTCCGATTTGATCACCTTTGCTCTGATACCATGTAGAAATTCTCAGTATAGATCACCTGATAATGCAATATACTAAAGCAAAATACTTGATCTACTTCTACAAACAAACTTGTGGAAGCTTAATCGATTTTGAGCAAGATCAAATAGAACACATGTAACAGATGAAGAAGAAATCAATCACACATGAACACAGAAGAATACTCTGGGGAAAGCCTCAGCTAAAAACCTCGATCTCTGTATTATCATACAAGTGGAAATATCTCTGGATTACACAAAGCTTTAGCTCACAAGCTATCTAGCTCTCAGTACAATCCCTCACTGCTGCTCATAGACAGAATAGACAACACACATTCCTTCATTTAGTCCTCCAAGCCTCCTATTTCCTTGCGCAGTTTCTCTTGGGTCCTCTAGCTGCAACCTATGTGATTCTCGCCTCAAACACAACACTGACCTCTGAAATAACTATGCAATCCTGAAGGAGATGATTCCTTCTGCATGGATGAGTTTCCTTTATAGGAAAATTCCTCCAACTGATAGTACATTTTCCCTTCCTTTGATCTCAACTGGGTCTCTATCTGAACTGACATGCATGAGTTATTTATGAGATAATATTCAGTTATTTGAAGTACACTAGTTGCATGCATGCATGCATTGACTAACTGAACTCATAATCAGTTCCACAAACTATTGGAACTAATCTAACTGGACTTAACTCAGTTAACTGAGCTAACTAATTACAACTCAAAGTACAACTCATCCTGATCTCCTTAATTAAGGGATAAATTCCTCAATCAAAGGGATAATTGTTGCATGTCTTCACATAGACTTCATGCTTGATTTTTTCTAACTAATTAACTCAAGATGAATTAATTAATTATTTTACAGACAGTTGTTGAGATCAAATTCGAATTTTAATTCACAATTTTAATTTAGGGACTAATTAAAATTGGAATGTATCCCGAAATGATATTTATAGGAATGTTATTTTTAGCACTTCTATTTTTAGCATTTCTTGTTGCTATTTTCAACAGATCATTGGAGGAGGCCATCCGAAAGTTGAAGCATTGTTATGAGCAGTTGAAACACAAAGTTGAGCCCAAGCATGACTTGAAAATAAATGAGAAAGCTAAAGGAAAATGGCCACCAAAGAGAGGAAGACCTCAAGATGCAAGTGAGAAAGAAAATGCAGTTCCTTACAAGAGATTCAATGAAGCTGAAAAGGGACATGGAGAGCAGCAAGATAGAGGCGGTGGTAGGGAACCACTGTAGTGTTGGATATGTGGTAAGGATCTTCATAAGAGGGATTGTTTGTAGTATCATAGTGGTGGTAGACTCCATATCTACAGTGCTCAGGAGTCGCATGCAGTTGGGGATGTTGGTCATAGCATTCCTCAAATCTATGTAGTTGTGGACAACATGTAGGCAAATCTTCAGGCATTGATCATTGATATGGACGGTAAGCTTTGTGATCAATTTGTTTCTATTTTGATTGAACCTAGATCTAACTATAGTTATATTAATCCTAACCTAGTGGATAAGTGTGGTTTGAGAAAATAATTGCATGTAGAATCTTGGTTGGTACAGATGGCTATAGGTACAAAGAAGTGAGTTCACCATTGGGTAAGAGCTGTGCATTTGAGTTAAATGGTATGCCTACAACAACACATTTGAATGTATTTCCATTGGGTTCGTATACATTATTTTGGGTATGGATTAGTTATACCTTCACAGAACCAAAGTGGATTGCTTCGACGAGGCCATTGAGTGTGTGGATGATAGTGGGGAAAAGAGGACTTTGCAAGGGAAGAAGAAGCCTACATCAGTGAGGATGGTTACCACTATGTAGGCTAAGCATAGTTTCATAAAAGATTGTGTGATGTTTGTAGTACAAATTTCTAGTGACAAGGGTAAGGAGGTTGAGGATGCAGATGTGTTAAGCAGATACCCAATTTTGCAGTAGTTTCAGGATGTATTCCTTGAGAACATTATAAAGTTTCCACCTCATAGGGAGGTAGACTTTTCTATTGAGTTGGTGCCAGGGGCAACCCCAGCATCAAAATCACCTTACAAGATGATCACACCTAAGTTGGTCGAGTTAAAGTTGTAGCTAAAGGAAATGTTGGACAAGGGGTATATTAGGCTGAGTGTATCACCTTGGGGTGCACCAGTGTTGTTCGTGAAGAAGAAAGATGGTACTCTTAGATTGTGCATTGACTACAGGTAGCTGAACAAAGTAATAATCAAGAACATGTACCCTTTGCCGAGGATTGATGATTTCTTTGATCAGTTGAAGGGAGCAGTAGTGTTCTCTAAGATCGACTTGAGATAGGGATACCATCAGGTACGCATCAAGGAAGAGGATATCTTCAAGACTACATCTAGGACCGATTATGGGCATTATGAGTTTGTTTTTGTTCCATTTGGTTTGATTAATTCTCCAGCTACATTTATGTGTTTGATGAATATTGTGTTGTGTCATTATCTGGAGAAGTTTGTTATTGTATTCATTGATGACATACTGGTATGTTCTAAGAATGAGGAAGAACATGTCAAGAATTTAGCAGCGGTGTTGATATTGCTAAGAGAGCATCAGTTGTATGCTAAACTTAGCAAGTGCAGCTTCTCTCAGACTTAAGTACATTATTTGGGGCATGTTGTCTCCAAGGATGTCATAGCAGTGGATCTAGAAAAGATAAGGGCTATCATGGAGTGGGAATCTCCTAAGAATGTGGATGAGGCGAGATCATTTATGGGATTGGCAGGTCACTACAGGATGTTCACCAAGAACTTCTCACGCATTTCATATCCTATCACATCATTGTAGCAAAAAGCTAAGAAGTTCAAACGGACAGAAGAATGATAGGCTAGTTTTGGGCATCTTAAGCAGTTGTTGACATACGTACCAGTGCTAAACATTGAGGATCCGGATAAGGAGTTTATAGTGTGTACATATGCGTGCAAAGGAGGACTTGGTGGATTTCTCATGCAAGAAGGGCAAGTAGTGTGTTATGAGTCATGAAAATTGAATGAGCACGAGTAGAACTATCCAACGCACGATCTTGAGCTAGCAGCGATTATACACGCATTGAAGATGTGGAGGCACTATCTTCTTGGCAATAGGTTTACATTGATGATCGATCACATTGGGTTGAGATATTTGTTTGATCAGCTGAATCTAAATGCCAGGCAAGCTAGATGGTTGATTGCCCTTAGTGAGTTTGACTTCGAGATCATATACATCAAAGGGAAGGAGAACTGGGTTGCAGATGCTCTTAGCAGGAAGGTATAGGTAAATCAAATAGCAATATGAGCTCTTATGGTACAGAGTCACAGGATAGGATCTTGCATGCAGGATAGCGGGATGACAAATACATGGAGATTGTGCATAGGTTATAGAAGAGCATAGGTACAGGTACAGGTGATCAGGATGCAGACTATCGTCTCACAGAAAATGGTTTGGTGAGATTTAGAGACAATATCTATGCTGAATTGCAGTGAGCTCAAGAAGATTATCTTGAGGTAATTTCTTGCCAAGTCATACTTGGGTCATCCAGGATATCAGAGGACGTTGATGGCAGTGAAGAAGTTCTACTATTGGTCGAATATAAAGAAGGAAGTGGCAGAGTTTGTGGCTAGATGTTTAGATTGTCCGCAGGTCAAGGGGGAATGTAAGAATCCAAGTGGTTTACTACAACCTATAGCGATTCTGGAATGGAAATGGGAGGTCATTTCCATGGATTTCATCACAGGTATTCTGAGGACATTAAAGAATCATGACTCTATTATGGTCATGGTGACAACTTCAGCAAGGTAGCTCATTTCATTCTAGTAAAGACTACATATTCAGCCAGTGAGGTAGAACATGTGTTCATTAGAGAGATAGTGAGACTACATGGTGTTCCAAAGAATATTGTGTCGGACAAGAATGCAAAGTTCACTTCCAAGTTTTGGAAGGATCTATTTGCAGGCTTGGGAACAGAGTTGGCCTTCAGCACATCTTATCATCTGCAGACAAATGGACAGACAGAGAGGGTCAACAAGATCTTAGAGGATATGTTGAGGATGTACGTGATGCACCAGCAGAGGAAATGGGAGGAGTATCTTCCATTGGTGGAGTTCGCATACAACAACGGTTATCAGGAGTCATTGAGGATGAATCCTTTCGAGCCATTGCATGGACGAAGTTGTAACACTCCCATCAGCTGGAATGATCCAGTGAACATGGTACTTATTGGACCGGACATGTTGGAAGACATGGATCAAGAAATGCAGGTTATAAAGAAGAATCTAAAGGTAGCACAGGATAGACAAAAAATTATGCAAATCAGCATAGGGTGTTTAAGGAGTTTCAGGTTGGGGAGCATGTGTATTTGCGCATCAAGCCCAAGAAAAACTCTTTAAGGATTGGTTCATGTGCCAAGTTGGTACCATGGTATTGTGGGCCTTTCGAGATCCTTGAGAGGATTGGACCAGTGGAATATCGACTTGCGCTACCTCCAACAGTGAAAGTCCATGATGTTTTCCATATTTCATTGCTTAAGAATTATATAAAGTATGTTGATCATGTTATTGATTAGTCTGTATTGTAGGTGGAACAAGAAGGAGAGTTCCAGCCAAAGCCTCAGTGCATATTACAGCAGAAACATCTCATGCTCAGGAACAGAGCCATAGAGAAATTTAAAGTGTAGTGGAAACGCTTTGGGCTTGAAGAAGCTACATGGGAGATGGCAAATCAGATGTAGGCCACGTATCCTTCATTGTTTGCCAGTTGAGGCAAAGTAGTTTTGGTTTGATGTTGGTATATGTTTGGCATATGTTTTGCTGAAGTTTTGGTATATGTATGTATACGTATATGGATGTAAATACCACCATGAGCTAATTTATACATCTCCAATAAGTGGTATGTGTGTCATATTATTATGGTTGTTATATTTTCATGTTTTCATGATGTTTTTCTTTTGAGAAGGTCTTTCATTGTAAATAATGCAACAAGCTAAGTTATAATGCTCCATGGGCAGTATGTTTGTTTTTCAGCGGTTTTGCTGAGGTCATGGTGTGGTTTAACACCGAGGACGGTGTTCCCCAAGGGGGAGGGTTCTGTAACAACCCTGGTGAAAATTTCATGTAATAAAAGTTAATAAAGGCAAAATAATACCATGGTTAAGGGACACTTATTCCAAGCTTAATGTTGGGCAAAGATATCCTAGTGGGCATCACTAGATGTGTGTTTTGGCTAAGGAAAATTGGCAAAGGCTAAGGCAAAGGCATTAAAAGGAAAAAAATGCATTTTTGGCACATTTATTAATGAAAATAAAGGAAAATAGGAGAAAAGTAAGGTGAAAGGTCACAAGTTGCATGTGAGGAGAAATTGAAGGAAAATAATGGAAAATGAAGAAAATAGAGGCCTCATTAATAAAAAGGCTTATGAGGATCAATTGGTAACCTTTTGTCAATTCAAGTTTGGAGCTCTCTCATTATTCTCTCTCTCTCTCACTCTTGGTCACATAGAGTTTTCTTGGAGCACTCTAGCTTTGGATCAAGGAAGGAAAAGCAAGCAAAGGGAAAGGAAGGAAAGCAAGGATCAAGGAAAGGAAAACAGGATCAAGCAACTTCAGCAAGAATACTTGCAAGTAACCTTTTGCATGTGTGATTTCCTAGTTGGTTGGGACATGCATGGCTTTGCATAGTGGTGTATGGTTCTCTTGTTGTTGGTGGCATGGTTTTGTCGGGTTATGAAAGTGGTTTTCAGCCTAGCCTTTCCTTTTTCTGGATGCCATGGTTTTGGCGAGATACACAATAAAGAAGGAGGGAGGAGTCTCGGTTAGGGCCTAGTGATCCGGGTTTGGATTGCGATAAAGCTTGAGAGTTTAGTCTTAGTTTAGGGCCTAGTGATCCGGGATTGGATTATGGTAAATACTGAGAGACAAGGGGACCAAAAATTCCAAGGATAGTGATGGATTTCGAACGGCATTGCATGTTTGGTTCGGTTGTGATCGGAGCATCGGTTTTGGTGTGATCACGGTTTGGTCAGGGTGGAGGTGGTTTAAACTCTGGATTCCCTTGGTTTTTATTGGATTGGTTGGTCTATGAGATCCCACATTCATGCTTGGAATATGGCACAAGGGTTACTGGTTGAAAGAGAGATTTGGTTCAGCCATGTTTATGGTCAAGTGGTACATGGAAGTCCCGAACCTGGTCGGATTTTCCCATGATTAATAAAAGTTAAGTTCTCTTAATTTTCTACTTGTTTATATGTGGATTTAATGGTTGTCATATCTATGATATTTATATGGTTTAATGTTGGTTATAAGCATGGTTATGTAACTAGTTCATGTCATGGTTATTTCATGTATTTACTTGTAATTGTTAAATGGATGGATGTAAGACCTAATTGATGATATAGTAGTCCAATGGAGAAGGAAGTGATCTTCTGGTTATGTTTCATAAGTTCATTCAGTCATTTATGCTTTGTCTTTTATCCTAGACCTGTAGGTTGCATTGATGCCAAGTGTTTAACAGAATGTCAGTCCTGGTTGGGGATGCTCAGGCCTAGTCCCGAGATTGATTTTGATTTATCAACATTGTTATAATGTCTTTTATGGATAGTTGAAGGTTGTATCAAGTTCTGCGCAGAGTCCAGGATTCTAGGCTAGAAAATTTTCTCAAATCTCGAGGTTTTTGGCACGGGTCTGCTGAGAAAAGTCCACAGTCGCTGGCAAAGAGACCTATGAGAGCGACTTTAGGTTGTTGGTCGCTCCCTTTCCCATAGCATGAGAGTGACTTTAGGTTGTTGGTCGCTCCCTTTCCCATAGCATGAGAGTGACTTTAGGTTGTTGGTCGCTCCCTTGCCCATAGCATGAGAGCGACTATGGCCTAAGAGATCCAAAATAGCAGTGGGACCTAAGGACAGGCTGTCTGAGTGGCTGACTTGTCTCCTAAGGGTCTTGTTGATGATGTTGGATTACTATGCGTGATGTTCCATCAATTCCATTTCCTTAAGTTCACCAAGGAGATTGGATCCCTTATAGTAACCTATCTCATCACATGTTTTCCCTGTTGCTTGGGTACTTGGGTGGACCTGGGAGGAAGGGGTGTTACATTGACACTTACAAATATATCATTTTTTAGATGATTTCACTTAATTATTTAATTTATAAATACGATAGTTTTATTTATTATTTTCATGTTAATAAATAAAATGGTATGTGTTTATGGTATCGTAAAGAATTTTTATATTGGCATAGTTAAATATTTGTGATTTTACGAATTTTTTTTCAATATTCTTTATTTATACGAATTTTCTATTTGTTATTTGTGTTTTTATTGATATTTTATCGTATAATAAAGAATATTTGTAGTAATATAGATTTTATTTATTTTTTAATTATATATGTTTTTTTTATAGAAAAATCATAAATTTCATTAAATATAATGGAAATTATATCCAGTATATGTACTTTGTGCTTTTAAGAAACTGGCTGACAACCACCCCAAAAAATTAAAAGTTAGACTTACTTAATAGGCTCTATCATGTTCATAAACTGTCTCGAAGAGATATAAATAAGAATCATTATATAAAAATAGTCTCCTAATTATTTAAGTAAAAACATAAATAAAGGTAGTCAAGATATTTAGTCCAATAGTTGCTCCTACTACAAACCCTCTATGAAGGGCCTATGATATAATTTTGAGACTAAATCTCCTATCTTCTCAATGATCTTCTAAGTTCCCATAGCTTGTAAAGCACCTGCTTCAGATAAGTAATTTGTTCTAGAGTTTCTTTCCCTGTAGATATGATGACATGAAATTCGATCAAAAGCTTGTTTAAGTTGAAAAATATCTTCTAAAATAGTATACAGTGTGTGTACATGACATTTATGAATATTATTGAACCAATTTATGACGATCATAAAATCACCAAAGTTTTGTCTATGTCGACATTCTTTCTCAATAGCAAATAAGAGAAGAAGCTTTAGACTAACTGTTTATGCATAGTTTTTGGAACCTTTGCCCAATCCACTTTGAAGGTGGTATAAATGATATTCTTGTATATAAATAACACCCCCCCCCCCTCCACATTCATTGTTTGGTAAAGAGGCTCCATCAAAATAGTCCCAGGGGAAAAAGCGATCAATCTCTTTGGGAATTACATTTCCTGGATTATGCATAGACACTGAATCAAGGAGGAGAGAGAAGATAGCCAAGATTTCAACTGCCACTTTGTCAAGAGAAGGAGACTTGTCCTAAAAAATTTCATTATTATGAGAGATCCAAGTGCCTCAATTTATGAGGGGTGGAAGCCTTAAAATAATTCTTTGGGGAAGCATGATCCCACCACAACTTTCAGGCATCATTTATAGTCTCCCCCTTCCAGTTTGTAACAAAACCCAAGTTTTTTTTTATCAAGTTCCATATTTCAATTGAAAAGGTGCAAAAGGGATACGTTTCCTTAACATTTTTACATATAACGCACCAATTTGGTCCTACAAGGCACCTTTTTAAAAAATTGTCCCTGGTGGGGACTTTATTTTGTAGTAAGAACCATTGAAATAAGCATGATTTTGCAAGGCAGTAGAGCTTCCAAAGTTTCTTTCACCACCAGGCCATCTCCTCGTGTCTCTTATTATCAATGATGAACATGTAACCTGAGTTGGTCAAATACTCTCCAAACAAAGAGTGAACCCAAGCTAGAGTCTTCCCTATCGCTAAGACATACATGGGATGTGTTCACATTAGCGATGTGATTTTGTCATAGGTCCAAATAGTTATTTTATAAATTGAGTTAATGGGAATTCATCCAACCATAGGCCCAAATTGATGTCTGAGTGTTATCTGCCACCTGATTCAGTGTAATTTTACCATTGGAATTTAAAAAGTTGACCATCTAATGAGGCAATTGAAAATGTTCCCCACATCCCACCTAGGTATCAATGTCAATCCTCACCTTTTCCCCATTCCTGACTTTCCATGTCATACCTTCTTGAATCACATAAAAGGAGGATAGAACAACTTTCTAGATTACCGAGATTTTTGGCCTCTTCTTGTCTAGCAAACGAATCCACTCTTCCAAGGAGTAGGGGTGGATGCATTTTCTTTATGCCATAGTTGTCCACAAAATATCTATTGAAATTAGCCTTCATCCTACTTTCGCTACCAAGGCCTTTGTAAAATAGGAGAGGTTTTTTAAACCCCATCCACCCCAAATCTTTGATAGAGAGATTTTATCCCATCTTACCAATGGGAAGACTCACCCTTCTTTAGCATCTAACCATCAGAAATGACATCATATTTTGTGAACATAATTCAAAACACCTTTGGGGATCCAAGATAAAGACATCCAAAATACAAATATCGCCTCCAAAACTGATTTTAGAAGAACTAGTATGCCATCTCTAGACAACCACCTCAAACTCCATGATGAGGCTCATCAATGGGTAAATTATATGGACCTTAATGCAACTCTCCAGCTTACTAAAATCAACTTTTCTCATAATTCTTTACATGTTTTGTTATATTTTGCCTAATGAGAAGGGTAAAGATGAGATGTCATGTATGGTCTAATGTGCATTGATTGCAGGTTTTGGAGCAAATTTTGGCTAATTAAAGTGTAGGAACTCGAAGGAGACAAGCAAGATGGATTTTAGGAGATGGGATCTCCCTCCTTAACTCCTCACTCACTCGAAGATTCCTCCGTCAAATCCCATCAGCTCGAAGTTGCAAGCAGCCAAGCCATTAAGATCATTGGCAGCCAAGCTAGTGATAGTTGAAGACCAGTTTATCTCGAGATTGGGAACCAAGCCTTCCTAAATTTAAGGAAGTTGTTGGTAACTTGAGCTATAAAAATAAGAAGGCCTAAAGCCACATGAGGATTCAGATTTTTGCTTATTGTGGCCAAGAAGCATTTTCGAGCTGAAACATTGTGACTAATCACTCTTGTGTATTTTTTATATTTTCATGAAAATGAGAAGCATTCCCTTGATCTAGCACTGAGTTGACTCAGAGGGTTGAATTTCTTGGGTTAGGGCCCAACCCTAGTAGCAGAGGTTCCTCTTCTTGTATATGTATGCTTAGATTACATTCATAGTTAGTTGTTGAACTGCTTTTGGTGTTGTTAATTTGCAAGTATTGGTATGATTAATTAGTTTGCTTTAATTTGTGGATAGTTAGAATAGTGGTATCATAGTGACAGAAGGAATTTCAGAAAATTTGGTGATAGTGGTTTTCACCTCATCTCTCTCTTTTGGGATCATGACTTGAGGGACACTTTCATAACAATCCAAAAATAGAGTTCTTGCTCTATTGCATAAACTAGGTTTTCTTGATGAGTAGGCCTTTGTCTTTAAGTATCTTAGGATGAGTTGAAATTGTCATTTTTAATCTCTTAAGTATGTATTGGTTTCAAAGAACTTCCACTCATGCACTTAGCGATTAGATGGTAATAGCTATGTTTTCTTCCATTTAATAAATATTTCCCATGTATAGTTGCATCTGTGTATAGATGCAGACAATAATGTGTGTTTGTGCAGGAGCTTCTCCATTATAGGGATACCTCATCTCATTTGCCTCATCCAAACTTTATCTGCCCATGTCGCCAAAATCCACTAAAATCTCAATCTAAATTCTTGTTTTATAAGCAAAAATTTCCATTTCCATTGAGCAAATCCAACCATCTTGAAATACTTGCTTGAGCTCTCGGTAGTGTTCACCCCCTTCATGCATTATTCTCCCATTATCTACCCTTCCCAAGCTTCATTCCACCTTCTAAACCACTTCCTAAGCTTTCAACCTGTTCCTGTAGTAAAACAGGGGATCTTGTAGGAGAACTAGGACATCCTATAGTTTTCTTATAACAGCATGTTTTGAGCCCTAATTGAGCAAAATCATCACTAAAGCTAGGATTAGGCTTCTACTGGAACTCCATGCTATCAAGACCATTCTAACCATCTTCCTTCATACATGTCTCCCCTGCCAAAGAACAAGGAAAGATTAGCATTTGCATTCATAAAATGAAAAGATAAATAAAAAGAGTTCTTTTTATTTCCTAATTAGCACATGCATGCAGCAGTTAATACTCCCTAGATCAAATTCCATGCTCAGTTAGTTTAAATCATCACATGTGATAAATAGGGTTAAACTAGGTTTCTTTTGCAAGCAAAATGTGTCAATGAGTAGATAGAGGATTTCATGTTACTTTACAAGCATCTTCCAATTCAGTCTTTCATTCCTTAAAATAGGCAACATTTATTTTCTTTTACTTATGATAATCTTCCCTTTTCCAGTTGGTAGTCAGACTTATTCTAGTCAATAGAAGGTTGGTTTGAGAAACCCTAGTGGTCTATCGCCCTAGTCGAACAGTGACAAGAGTGGACCATTGCATCTATTTGTGTATACAGCACAATCACCTCCAAGTTTGTACGAACCCTGGGTTGATGAAGTAAAGTTGGTAGCCCCAAGAGTTGCAACATTCTTGCTGCAATACTGACGCTCATCATTTTTTGGCGCCATTGCCGGGGAGGTGTCTAAGTATATGTTTTCTGCATTCTTTCTTCCTACTTTCTTTCCATTCTGCAAATAGTTCCATTCAGCAAGTAAATGCAATCTGGTTTTGCTTTCTTCCCTAGTTGATTAATTTATTTTAATTTATGCACAAACAAGAAATTTCATTAGGCATCTTTTATTTCAAGAATAGAAAATTCCATTTCATTATCATTCTTATTTAAAACAAAAACAAAAACAAAACAAAACTTCTCCAACACCAACCCCCCCGTTTGATCACGCGGTGTAGTAAGAGCCACATCACCACCCACTTTTACAAGTAGAAGAAGAAGATATGGAAAAGAATGTAGAAGAAATGGATGGAGATGATGACAATGATGAAGATCCTCTCGGATTTCCCATTCAAGATACCGATGGTAGTGTGCACATGAAGAACATCCCTCCATCTTTTCTTCCAAAATTTCATGGTCTAAGATCAGAGGATCCAGAAACCTTTCTATTTGAATTTGAAATCCTTTGTAGATCTTATGGTTACTCTTAAATGGTTCATGAGTTTAGGGACTAATTCAATAATATCATGGAGTAAGATGCAAAAGATATTTCTAGAAAAATATAAAGATCATGATCTTAAAGAAGAAATATTTAGAATGAATCAAAAAGAAGATGAGAGTCTAGAGGATCTAATAGAGAGGTTCATGTATAATGTTAAGAGGGAAAAACTACATCATTTAGGATCTGACACACTAAAAACCCTCTTACTTAGAACAATTAGGGATGAATGGATTGATCTCCTTGATCTCATGAGTAGAGGTGATGTATACCAATTATCATTTGAAGAAATTTATGAAACATGCAAACACATATCAATAGGAAGGGCAAGAGTAAGTAAATCAACATCAAGATTGGTAAGTCAAGCTAAACCTGGAAATTTGTTTGATGAATTAAAAAAATAAATTCTTAGCAATCTAACCAAACAAGTAGAAATGTTAGGAATACAAAATGAGCAAAAATAAGATGTTGATATTTGTGTTTTCCATGCAGAATCACATGATTTTAAATATTGCCCCTCATTACCGAGGTTGAAGGAAGTTTACCAAGAGGATAATGAAGCAAGTCAATTGCTAATGGAGCTATGTTATGTAGCTCTCAGAGAACCATGGCAACCTATTCAACCTGATATGATTCAAGAACCTAATTCACAATTTCAAGCTTATGCATATCCATCTCAAAGTAATTGGAACACACCTTTCCTTTGGCCACCTTGGCCATCTCATCCCCGAAACCAATATTGGAAACAAAGTTGGCAAGGAAATTATGGGAGACATCCACAATATACTCAATGTTTTCCTCAATATCCTCCATACACAACTCCATGTTATCCCGATTGTCCACCTCCACCACAACCACAACCCCAACCACATCCATCTCAAATATCCACTCCCACTCAACTACCTATGCCACCATTTCCAAACCCACAACAATGAAGTAGCCCAACCCACTTACAATGCTGAGGTACAACACTTCCAGATATTTCCTCTTGATCTCAATGGTATTCATCTCAGCTCAGGAAGAATATTGCAAAAAAGAGATTCTATTGATATCATTGAAGAACCACATCCAGAAGAATAAGATTCAAATGAGAATACCAAAGAAGAAGATTGCTTATCCTATTACATCAGTGTAGAGGAAAGGTAAGAAGTTTGAATGGACAGATGAATGTGAGGCCAGTTTTGAGCAGCTTAAGTCATTGTTGACACATGCTCTAGTGTTAAAGATCACAGATCTGGGAAAAGAATTTGTAGTATGTACAGATGCTTGCAAGAGAGGCCTTGGTGGGGTCCTTATGTAGGAAGGACAAGTAGTGTGTTATCAGTCACGAAAACTTAATGAGCACGAGCAGAACTATCCGACACATGATCTTGAGTTGGAAGCAATCATTCATGCATTGAAGATGCGGAAGCACTATCTACATAGCAGTAGGTTTGTATTGATGAGTGGTCACAGTGGATTGAGGTATCTATTTGACGAGCAGAATCTGAATGCTAGAAAAGCTAGATGGTTGGCCATGATCAATGAGTTTTATTTTGAGATCAGATACATCAAAGGAAAGGAGAACAAGATTGCAGATTCTCTTAGTAGGATGATACAGGTAAATCATATAGCAACTATGAGTTCCAATGGGATATATCTATAGGATAGGATCTTGTAGGCAAGTCAAAAGTATGCCAGGTATATGGAGATTTTTCATAGGTTGCAATAGAGTACATGTATAGGTACATGTAGTGGTATAAGTACATGTACAAACAGTAGTATAGGTATAGGTACATGTGAAGGTATAGGTGCATAGGATGTGGACTATTGTCTTACAGCGGATGGATTGGTCAAGTTTAGAGACAAGATATATGTGCCACACAATAGTGAGCTCAAGAAGGTGATCTTGAGGGAGTTTAATTTGAAACCATATTAACGTTACCCAAGCTATAAGAAGACATTGATCGCAATGAAGAAGTTTTATTATTGGCCAAATCTGAAGAAGGATATAGCATAGTTTGTGGCTAGTTTCTTGGATTGTCAGCAGGTGAAGGCTGAGTGTAGGCATCCACGTGGATTGCTACAGCCAATTGTGATTCCAGAGTGGAAATGGGAGGTCATTTCCATGGACTTTATCACAGAGTTTCTGAGGGAAGGGAGACAACATGATTACATCATGGTTGTTGTGGACATGTTGACAAATGTTGCGTACTTCATTCCAGTGAAGACCACGTATTCAGCTAGTGATGTAGCACAGGTCTTCATCAGGGACATGGTTAGATTGCATGGAGTTCCAAAGAATATTGTGTCAGACAGGGATGCAAAGTTCACTTCCAAGTTTTGGAAGGAGTTATTTGTAGGTTTGGGCATAGAGTTGGCCTTTAGTTCAACGTATCATCCACAGACAGATGGACAGACAAAGAGGGTCAACATGATATTAGAGATGATGCTGAGGATGTACATGATGCATCAACAGTGAATATGGTAAGAGTAGCTTCCACTAGTAGAGTTTGCTTACAACAATGAGTATCAAGAATCTTTGAAGATGAGTGTGTTTGAGGCATTGTATGGGCGGAGTTGGAATACTCCCATCAGTTGGAGTGATCCCGTTAACAGGGTGTTGATTGGACCAGACATGTTGGAAAAAATGGAACAAGAAATGCAGGTAATCAAGAAGCATATGATAGGCAGAAGAGCTATGCAGATCATAATGGGTTGTTCAAGGAGTTCCAGGTTGGGGAACATGTGTACTTTCACATCAAACCGAAGAGGAGCTCCTTGCGGATTAGATCATGTGCCAAGTTGGTACCTCGATTTTGTGGACCTTTCAGGATTATTGAGAGGATTGGGCTAGTAGTCTATTGACTTTCACTGCCTTCGACAATGAAATTCCATGATGTTTTCCATGTTTCATTACGTATGAACTATGTTAAAGATGTTGATCATATGATTGATTGGTCTGTATTGCAGGTGGAGCCAGATGAATAATTCTTGTCGGAGCCTTTGTGTATATTGCAGAGAAAGGTTCTTATGCTCCGGAATCGAGCAATCAAGCAGGTTAAAGTGCAATGGAAGCACTTTGGGCCTGATGAAGCTACATGGGAGATGGTGGATCAGATGCGAGCTATGTATCCTTCCTTATTCGTTGGTTGAGTAGATGTTTCAGTAAATGTCTTTGCTATATGTTTTTTGTGCATGTTTTGGTAATGTTTAGGTATATGTACATATGTATATGGATGTAAATACCGCCATGAGCTAAATTATAAAACTATAATAAGAGGTGTGGGTGTTGATGAGCCCTAGAAATGGGTAATTATATGGGCTCATTTTGCCTCTTGATTCGACTTAATCCCAATTCTCATTAGCTTATTGCATGTTTTTTATTATATTTATGCTAATAGAGTGAATTGGGTTAGTCATTTTGCCATGTAGTCTAATGTGTGCTTTATGCAGATTTTTTGGTCACTTTTGGACAAAAGTCAAGGGATTTATGAGTAAATGGCAGCCAATATTTGAGGGAAATAGGGGTAGTCGAGCCAGTGAAGAAGGACTGTTGTTTATCTTCAGTTTTGGGAAGCCGAGCTCCTTGATTTTAGGAGGACTCTTGAAGGATTCTATTTGTATAAATAAGGGGGCTTAGAGACTCAGTAGGTTAGCCATTGTTAGTCAAATTTTTGCACTTTTGTGCAGCACTCTGTCAAGTTCATTTTCGACCTTTTTGTGGTGAACAGTTTATGTAATGACTATTATTTTTTGATAATGAAGATGCAGTATTCTTGAGCCAGCACTGATCACTTTTCAGAGGGCTGAAGCTCTTGGGTTAGGGCCCAACCCAAGCTGCCCAGCACCTCTTGTAGTACTTATATGTTTTTTTACTTCAAATCACAGTTAATTTCTGTTAGAGAGTTTTATTTTTGCATGGGTAAAATAGGTCTCTTCTGCTAGTTTGAATAGCTGATTTTGTTTCAGATCATTGGAGTAGGTTAATGCAGTGAAAGATAAGATTCAAAAAGGCCACAACAGGTCCTGATCTCCTTTCTCCCTTCCTGGGATCATGAATTGAGGTCATGGAACCATTGCTGCCACCAAAACCACAATTTTGCTCTCCCATGCAATGTCTAGTGTGTTACTTGGTTTGACAGTTAAATGTGTTGCTCATATTCAGTTGGCAAGGTCATTTCCTATTTTCCAGAAGATAACTTTTCATGCTTCTCTGATCCATAGATGATTGCTCAACACTTTCTGTTTCTAGGTTAATAATTAGGGTTACTTGGGATATTTCTGTTTTCATAGTGCAGATAGTCTTTCTTTTGCCGCTCAGTTTTGATAAGTAGATGTGCAAAACTTTTGCAGGACACCTCAGCTCGCCATACATCCATCCAACATCCTGCACTATCTCATTCCCACAAGACTCACAAGCCATCCACAACATTTCATCAATATGCCCTAGTTTCTGCATTTTCCCACAAGCTTCCTTCTCACCATTTGAGCAAATCCAACCATCATTTTCCTTCCTCATGTTTCTTGACCAACTCCAGACACTTAGACACATCCTTCTAGTCCTCAGCTACCCTTTCCCACCATTTCTCCACCTCCAAAACCTCCAAAAATAGCTCTCGACCTCCTCCTGTAGATCCCCTGCAGCCTCCTGTAGAATTTCCTGTAAGTGGTTTTTCGAAATCCGATTGCAAGGGAAGTCTCCAGAAGGGTGATAGAGGCTTCTTAGGAAACCTCCTCACCTTCCTACACCTCTGCAAACACCAAAGCCATCCTCCATCACCACCAAACCTCTGCCACAGTCATAAAACAGACAAAATCACATGCATACCAATTCACATAAAATACCTAAAAAATCAAAAATATGTTATTTTCATGTTTTTCTTCTACAAATAGCTTGAGTAGATGTAATATTCTCTCTCAGTAGGTCATGGCATTCATTTCATAGGTTTTTACCTCTCTTTCTGCAAAAGTAGGGTTAGTTAGAAAAATTAGGGTTTGCTAGGGTTTGCTTTACATTCTAGTCTTCTTTCTCTTTCTGCAAGTAGAATAGCCCCTGTAGAGTTAGATTTCTTTCATCAATAGTTAAAAAGCTTCTTCTGGGATTCATAGAAGTTGGCTTGAGCTCCTAGTGATCTTGCGCCAGCTGACCAAGTGATAGCATGCAGTAAGAACTAGTACTTGTGCATACAACACCGTCGCTTCCAAGTTTGTTACGAACTACTGGGTTGATAAAAGTAAATTAGGAAGCCCTAGGAGTTGCAGCATTATTGTTGCAATGTTGGTGCTCACCACGTTTTGGCACCATTGCCAGGGAAACGTCAGAGTATCTTGTGATTATTGCTTTTCTTCTATTTTCTACTGCAACATTCTGCTAAGTAGTTCATTTCAGCCAGTGTAGAATAGTTCTCTCAATTCCTGGATTTCCTTGCTTTCATTTCAATTCTACAATTTCCATTTCAGCAAAATTAGATTAGCCATTTCCTTGCTTTCATTTCAATTCTACAATTTCCATTTCAGCAAAAGTAGATTAGTTATTTCCTTGCTTTCATTTCAGTTCTGCAATTTCATTATAGCAAAAGTAGATTAGTCATTTCCTTGCTTTCATTTCAGTTCTACAATTTCATTTCAGCAAGTTCATTTCAGTTAGTTGCAATTTGTTTGTTCAATCAGATTTTAGTTTTGCAAGTACAAGCGGACGAAAACAAAAACAAAAAAAACAAAAAAAACAAAAAACAAAAAACAAACAAAATAAAACAAAAAAAAGAAAACAAAAACAAAAACAAAAACAAAAAACAAAAACAAAAAAAAAACAAAAACAAAAAACAAAAAAAAAAAACAAAAAAAAATCAAAAAACAAACAAACAAACAAACAAACAAAAAAACAAACAAACAAACAAACAAACAAAAACAAAAAACAAAAATCAACCAAAAATATTTCATTTTCATGCCTGTAGGAACGGAGATAATTCATGGAAATTCCTACCCAACACCCCCACAACATCACAAAGCTACCCTTCTCTCTTCTTCGGTGGCAGTGATCCAGAAGGTCCCTTAGAAGAACAACCTGAGATATTCAGAGGGCCTATAGAAGAAGAAGAAGAAGAAACCATCCCTCCTAAGATAATGGTTGAAAATAGAAATGTTAAGGGAAATGGAGAAAGAATAGAGGGTACCTTTCCTATCTGAGAAACCAATGGGGATACTAAGATGAATAACATAAGCCCTTTTTCCTTGCCCCACTTCCATGGACTAACCACGGAAGATCCTAACACTTTTTTGTTCGAGTTTGTTGTTATCTACCAAACCTATGACTATGCAGAAACTGAAATGGTTTCCTTCTACCCTCAGGGATGCAACATTGCACTGGTTCATGGGGTTACTTGGCAACAACATCACCACTTGGGCTCAGATGCAGCAAGCCTTCAATAACAAATATCAGGACTATTTTAGGTCAAAAGAGACTAACGAAGAAATCTTCCGAATGACCATGGGAAGTGATGAATCCTTGGAGGACTATGAAGAAAGATTCCAGCTCAGTTAAAAAAGGGCCAGGTGCACACTTGACCCAAATCTCTGAAGCTGGTCCTCCTCAGAGGAATCTCGGAAGACCAGGTAGACACTGTCCATTTACTGGCTGGGGGAGACATCTACCAACTGCCTTATGAAGACATCCAAACTGTGTTTAGAAACCACTCTAGGGCAACCAGAAAGAAAGGTAGGGGGAGTCAACCCATATCCAACACTACTCCATCCAGTTCATCCCTCAAAGCTGAACTTGGAAACATGCTGGAAGATTTCAAGAGCGAGATGTTGTAGACTCTTGCCATGCAAATGGATACCTTGCATATCAAAAGGAAACAAGAGGAAGCAGAGAGGGCATTGGCCATCTTTTGTCCAAGATGCACTAGAAGGCATCCTCAGAATGAATGTCCATTTCACTCCATAGAGATTTGTTCATTGTGTGAAGAAAATCATTCCATAGATAAGTGCCCTTCCTTGCCCGGACTTAAAGATGTATACCAAGGAGTTAAAGGAGCCACCGAGCCACTCTATTTTTTAAACCAAAGGAGGCCACATGGGCCTAGGCCTTACCAGCAGGGGATGCAAGGGACATCCCAGGCATATTATAACTCCAATCAACCCACTTCCATGCCTTCTTAGGGTCCCCCTGCTCATCCTTCCTGGTCCTCACCTCCTCCTTGGACATATCCATCTCAATATCATGCTCAACCAGCTGCTCATTCATTTCACTGTTATGCTCAACCACAACCTCAGTGGAATGTACCTCATCAAGGGTGGAGGCCCCAGTACAATTCTACTCCCGCTCTTTTGCCTCCACCACCTGCTTCACCTCCATCAAAACCTCTTGCTCCACCAAGATAACCCCAAATGCCTGCTCAATCGAACCCGAACCCAAATAATCGACAGGCTCAGCAAGTTTATAGTGGGGAAACATCTTGCCCAACCTATGTTGTGGAGATTCAGGAGATTAACCTCCAATCTAGGAAGGTTCTCCCAGATAGCCAGCCTCCTCCAGAGGAAGACAAGGAGGATAAAGAGGAAAGTGAACCGAAAGCCATTCCACCCTTTCCCGAGAGATTATCTGAACCAACCCAGCCTACCCCAAAAGAGACTGAGCCTCTAGGAGAATTGAAACAACTATGTGTGAAGATACCACTTCTCCAAGCCATAAAGGATGTGCCTATATACAACAAGATGATAAATGAAAGGTGCTTCAAGCATCCAAGGCGGCGGAAAAAAGATACCCCCACCATCAATGTCCTAGGACAACTGTCCAACCTAATGTTGTGACAAGTAATTTGTCCGAAGTATCTAGACCCTGGAAGTCCAATAGTAGATGTCCACATCAATGGTACCATGATCCGCCACACCCTGATTGATCTAGGGGCTGCCATTAATGTGATGAAAAAGGACACCATGCTCAAGCTCAACCTTTAGGGTTCCCTGAGAAATACCACAACTGTGCTGTAGTTGGTAGATCGTTCTACCGTGACCCCTGAGGGTGTTGTGGAAGATGTAATGGTCTCCATTGACTCCTGGGAATACCCTGCTGACATCCTAGTTCTCCAGCCAAAGGCAAAGCTCACAGGGTACCCCCTCATTCTAGGAATACCTTGGTTGGCTATTGCAGATGCCTACATTAGCTGTCGAGCTGGGAACATGACAATCAAGAATGGACTCATGTCAAAGCAGTTAGTCCTATATCCTCCTGCCCAGCCCTTGCTAGAGCATGATTTACCTCTCTGGTTGGAGGAAGATGAGGATGAAATCTAATCTACACCCTTGTGTGCAGTGGAAACTACCATGGGAGGAGGACCTCAAGGTGAGGATCATGTTATTGAAAACTTAATTTGGAATCCATCCACTTGTAGTTTGACATTGGAAGAGCTAGCAAAGGAAGCCTCAGGCAATCCCTCAGCTGATATCTATATGACCAACCCAACCTCTCTCCGTGTAAATACTACAGAGTTTGGCCCAGGAAGAACCTTGAAAATCAACTCATCTCTATCCACCTCCCAGGAGAAGGAATTATGTAGCTTATTAAAGAAACATCTAGATGCCTTCGCCTGGAGCTATAAGGAGATGAAAGGGGTACATCCCTTGGTCTGTACTCACCACATCTACATTAAAGAGGATTGCAAGCCAGTCAGACAACCTCAAAGGAGGATGAATCCAGCCCTTAAAGACATTGTCAAGGAAGAATTGCAAAAGTTGCTAGGTGCAGGATTCATCTACCCCATCTCCGACAGTGAATGGGTCTTTCCTCTAGTGTTGGTGCCCAAGAAAAGTGGTAAGTGGAGGATCTGTGTTGATTACCGAGAACTAAACAAGGCCACCAAGAAGGACCATTTCCCTCTACCCTTCATAGATCAAGTGTTAGATGGCCTGGCAGGGAGAAAGTTTTTTTCCTTCCTAGATGGGTTTAGAGGGTATAACCAAATCCAAATCAGCCCTGAAGACCAAGATAAGACCACTTTCACCTGTCCCTAGGGTACCTTTGCATATCAAGTCCTTCCTTTTGGTTTGTGCAATGCTCCAGCGAATTTCCAGAGAGCAGTACTGAGTATATTCTCGGAACTGGTCCATGACGCGGTAGAGATATAATGGATGATTTTACTCCTTACGGTTCTAACTTTCAGGAATCTCTATATAACCTGGGAAAAGTATTGGGCAAGTGTATTGAGATGAACCTGTCCCTTAGTCCAGATAAATGTGAATTCCTGATGACTGAAGGGACTATTCTAGGTCATACAATATCTCAACAAGGATTGCAGGTGGACCCCAACAAAATAGCAATCATCCAACAGGTTCCAATTCCTCAAAAAGTGAGAGATGTCTGGAGTTTCTTGGGTTTGGTAGGATACTACAAAATATTCATTAAAGATTTCAGTAAGCTAGCCTCACCATTGTTTGGCCTTTTGGGAAAAGATGGCGAGTTCATATGGACTGACAATTGTCAAGAAGCCTTAGATACCTTGAAAAGTAAACTGATGACTGCCCCAATTTTGAAAGGTCCAAACTAGACCCTACCTTTCCACATTCACATAGATGCCTCGAACAAAGCAATAGGGGCAGCCTTAGGGCAAGTTGATGAAAATCTACCATATGCCATATAATTCATAAGTGAAAATTTATCAAAGGCATAATTAAATTACATAGTAACCGAGAAGGAACTCCTAGTTGTTGTCTATTCCTTAAATAAAATCAGACATTATATTACTTGCTATTAGACTTTTGTACACAATGATCATGCTGCATTTAGGTATTTGATGAATAAACCAGATGTGAATGCTCGTATCATTAGATGGTTGCTCTTATTACAATAGTTTGATTTAACCATTATTGGTAAACCTGGTAAGGAAAATGTTGTTGCTGACTTTTTGTCTAGAATAAATCTGCCTGCAAGTGAGGAAGGAACGGTGGATGATAAGATGCGAGATGAACACTTGTTCGCTATCTCAGTACTCTCTCCGTGGTTTGTTGATATAGAAAATTACTTGGTTTCAGCACAGTTCCGATCTCACCTGTCCTCCAAAGAAAAGAGCAAGATCGTGAGGAAAAGCGCCCCTTTCACTTGGATTGGGGGCAGTCTCTTCAAACTTGGCCCAAATCAAATTCTGAGAAGGTGTGTCAGGGAGGAGGAAGTCTTTGACATTCTCCTGACCTATCATGATGGGCCTTGTGGAGGCCATTTTGCAGCAAAGAGGACTGCCTTCAAAATTCTGTAAGCAGGTTACTATTGGCCCACTCTTATCAAGATGTGAGGAGGTATATCAGCCAATGTGATTGGTGTCAACAGATGGGGAAACCTACTCCAAAGGACGAGATGCCCTTGCAGCCTCAAGTGACTCTCGAGCCATTTGAGAAGAGGGGCATGGACTTTGTGGGTCCTATCAACCGTCCTTCAAACCAGAAACAATACATCATTGTGTGCACCAATTACCTGACAAAATGGGGAGAGACAAGGGCAATCAAGGCAGCAACCGAAGAGAAAGTAGCCGAGATTTTGAGGGAGAACATCTTCTACAAGTTCGGATATCCAAGAGAATTAGTCATAGATCAAGGAAGCCAGTTCACCTCCAATCTGATTGAAGACCTGCTCACACATCACATAATCAAGCACAGGACTTCCACCCCCTACCATCCACAATCCAATGGACAAATGGAAGTCACCAACAGAGCTTTAGAAGGAATTTTGACCAAAGTAGTGAGCAAAAGCATAAAAGAATGGGCAGATCGACTAGTTGAGGCCACATGGGCTTACAACACTACATGGAAGACCACCATAGGATTCACACCCTATGAATTGGTCTATGGGAAAAAGGCTCTGCTGTCGATAGAATTTGAATACAAAACACTAAGGATGGCAGCACAGCTGGACCTAGATCTCAGCCATGCACAAAGGGAAAGGATACTCCAGCTTAATGGATTGGATGTGTAGAAATTTTGAATAATAAACACTTATTCAACAGAGATTATCCCGATTATACACTATTGTGGAATACATGCATAATACATAACCTCCTCTACGTTTATCATCAATTTAGCAGCATTAAAAACAATGAAACATCAATCGCATGCACACATTAACACAGTATGTAACCCAGGGAAAGCTTACAGCTGAAAACCCCACACTATCTGTATATTAATGATTGAGAACATGTAACATTACATAGTACAATACTCCTCACAAGTACTCAGTACTATCTCCACCTGTTACACACAATACAGCTCAGACCTAATCTCCAAATCTCCTCTGTTGCTTGCCTGCCTCCACTGCACAATCCTGCAAGAGAATGAATGATGAATGGCTGATCAAAACTCCTGTTTACCTTGTGAAAATCACTCACACTGGAAATCACGTGAGCACAGGCTATTCACTAGGCATATGCAATTCTCATGGGCATACTCAATCCTTTGATTGTGCAAAATCTCATGCACAACTATAGTCACAACTGATAGCAATCTCAACCTCTAACACCTGTCTCCACTGTACTGTACATGCACTGAGTTAACTGATGTATTCTTCAGTTCCATTATGAGTTAATAATTAATTCACATAACTCATCACTAGTCTATTTGCAATTAGACTAATTACAACTAGTTTAACCAAGTCAAACTGAACACAACTCCATCAACTCCACATCCAACTCCACCAAACTCAACTGCTTGAGTTCTAACTGAAGTCCTGCATGCAATAGCTCAACTGACTAAAAAAGAAAGCGTATTTCCTTCTGACAGCTGCATGTGCCACATCTGTAGCTCAACTTGAAGTGCTCCAAGAGGATAAGATAAAGTTTATAGTCTAAATATTATAGAGACAATAATATTTGACTTTTCTATTTTTGACTAGCAGTCTAAAAATAGACTCTGATCACTCCTGCTGTGATCCAAAAATAGAAGTCCATCTATTTTTCCCAACATGACCAATCATCCATAAACAGCATCCTGCAACTCATAGACCATGATCCATATGTCTAAAAATAGACATAGTCTAAAAAATAGACTTTGCGCCATAATTTGCCTACGGGCCCACTTAGTGAAGGCGACTCCTTTCCACTAAGCTCCATCATCTTGTTGCATTTTCAACACGATGAACAGAGGATGCAGTCCCCTCTCCACACAGAATTAATCCAGCTGCAGAGGAAGATGTGGCACGACAAAAGCATCAAGGAGAAACAGTTCCAAGAAGGAGATTTGGCATTGTTGTATGACTCAAGGTACAAAGATTTCAAGGGCAAGCTATGGACAAGATGCAAGATGTTGGAGATAATACTGGGGGGGTGAATCAGTATTATCAAATCACTAACTTTTTCATTTACATACTTAGATTCATATACGCTACTTCAGTTAAGGGAACCTGCATGTACACACAACTGTGTTTAATGCAACTAGTGTATATCCAGTAAACTTATGATTCAGTTAATCCTTTATATGTTGATCTTTAATCAGTGCATCAGAACTTCATTAACCATATGAACAGTAAACAGGTGCAGTAAAACAGAATAGATCATCACACATAAGAAGCACACATGAACACCATGATATAAGGTGGAAACCCAATGCGGGACAAAAACCACCTGCTGTTGTTTTCTTTAATATAAGAAAAACCTGTTTACAATATTGTACTGGTGCAGACTCATACCAGTACGCAGGCACCCACCTGCGGAAGGCTACTACCTTCTCTCGTTCTCTAGTTTCTACTGGAAGGGAGCTCCAATCCCCTGACTCTTGTGCTAGCCAATATATTTACTAGTACGTAGGCACCGGCCTACAGAAGGCTACAACCCTCTCTTTTCTTCCAGGGACCATGTTTCATAAATTTTCATACTGGATCCATAAATACAAAACAATCACCACTGTAATACAATCATCAACTACACCTGCATCATCAATCTCTGAATCACCCAATACTGAATCATTGAAACCCTGTCATCAAAACACAGTAACCAGAACACAGAGCAGAACACAGAACTCTGCAATAACAACCAGACCCAACTGCAACTTCAAATATCATACTTCATAATGTATACGCTACTACGATGAACCAAACCGGCGTACATACGCACTTTTACCAAAGTGAACCCACGTACACATCTGCAAATATTAACTCAGAACTTTGCAGATGTTCCAGACATCAGTCATACCCAGATCATAACATTCATACAATAAAACATGCGTCAATAATTCAGATCTAGTCTATCCATGATCAAACCACATAATGATAATACATTCCAAGCCTTATGATCCTGATACATCATCCATCATCAACCGCATAGGTGCATCCTTGATTCAGATCAAGCACAACATCACAAACCCATAACCAGCATACTAGATCTCACACTTCATCAGATATTCATTCCTTGCACCCTTGGCCTAATGATCTTCTCCTTATATAGGTGTAGGCCTCTTTCAATACCATGGTCCAAAACCACTTAGAACCAATACCTTGGACCCAATACTTGGGGTCAACACTTTGGACCAAATACCATGGACCAATACCAAAATACCATGAACCAAATACCACAGACCAAAACTTAGTTTTCCGATATGTACGTGCCTTTCCTTCTGTGAACCTGCGTCTGTACGTATACGCGCCTTTTGTTCTTCTCACCCGCGTGTATACGCGCTTTCATCAAGGTTAACCTGTGTATATCTCTCTCTTGACCTGCTGTACTAAGATCTATCTTCTGATTGAGTTGCCACCAAGGACAACACCTGTAACATAACTCTGAGTGAGTTGCCATCAAGGACAACACCTGTATCATAATGCCAAAAATCTCCCCTTTGGACCTGATGGCAACCACCACACAAAGTCACTCTCCCCCTTTGACATCAAGGGAAAAGGGCAGACCAAGATATTCTCTTTTTTGATATACATTTTTTTGTTCATGCTCCCCCTGAGTACATGTTGAAGTTTCTGATTGAGCTCCCCCTTTGTACATGCCAAGATGTACCAATCTATCCATGCTCCCCCTGAGCACATGCAAGGTTTGCAAAAGCATAACATGACTCTATACATACATTACCAATGACCTTCCTAAAGACTTATACATACATCAATCTCCCAACCAATTGGGGATACACCATTTTTTACTCAAACACAAGAACCATTACATCATCCATCCCATGCATAGTGGGGTAACAAGATACATCATATGACTCACAAAGACCAAGTATCTAGACAAGACCATGACAATTATCAGTAGCTATCATACCCTATATGATCTGTACTATAAGCATCTTAACCTGCAATCCATTCTCTTGGTCAATCAACAATCAGTAGCAAGATATGTCAATAAGCATCATCACCAAGAACTTCTAACCATAATGCCAACAATGCATTATTCGAAGCATATGCTCCCCATGAGTCGGTGCCAACCATCACATACCACGACAGAACCATTTCCTGAGTTTGTTCTGTTGTTTTTCTTCAGAGCTCCATATACGCGATTGTGCAGCATCTAACTCGCGTATATACGCTACTTATCTTCATGAAACTTGTGTATGAGATTTAGAACATGGATGTTCCACACTTTCCGCTTCCTCTAAGTTTGTGATGTCTGTATATTTTTCTATGCCACATCTTTCTGGTTGTACTTCCTTTTTCTTCCATATCTTCAACTGTGATGACTTTTTCTCCTTTTGGTATGGTGTCTTAAATCTTCTCCTGCATTCCTTTCCTGTATGTCCAAGCTTGTTACATGCATAAAATCTTACATGTCTCATATTCCTCCTATAGCAGTCAATGGCTTTGTGACCAAACATATTGCAAGCAAAACAATATCCCTTAAAATATCTGGAACGTGATGATCTTTCTGAGTGATAGTCATGAACCATTCTACTTCTGCATCTGGCTGCAACATGTCCAAGATTATGACATACATAGCATTCAACATTATTCATCGGAAGAGATAATTGTCTATCACTTCCACAGTTAGGAGCAAAAGATATTCTTTGAGGAATTTCTTTCCTTCGTTGTTCATGGGGTTGTCTTCTCATCTCCTTGTTGAGCATTTTAGATTTCTCATTAGAGTTCCTTGCCTCACCTTCAACAGATTCATAAAAACCAAGACCAGTTTTGATAGCAGGCGACCTTTGACTACTAAGAATATCATCCAGAATCTTAGTATTGTCTTGAAATCGTAATAGTTTATCCTTTTCTTCTAATTTACCTTTCAAGATATTTACCTCAACCTTATGTTGCTCTTCCTTTTCCAAACATTGCTTCTTCAAAATTTCCTCAGACTTTCTTCCTTCTTCCATTTGTTGCCTTAGTTTGAGAATCTCCTTTTCTTGTTCTTCAATCAGCTTTTGACGAACTTTGAAGGCACATTCCAGCTGAGCTTTTAAGTTGATAATTTCTTCTTTAAGGGCACTCTCCCTTTTGCAAGGTAGATCTTGTTGATCTATGAATGTGTTTGATGCTTCATTTGCTTGCCCATCTTCAATCTGAGGTGATTCAGGATCTGAATACTTACTTCCACTCAACGGCAGGCTATCATTGTTCCTTTGAGCTATCTTCTTCTCTTGACGCGCTTTCTTTCCCATTGTTCTACGGATCTCCTTCAAGCGATCAAGCTTCTACCAAAGGACCTGCTCTGATTCCAGTTGTTGGAAATAATACTAAGGGGGGGGTGAATCAGTATTATCAAATCACTAACTTTTTCATTTCCATACTTAGATATATATACGCTACTTCAGTTAAGGGAACCCGCGTGTACACGCAACTGTGTTTAATGCAACTAGCGTATATCCAGTAAACTTATGATTTAGTTAATCCTTTATATGTTGATCTTTAATCAATGCATCAGAAATTCATTAACCATATGAACAGTAAACAGGTGCAGTAAAATAGAATAGATCATCACACATAAGAAGCACACATGAACACCATGATATAAGGTGGAAACCCAATGCGGGACAAAAACCACCTGCTGTTGTTTTCTTTAATATAACAAAAACCTATTTACAATATTGTACTGGTGCGGACTCATACCAGTACGTAGGCACCCACCTGCAGAAGGCTACTACCTTCTCTCGTTCTCCAGTTTCTATTGGAAGGAACCTCCAACGCCCTGGCTCTTGTGCTAGCCGATATCTTTACTAGTACGTAGGCGCCAGCCTATAGAAGGCTACAACCCTCTCTTTTCTTCCAGGGACCACGTTTCATAAATTTTCATACTGGATCCATAAATACAAAACAATCACCACTATAATACAATCATCAACTACACCTGCATCATCAATCTCTGAATCACCCAATACTGAATCACTGAAACCCTGTCATCAAAACACAGTAACCAGAACACAGAGAAGAACACAGAACTCTGCAATAATAACCAGACCCAATTGCAACTTCAAATATCATACTTCATAATATATACGCTACTACGATGAACCAAACCAGCGTACATACGCGCTTTTACCAAAGCGAACCCACGTACACATTTGCAAATATTAACTCATAACTTTGAAGATGTTCCAAACATCAGTCATACCCAGATCATAACATTCATACAATAAAACATGCGTCAATAATTCAGATCTAGTCTATCCATGATCAAACCACATAATGATAATACATTCCAAGCCTTATGATCCCGATACATCATCCATCATCAACCGCATAGGTGCATCCTTGATTCAAATCAAGCACAACATCACAAACCCATAACCAGCATACTAGATCTCACACTTCATCAGATATTCATTCCTTGCACCCTTGGCCTAATGATCTTCTCCTTGTATAGGTGTAGGCCTCTTTCAATACCATGGTCCAAAACCACTTAGAACCCATACCTTGGACCCAATACTTGGGGTCAACACTTCGGACCAAATACCATGGACCAATACCAAAATACCATGAACCAAATACCACGGACCAAAACTTAGTTTTATGATATATACACACCTTTCCTTCTGTGAACCTGCGTGTGTACGTATATGCGCCTTTTTTCTTCTCACCCGCGTGTATACGCACTTTCATCAAGGTTAAACTGCGTATATCTCTCTCTTGACCTGTTGTACTAAGATTTGTCCTCTGATTGAGTTGCCACCAAGGACAACACCTGTATCATACCTCTGAGCGAGTTGCCATCAAGAACAACACCTGTATCATAATGCCAACACAAGATGGTTGGGACCATACATTGTAGAAAGATTTCATGACAATGGCTCAGTTTTGATCAGGCCTATTAATGAGGAAGCCATCCCATGCTTGTCAATGGGCATAGGTTGAAAATCTACAAGAAACCCCTCTCCAAGAAAGAATTCATGGAAGAGCTGAGTAAAATAGTGCTGGTAGTGGAGAAAACCTTTGCCTCCACTTCGCCCACTCATTAAAAACAAAGAGACAAATACAATAAGGACTCCAGTGAAAACCTTTATGAGGCGCTTGAGTCCCATCCTGGGGCTGAAAACCTCTCTTGAGGCAGCTCAGAGAAAAAATAAGAAAAAACAAAACAAAAAAATTAAGAGAATAAATATCTTTGGGTGAAAACCTCCCCTTGGAGGCGCCCAGGGCAGGCAGGTAGGGTGAAAACCTCCCAGAGACGCCCTAACTGTCTCTTAAAAAAAAAAAAAAACAGAACAAATTAACTTCTGTTGAACGCATTGCAGGTTGCAGGAGAGCCACAAGAGAAGAAGGAACATGGCCAAGCCGATTACATCTCTAATAGACCCTTTTTCCATCGTTGATGTCTTTTCCCAGCCCCTGGTCTCACTTTTTCTAGAAACTGTGCATCCTATAGGAGGCTCTATGCATTCTACAGGAGGCTCCTATAGAAATCATAGAGAGCTCGAAATCAAGTCAAAAAAGGGATCCAAAGACTAGAAACTTATTCAGAATACCTGTAGGCCATCCTACAGCCATTCATCCTCATAACCCTCCTTTCCATGTCTGCACCACCACATTTCTACTCGCTTCTTTCTTCCCTACACATAAAACACAGAAATATTGTTTCTTTTGGTTTTCTAGAAAAAAAATAAAAAATGAACAAGCAGCATCCTTACCTCTTACCTATTGCATACCAACCTCTTCCCATGATTGTCAGAATGTTCATCAGACTCCTCTCAAGTCCCTGCTCAAGCCTCAACCAAAATTTTTAGAGGGAGAAGCAGCTACAGGAATTCCTGTAGGATTCCTATAGCAGCTGATCCCCTTAAAAATCGAGCTCCAAAGGCAAGGACAATGCAGCCACAGATGTATAGAATGCACACAAGCCAGATCCGATTGAAGATCACCTGTGCAAGGTAGCTAAGCCACCAATCCAGAGGCCATGAGTGCAAGCAGCAGAAATCCATGGTTAGAACACTAGAATCTCAGCATGCAATAGCACGGTAAAATGCGATCCTCAATTAACAGGTAAGTGACTAAACCTTGTTGCATGGGTATAGTTTAAAAACTGCACGGACAAATTATATGGTCGAGATTGAATTAGATCGGTGGCTAGCTAACTGGCCACCCTCATCTAGTTCAAACAACACTCGGCGACTGCCCTCAGCACGTGTGGTCAGTCAACTCCAGAAAAATCTCATAACAGGTAGTAGCGAAATCCAACGGGGATGATGGAAATGATTGCGACAGGCAGCATAAAAGATCCATGATGACACTGAAGTGGGGACCAATGGTCCGAATGATGGTAACATACCCTTCTTGCCACCTCACCTCCTCACTGCAGAACTCTCCTATAAACTTAAGTACGCCACAGTCGACTGCCTTCACCACCTTTGTTCTCATTTGTGTTAACATGCTCTTGACTGTAATAGCCTACCTACCACCTCCAGAGCCTCGAAACAGTCGAATCCCATCATTTTCAAGGCCTGCCCGCTTATCGGGCTCTACAGGAGTATTATCGGACTCTACAGGAGCGGAAACACAGTCCTATAGGAGCCTTTCTACAGGAGGACCAATTAGCAGCATCGCAGAGGAAAATTCAGGATTTCAGAGCAAAATCGAGCCCGAAGAGGTAGGCTTGGTGAAAACCCACTTTGCATTTTTTGTCTATGGAGGATGAAGTGATTTTAAAAGAAGATAGTGACTAAAAGGGGGAGGAAAAGCAATCAGAAGTCTGCCTGTGTTTTTGAGAGAAATACACAGTTTTTTTCCCTTTTACTCTCTGCATCCAAATACGGTCTTTTTGTTCCTCTATGAGATTCTCCTCTGCAAGAAAAATGATGTAATTTTAGAACACTAAGTCTGTAAAGAGTAAATTTACGCAGAGAAGTTTGTTTATCTGGAAAAATGAGAAACATAGTCTGTTTGTTCCCCATTCTAAAGTATTGCTTCCCTCACATATACCAAGAAGTACCAACAGCCTAAAAAATTGAAATATGCTCTTGGGAAAACGAGAAAATATTCTCTTTGTCTCTTGCAAAAACCTCAGTTGTTCCTATGTTTTCAGAATTGAGACTTGCTACTCCCTCTTCAACTAAAATATTCCAACATAATTTGAACATCATGACAGGGGGTTTTATGAGGAAGGAGACTCTGAATTCCACTAAGCTTCATGAACACCTAGAGGTAGTAGCTCTATTTACTAGAGCAAATTGGATGCCTTTATTTGAGAAGTTTCACGGTTATGATGAGGAAGTAACAGAGGAGTTTGCATTATCTTTGAAACCTCACTCAAAAACTCTTGCCACTGTCAATTTCAGAGGCCTAACCATTGAACTCACACCAGAGTTCATCAGTAGGGTCACCGGTCTGCCACTTGGATTACCCTGGAGCAAGGATGAGAAACCATTAGGTCAGGTTGCTAAGAAAACCTTTTTCCAGCCCAATGAGCACCCTGTGGAAGATAAGAATGGCATCAGAAGAAACAGTATACCTTACCCCTGGGACGAAGTCAGCTACTAGATCATCAAATATATCTCTTGTGAAGGAAGGTACAATATCATTTATGGATATCATTTTAGGTTCTTGCATGAATTGAGGTATGGCATGGATTGTCCTACACCTCAAAAACTCAGTCTTCCTTGCTTCCTCCTCCAATCCTTAATAGAGTCTAGCATCAAATTAAAGGCAGGAGGCCCAGATCAATTGGCTCATCATGGGCTAATTAAATTACTGGTGGAAGATGCCCTCCACACTTTCACCATTCCCATAGCCTGGGAAATTTTCAGGAACATGACCAAAGATGATGATATCAAAGCCTTTACCTATGACCTCAGTCCATTAGAAAGTGAGGAGGAGGAGCAAAAAGGGGAAACTAGGCAAGAAATCCATGAGGAAGAAGAAAGCACCCAGGTGAAAGGAAATGAAACACAAACAGAGGAAACAAAAAACCAGACAGAAAAGGAAGAACCTGACACCAAAAGTGAGCCCGCAACAAGAAAGAAAGAAGCATCAAGGACAAGAAAAGGCAAAACCACAACAGTAAGGAAGAAGAAGCCTAGGACTGAAAAGAAAAAGCCTAAAACAGTCCAGAAATAGACCAAAACAGCAGAAATAGAAGAGGAAGCACCAACGAAGATAGGAAAAACAACAGAGTCAGAAGAGGAAGCACCAATAGAGATAGGAAAAATAGCAGACACAGAAGAAGAAACTCCAGCAGAGATAGGAAAAATAACAGATATAAAAATGGAAGAACAGCAGGAAGAAGTGTCCACTGAGACACTGGCAAGGGAGGCAACAACTGTTCTTGCTACACTCAGTACACTAGTAAAACCCAAGGAAAAGAGGAAAAGACCACCATCTATGTATTTCAAGGCTCAGAAGAGCACCAGAATAAAAATGGGAAAGCCTCAGCCACCTTCAAAGGAGCCCATCATCATTGAAGATTCCCCTACTGCCAAAAAGGGGGAATCTCCATCCAAAGCTCCCATCACCTATGAAAGAGGAAGTCCTAAGACTTCCACTTGGAAAGAAAGGATAAAACTACAGGACTCTAAAACAGTCCTACAGGAGGCAAAAACAGTCCTACAAGAGACATTGACAAAGCTACAAGAAACTGAAAATCTTGAGAAAAAGGCAGAGGAGCAGACCAAGAAGGAAGATAAGGCAGCAGAGATACCAGAACCTGACCCCCAACCTAATTTGGGCTCTTATTACAACCTTCTTGAAGGAGGAAAAATTATCCCCCAAAAATTTGCAGTCCCACTTTTCTTTGAGTTGGAAAAGGAAAGGATCAAAAGCCATATGTGGATGCAGATTGCAAAATCTAAATGAGTGGAAGACATTGGGCACATGGAAAACAGGTTCAGGGAAATGAGCAAAGAACTAACCACTGTGAGGCACATAGAAGGCATTAGAAGATCTCAGTTCGAAGAAGAAAATGAGAGGTAAAAGAAACAGCTGCAAGAAAGGGAGCCCCAAGCAGAAAATGGGATAATGATCTTAAGAAGAAAGCTACAGGAAAGAGAGGCCCAATTAGCTTGCATGGCCAGCTGGGCTATGGAGGCACTTCAGTGTCGGCAGCTAGCTAAATCATATGTAGTTTACCTCAAGGATCAGTGGCTCTAATTTCAGATCAAGACCCTGGCTCAAAGAGGCACCATACCTCTCCAGAATTATGGGTAGTTCATAGACTTGTGTGAACAAAGTTCAGCAGAGGACAAGGCGAAGTTGGCAGAATTTTATCTACACAACATGGCCCTTACTAATATGAACCTATGGGACCTTAACTCAAGGTTAGGTGACTTACAGTTGATGGCCATGGCATCCTAGATGAGTCATGAAGACAAAAGAGCAGCAAAGATCCAGAAAATGATGGCAAAAGAACATAATGAACCTCTAATGATTAGAGCAAAACCATCAGACCCTATGGCTCTCATTAGCACCCACCAGAAAATTGTAGCTGATACTCAAAGTGCCACTATTTACATCAATGAGCAAGCTCGGTCTATTGCACACTTTGAGGACATGGAGAGATTGTTTGGGGAAGACTGCATCCATGCCTGCATGAGAAGATGGAACACACTACCCCACGACCTACAGATCAGGGAGTACCACTCCCCAAACAGAATGAGAGAAGCACTAAGGAGAGTGCCCCTGTATAAGCACTCTATGCTAAGTCTGAAGGTCCATTAGATTGGATTGAAGCTTAGTCCTCCGCTACTGCTCGGACTACTAGAAGGCACAAAGGAAGAAGAAGAAAAACAGCAGTGGGAGAAGGTAGATGACAAACCGGGATTCCATGATAGGGAAGAGGATCTCATATTTGAGGCATGGACTGTCAGGGAGGCCATCAAGGCTATCAAATATGAGGAGATAGATTAGTTGCTAAGAGGATGAGCAACACCTTCAGTAAGGGGGTGATGATGAGCCCCGGAAATGGGTAATTATATGGGCTCATTTTGCCTCTTGATTCGACTTAATCCACCATTCTCATTAGTTTATTGCATGTTTTTTATTATATTTATGCTAATAGAGTGAATTGGGCTAGCCATTTTGCCATGTAGTCTAATCTGTGCTTTATGCAAATTTTTTGGTCAATTTTGGACAAAAGTCAAGGGATTTATGAGCAAATGGCAGCCAATATTCGAGGGAAACAGGGGATAGGATTTGTAGGGGGGTGTTCCCCTTCATTTATGGACACTTACCTCGAATTCTCCATCAGGAACTCGGAGCACAAACAGCCACATTAGTGCATCCAAGGGGCAGCCGAGCCAGTGAAGAAGGACTATTGTTTATCTTCAGTTTTGGGACGCCGAGCTCCTTGATTTTAGGAGGACTGTTGAAGGATTCTATTTGTATAAATAAGGGAGCTTAGAGCCTCAATAGGTTAGCCATTGTTAATCAAATTTTCGCACTTTTGTGTAGCACTCTGTCAAGTTCATTTTCGAGCTTTTTGTGGTGAACAGTTTATGTAATGACTATTATTTTTTGATAATGAAGATGCAGTATTCTTGAGCCAGCACTGATCTATTTTCAGAGGGTCGAAGCTCTTGGGTTAGGGCCCAAGGGGGTGAATGGTCGAAGAGAGAATTGTCTCAGCCATTTTATGGTCGGGTGGAACGTGGTAGTCCCATGCTGGGTTAGCTTTTGCATTCATTAATAAGAGGTTCTTTCCTTGACATATTATGTGTAAATGTATTGGTTTAGATGTGTATTCTATGGCTGATGTATCCTTCATATTTATATTGTTATTATGCTAGTTATAAGCATGTATTATGACAGTTGTGATGTATGGCTCTCCATGTTTTGATTTGTAAATGAATTAACAATGTATCTATGACCTAATAGATGATAATGAAACAAATGATATAATGGAACAATGCTTCTTAGCAATTCTCATATAAGTATGAGACCCCTATACTCAACTTTGTTGTTTAGACTTGTAGATTACATATTTGTGACATGTTTGACGAAATGTCTATCATGGCTAGTAGGGGTCTAGTCTAGACCTTGTCATTGCTTTTGCAAATGCATCATTGTTATGTCGTGTAAATTCATTTCTGAAAGTGTCATTGAGTTCTAGGCAGTGGCCTAGGTTTTGGACCTGAAAAAGTGGCACAAATATCGGAGTCGCAGGCACAGGTATGAGGAGAAAAGTCCCCAGACGCATGCATACCCATGTTGTGGGAGCGTGTGGAGCCTCTTGGACACATGCTTGTCAAAATCAAGGGAGAATTTGGGGGTTTAATGGTCTAAAACTTCAGTGGGTCTGGGGGGTCGGTTACCTGAGTGGTTGGGATGGCTCTTGGAAGCCTATCTAGAGTCATGTAGAGTGATCCCTAAATTTTAGGGGAACAGGTTGAGTTATTATTAAGTTGTAATTATTTAATTCAGTTTAACCGAGTTAAATTCAATTAAACTAGTTCTAACTATTGGAGGAACTAGTGAGTGGTCAAGTGATTTAAATTGGATTTAATTCACATGTAGTGATCAATTAGATAACTGATAATTCACTCAAAAATAACTCATGCATGTCAGTTTAGACGAAGAGCGAGTTGAGATTAGAGTTCAGGGACAGTGTACTATCAGTTGTAAAATCATTTAAATTAAATCGGTGATGCATGCAATTAGAGAAAGGCCTATGGATGGATTGCACATTTATTAGTGAGAAATTTACCAATTAAATATGGGCTAATTCCCAAGGGAACAACATAAGAAAGACAACATATTTGGCTAAGTATTGCCTTGAGTTGGTTTGTGAAGTAGGGAGATAGATTGTACTCGTGCAAAGATTGTTTGGGTTGAACAAGCATTGTATTTTATTCCCAGATCTTCTGGTTAATGCAAAATACAGATAGAAGGGATTTTTAGTTGAGGCTTTCCCCAAAAAATTATTGTGTTATGTGTGATTGAAATTCTTCCTTTTCTGCTTCGTGATTTCATTGATAAATTTTTGTTTTTGCTGATGAGTAGAGTAGATTCAAGTCAATTGTTTTAGCATTTCACAATCTGTAGTTTGAATCTACAATAAAAATCTACATGGTATCGGAGCTGGAATCACTATAGAAGAGGAGAATACGAGTTTGTTGTGTGGGTGAAATCAAAATTGCAGTTTCATACTTCAGAGCGAGTAGGACGTCGTTATACGGTTTGAGGCTCGAGTATGCCCTTGAGCGTAGCTCGAATTACATAGCGTGGAAGGTGTTAGGTTCCTATACCAATAGGTTTCATTTTTCATGATTGAATGTGGAAGAGCCAAATATGTTCATCCTTTCATCCTGCAAAGGTTCCATATTTTGTAAACAAATGAAGAAAATTAAAGAATGAAAAGAGGGTGTGCCCTAAAAGAATAATCAAAGGGCAAGAAAAATGAATTGGTCAGAATAAATAATAGAAATGAACCCCACACCAAAAGACTAGGAAAGTGGCCAGTCAAAATGCCACTGCTATCTTATTTTCAAGTTCACAATGTTCAAATACTGTTGCTTATCACACTTGATGGATGGCCCAACAGTTCAATTTGGACCACTCCATATTTAAATTTACTGTTGTAGAATAGAGAATGAATATCTGTCCAAACAGTTCAAGCTTGGCAGATGAGTAGATAGGTAGAGAAATTAAGGAGCCCAACTGCTTAATCTGGGCCCTTGGAAGAGATAAGGGTAGATCTAGATAGGAGGGCAGTCAAAAGAAAAGAGGAACTTTAGGGTTTGCTAGTTCAAGTGCACCCAATCAAAAGGAAGAAAATATGTTAGGTGTATTAGGCTGGGTAGGCAGTTTTAGGTTGCAGAAGCAAGTTTGTGATCACTTTTATCTTGTCAGGAAAGACTTATCTCGTGGATGTCACAAGTACCAAGGCAGTTGTTTGAGTGCAGAACAATGGAAGCATGACTAACTCCCCCTTTCATTCCCCCAGAAATCATTTATTGACATCCCCTCAAGGACCTTGGGATCTGCCCAATAGCCCTACTTCACTTCATTTTATGAGGAATGCTAAGTTGAACTCTGAGTTTACTTAGTGAAAAGAAGCCACATTTCTTGTGTAAAAATGATCATTCCATACTCCTTCCATTTCCCTATGCCTAAGTTTTCACTCTATAAACTTAGCATTTATTCACGCAGTTTCATTCCATAAAGTCATATTAACATTTAACTTTATTATTTAGCTCCCTCAATCATTTTTCCCACCCCTATTCTACAAAACTATAAAAAACCCAAAAAAATATAAATATCCCTACCCATTGGCAAATATAGCCATACAATACAGGTTTGGGGAATATTAAGTTCATTTAGGACTTTATTAACCCTTCCGCATTCAGAAAATCTTTAGGGTTTATTTAACTTCGGGTTAAATAAATAACCATGCTAACTCTCCCACATAAACCATACCTTATAACCTCGCACACATGTATACAATGGGATTAGTTTAATATCTTGTTAAACTAATAACCATAGCCGCCCGTTCACACCATGCAAATCAACCCACAATCAAAGTTTTGACCCCGCAAATATTGAAACATTAAAATATTATGGCGGGCCCTGTGTCACAAACCGTCCGCCACCGATCATCACCCGTCCACCGTCCGATCCCGCGCCGTAGATCTGACGGCTGGTGGCGATATCGGGAGCCCTTATCCGTCGAAGGTTAGCGTCCGGGGGATGGTCAGTATTACTGTCGTACCCCTGCCACGTGCCAATCTCCCGACGTGATCGGAGCCCCCTCCTGCGAAACCACCCTAGGCCAAAGGCGGTGCGGGGAAAACCGCTTACGCCCCGGCACCTGCCCGATGACGTCTGGCCCACGTCACCAATGACGTCGCTTCCACATCGGGCCCCCACTCCGCTGCAGCACTGCCACATCATCTGCTGACATCACCGCCTGGCCACCGCGTCATGTGCCACGTCACCATACACCTCACCTGCCACATCACCCTCCGTACCCACTATGCGCCAAAAATACGTCATGATGATGTCATGCCCAAAAAGCGTCAAAAAGCGCTAAAATGTCCAAGTCTTGTTAAAAGTCATGAAAACGACGGTTTTTGTTTATTTTTGTTATGCGTTAATGGAGACGCTTGCATGCGATTTTACGATCAATCAGCCACTAAACGTGCACAGTCCATCACCCTGCAAATTTGGCTCCATAGTTCGACCCCGCAGCTCGAGTTGTACTTGCTAATTGCCCTCTGCGCCACCAAAAACATGTATTTACCCATTGTTTTCCCAAAAACCCTGTATTTTCCGAAATTCGCTATTAAAATCGCCTAAAGATCTATAATTCAAATCCAAAAGTGCTCATGCCTATCAATCACCACCTTGTATTCACTGTGTGAGCTATTGATTCAAAGCAAACCGGCGAGAGGTGCCCTCCTCTGCAAATAGGCCCTTAAACCATATTTCAAGCCCGTTTTCGCCAACAGAGTCTCCAAACTGCCCATGCATTAAGATAATTTATCAAAAAATCCTCTGCAAAGACCACCATTTCCTCTGCATTCTGCTCACAGAGCTTGCAATCCAGCAAATTCATGTAAAGACCCTGCTAGACCCTGCAACATTTGTTTTTGACCATAAATTTTACACAGTGAGGTCAATTCTAGATAAGCTCATTCTACAGCTCCCTGACAAAGCCTCAGAGACAGTTTTCACCATTCAGTTGTTGCACAAATCCAAATTTCAAATTACAAACACAGAGAATTTGAAGATGGCCACTCCAGCAGCCTTGAACATCACTCCTCTCAATGCACCTCACAAGGAACTTGAAGCATTACCTTTGGCTGATAGGGACCACTTAATTCAAGACTTGGTTGGTGACAGAAACCACCTGCAGACCTTCTGTCAGCTGAGGAACAGTTATTTGAACAACAGTGACATTTATGGCATTTGGGAATCAAACTTGCCCATCTACTTCCTCCCTTCTGTCAATGTCTTCCCTGAAATAATTCGCCTCTGCTGTGAAAACTATGACCCAACTCAAAGGGCAGTCAAGTCTCCATCTGGGAGCATTCTCTTCCATATAACTCCTGACTCAATCAACCAAATGCTAAACTTCAAGCAAACTCAGCTTCTGGTCCCTTTTTCTATGAAATTCCTGCTTGATGAAGGTCCTAAACTCTCCAGCTCAGAGATAGCCCGAATTGCCAAAGTATTCATGAGAGCAGACCGCCAGCCTACAGGGCCACCTCCTTTTCTCTATGTACATTTCAATGAAGTGGGCAAATTACTAGTAGATATGATCTCCTATGTGCTGGGTTTCAAAACAAGTGAACATATTGATCATACTATATTGGTCTTGTTGTCTGCATTTACCCTAGGACAGCCCCTTGCTGTCAAATACAACTATGCCAAATTCATTGCCAATAAGATACATGACCAACTGTTGAAACTGGATAGGGAGGGAGTTTTCAAATACTCATCTTGTATCTATCATCTATTCATGTATTATCAGCCAGACTGTTTCCAATGCCCCATCAAAAGATTGGACTCTAAAGGAGAAAAGAGTTCTGTGATTTTTTGGACCTCAGTCTTTCATGAAGTCCGCAGCTCTCCCTACTCTCACTATAAGTTCATTGACCTGTTTGTCTATCCAGTCTCTTGTCTCCTGATGAGAACTCCTCCTGCTAGGCTATCCTATGACATGCAAAAAATATTGCAACTTTCAAAGAACTATAAAATAGGTGATTGGTACTTTTACCAGAATCACACTGTCATTAAGATATATGGCTATGAGCTCTGTCCCTACAGGCTGCCAAGATATGTGCCAATGAGATTGTTTGCTTTGGAATATTACAGGCAACTCATCAATTCAGATTTAACTCACTTTCATAGTGCCAAGAAAAAGGCTTGGCTGAAATTGAAAGACCAACTAGGCCCCTTTGTCATGAACAAAAAAGAAGGATGGCAAGATGTTGATCAAATATTGGGGGAGAAACTCAAGTTAAAAAGGAGTTTTTGGTGGGTCCCTTATGACCCAGATGGCTTTATCAATGCCAGAAAAATAAAATATAGGCTGTCAGCCTATGAACATTGCAAAATCCCACAGATTGAACAATTTGCTAACCAAGATGAGTGGGTGCAAGGGACTCTAGTTGAAGAGTTCACCCAAGAAGAAATAATGGAGCAAAATGTAAAAGATTTGGAAAAGACTCTTGACTTGGATTCTTTTGAGCAGGTAACATTCAAACTGCCACAACAAGTCGGAGAAGGCACATCAACTGCTACAGCTTCACAAGCTGCCCAAGAAAGGTCTACACCAGCAACAGGTACAGCAAAAGGCAAGGAGGTAATGGATGCAGAGAAAGAAACAGTGACAGAACAGCCTACTACCTCAAAGGAGCAGAGTCAAGGGCAAGCCCCTCCACTGCAGACATAGGCACTACAGGTGCCAGCTTTACAGACTCCCCTTAATGAGGAAAGAGGCAAGAAGCGAGATAGGGAAGAAACTACACCTGCTAGTGGGTCAACACAGCAACCAGAAGCCTAAAGACAGAGAGTTGATCCTCAAGTTGAGGAAGAAATTAGTGAATAAGTCATAGAGAGTCCAAGGAGGGAGAGAGAAACCGGCCAACAAACACCTACTAGCTCATTCCAGCAAGAGCAAGAGAGGCAGCATGGTATGGAGGTGTCCTCCTCAAGGCAGCAAAGCAAGCAACTGCCTGGCATTAAAGGAACTTTTATGGAGATCAAAGCCCAAAATGAGCTATTGAGGATACAGTTGTATGATCAATTCCTCAAGACAACACCCTCCAAACAGCAGAGATTAATGGCAGCTTATGACATTAAGGAGGAGAAAATGATTTTAAGTCATTTCAAGCCTAATATTCAGCAACCACAAACAGCTGCAGATTACATAAATACAAACTTAGAGGTCCTTTCCAAGGACATACAACCAATGGACCAAATTGAGCTACACAAGCAAGCAAGTGAAATGGTCTATGCTACACTAGCAGACAGGGAAATGTTGGCCCATCAATTGAAGGAATCATTGAAAAATACAAACACTCAATTGGATTTGGAGAGAATGTCTTCCTCGGCCAAAGATAACTGAATAAAGACATTGGAGGAAATCATTGTGGAACTAGGGCATGATCCTAAGAAGGATGCCAAAGGCATCCAAGCCCTCATAAAGAAAAAAGAGGAAGATATTGCGGCACTCAGAAAACAATTGAGGTTACCTGCAACCATGCACCCTCAAACTGCAGAACTTGTGCAAGAGAAAGAAGGTGAAGATACAATGGATTTGCTCATGAGGATGAATCAAAGGATAATTCAAATGGAGGAAGAGTTGGAGAAAGCATTGCAAGGCAAGTAGGGAGAGTCGACCTCCCAGCCACTGGTAACAGCTCCAACAGTCCCCACTACCCTTCCCACAACAGCAGCGACGATTCCTCCCGTCATTGCAGCATCAGCAATAGCTACATCAACTACAGATGCTACAGCAGCAGCAACAACTACAGCACCAGAATCTAGCATGAGTATGGAAGAAATGATGAAAGCAGTCAAAGAGCTAGAAGTTCAGATGACAGAGGTGAAAGAGGCCAAAGAAAAGTTGGCCAAGCTAGAGGCAAGCTATGACAAGTCCAAGATGACAGTGGCTGAGAAACAAAGGGAAATAAAAGCCTTGGACAACAAAATAAAAGCCTTAGAGAAGGAGCTTACTCTAGATAAAACTCTAGCTGAAATCAAGAAAATTTTGTGGGCCAAGATCGGCCAATCTATCACTGACCAATGGCAATCAATTCAGACTATACATGAACAAATAGAATTGATAGGCTTAGCTCAATTTGAGACTCAAAGGGCTAGAGCAGCATTGGGAAACATGCCTGAACAGGCCAATAAAATGATTTAGTTCCTGAACACTCATACCAAAGAGCAGCTGGCAGCTCTGGATATCAGTAGCAGAACATATACTATTTTGACAGTGAAAAAGGTGTTGACCCTGAGGAATTTTGTACAGACTTTGGAGAGAAAGTGCCAAGAAATGCAGGCAGACATAAATGACTTCAAAATAAAGTTTGCAACATTGCAGAGCAAAGGATTACCCAGCTTGTTAACCAGCGCTGGAAGACTGTTAACACATGAACAGTATACTAACAGGGTAAATAATTATGTTGCCAATCAAATTACAGCATCCTCAAGCAACTCAGAAGAAACAGGGCCTCCCTCTGGACAAAGTCTTTATGATAAGTTAGAAAATCTGTTCTACATTAAACATGAAATAAATCATCTTTTTGAAGTCCAACGCAACTTTTATAGATACACTGAAGCTTATGAAACACTCATATAAATACAAAGACATCAGCTGCCTACAGAGGATTGGTGGCAGGCAATGCAGGAAATGTTACCCATGTGATTTGATTTCTGTTCTTTTTGGTCAGCTACAGGTCAACAAATTTAAGTACCCGGGCCACCTCTCAAAGAATCAAAACAACAGAAAGAGGAATTCATATTGAGACTGCAGCTCATTAAAGACAAGACCGAGCACCGAGGACAGCAAAACAGAAAAACAGCAAACATTGGAACGCAGAGTAAAGACGCAGCTCCAGCCGTCTCACTCAGTCTAAAAAGTCAAAAATCTCTGACAGACTAAACCACCAGCACACCAACATTTACTGTGCCATTTATTTCTCTCATTTACTTCTTTTGAAAAGTTGGTGATGAAAGTTATTGCATGAAGACTTATCTACAAGATATTTTGTATCTCATTTTTGTATAAATACTTCCCCATAAGATGCATTTGGGGTTGGTGATTTTCTCTCTGGACTGCGTTGTAAATTCTGAGACTGTTTTAATACAAAAGTTGTTGAAGTTCACTGTTGCTGACCGTCTGGATGTGGATTTGATGTTCTGGGACCTGCTACAGAATTCCTGTGTCATTCTATGGATCAATAAGTTATTCTAAACTGTGTTTTATGTTTTCTGTGTTTGCAAATTTCATATATGTTCCATAATCTTGGTAACAGAGAAGAAGAATAGCCCAGAGTTTGTTTAAATACACTCTGTGTTCAATCTCTGGTATTAATTATGTTTTCTTCAGAATTAGTCATAAATAGGAATTCTTAGCTGCTCTTGTTTGCACTAATTATTTCACTTTGAATATTACCTAGGAATTCTTTATTGCTCCTTGATAATATCCATGCACTTTCCCTCTGCTAGCATAATGAAAGATTCTTGATTGCCTTTCATTCCCTGACTTCATTCCACCAATTTTCTGATCTAAAAATTGTTTCAGGACTGATTATCTTGCTCTGTAGTATTGCCCTTTACCAAAGAAAACACTCTCAGCAGTTCTTCATCATTAACTCCATCTGCCCAATGGAACAGACTGTTTTAGACTTGCATCCCAGCTCTGCCTGAAATCACCCTCCAACAAACTTAAAACAAAACCCTATGCATCATAACTAGCCTAAAATACTTCCAAACAAAGCTAAATTACAAAGAGAGAGCCCTCTCTGGTTGCAGATTGGCTAGGATATGCAACTAAAAGACTGGTTAGTGGTTACCTCGGTCGTATTCCCTTCAGGATGCAGGGAACAACCTAAGTGATCACATCATTGGTGACTCCACTGGGGAACTGAATGACTGTTTGTCACTGCTGTCCATTTTTTAAAGCTACAGATGGAGCCTGAAGTTAGCCAGGTAGCCTCTGAAACTGTTCTTGCTGTGCATTTACAGGAGTAAGTAAAAGCTGCTTCAGTCAATCTCTAGTATAGTTTTAGGATTTAAATAGTTGTTCCAAAGATTTGATCAGTTTCCTTATTTTTAGCATATTCAAAGGAAAGCCCAAAGCCTCCTACATTTCAAAGAAACTCTTGAAAAATATTGTAAAAAACTGTGATTTGAAAACATTTCCAGAAAATACCAAAAATAGATTTAGAAGCTGGCCCCAAAGAAGAAAACTCGTTACACCAGGTCAAATCCTGATCCAGATCCTCCAGCTGTTTTTGAAAATCCTAACTTAATTTATAAGACCCTTAGAAAACAAGAAAAACTAGAAAAATCTGTTGTTTTGGACCTTGACATACTTCAGCAAAACCCTGCAAAATCTGAGTTTACACCTGGGAGAGCAGCAGTCCTTTCTACAACCTCTCCTAGTTCCTCATCTACACCTCAAAGTATCCTTTCCACTCCCCCATCCACTGCACATATTTCCACTGCTGCCCCTACCGTTCCACCTCTCTTATTTCTTCATGTTGTCCCATTTATCCCTGTGAATATGGCAAACCGTTATGCTCCTCTTCAGTTGCCTGGAAATCCAGGGGCTATGCCTCAGGATTATCAGAGCAAAATCACATACTTTGATGGCACTGGCTCCTATACAGCCTAGCAACACACTAAGAAGATGCAAGATTATTTTGAGAATTATGAAATTGATGATGATGATGTGAGAATGAAAATCTTTGTCCAAAGTCTAACTGGTGATGTAAGGATTTGGTTTAGAGCACTTGCTGCAAATTCTATAGCTGATTCAGAAGCTCTGTATCAATCCTTTTTAAACATATGGGAAAAGAAGAAAGACCCTTTACACATTTTAGCAGAATATGACAATTTGAAAAGAGGGCCACAAGAAATTGTCCAAGACTATTGTGCTAGGTTCAACAATGTCTATAATGCTATTCCTCATAACCTTAGACCTCCACCTGACTTGGCCTTAATCAAATTCCCTTATGGATTTGATTCTGACATGGCATATCAACTGAGGGAAAGAGCCCCTCCAAGCTTAGCAGACATGCAAAATATAGCTGTTAGTGTGGAGGCAAACCTGATTGCTAAACGAAATCAGGCAAAAGCTGAAAGAAGAACAACTTTCAAAGAAGAGCCTTCAGCATTTGAACAAAAACTTGATGCAATCATCAAAGGTATGGACAGACTTGGAGATAGGGTGGAAACCATTGAAAGAAAATCATCTTGGGAAGGTCAACCAAGTAATACTGCAAGAAACCCAAACTTTAGAAAAAATCAAAATCCAAACGTTGGAAGGACTGCCCCTGACCAGAACATCAGACCTCCATTTCAAGAGCACTATGCCGAAGCCTCAACCTCTAGTGAGCCAATAGAGGACACCCAAATCAACCTAATGGGGTCAGACAGTGAGCAACAAATTTTTCTAACCCAAGATGACCAAGAAGCTCATAATTCTAATCAATTTCAAACCAAATCCGGAGAGTCATTTGATTTTAGGGAAGGCTATGATGCAGCAGTCTATGAGGTTCATAAACAATATAAATTAAGAAGTAGAACCATAGATGTGCCTGAAACTACCAACCTAAAAGATACCAAGCAGCCAAAGAAAACAAAAGATAAAGCTGTCATAACAGAAATCCCTGCTAGAAGAGATCCTAACCTTAAGGAAGCCATTGTTGAAGACATGTCAGACTTACAACCCTCAAAGAATTGGCCATATACACCCTCTCCTCCAAAAGAAAATGTAACCAGCCCTCCTGAAAATAATTTCAAAACAAATTTGGTTCAGAACCGCACTCATGATGAAGAAAAGGTCACTGAAAATTCAGCAGAAAAGGAAAAGTTTGTTGTCCACAATACAAAAATTCAGATAGAAAAACCTTTTAGCTTGGAGACTGAAATAGGCAAGCTGAAAATAGCCATCCCTCTGTCTGAACTGGCTAAACATGAAGTTTACAGAGAGCAAATCAATAGGTCACTTCAAATACCAGAGAATAGGGATGCAGCCAATGTTTTAGATGACCAACCAGAACTGATTTTTGGTCTTGAAGTCAATGGTAAAATCGTAGACGGAGGGGTTCCTCCATTCTACGTGAGCTTAAACATTCATGACAAATTGCTGCATAACGCAATGTTTGATTCAGGAGCTTCCCATAACCTAATTCCCAAGTCTGTGATGGAAAGACTGGACCTAGACATCACAAGGCCCTACAAAGACTTGTTCTCATTTGATTCCAGTCAGGTCAGATGTCTAGGCCTGATTAAAGACCATTGTGTATCTCTAGTCCAATATCCAGCGAAAAATTTTGATGGATGTGGTAGTAGCTGATATTCCACCTAAGTATGGTATGCTTTTGTCCAGATCTTGGGGTGCAAAACTCCAAGGATCTTTGCAACTAGACATGTCCTATGCCACTATTTCAGTCTTTAGACAGCCAAAGAGTATATATTGGGAAACATTAATGAAATATGTGGTTAGCAGTCAAGAGAAACCCCAAAACTTCCCCATCTATTCTACGCATTCCGATATGGATTCATTCATTTTATATAATGCTGAGATGTGTCATAAAACTGATGTCAAACTCCTAGAAACAACACAAATAAGAAGCATAAATGAACAATCTTGTGCCCAAGATCAAAATAATCTTGATATGATTGATGTAAGAAAGGAAGATGACATATCATATGAGTTACAAGAGCCAAATCTGCCCACTGAATGAGCTTCCAAAACTCTTAAGGCTAGTCATAATCAACAAATCTTATGGTACTTAGAGTTTGACGGGTCAGTAAACAAATTAGGAGCAGGGGCAGGGGTTTGGATACACAACATGCAGAATGACCATGCTAAAGGTCATGCGTATAGGCTAAATTTCAGATGCACAAACAATATGGCCGAGTATGAAGCCCTTTTGTTAGGACTCAGACTGATCAGAGGTCTAGGGGCAACCAAGATTTCCATTTTAGGGGACTCAGATCTCATTATACAACAAATGAAGGGAAACTTTGTTACCAATGATCTTAGATTAAGAGCTTACAGAGGGGCAACCATTGAAATACTTAACACCTTCTCAGAATCTCAGCTCACCAAAATTCCTAGAAAGCACAATTTACATGCACATAGTTTGGCAACTTTTGCCAGCACATGTAAGCTACCATTTGAGCCCAACCACCACTTCACTGCTGAAATTAAACATAGACCTATTGTCCCAGATAATGTCAAAAATTAGCAGGTCTTTGAAAATGATACACAGATAAATAATTTCCTCACTTTGAAAGAGGAATTCTCTAGCATAAACATTGATACAAGCACCATGGATGAACAACAACAAATAAACAAAGGTGACCAAAGTATATCAGCTCAAACAACAAATCTAATTTTGCATCCAACAACTTTTGATGACAAAAATCTACAAGAGCTGAAGCGATTAGATCTTGATGAAATGGCTGAGGGAGAATCTGAAGTAATTGAACTAAAAGATAATTTTCTGCCCACGGGCTTAACTCCTTTGGAGGACATATTTGATTCAAAGGATATCCCAAGAAAGCCAAAGATGCAACCTCTCAATGCAGAAATTGAGGACTGCAACATTGGAACCGCAGAAAATCCGAAAATGGTAAAACTGTCAAAAACATTGCCTGCTGATCAAAAGCTAAAATACATTGAGTTGTTCAAAGAGTTCCAAGATGTCTTTTCCTGGAGTTATGAGGACCTCAAGTCCTATGATATTTCGGTCATCCAACATACTATACCCTTGAAAGAGAATCAAGAACCTTTTAAACAAAAGCTTAGAATGGTGAACCCTATCCTCCTTCCCCTTATTGAAAAAGAAGTTAAACGAATGTATGAAGCTGGAATCATTGCACCTATAAGGTTCTCAGAGTGGATTTCAAATCTAGTGCCATCTGGAAAGAAAACCGGAGAGATAAGACTATGTGTTGACTTAAGAAATTTGAACAAAGTCTCTCTCAAAGACCACTACCCCTTACCAAAAATGGATCATATCTTACAAAGGGTAGTAGGGGTTTCTAGGATCTCATTGCTGGATGGATTCTCAGGATTCAATCAGATCTTAGTGCACCCGGATGATCAAGACAAGATTGCCTTTACAACACCTTGGGGAACCTTCAAATATGTGAAAATGCCTTTTGGACTCAAAAATGCAGGGGCCACATTTCAGAGAGCAATGGACATAGCCTTTTCCAAAGAGATCCATGATTTCTTAGTCATATACCTTGATGATCTCACTGCTTTTTCAAAATCAGACCAGGAACATTTAGAGCATTTAATACAAGTGTTCCTAATTTTCAGAAAATATGGCATATCGTTGAACCCAAAGAAATCATTGTTTGGCCTAGAAGAAGGCAAACTCCTGGGTCACATAATCTCAAAAGATGGCATCAGAATTGACCCGGACAGAATTCAAGCTATCCTCCAAGTCCCTCACCCAAGAAACATCAAAGAATTACAAGCTTTTTTAGGGAAGATCAATTTCCTAAGAAGATTCATTCCCAATTTGGCCGAGCTAATAAGACTGTTGAATAATATGCTCAAGAAAGATTCTAAAGTCAAATGGACAATGGAAGCTAAACAAGCCTTTGAGGACATCAAAACAGCTTTAACAAAAACACCAGTCCTCACAAGCCCCAAGTTTGATAGAGATTTCATGATCTTTTCCTTTGCATCTGAGCATACTATTGCTGTTGTCCTATTGCAAAAAGATGACCAAGGGTGTGAGAAGCCCATTGCCTTTTTCAGCAAAGCACTTAGAGATGCTCCACTCAAATATGAAATCATGGAGAAACAGGCCTATGCCCTTGTAAAAGCCATCAAGGATTTCAGAGTTTATATCTTGTATTCTCATGTGATAGCCTATGTTCCAAATGTTGTGGTCAAGGACATTCTGACTCAAGAAGGAATTGAAGGAAAAAGGGGCAAATGGATAGCCAACATCTTAGAGTATGACATTGAAATTAAGCCTACAAAACTAATAAAAGGGCAGGGATTAGCTAAATTAATGACTGAAACCAATTTCCAAGCCCTTGATATCAATGAACTAGATAACGAACACGAGATGGCGACTCCACAGATCAATCAAGCCTTTTTACAATCACCTTGGTATGCTGACATATGTTTTGTATTGTTAAACCTGCAAGCTCCTCCGGGGTTATCCAGGACTAAAAAGAGATTCTTGAAAATGAAAGCTTCAAAGTTTTGTATCATAGACAATATGTTGTATTGGAAAAACCATGAAGGTATTTTGCTTAATTGACTAACATTGGATGAAACTAACAAAGTGCTCAAGGAATTTCATGCAGGGGACTGTGGTGGACACTTGTATTGGAAGTCAACAGCTGATAAAATTCTAAGAGCTTGTTTTTATTGGCCCTCCCTGTTTGCTGATGTCAAAAAATTTGTAACTTCTTGCCATAAATGCCAAATTTTTGAAGGCAAGAAAAAGCTGTTGCCTTTGCCCCTCAAACCCATTTCAACTGAAAGGCCATTTCAGCAATGGGGTTTAGACTTCATTGGAGAAAACCATCCTTCCTCCTCTGGCCAACACAAGTGGATTTTGACAGCCACGGACTATTTTACCAAGTGGATAGAAGCTGCCCCTTGTAGGCAAGCCAATGACTCAATCATCATGCAATTCTTAGAAACCAACATCTTGTCTAGATTTGGCTGTCCAAAAAAAATTATTACTGACAATGCAGCTGCCTTTAAATCCAGAAGAATGATTAATTTTTGCCACAAGTACCACATTACCTTGGGCCATTCCACAGCCTATTACCCTCAAGGTAATGGTCTAGCTGAGTCTTCCAACAAAAGCCTCATCAACATCATCAAGAAAGTCTTAGAGGAGAATAAAAAGAATTGGCATAAAAAACTTGTAAATGCCCTATGGGCAGACAGATTGACCACCAAAAGATCCATTGGAACAAGCCCATATGAGTTGGTTTATGGCATGGAGGCAAGATTCCCTTCTTCTTTAGGAATCCCAATGATAAAATTGCTGCAAGAAATACAAGCAGAACCTAATGATATTCAGAGAAGAATCAATCAAACAATTCATTTGCAGCAGACAAGAGAGGAAGTATATCAAAGATCTCAGGTTTTACAAGAAAAACTTAAAAAGATATTTGATAAAAGAACCAAAGTTGAAGATTTCTTCATGGGAGACAAAGTGCTGAAGTGGGATTCCAGAAGAGAGGACAAAGGAAAGCATGGCAAATTTGATTTCCTATGGAAAGGACCCTTTGTTATTCAGGCTGTACAAGGAAACAACACCTATTTTCTAAAAAGCTTGGATGGCACAGAGGCAGATGATGGACCAGTAAATGGTCGAATGCTGAAACATTATTTTGATCCTGTTTGTTAAAAAAATCAGCACTTTAGTTTGTACATAATACTATTTATTTTCTGCAATTTATTACAACAATATGATAGGTAATCAGATGCAACAAATTTTGAGGGAAAGACAAGGAATTGTGCCACCTTTTTGTGTATATTTTCAATTTACCAGAAGAGATCAAGAAGAAAGCTTGGGAGTTGTGAAGATGGTGACTAAATATTCAGGCAGAGTAACCTAAACAGAGCTGCAACTAAGTGAGTGAATGCATGAGAAACACTCAAATTTTGCAGAAACACCATTTAGTGTACAGCAAAGGAGGAATTTCAAATAACACCAAGAGTTGAAAATAAGGCCATCTGACCTACTGTTTTTGACTTTTCACCTAGAAAAGCCATCCCCAAGTGGAGCCACTGTTAGGTTCCTATACCAATAGGTTTCATTTTTCATGATTGACTGTGGAAGAGCCAAATATGTTCATCCTTTCATGCTGCAAAGGTTCCATATTTTGTAAACAAATGAAGAAAATTAAAAAATGAAAAGAGGGTATGCCCTAAAAGAATAATCAAAGGGCAAGAAAAATGAATTGGTCAGAAAAAATAATAGAAATGAACCCCAAACCAAAAGACCAGGAAAGTGGCCAGTCAAAATGCCACTGCTATCTTATTTGCAAGTTCACAATGTGCAAATACTATTGCTTATCACACTTGATGGATGGCCCAATAGTTCAATCTGGACCACTCCATATTTAAATTTACTGTTGTAGAATAGAGAATGAATATCTATCCAAATAGTTCAAGCTTGGCAGATGAGTAGATAGGTAGAGAAATTAAGGAGCCCAACTGCTTAATCTGGGCCCTTGGAAGAGATAAGGGTAGATTTAGATAGGAGGACAGTCAAAAGAAAAGAGGAACTTCAGGGTTTGCTAGTTCAAGTGCACCCAATCAAAAGGAAGAAAATATGTTAGGTGTATTAGGCTGGGTAGGCAGTTTGAGGTTGCAGAAGCAAGTTTGTGATCACTTTTATCTTGTCAGAAAGACTTATCTCGTGGATGTCACAAGTACCAAGCCAATTGTTTGACTGCAAAACAATGGAAGCATGACTAACTCCCCCTTTCATTCCCCCAGAAATCATTTACTGACATCCCCTCAAGGACCTTGGGATCTGCCCACTAGCCCTACTTCACTTCTTTTTATGAGGAATGCTAAGTTGAACTTTGAGTTTACTTAGTGAAAAGAAGCCACATTTCTTGTGTAAAAATGATCATTTCATACTCCTTTCATTTCCCTATGCCTAAGTTTTCACTCTATAAACTTAGCATTTATTCATGCAGTTTCATTCCATAAAGTCATATTAACATTTAACTTTATTATTTAGCTCCCTCAATCATTTTTCCCACCCCTATTCTACAAAAAACTATATAAAAAAACCCAAAAAAATATAAATATCCCTACCCATTGGCAATTATAGCCATACAATACAAGTTTGGGGAATATTAAGTTCATTTAGGACTTTATTAACCCTTCCGCGTTCATAAAATCTTTGGGGTTTATTTAACTTCAGGTTAAATAAATAACCGTGCTAACCCTCCCACATAAACCATACCTTATAACCTCGCGCGCATGTATATAATGGGATTAGTTTAATATCTGGTTAAACTAATAACCATAGCCGCCCGTTCACACCATGCAAATCAACCCACAATCAAAGTTTTGACCCCGCAAATATTGAAACATTAAAATATTATGGCGGGCCCCGTATCACAAACCGTCCGCCACCGATCATCACCCGTCCACCGTCCGATCCCGCGTCGTAGATCTGACGGCTGGCGGCGATATCGGGAGCCCTTATCCGCCGAAGGTTAGCATCCGGGGATGGGCGGTATTACTACCGTACCCCTGCCACGCGTCAATCTCCCGGCGTGATCGGAGCCCCCTCCTGCGAAACCACCCTGGGCCAAAGGCAGTGCGGGGAAAACCGCTTACTGCCTGCCACCTGCCCGATGACGTCTGGCCCACATCACCAATGACGTCGCGTCCACGTCGGCCCCCCACTCCTCTGCAGTACTGCCACATCATCTGCTGACATCACCGCCCGGCCACCATGTCATGTGCCACGTCACCATACACGTCAGCTGCCACGTCACCCTCCGTACCCGCTACGCGCCAAAAATACGTCATGATGACGTCATCCCTAAAAAGCGCCAAAAAGCGCTAAAATGTCCAAATCTTGTTAAAAGTCGTGAAAACGACGGTTTTTGTTTATTTTTGTTATGCGCTAGTGGAGACGCTTGCATGCGATTTTACGATCAATCAGCCACCAAACGTGCACAGTCCATCACCCTGCGAATTTGGCTCCATAGTTCGACCCCGCAGCTCGAGTTGTACCTGCTAATTGCCCTCTGCGCCACCAAAAACAGGTATTTACCCATTGTTTGCCCGAAAACCCTGTTTTTTTCCAAAATTCGCTGTTAAAATCGCCTAAAGATCTATAATTCAAATCCAAAAGTGCTCCTGCCTATCAATCACCACCTTGTATTCACTGTGTGAGCTATTGATTCAAAGCAAACCGGCGAGCGGTGCCCTCCTCTGCAAATAGGCCCTTAAACCATATTTCGAGCCCGTTTCCGCCGGCAGAGTCTCCAAACTGCCCATGCATTAAGATAATTTATCAAAAAATCCTCTGCAAAGACCACCATTTCCTCTGCATTCTGCTCACAGAGCTTGCAATCCAGCAAATTCATGTAAAGACCCTGCTAGACCCTGCAACATTTGTTTTTGACCATAAATTTTACACAGTGAGGTCAATTCTAGATAAGCTCATTCTACAGCTCCCTGACAAAGCCTCAGAGACAGTTTTCACCATTCAGTTGTTGCACAAATCCAAATTTTAAATTACAAACACAAAGAATTTGAAGATGGCCACTCCAGCAGCCTTGAACATCACTCCTCTCAATGCACCTCACAAGGAACTTGAAGCATTACCTTTGGCTGATAAGGACCACCTAATTCAAGACTTGGTTGGTGACGAAAACCACCTGCAGACCTTCTGTCAGCTGAGGCACAATTATTTGAATAACAATGACATTTATGGCATTTGGGAATCAAACTTGCCCATCTACTTCCTCCCTTCTGTCAATGTCTTCCCTGAAATAATTCGCCTCTGCTGTGAAAACTATGACCCAACTCAAAGGGCCGTCAAGTCTCCATCTGGCAGCATTCTCTTCCATATAACTCCTGAATCAATCAACCAAATGCTAAACTTCAAGCAAACTCAGCTTCTGGTCCCTTTTTCTATGAAATTCCTACTTGATGAAGGTCTTAAACTCTCCAGCTCGGTGATAGCCCGAATTGCCAAAGTATTCATGAGAGCGGACCGCCAGCCTACAGGGACACCTCCTTTTCTCTATGTACATTTCAATGAAGTGGGCAAATTACTAGTAGATATGATCTCCTATGTCCTGGGTTTCAAAACAAGTGAACATATTGATCATACTATATTGGTCTTATTGTCTGCATTTACCCTAGGACAACCCCCTGCTGTCAAATACAACTATGCCAAATTCATTGCCAATAAGATACATGACCAACTCCTGAAACTGGATAGGGAGGGAGTTTTCAAATACTCATCTTACATCTATCATCTATTCATGTATTATCAGCCAGACTGCTTCCAATGCCCCATAAAAAGATTGGACTCTAAAGGAATTAAGAGGTCTGTGATTTTTTGGACCTCAGTCTTTCATGAAGTCTGCAGCTCTCCCTACTCTTACTGTGAGTTCATTGACCTGTTTGTCTATCCAGTCTCTTGTCTCCTGATGAGAACTCCTCTTGCTAGGCTATCCTATGACATGCAGAAAATATTGCAAATTTCAAAGAACTACAAAATAGGTGACTATTACTTTTACCAGAATCACACTGTCATTAGGATATATGGCTGTGAGCTCTGTCCCTATAGGCTGCCGAGATATGTGCCAATGGGACTGTTTACTTTGGAATATTACAGGCAACTCATTAATTCAGATTTAACTCACTTTCATAGTGCCAAGAAAAAGGGTCGTTTGAAATTCAAAGACCAACTAGGCCCCGTTGTCATGAACAAAAAATGAGGATGGCAAGATGCTAATCAAATATTGGGGGAGAAACTCAAGTTAAAAAGGAGTTTTTGGTGGGTCCCTTATGACCCAGATGGCTTTATCAATGCCAGAAAAATAGCATATAGGCTGTCAACCTATGAACATTGCAAAATCCCATAGATTGAACAATTTGCTAACCAAGAGGAGTAGGTGCAAGGGACTCTAGTTGAAGAGTTCACCCAAGAAGAAATAATGGAGCAAAATGTAAAAGATTTGGAAAAGACTCTTGACTTGGATTCTTTTGAGCAGGTAACATTCAAACTGCCACAACAAGTCGGAGAAGGCACATCAACTGCTGCAGCTTCACAAGCTGCCCAAGAAAGGTCTACACTAGCAACAGGTACAGCAAAAGGCAAGGAGGTAATGGATGCAGAGCAAGAAACAGTGACAGAACAGCCTACTACCTCAAAGGAGCAGAGTCAAGGGCAAGCCCCTCCACTGCAGACAGAGGCACTACAGGTGCCAGCTTTACAGACTCCCCTTAATGAGGAAAGAGGCAAGAAGCGGGATAGGGAAGAAACTACACCTGCTAGTGGGTCAACACAACAACTAGAAGCTAAAATACAGAGAATTGATCCTCAAGTTGAGGAAGAAATTAGTGAAGAAGTCATAGAGAGTCCAAGGAGGGAGAGAGAAACTGGCCAGCAAACACCTACTAGCTCATTCCAGCAAGAGCAAGAGAGGCAGCATGGTATGGAGATGTCCTCCTCAAGGCAGCAAAGCAAGCAACTGCCTGGCATTAAAGGAACTTTTATGGAGATCAAAGACCAAAATGAGCTATTGAGGATACAGTTGTATGATCAATTCCTCAAGACAACACCCTCCAAACAACAGAGATTAATGGCAGCTTATGACATTAAGGAGGAGAAAATGATTTTAAGTCATTTCAAGCCTAATATTCAACAACCACAAACAGCTGCAGATTACATAAAGACAAACTTAGAGGTCCTTGCCAAGGACATACACCCAATGGACCAAATTGAGCTACACAATCAAGCAGGTGAAATGGTCTATGCTACACTAGCAGACAGGGCAATGTTGGCCCATCAACTGAAGGAATCATTGAAAAATACAAACACTCAATTGGATTTGGAGAGAATGTCTTCCTCGGCCAAAGATAACAGAATAAAGACATTGGAGGAAATCATTGTGGAACTAGGGCATGATCCTAAGAAGGATGCCAAAGGCATCCAGGCCCTCATAAAGAAAAAAGAAGAAGATATTGCTGCACTCAGAAAACAATTGAGGTTACCTGCAACCATGCACCCTCAAACTGCAGAACTTGTGCAAGAGAAAGAAGGTGAAGATACAATGGATTTGCTCATGAGGATGAATCAAAGGATAATTCAAATGGAGGAAGAGTTGGAGAAAGCATGGCAAGGCAAGCAGGGAGAGTCGACCTCCCAGCCACTGGTAACAGCTCCAACAATCCCCACTACCCTTCCCACAGCAGCAGCAACGATTCCTCTCATCATTGCAGCATTAGCAACAGCTACAGATGCTACAGTAGCAGCAACAACTACAACACCGAAATCTAGCATGAGTATGGAAGAAATGATGAAAGCAGTCAAAGAGCTAGAAGTTCAGATGACAGAGGTGAAAGAGGCCAAAGAAAAGTTGGCCAAGCTAGAGGAAAGCTATGACAAGTCCAAGATGACAGTGGCTGAGAAACAAAGGGAAATAAAAGCCTTGGACAACAAAATAAAAACCTTAGAGAAGGAGCTTACTCTAGATAAAACTCTAGCTGAAATCAAGAAAATTTTGTGGGCCAAGATCGGCCAATCTATCACTGACCAATGGCAATCAATTCAGACTATACATGAACAAATAGAATTGATAGGCTTAGCTCAATTTGAGACTAGAAGGGCTAGAGCAGCATTGGGAAACATGCCTGAACAGGCCAATAAAACGATTCAGTTCCTAAACACTCATACCAAAGAGCAGATGGCAGCTCTGGATATCAGTAGCAGAACAGATACTATTTTGACAGTGAAAAAGGTGCTGACCCTGAGGAATTTTGTACAAAATTTGGAGAGAAAGTGCGAAGAAATGCAAGCCGACATTAATGACTTCAAAATAAAGTTTTCAACATTGCAGAGCAAAGGATTACCTAGCTTGTTAACCAGCGCTGGAAGACTGTTAACACATGAACAATATACTAACACGGTAAATAATTATGTTGCCAATCAAATTATAGCATCCTCAAGCACCTCAGAAGAAACAGGGCCTCCCTCTGGACAAAGTCTTTATGATAAGTTAGAAAATCTGTTCTACATTGAACATGAAATAAATCATCTTTTTGAAGTCCAGCCCAACTTTTATAGATACACTGAAGCTGATGAAACAATCATAAAAATACAAAGACATCAGCTGCCTACAGAGGATTGGTGGCAGGCAATGCTGGAAATTTTACCCAGGTGATTTGATTTCTGTTCTTTTTGGTCAGCTACAGGTCAACAAATTTAAGTACCCGGGCCACCTGTCAAAGAATTAAACAGCAGAAAGAGGAATTCATATTGAGACTGCAGCTCATTAAAGACAAGACCGAGCACCGAGGACAGCAAAACAACAAAACAACAAACATAGGAACGCAGAGTAAAGACGCAGCTCCAGCCGTCTCACTCAGTCTAAAAAGTCAAAAATCTCTGACAGACTAAACCGCCAGCACACCAACATTTACTGTGCCATTTATTTCTCTCATTTACTTCTTCTGAAAAGTTGGTGATGAAAGTTATTGCATGAAGACTTATCTACAAGATATTTTGTATCTCATTTTTGTATAAATACTTCCCCATAAGATGCATTTGGGGTTGGTGATTTTCCCTTTGGACTGCGCTGTAAATTCTGAGACTGTTTTAATACAAAAGTCGTTGAAGTTCACTGTTGCTGACCGTCTGGATGTGGATTTGATGTTCTGGGACCTGCTACATAATTCCTGTGTTATTCTATGGATCAATAAGTTATTCTAAACTATGTTTTATGTTTTCTGTGTTTGCAAATTTCATATATGTTCCATAATATTGGTAACAGAGAAGAAGAATAGCCCAGAGTTTGTTTAAATACACTCTGTGTTCAATCTCTGGTATTAATTATGTTTTCTTCAGAATTAGTCATAAATAGGAATTCTTAGCTGCTCTTGTTTGCACTAATTATTTCACTTTGAATATTACCTAGGAATTCTTTATTGCTCCTTGATAATATCCATGCACTTTCCCTCTGCCAGCATAATGAAACATTCTTGATTGCCTTTCATTCCCTGACTTCATTCCACCAATTTTCTGATCTAAAAATTGTTTCAGGATTGATTATCTTGCTCTGTAGTATTGCCCTCTACCAAAGAAAACACTCTCAGCAATTCTTCATCATTAACTCCATCTGCCCAATGGAACAGACTGTTTTAGACTTGCATCCCAGATCTTCCTGAAATCACCCTCCAACAAACTTAAAACAAAACCCTATGCATCATAACTAGCCTAAAATACTTCCAAACAAAGCTAAATTACAAAGAGAGAGCCCTCTCTGGTTGCAGATTGGCTAGGATCTGCAACTAAAAGACTAGTTAGTGGTTACCTCGGCCGTATTCCCTTCGGGAGGCAGGGAACAACCTAATTGATAACAGAAGGAAAGGATGGAGGCAGTGTCGAAAGACAATGGACTGAAGGAATTCATAAATCATGATATCCCAAAGCCTCAAACATCTAATGCTAAAGATTTGGTAGAATGGAGAAAGTGTGTGGCAAAGGCGAGAAGGATTATCCTAGAAGGAGTTTGAGATAATATTGTCTTGAATCTCCATTGTAAGGAAACTCCATTTGCAATGTGGAAGTCATTGACCGTCCTGTTTCAAAACAATAGTGACTGGCTCTGAAGGAAAAACTCAGAAAGATCAAGATGGAGAAGGGAATACAAAAGTACTTGACCAAGTTCACCCAATGTTGGGATGAGCTTGGAAGTGTCAGGGTTACTATTGCAGAAGGAGATCTAGTGAGCCTATCACTTCTAGGACTTCCCAAGAGCTAGTACAACTACCAGGACTCAGTTAATGGGAGGGAGAAGCTACCAGAGTGGGAGCGATTATGGTCCGACTTGGTACAAGAAGAGATTAAGCATAACACCAGAGACGGATCCTCATGCAAGCATGATGATGAGGAGAATTGTGCCTTAGCTGGAAAGGTGAATAAAGGGAAGGGGAAATCATCCCATTCCAAATCAGATTTCAGTCAGGGTGGCAAGAAGAAGAACATGTCGAAAATTAAATGTTTTCACTGTCACGAGTTGGGACACTATGCTACAAAGTGTTTGCACAAGAAGGCTGATAAGAACTTGGTTTTTGTTGCCATGTTGGAGGATCGTGGCTATAATGTGATATTTAGCAAGGGAAAGGCTTTCCTTCATCACATAGCCATAGGACAGGTGAAGCAGATCCGAATTCTACTGAAGAACCTCTACAAATTGGAGGTAGAATACTGCGTTGATTTCTGCACTAAAGCAAAGAAGGTGTAGAGCCGAGATATCAGTGAGTTGTGGCATAAAAGATTTGGTCACTTGCACCACGGATCCTTGAAGATCATGTAGCAAATTTCTACATGACTTACCAAGGGTACATTGGAATTGAGAGACACGTGCAAAGGGTGTACATTGGGGAAGTACACCAAAGCTTCCTTTCATGATAAAGGCAGTCGAGTGCAAGCGGTCCTTGATCGAGTTCACTCATATGTGTGTGGACCATTCTCAACAACATCCACAACCAAGTACATGTATTATGTAATATTTGTTGATGATTTTTCTTGTAAGTGTTGGATTTTATTCATGCAGACGAAAGATCAGACGTTAGCTAAATTTTGTGAATTTAAAGTACTTGTTGAGAAAGATACTGGCAGGAAAGTTAAAAAGAGATAGCGATGAAGAATATGTGTCGAATGAATTCAAGAAATTCTGTGCAATAGAAGGCATTCAACAGGAGTTGAAAGCACCTCATAACCTATAGCAGAATGGGGTGAATGAAAGGAAGAACAAAAGTATTATGGAACTGGCATGGGATATGTTACATGACGAGGGCCTACCATTTCACTTGTGGGATAAAGGATGCAACACAATTGTTTATTTACAGAACATAAGACCTCATCGAATTATTGGGATGAGTGCATCAGAAGAAGCTTTTTCAGGTAACAAACTAGATGTGGCACACTTCAGGATCTTTGGTTCATCAGCCTATTGGCATGTTACCAAGGATGCACCGAAAAAGATAGAGCCAACAATTAAGATGGGCATATTTGTGGGGTACACTGATACACCTCACAACTATCGAGTGTACCTGCCATCCAACAGGATGACAGTGGTTCGTAGAGATGTAAAGTTCGATGAAGAGAAGGCCAAGAGATGTTCCCTTGAGAGGGAGCTTCAGTTACATGCAGTTGAGGAGAGGAACCTCAAGATGATGTGGAGTAGCCACATGCAAAGGAGCAGAGAGTGGAAACACCCACTCATGTAGAGACTTCCAGAGATGGGAGAAAGCGCATTGGAGAGGCTAGAAGATTATTGCATGAGGCTAAATAGAATGTGGGAGTACACATATCACAATGCAAGCAGAGGAGGTCACCAAAGAGGTACACTGGGTACATGGCTATGATGAGCAAGAGTGTAGAGATTCAACCATCCTCATTCGAGGAAGCAGTGCAACAATCAGTGTGGGTTGATGCCATGTTTGAGGAGTATGATTCCATTATCAGAAACAATGTTTAGGAGGTGGTCCCAAGACCAGAAAACAAGTCAGTGGTGAGTTCCAAATGGATTTACAAGGTAAAGCAAGCAGCAAATGGGAGTGTGGAGAAACATAAGGCCAAATTTGTAGCCGGAGGGTTCTCTCAGGTGGAGGGAATTTATTACGATGAGACTTTTTCTCATATAGAAAGATACTCATCAATAATATTTATTCTAGCACTGTCAGCGCAGATGGGATGGAAGATATATCAGATGGATGTAAATACAACATTTCTTAACAACATGATTGAGGAAGAGTTGTATATTGAGAAACAAGAAGGATTTGAGACCTTCAATAGAGAGTTTCATGTGTGCAGACTCAATCAAGCGTTGTATTGATCCAAGTGGCTCTAGACACATGCAGAAGTCCAAGAGTACTCTGAAAGGGTCAAAATTAAATTGGTCATAACACTCCCAAACTAGCACCAGATCGACTTACTCGTCGCTCTGATTCCAACAGTGTGAATGACGCTCAAATCCGAGCTTGTATGAGGGAGATAGATCTAGTCAAAGTTTTGGTCAAATTTGCCACATGGGCCAGGTTTAATGGTCCTACAAATTGACCGAATCTCGGACATGGAATCTGGCTCTCGAGGAGTGGGAGAATTTGCTGGATACTTAATTTGTCTAATATCCCTTATATTAGACAAAATAAAAAAAATGGCATATTATAAAAATAAATATATTAAATTAGCTGGCGGGCCATGATCCCTGCCACCTCCATCGAGCCATATATATATTAAAAAAAACGAATTTTAACGGGCCGATAGGCCGTGACCCCCGCCGACCCAACCAACCTTACCTTCATATTAATATCAAACAATATATATAAACGATGGCGGGTGAACCACCTCTGGTGGACTCGGCCCACAACCCACCATACGATACTTGTCAACATTACAACGAGGGCAGCAGGGCTTGAACCCGCTCGGCTAGTGTGGCCAGCCCACCTCTCGGGTGTCCTCACACCACCACCACAATGACTACGACCCAAAACAAAACTCTGTCAAATTTAAATCAAATCATAACCACGCCTCTATTTTAAAACAAATAATATTTAATGGTTATGTCAACTATAACTGCACGACTATTTTGAGAGGGGCAGGATTCGATCCCCCGACCTCTCTCCGTACATTTTCTATCTTTGCCACTATGCCAAATTGCTCCATGTTGTAATTTCCGCCCAACATGTTATATTTAAGTCTCATTTCAAAATGCAATGGGGGAGGAGGCTGCACAGAATGGAGGCTAAGGTAGAGCGCAAAGTTTGAGGTGATTTTTTAATTAATTGCAATTGGAACCATGAGCGTGGAGCAGAGGCAGGCAGAACCATGATTGAGCCCAACTTTCAGGAGGGCGAAATTTTTTCAGTGATCAACTTTGACAAACTTTATGTCAATCCTACACCTCTCGGCGACACGAACCTGATGGCGCAAACATAATTTTGATCTGAGTAACAGAGCTTCAGATGACCCGGAGGAGGGAATCTTTGAGGAATCTAGGGGGAATCTAAAGGATTCCTGTAGCCCCAGATTTTCACTTTGTTAGAATTCAGAAATTTGACAGTCAATTTTACATTATTCGACACCACGAATTTGATGGTGTAATCAGATTTTCCATTTGATCATTCCATTTTTCAGCCATTTTTCAAAGTGGAGTGCAGGTGTCAGCATTCAATGTGTGAGCAGTGATTTCCATGATATTTGACGCCACGAGATTAATGGTACATCCAGATCCAACAATTTATCATCCTCTTCTTCATATAACTCCTTGATGAGAGGTATATGTAGTGTGATCATGTACTTCTTTGTCTCTTTGTTTGAGATGCATTATGCTATATAGATCCTTGTTTGATGTTTGATGTGGGATCTTGTTTTGTTCTTGATGTGAGATGTACTTATTGTCATGTTTTGATTGAGATCCCTTTATCACCATGTTGACAAGATACTCATGTGCCGCCATGTATGTTTGAATTGAGATCCCTTTGATGCCATGTTGGCGGGATGCTCATTATTATCATACGTGGAATTATGTCATGCTGATAGGAGTCCTTTAGTGAATGAGAGTTCCTGCAGCGGAACATCTCGTGGAGCCACTCCTATGTGAGGGAATATTCCTTGCATGATACGGAAAACACATGCATGTACATCATCACTCTTTCCAGCACTTAATGCAATGACCTACACCATCTTGACACCGGGGCCAGGAGACGTAGTGCCTCTTGGACGAACTCCGTTATTAATGTCTTGTGTTTTCTGTTGCTGATTTGTGTCATGTTCCCTCTTCTTTACAACATGCATATATGTTCCTTTATGTTCTTTTAAATGCAATTCTAACAACATCACGAAAGTAAAAGATCTCGGTTAAATCTGGGAGTTGAGTCAACTTGGATCATGTATGGACTGAAACAAGCACCCCATGCTTGGTACACCATGATTGACAACTATTTCATCGCGTTGATGCGAACCTTTACCATATTGTGGTTGAAGGTAAATTGTTGATTATAATATTATATGTAGATGATTTGATTCTGACAGGGGATGAGAAGCTGATCAAATCTTACAAAGAGGACCTTGCAAGAGAGTTCGAGATGAAGGACTTGGGGCTCATGCATTACTTTCTTGGTATGGAAGTATGGCAAGGAGATGAGGAACTGTTTTTATCTCAAGTAAGTATGCCAACGAGATACTAAAGAAGTTCCACATAGAGAGCAACAAACCCATGGAGACTCCTCTAGCCGGTAACTATAGGAAGGAGGATGCTACTTCAGGTGAAGTAGTGGAGGCTACTATTTATAGACAACTTGTCGATTCACTTATGTATTTGGTGAACACATGACTGAACATGTTTTTTGTAGTTAACCATCTTTTTCAAGCCATGGTTAAGCCAACCAAACTATATTGGAAGACAATTAAACATGTGTTGAGATACCTCAGAGGCACCACTCAATTTGGTCTTTGGTACAAACGAACAAAGGAAGTGAAGTTTCAACGCTTCACAGATGCAGACTAGGTAGGGAGTCCATCCAACAGGAAGAGCACATCATGGAGAATCTTTACTATTGGGTCAGCAACAATTTCTTTGTACAACAAGAAGCAGAGATCAGTTGCACTCACTTCAACAAAAACATAGTACACGACTGCTAATCAATCAACTTATGAGGTTATCTTGATGAGGAAGGTCCTTGTTGGGTAGTTTGGTCAACAGATGGACCCAACAATGATTTAATGTGACAACCAGAGGTGTATCAAACTCTCTGAGAATCTAGTTTTTCATGATCAGTCCAAGCATATTGACATCTGGTATCACCATATACGAGATTGTGTGTAGAGGAGAATCATGTTGTTGGAGTACATCCCTACAGAGGAGCAGGATGCAAATATTTTCACAAAGGCATTGTCAATATGCAAATTTTATTTTCACAGAGGTAGGATCGAGGTAGCAGATAATCCTTTTCTTGTTGAGAGGGAGTGTTAAAAATAGCAAGAAGAAAATCCTAATTTAATTTGTCCTTGAATTAAATTAGGAATTAAATTGTAATTATATTATCATAACAACTTGTAAAATTTAACTAAGTTAAGTTGACTTAGTTGGTAAATTTGAGTTGCAAGTCTATCTAGAGTCATGTAGAGTGATCCCTAAATTTCAGGGGCCCAGGTTGAGTTATTATTGACTTGTAATTGTTTAATTCAGTTTAACTGAGTTAAATTCAGTTAAACCAGTTCTAATTGTTGGAGGAACTAGTGAGTGGTCAAGTGAATTAAATTGGATTTAATTCACATGCAGTAATCAATCAAATAATTGATAATTCACTCTAAAATAACTCATGCATGTCGGTTTAGAGGAAGAGCGAGTTGAGATTAGAGTTCAGGGACAATGTACTATCAGTTGTAAAATCATATAAATTAAACCGGTGATGCATGCAATCAAAGAAAGGCATATGGATGGACTGCGCGGTTATTAGTGAAGAATTTCCTAATTAAATATGGGCTAATTCCCAAGGGAACAACACAAGGAAGTAGGGGCTTGACAGGCAACAAATTTGGCTAAGTATTGGCTTGAGCTGGTTTGTGAAGTAGTGAGATAGATTGTACTTGTGAAAAGATTGTTCAGGTTGAACAAGCATTGTATTTTCTTCTCAGATCTTTTGGTTAATGCAATATACAGATAACAGGGGTTTTTAACTAAGGCTTTCCCCATAAAATTAATGTGTTATGTGTGATTGAATTCTTCCTTTTCTGCTTCGTGATTTCATCAATCAATTTTTGTTTCCGTTGATGAGCAAAGTAGATTCAAATCAATTGCTTTAACATATCACAATATGCAGTTTGAATCTACAATAAAAATCTACAACTTGAATAAATGTGGGATGATGGTGTTACAACAACGTTATCTACAAAATTGCCACCATCATTATTTCTTTGAGATTGAAGCCACTTCTAAGTTCTTATATATTGGAGGAATAGTTCAGGTTCCTTCAACACTGTCAAATCCATGATGCAGTAACCCTTGCGTAGGAGACCCTCCAGTCTCTCAATTTGTGACACTCTCTTACTATCATTCTAAAAATTGATCTTTAAAAAACTTACGATCATGTAAGCTGGTCCTTTATCGGGTTGTGTCTTATCCAAATGGGTGTGAGTTTAAAGACTATAAATTGGATTCTTTCTTGCATCTCATTGGTGAGTTTTGCAGTATTATTAAATGGTCGACCTTCACATTTCTCTAAGGCATCTAGGGGCCTAAGACAAGGTTGTCTATTACCCCCATTTCTCTTTTTTCTAGTGGACGAAGCTCTAAGTGTTCTAATCAAGAGGGCCATTAACTCGGGTGAGCTTAAAGGGTTTAAGTTTAAGACCATTTTCTTCTGACACACTTACAGTTTGTGGACAATATTCTCATTTTTCTGGAAGGATCGATGATGAGCATTTCAATAATGAAAAGGATTCTTGATTCATTCGATCTTGTAACATGTATGATGATCATTCTGGAAAAGTCTACAATCTCATACAGTAACATTTCAACAACAGTCAAAACCTTTCCAATGCTCACTTTTCCGTTTCAAATCAAAGACACACAAGATGGCCTTACGTACTTTGACTAGTCATGGCTGATGAAAAAAGTGAAGGCTATAATAAACATTTAGACTAATCAATTATTGTCTAGAGGTGGCCATCTAGCTCTTGTTAAGTCAATATTGGAAGCAATACCTATGTATTAGACATCAATAGAGGACATTTTAAAATGTGTTATGAACAAGATTAAGAGTTTGAGCTTTAAATTTCTATGGTTGGAAAACGAATCCTCGGATGGTGTCCCTTTAGCAAGTTGGAAAGCCATTGTTAAGCCCAAATCTTTAGGAGGTTGGGGGTTGAAAAACCTGGCTCTTTTCAGCAAAGCCTTTATCGCTAAAAGTTTGTGGCGACTTTCAAATAATAGAAGCCTGTTCAATAAGGTTCTCAAAGACAAATATTTTGGGGATAAAACTAAGATTGAATGGATTAGGCATACCAAGAAATTGGTAGCAAATTGTTTAATTGTGTGGCGTGCCCTTTCAAGTGTCTTTCCTATTATCAGGCACTAGATTGCTTGGAAAATTGAGGATGGACAAAGTGTTAGAGTTGGACAGACCCATGGGTAGGAGCAAGGGAATATTATTCATTATCTAATAATACTATTTCATCCCTCCGTAGATTTGGGATATTTTTCCTAGCTAATACAAAAGCTTAGAATGATAGTGAGTGGGGAACTGGGGCATGGAAACTTGCCCATGATATGGGTTTGCCCAGATTGGAGGCTAAGGAATGAACAAATTTCATGGAGCTTCTAGTCTCGACAATGATCATACCTTCCATTGATAATGATAATCAAGTGATATGGTAAAAAAATAGTTCAACTAGATTTTTCTTGGCTAAGCTCAGATATTAGGGTCTCATGGAGAATCAACTGAACACAATACTTGAGTGGTTGCGGAGGTACTCGTGGAAGCACAAGGGGCTCATCAAGTGAAACTTAGCATTGTGGTTGGCCTTTTCCAACAAGCTCCTCACTTGAGACAACTATATCAAAAATGGGATGGATTTGTCCTAGTCAGTGGCCCCTTTGTAAATCAAATGAAGAAACTGTATATCGTTTATTTATCTCCTATCAATACACCTGAAAAGTATGGAATTTGGCTAAGTCTATGTTCTATCCTTCTATGACAACCTGGGACAAAGATTCTTTGATTAATTGCATTCAAGGTTGGGTTGATGTTTATGTAGTTTCGACATGTCTATCCTTTCATGTTGTGCTTATTCACTTGATATGGTGGCTAAAAAATATGGCTTTTTTTCAAAATACACATATCCTGACTGAAGTGGTGATGGGGTCGATGGAGTTCACTGTTAATTTTTTCAAAGTTGAAGTAAAAGGTAAGAAGATACATGTTTCAAGAATGACCCCTTTAGATCATTCAATCCCCTTGGGATTCTTTGATGGGGCTAGCCAAGGAGACCGCCATATTTGTGGCGCTGGTGTCGTGTTATTCTTAGATGAACATCATTTTTTACATATCAAATATGCTCCAGGTCGGGGCACAAACATGAGAGCTGAATTTTCAACTCTTTGGGTTCTCGTCTATGTGGCCAATGAGAAATATGTCAAGCACCTACAAATTTTTGGGGTTTCAAAACTTTTTGTGAATGGGGTTTGCAACCGTGGACATAGTGGCCCCTCATTTGGCTCCCATTTTACATAGTATCAAAAATGTTTTAAATAGGTCGTACTTATTCTCTTGCAACCATATAAACCGTGAATTCAATACCCTATCAAATGAGCTCTCCAACTCATTCCACAAATGAAAGAATACCAAGAGTACATGAATAATAATATAGAGGTCGTTGCGCACCATATCTAGTTTTTTTGTCTTACTTATTGCTATCTTTGTAACTATAAATGTAAACAATCCCATCACATCATGCTATACAAAAAGTAATAAGATATCTTTTTGGTTATCAACTTATAGACTGATTTCATACATGAAGATTGAATCATGTTTTTGAAGCTCGCACAATGTGTGTTTTTCACTACAAAAATATAAAGACTTTATTTTAGATGAAAAAATGCTTATAATATTATAAACATAGTGTTTATATTAAATTTTTCCTCAACGGAGTAGTAAATTTAAACTTAACCTTAATCACAATGTTAAGGTAGGAGTCAAAGAGAATCCAACACATTTCTGTGACATGTATGTGACGTTTCGATACAGGTAATTCCTGTGAGCTATTCGCTTTTGAGGATGTTTATATTTATCGACATTTTCTATTGATTCCCGTGGGAATTTTCCATTCAAGTTATATACTTTTCTATTTGCAGCTATTCGCTTCTGTCTTTGGCCGTGTTTTACAGGACTGGTAAGATTTTCGTATCTATCTTCGTTTTTACTTAGGGTTTCACATGGATATAGATATGCTCTTTTAATCTGATACAAATTGTGGTAGCTAGGGTGGATTAACTGCAGATGTTATTTGCATGGATTCGTTTGTATTCTATGTATTTTACAACCATAGTCCCTTTTTTCACGGCTTTTAGATCTTGTTGATTCTGAGCTTGCATTTAGTGGAATTCAAAATAGACTGCAGTGGCCTAGAATGCTTTCAAAGGTCATTTCGTTTTTATAATGAGGTGGAAACACAGTCAAGAAAACATAAGTGCAATTAGCATACAAATGAGCATTGATGTTAAAATTTTATGATTTTCTAGATAACTATAAAATGCAGGTGGGTTTCCAGTCTCCCTGATTATACGCCGCCATGTTCTTTTGGTAATTGTAATTTCATTGATTCAGGCGCCTTCTCGTAGAATTTGACTATTAGAATACACCTAAAGATTGTACTTGCACCAGATCATATGATATCAGATTGGTAGCATGGTGATGTGATTTTTGTCCTTGGGATAAAGCATGCTGAGAGGATGGTGTGGATAATGATTTCGACTTTGTTCTCTCTATTAAGCTCTTTTATCCACTTAACCTTTATATTTGTACATGAACTACACCGTTTTTGTTTATTTTGAAAGTACTTTCTTAAACTCCAAGTATTACAATTGATCTGAATACCTTAGTGACAACAACTGGCCAGTTTGCATGGGCAGGTCCTCAAAGAGCAAACAATTATTCACTAGTGTATCACAAGCAATACTCTTCCCTAACAGTTACTGTTTTCCTAAAATCATCTAGGACTTACCCTATTCCCAACCACTTATTCATGCCTCTATTGGAATTCACCCTTGGTGGATGGCATGACAAGCCACTATCTTCACTGCTGAATCCTGGACCATGATCCCGTTGGTAGAATTAGGCACTAATATGTTGTTGTTGAATTAGGTCAGTACTTGAGATGAATTTTCACAAGATTTTGTTTTTTAAGAAAACTGATACTTACTGCTACTGGAAAGAAGGCCATTGCCTTCCCTTTGTAGAGTACATAGACAACCATCATGACATCAACAGAGCCTTTCCTTTACCTACCTTAACAATTAGAGCAAGAGTGTGAGATCTAACTACTATGTTTATTGTGTCACAATCTTTCCTTTGGAACCTAGAGGAGTTGAGTTTTGAATAGGAGAATTCGTATTATGGTAGAAAATATACAGTAAGATGTACGAGATTGCAAGCAAAGTTTATCTAATCAAACTCTAGAACAAGCTTGCCAAAGTAGAGGGCACAAGATGAAGTTCCAAGAATTTTTATGATCTGGTATAACCTAAGTCACATGACATGAGGACATGGGACATAGAGGACACGTAAATACGAGTATTTGACACGAGACATGGCAGCCCCAAAAGTAGGACACAGGGGACATGTTTTATATATATATATATATATATATATATATATATATATATAATACCGAAATATAGTGCCTGATCCATATTTTTTAGAAATTAGAACATTTATAGATATCAATCATGATGATATCTTGAATCTTACGTATGTGGCTATGCCATACAAACATCTGTGTATATTTTTAATTTTTAATACATACACTTGTGTAAAAATAAAATATATCATGATTATCCTTTCAATCATAAAAACGAATCATGATGGCTGTTATAACTTAAACTCATACTCGGAGCAATCAAAATTTTAATGGGGGCAAATTTATGGTTCATGTCCATATTCCAAGCAATATACGCTTAGGTGGAGTCGACCCATCATTATAGATGCTACCGGTTATGGAAAATATGGGTGTCGAGCAGCGAAAAGTTTGGAGCCACCAATCACTTGAAGGCTGCTGCTATAATTTATTAAACTATTATTTTACCTATTTGAGTGATCTCCTTGTAGGTTGTTGCACTACAAGCTGCCACTGTCAGATGCCAATGTGAACCCACGGGCCACGATTAAGTATGTAGTGTCCAGATCTGTTTTACTGTGTGAAAATCCGCCCACAAATCCCTCTATTCGCCTACGAGTCGATGATAGTCTCATGCTCGACAGTATTCCTCTCACGAATAGACATGAAATTAATAGAAAAAATGAAAAAAAATCAAGACGCGATGCTTTTTACTTTGGGATTTTAGTGGGACACATGTCCTAAAATCGGGACACTTTAGGGTACATATCCAACACGACCCAAACACGTGTCCTAATTTTAGGACACATTGAAAAACATGTCGGACACATTTTATGGGTTGTGTCATGTCCAACATGCGGGATACGAGACATGGGACCCTTAAGGGCTGTGTCCTGTGACTTAGGGTATAACAATGATGCATTGATATGAGCCAAAAATGAGGGATTACTGTGTGAAACATTTAATATGGTAAATGTCAATGCATAAAGGGAGACAATGCTCGTACGTCAATCCTTGTACAACCATCTTCTTAATTTAAAACATGACCTAATTATAAATATGTGTTAACAACGTTAACGACCCGTGTACACCTGAGTGGGCCTAACAGTTAAGAACATGGTTTTTCTCCCTGGAGGTCACATGTTAAAATCCGGAGGGGGGTAGGGTATGTACGTGTGAGCTCGTTGTTGTTTGTGGATATTAGTATGGGGCATGCAAGATACCAGCACTCTCATTCTCGCTTACTAGCTGGAGAGCAGGATGAATTATATTTCCGGAGCCAACCCCAATGCCCAAAAATTTACCATTGAAAAACATTAATGACATGTGACTTAATTTAAAATAGCTTAAGTCTCTTTCTTATGACATAGATCACATTAATAGTAATAACACCCTCCTTTAATGGTCACACGGAAACAAAATTTTGTCCTAGTATACAAACTACCTTGAACAAACGTGTCAAAGATTTCAATTTTTTGCAGTCTACCTATCAAATGCACTCCAAATATCATATTTCAAGGCTATCACCAAATGAGAATAAATGTTGACTACATGACATCTAACTGGCATGGTTGACTGCAAAGTAAATCATGGCACTAACCATCTGACCAACTATTGAATCCTTATTCGGATAAGAGCCAATGTTGGCCGAAAATGTTAGTTCACATACCACAGATGAAGAGGTTGATTTCCTTTTAAAAAATTGTCCTATTCTACACCTTTATATCAAGGTTTCAATAATACCAACCAAGCTTCTAGAGCCTTCCATAACCTGTAGCGATCATCCACATCTGCATGTTGCTCCTCCTTTGGCTGATCCATACCTCCAAACTGTACCTCGTTTGGATGACCCTACATCTATAATTTGTAGCTCTCTACAACTCTTTTCTTGGCAAGCCAAATTATAATGGTTCTACCCTGGACAAAACTACTTCTGCTATAGAAGCCTTTGGTTTCACTGTAGGAACCATGAGTACTTTCCTGCACTCACCCTCGTATTTATGAGCCCGACATTCCTCGAGATTTGAGACAACAGAAAAATCAATACACGCCACATAAAACAACTGCTTAACATAATGCTCACGTTCACTATCCAACCTTTTATTTGCTCCATTACTGGCCTGTGGAAGCTCCTCTTTCTTCAAACCTTTTAATCCCGTTCTTCTTTGCTTGACAATCTGAGTTAAAAGCTTTTCATGCTTCTCCTGAAGAATTCTTGGCATCTTCCTCTTCTGTGGTACTTGCATATTATCCTCTAATGACTGCGCAATATTTTGCACTTGTCCTTGTTGCTGATGAATTGATTTTTTTCAAATTCAAACTGTGGCCATTGTCAACCTGATTTAAATCTAAAATTTCACTGATTCACACATCTCTACTCGCAATAAGCTTATTTATGCAAGGTTCCAAAAACCTATATGCTTTTCATGGTTTACATATCCAACAAATAACAATTATGAATTTTTCTATTTGTGGAATCATCATAAGCAGCTAAACTAAGGTTTTTAAAATGGTTTACCTTTGGTTTCTCCCTAAACCATGCCTCCATAGTGATGGCCTGTATTACTTCTCCTGTGGGACTCCTATTCAACAAATATATGTTTATGTGCATCATTTAAATTTAATATCTATTTGGAACTGCTTTTCCCTGTATCATCTTATTTGTCATGTATATGACTCAGTTACTCCCCATACCATCACTTTTTTGCCTCCAAATTCCCTCTTTCTTACACAAGTCAGAAAACAAGTCAAAATGTTCTCCATTATATAATTGCGCCGAGAGACGCTCTCCAGCCCAACGCGGTAGAGATGTTGTAATGTGATGTTTAACATTTTGACCAAGTCAAATTACATAAAAATAAAATTAAAATTAAAGAAAAAGATTAATGTAATGTAATGTAAATATTTTAACTCGATAAAAAAATAAAAATAAAAATAACCCTATACAAATAAAATAATAATAAAATTAAAAATGGCCCATGGTATTGAGAACCCATGGTATTCATGTGGAATGTAGCTTATTTAAAGGGGAAAATTAAACCACCCTAGATCCATCTTAACTCCAGATCTACCAAGCTCCGCAAGGGATCAAATCTCTTGATATGCAAACCTCTTTTAGAATGAAAAGATATTTGATTCCTCTCGATGCTTCGTAGATCCGGAGTTAAGATGGATCTAGGCCAGTTAGATAATGCCTATTTTCGTGCTGCATTCTTCTTCTACCTTCGAATTATACTTCTTAAAAAAATAAAGCATTTGACCTTTCGTCAAGAAAGATCTATAATTTTTGTCAAAATTCAACAACTAGAAGCAAATAATGTTTGAAAATGTAGCGATGAAAGGTCTTCTGGCTTGTGCCTTAGCCAGTGAAAATTGTTACCCACCACTTTGTGGGTGATATCCCTAGGATAATTTTTTCTTCATGATGAGCCTCAACCGACAACGAGCAACCCTTTGATGCCTCCTACTAGCTCGTTGTGCCATTTCTCTAGCACCTGAGCCAACCACGTGGTTCCTCACCCACCTGTATTGATCGTATGTTTGAAGGTGGGCCTCCTGAATCTAAAGGTATGTCTTGTCATTTAGTAATTGAGTATTGGGTTTAACATGGATACTTTTGGGTGTGGATTGATGGGGGGATTTGGTGGAAAGAGTGGGCTTAGTCTGTGCTCCCGCCCCTTGATCTCTTTTGGTTGTTACTCTTGGATATTAGTCCCGTGAGATCTCCTTTATTGACCATTTGGTTCTAGGGTGGTATTACTTGGGAAACCCTGACTTTGGGTGCGTGGTTTTGCTCCTTTATCCGCACATATCACTCCCTTTCCACTCACTATACCCCCATTTATCTTTTCTCCCACCTGGGTCCACATTCCCATTCTGGGCCCACATAGGGCTAGCCTCCCTAGCCCATTTCCCGCACCTTGGGTCAGGCTTAGAGTGATGCCCTGGAGGTTGAAGCAATTGAAAGAAAATGTGAAAAGCATAAATGGCCACATTTAACAAGAAATTGTACCACAAAATGCAAAAGATGGCCAAGACAAAAATAATTAGCACGTGGGCAAAAGCCATTACATGAGCTCTACCAACCATGGCCATCACCCTGGTTCCATAGACCCTAAATGAGCCTCCTCTATCATTCAGGAACCCATGATTGTCTCAACCCCTAGAGGGCAATGAACTACCCTACCTCAAAAGGGGTAATCACTACTATATTATACACATCATGCTCTTGTCCTTTGAGCCCCGAGCAGTTAATTAAACAAAATTCATAAAAGGCGAAAGACATATAAAGAAGGGTGGAAAAATCAAGGTCGGGGCACCTCATGTACCATGACTTCTCCCTCCTATACATTATATACCCAGGTGTGGGCTTCCCTTTATCTAGATACCCCTATGCCCCATTATGTGGCTAAGGGTTGCCCCTCTCATTGCCTATTCCGTCTCACCTATTTGTCACTTGCCACCCCCATTATAAGGGTGTACTTTGGGCATACTATTCCTTCTAAGGCTGAAACCACCTAATAAAGTACTTGGCTAACCCCCTCTGGAGTTTGGAGACACTAGCACATGCCAAAGACCACTATGGAAGGGCATACCATTATGAAGTGACCACTTTGTTATCGATGGTTTGTAAGCTCCTTTACCCGATTATTCTAATAACTTATTATACTGGAAGCCTAGGGGACACATTGGATCTTATGCAGGATTGCAAGTGGTTTCCATTTGGGTTTGGCTTCCCTATATGGGATCCTGACCCCCAGAGGTCCACATTAGCACATGTAGGGTGTGCATAGAGAGCCATGGGCCTCCACAACAACAGACAACACTCCACAGATCTTCATGGATGTTTAGAGACTACTAGCGATCCACTTTTGGGACGATGGTGACATGATTGGTACACTATGCCTAGCAGACCGCCACAAGAGCCTCACACTCTTGGCAGGTGTCCCAACACTTGTACGATGTCATGGCAACATTCATTGCACCACCTAGACCATTGCAGAGGATCTACAAACATCTTCGATTCAGATGGAGTCCCATGGGGTCATTGGTGTGCCCACAGACCCACTTAAAGCACCACATGTCTACTACTTGGAGAACAAGGGGCCACTCCCTTTTCCATCATATTCCGAGGAATTTATTCCTCAATATGGCACTTCAGGGTGTTATTGAGCCTTTGGAGGGCCCTACGACATGCATACCTCATTATTTGGCCCCTTGTGAGGCTTGTTTTTACATTATCAGCTAGTATGGTGGGCCCATCACCATTAAGGGTTATTATTTGCACATTATTTTATCATTATGGGTCCATAGGCTAATTCGAACTCCTTAGGAGGCTATATATTGATGTTAGATACATTCATTTGTATCATCACTTGACTTGGGATCTCTCTAATCATAGAGAATTTTCGCACTTTTTCCTTGGTGGATATTTTTGGAGATGGATGAATTTTGATGTATGGATTTGGGTTATTTCTCTTGTCTCGGAGGTTTATTGAGTAAATGAAATGTTGGTTGGATATACTCTATAGCGTTGTAAAAAAAAATTGATGCTATTATTCTTGTTGCTGCATACTGCTAAAAATTAGGGCTAGTCTTTGCATTATCGAAATGTGGAATTGAGCATGTTTTAGCTAATTTAATGTATGGGCCAATGTTATATGAATGAAATGTCCTAGAGATTTATTTATCTCGAGAAACTTGCATCATTTTCTTTGAAGTATAAATGCTTGAAGGTCACTTTTCTTTTCTTTCTCTCAACATTGGACGAAGTTGACTTTATGGGCCTCCTTAATCAAGAAACCAAGTTCTTACTCATCATTATCCTTGAATTCATATCCCCAAGTGAACTAGGCACTAATCCCTCAAAAAGGGTGATCATTTCAACCCTCTTTTAACCATTTTCCTCTTTTTCAACTCTTTGGGCTCTCGTTTATGTGGCCAACGAGAAATATGTCAAGCGCCTACAAATTTTTGGCGTTTCAAAACTTTTTGTGAATGGGGTTTGCAACCGTGGACATAGTGGCCCCTCATTGGGCTCCCATTTTACATAGTATCAAACATGGTTCAAATAGGTTGTATTTATTCTCTTGCAACCATATATATCGTGAATTCAATACGCTAGCAAATGAGCTCTCCAACTCATTCCACAAATGAAACAATACCAAGAGTACATGAATAATAATATAGAGGTTGTTGCCCACCATATCTAGTTTTTTTGTCTTACTTATTGCTATCTTTGTAACTATATATGTAAACAATCCCATCACATCATGTTGTCCAAAGAGTAATAAGATATCTTTTTGGTTATCATCTTATAGACTTATTTCATACATGAAGATTGAATCATGTTTTTGAAGCTCGCACAATGTATGTTTTTCACTACAGAATATAAAGACTTTATTTTAGATGAAAAAAATGCTTATAATATTATAAATGTAATGCCCCACTTAAATCTTATCTTACAAATTGTGTTAATATTTACATTATCTGAAAATATTGAGGAATATTGGTCTAAAATAAATTTATGATTTCCATTATTCAAATTCCCCACTTACCTTCTCAAATTGAATATTGTGTAGGATATGGTCTCCTTCCATTAATTCAAAGTATATTTATTCATTCACACACCCCAATGTACCCTCACATTTAATAAGGAGAAGACAAAGTCCTCTCCATCTTATCATCAATATATATTTATTCATTCACACACCCCAATGTACCCTCACATTTAATGAGGAGAAGACAAAGTCCTCTCCATCTTATCATCAATATATATTTATTCATTTCACATTCCCCAATGTACCCTCACATTTACTAAGGAGGAGACATGGTCCTCCCCATGTAATTACACTTCACATTCCCAAATGTACTTCCCCATTAAATTCTCAATTTTAAATTCATATCACAATTCCAAATGTACTCTAGCTTGGAAGAGAAGTCAACCACTTCACATTCCCAAATTTACTTCCCCATTAAATTCTCAATTTTAAATTCATATCACAATTCCAAATGTACTCTAGCTTGGAAGAGAAGTCAACCAAGGATGGGTGAGAGTTAAAGACATTAATGAGAGGTGGTTGAGGAAAGAGGGTATAAAAGGGAAGGGGGAAGGAAGAAGAGGGGGAGTTGGAGTTTTGCTTAGGATTGTGGGGGTTGGTTGTGATTGTTTGGCCTTGTTATGATTTTTGGGAGACCTTGGAAACCTGTGGAGGTTTCTTGGGTTTGAGAGGAGGAAAGTATCATTTTCTAGTTTTGCACATTCTTCTTGAGGACACACTATATCTGGTTGGACTTGGGCACGGAGGGCTAGGGAACCTGTGGAGGTTTCCTGGGCTAGGAATTTATTTCCTAGTTGGCTGGGAGGTAAATCCGGTTGGGTCGGCGAGAAGGAGCGTCAGCTGGAGCTATCAGACAAAGGTATCGTCATCAACCGCCGGAACAGGTATTTTTCCATGGACTACTCTTGTTAAGTTGATATCAATGGAATGCACACCATAATTTATGTTGATTATAATGTAAATGACAAAATTTTGTTTGTTTAAAAGCCCTGTAAGTAAGTAAGTTATCACCTCTTGTCTTATTTAATTCAGTAAAATTAGATCCATTAGCAGACCTTAGGATAGGGCTCTTACACATGGTATCAGAGCCTAGGTTCAAAATCTGGACCTTGAAAGCTTAATGTCACAGCCAATGGAAAAACCTCTGGAGTTGTGGCTAAACCTCTGGAATTGCAACTACAATGATTGTCACTGTAGTTGCAACAAAAAAAAATTCACAATACGAAGTGCATCAACTCGACCATGATTGGTGACTGATTACCTTCTCCACAATCATCCTTCATGTTAAGACAATGAATGTAACTACAGAAAAGTTAAACTTATCTTGCCAATGATTGTTGCAACACCATCAAGTTTGACTTGCAACGGAGTTTCATCTTCACCTCCTTCTGTCAACGTTGCCAATAGTTTCATCCCTTAAACCTGCCGTTTTAATTCTATGCATTTCCTATGAAGTTTTTGTTCGAGATCCATTTTTTTTCAGATATTTCTGTTGCAGAACCTAGGTTTTGTAAAGGTCGAAGAAAATACACCCTCTCTTTACCGGGACGGTGCTTGTACACCATGTCGGCACACAGATCCAGCGGCATACGAACCCCCGCTAGGCAGATTTTCGGGTTGTTGGCAAAAATGCTTGGTGCGAATGGCTGTATTAGAAACTGATCTGCTATTCTTTATGGTGTTAGGGGTTTTCAAGCTTTTCTTAAATGGGAAATGGTGTTTTAATGGCCTGCAAACTGCGTTGCTCTGGCGCAATGCTTTGTGTTTATGGTTTCAGTTTGGTTAAGTGTGAGACCGTTTAGCGTTCAAGAGTTCGATACGTCATTGTCAAGAAAATAGAACCTAGGTGGAATCTTTGGAAAGTATATACCAGGTGGCCTGAGGTCTGTAGTGGCTTATAAGTGTCTTGGATAAGTGGGTATCGATCCTTTCCTTGGTTGATGATCTTGTGATTAGCCTTTCTCAACCTTGGGATTTATCGAGTGATTGGCATCTTTAAAGGTTGTCTAGTCGTTAATACATTTAGAGGTCTTGGATTAGGTGTGGAGCCACCTTGGCTACTGATCTTGTGATTAGTCTTCCAAAACCCTTGATGCAGGGAAACAGTGTTTGCTTCTCGATGCCATTGATATCTAACAAGTAATTGAGGGCACAGTGGTCCGTGTCTTAGAATATCTTAAGTATTTTGTTTGTTGTGGTTCTCTCTTCTGTTCTGTTTTTTTTTTTTTCCAAGAGGGTATAGGTGACTGGAATGCTAATTTTGGAGAGCGCTTAGTTTATTATGGCTACTTATTTGGTTTGGGCTCCTGTGGTAGGATTCGGGGCTGTTGTGATCGAGAGTGTGTTGTGATGCAAGGTTGTTGGGTGGAGGATTGCATTATTAAGACCGTGCACTGGTTATTCTCTCATCAAATTTTATCCATAGCCCATTGCTTATTGTGTGATATTTCTCTTTTATGCGGTGAAAAATTGGAGTAACTGCAACACACTCAAGAAACAAAGCTTCTGGGCAAGCAGTAATCCTCTTATCTTGGATCCTTCTAATTATTTCCCTTGCCTGAAAAGGAAGAAGATCCCTTGTTGTTCTAACTGCGCCACCAAAACTTTCCTGCCCACCTTGCCTGTATGCATCTCATCAATATGCCTGCCTCCTACTAGATCATCGAGCTTTCCAATTACATGCGGCTCTACAGAATTCCTATGTATTTCATCGTTTAATAGTCTGTTGGACTTTTGTATCTAGTTTTTTTTTCCATATTTACACATTCCTGAATTGTGAGACTTTCTCCCTATCCGAGAAGCGTAAGAGATGTTGTCTGTTTTGCCATCTTTAAAGCCATTCGACTTTATGGCTACCTGTAAGATGTTGCACAGATTTATATATATATATATATATATTTTGGCATAACCTTGATAATTACTGGGAATATGAAACTGTCAGGAAGAACGTCTGCCTTGTGCATTTGGGAAAAGAGTGCGAGTGCTCTGTTCCAATGGCTCAGCCTCGCATAACCTTCAATCATGTCAGTCCATGAGAATAAGTTTCACATTGGTATTTTGTCAAACACTAGGCGTGCATCTCCGATTTCGCCACTCTTTGTGTACATGATCAGAAGTTTGTTGTATAAGAATGTGATGAGCTCATCGATAGTTCCAGGTTTCAGCATATAGCTATGCAGTAGCTTGCCTTCTTGAAGGGCTTTTCGGTCGGCACAAGCCTGCAAGATAAACCCGTACTGGACGCTATGCATTTCACTAACAAACATCTTCAATTGCATACTTCTAAAACATTCGAAATTGATTTCAGAACAATTAGCTTTGCATAGAAATGTGACCTGAAAATCAGGGATTATTTATCATTTGGGCTGGCAGACTAGAGAGCTAGTTCACCCAAAGATAACACTGGGTTAGTTCCCCAGGGAATTCAACCCTCTACCTGACGCTCGCTAGCACTCAATGCAAAAAGGCTAGTTGAGCTATCAACGGATGAGGTTACACACCATAACACCGGATACTTGGCCTCCTTTCCTCTAATCACCTTGTCTTAAGCCGTGGAGTTTTACCTGGACACTTCCCCTCTGCGTTACAATTTTTTTTTATATATTACAATTGATATTGGCTCAAGATTCACTTTAGCTCATCAGCATGCGATAGTTTCTCATTGAATCTCCTATGATTTCCATGATGTGACAACTTATCTTATATTCTCCTTTGTTCTCCCACATGTGATAGTATGATCATTTGCTCCACAGCATTTGAAAACTTCCTGCTGTTTATATCACTAGCATCCAATGTCTTATTGTCCATGCTCTGCAATTTCTCGGCATTCAAGAGCTTCACCCATGAGTTAATTTTATCACTCAATTGGAAAAGCTTCTCATCCACACTATTATGTTCCACAACATTGATGTGCATTCCATGTACATTGCTTTGATTAGTACCATGTAGCAGCTTTGCATGTAAGGATTTCATATGCATGCACATTTGCTTCCTACCATTCAAGGGCTTCCAATGCGTGTCACTTTGGCTCCTAACTTCATATATGCAACCTTGATCCCTGAAACTTGAGAGTTTTGATGGTATGCTCCTTTGACTGCCAGAACGAGCTCCCCAAACATGCCATGCTGTTTCTTAGCAACCAAGACATTACCATGACTGCTACTGCTGCTTTGGTTACCAGATTTCAAACACTCCTCACATATGCCCCTTTGTTCCTCAGAATTTGAGAGATTCCCATGCATGCTCCTTTCATTCTGAGAATCTATCAGCTGCCAACATGTGTCCATTTTCTTCACATCATCTCTGAGACTTATATATATGTTCCTCAAATCACCAGCATGTACAATTCTTCCCTCCATGAGATCTGGCAACTTCCCCTGCATATTTTTTTTTACCCATGGTGACTTCTCCCTTCAATGGATTGAGTGCTACTTATAAAATATTTTGTTGTGCTTGTACAATGCTTTATACGGTCAGCAATATTCGAGGTCCACTACTTTCGAATGTACCTTGCCCTTGTGTTGCTATGAACAACCCTTTAGATTATATCGTCTACAAGCAACAGTTTAAGTTTCAAGTTCTAATTTACTATCCCTTTTCTTTACGCAAGTGAAACAACACAAAAGAGGAGAAAACATAGTCCCCAGAAGTAACCAAAAACAAAGAAAGCATTTCCACAAGAAGTTAATTATTCAACAAAATGTTAAAAGTGAGCCCTTTATTATGATTATGACTGATGATGACTGGCTTTAATAATTAATCAGACTTTTAAGTGGCTACATCTTCCTTTTCCCTTTGTACTGAAGGTTGCGTTTCAGATTAGGATGCCAATGACATATGCAAATCTTGAAAACTATCTCATGAGTTTTTTGTTTGCTTGTCTAACTGTAACGAGAACTTCATATTAAAAGAAATTATGCATTTGGAGCACAAGATTACGTCAAAATAGGGTAGGAGCTAAATGCATCTTGAAACTAAAATGAAATTTTCCCAGCTGCCAGTACTCTCAAAAAGCCATACTACTTCTAAAGCATACCTATTATATTTAAAGGTGTATATTTTCAAAAAACACCTAGAATTTTACAAAATCTAATGAACATACTCATTCAGGGAGTTCAAATAGTTAAGAAAATATCAATTAAATAATATTTGTTTTATTTCTCCTCTAGAAATAAGAAAAATTTTTAAATAATGAGTATGTTGGGAGATATAAATAGTAACATAACTTGAATATAGCCACTACTGCAAAAGTAGGAATTTCACGTGTCTACAGTCTTCTTCAAAAGGAGCCGTAAATCTAGAAACAAATTTCTTTTATTATTGACACATAAGTATGATTCTAGGAGCTTGGAGAATTCATCGCTTCCATTCCTTATTTAGTGCACAAAGGATACCAATTATTAATTATTTATTAAAGGAAAATCAGGGAATGGGTATTAGATTCCAATTTCATTTTTTTTTTTTATACCATGTAAGATTTGAAAATTTTATTTTTCTATTGCCACTAAATATACGCTATATAGTCGCCAATATCACCAGTATTCTCATCCTTCTATCCTAATTTTCCTATTTGTTCATCACGTGCAAAAAAGGGATATGTCTTCAAATTTTGCGGCCTTAACATTCAATATACAATTTTCAAGACCAACATTTTCTGACCTGGGAATCAATTCAAGTTGATGTCATTTTGATGAGACCATGTATTACCATACATCCGTTTTGTAGGGCTGTGAGTCGCACATTTTGTTTCTAATGTTGTCCCTCCAACAGGTTGCAAACCTGCCTGCTCAACTAGGTCTGTCCCTTTGAAATTGACCAGATCATGATGAAAATCATCCTCTATGTGTCCAATTTGCTGTAACTTTATTTCTTTAGAGAAAATTTCATCCCGGTAATCAATATTATCACCTTCTTTAAATTCTGTGCATGAATTTGGACGGTAAGAAATGCCATCAACTTCATTACATTCATTTCCATTTTCGGGTATAAAGGAAATTTATCACCATATTGTAGATTGATGACACCATTCTCAGGGTGAAAAATGTAGTTGTGCATCACATATAATCTATTCACATGTAATATATTAATAAGATCTGACTCTGGAGCACATTGCTCATTTTCCAAGCTAACATTCTCGGTAGAATATTCACTTTTGGTGGCAGCACCATCCTGCTCAAATCCTGTATACAAATGTTCCTTGGACTAATTTTCATAGATGCTATCATTACTAGAACATAGGTGTATGGATATTTTACAATCTTCATAGATGGGACTGCCCTCGAAGTACACCATATATAACCTTGGATTCAGCTGCAAAATATTTGCAAACCCTTCAAATCTTTTATCCAATTCTAGATCTCTTTCAATGGTGGTTTCATTCATTTGGTCATCAACATTGTCCTTATCAAACTCTAATAACAGACCTTTCTTGCAAGTAACAAGTGAATCAAGCCAAATCATTGTGGCTCTATCGTGGACTGACATTATCATCTAAGGTTGTCAAGAATATACTAGCAAACAAAATTGTCAATTTCAAGGCTTAAAACAGTAACAAAATAATGCAAAAATCCCTTGAGAACAATGTCTACCCTATTGCTTATCCTAGTCCTCTACAAGGTGAAAGTCGAGAGTAATCTGCACCATCTACTTCTATTACAATATCTGAAAAGGCTATGATCATATGCTGGTTTGAAATTTAGGTTACTTGTTGATTTTGAAACCTTGAAATTAATACTTCAAGTGACCAGAACAAATGCCTCCACATATGTAAGTGTTAAATTTCGGTATGTTCTATGCTAAGAGCAATTTACTTCAAATTTCGTATAAGCCCAATATCAATATCCATATTAACAATCACATTAGCATGATAATCAAATGCAGATAGAACATAAACATAAACAACAATGTAGTAAATGTCCTCAAGAGAGTTACACAAACATCACCAATGCATTATTATGTGACTGCAAGAACTCGTCTTAATCCTAGCACCCAATCTGCATATGAAATTAGCCCTACGTAGATCCAATTTAAGTCTGAGGGCAGACTTCTTCAACACACAACCTCACCTTATGATTGTGGTTCTTATTCCTTGCAGTCAGTCTTTAACTCAAACCTGGAACAATCTCTATCACTGTGCTGTCACCTACAACAATCTGATCATTATTCTTTGATGCTTTTTTGTTGTGTTAAGGTCCCTCTGGCTGTAGCTAGGGTCTCTCCTTTTCTGGCTGCGGAATAGTGACTACCTTTTGCTGCATGTTTGGCTTCTCTTGACAGCATCTAAGCTTCCTTTTGACTGCGGCTAGGGCACCTTTGGACTGCGTATAGAAGCCTCTCTTCATTGCAGCTTGATCTCCTTTAAGACAACATATAGAAGCTCCTCTTGACTGTTGATTAAATCCTACCCTTGCTGCATATAAGAGCCTCCTCTTGCTGCATGTAAAAGCCTCCTCTTGCTGCGTACAAAACCACCTTAGATCTGTGGCTGGTCATTTGGAATTAGGATGCCAAGTAGTTGGGTTGTCAATTTGTGATTGGTAAAAGATGCTATCATTATAAACTTGAGCAGGGATGAAGTTATTTAGGAGAAAATTCATCTCCCTAGGCAGCCCTTGTTTGATATGTTTAAAACTTTATTGATTCATTTGCCTTACAAATTCGAAATGTTCATGTTTTTTTTTTCTCCCTAAATGAATGAAAAGTTTATAATGAAACTAATAGACAAACACCTTTTGATCTGTAATGAAACTTTGGATGTGAATCGTTTGCTGGTAAACATCTATAAATTAATTTTACTATTATAAAATGTGTTCATTGTATTGTTTCAACTATCACTCGGAGGTTTGCCAGAAAGTCTGGAAGAATTTGTGGTTCAACTTCAATTTTTTACTAAATTGTTTTGAATTAAGTGCAATTAATTAGATATTTTGAAGGGATGTTGATGTTTTATTATTTTTGCATCTAAAGGGAGAAGAATACACAGAATTCTTGGTTAAAGTTTTATTTTCTTGTCAATTGGATAGCACTAACTTTAATTTTGTAGTATTTTTCACAGCGGCATTGAAAGCTTTGTCATATTTGCCACTACCCTATTCAATTCTCAGCAATTTCCAACTTATTGCAACTCCACTAAGGGATGTTGTTTATGACTATGTTGCCAATCACCGTTATGATTGGTTTGAAAAATCTACGGAGTGCATTATACCACATAATGAGGTGGACCGGTTCATAGATAGATATGAAATGTTAGAGAGGCAAAGAACCAAGTTGTAAGACAATTTAAGGAACAAGGACTACAATGTGGAAATACACAACTAATCAATATGAGCCAAAGCTATCATGACTTCCGTTAAGGCTTTTGATTTTGGATTTGTATTTTGCAACCATAATTGACATTTCTCTTCTTTTGTAAATTTAGCTTATGTGTTTCTTTTCTCTTAGAAATGTAGCTTTTTGGTTTCTTTTTTTGCAACTAGACATTACAACATAAATAAACATTGACGTCATTTAAGACTTCTATGCGGAGACTTACTGAACAAAATTTTCAGGCATGGTTTGTTTGAGTTTTTCTTGAAATTAGAGTCAGACTGGTTAGGATCATTATTATTGGCATCAAACATAAATTAGTTTCTTAGCTTTCATTTATAACTTTTATGTCTTGCCCAAAGGCATCTGCATTGTATTGTTCAATGCTTGGGTTGGTTCCACGTCAGTGCAAGAAAACGTGCACGTTAACTGCATTCGTGTTGCCGATGCAAGTATGTCTTATGAACCTTTAAAGTGGGGCAATATTTTGCTTGCTTTTAACATAATATTTTTTTATAAATTTCTTACGAGGAGAACAGATTGAGAGCCTCTTTATAAATGTTTCAGATCTCCCACTTTTCAATTTGCTTTCATATATATCCTCATTTTTGAATTTTCCATTAAATTTGTATGTTTTGGGATTTTTCTTTATTATTGTGACTCAGTAATAATTTTAACTCACACTAGTGGTCCCTTGGTTATCAGAAGTCATGGCAACATGAGTATTTACACAATACAAATGCTTTTGGACTAGGTTGAACCTGGAATTTTTTTTTTACATCTTAGTTTTGTTAGAAAGTTAGTTGGTCACCTCTTCAGTCTTGAATCAAGCTGATTGCCTATTTGGATCTCTTCAAAAATTACATGTGAAGGTGGCGAGAATTTATATTATCCTACCTAATTTGTAGGCCAATTTGTATGAATAACTAGTCATCCTCAAAACTATTTGCAAGAGCATAGCCTAAGACCACATAATCTTGCTTGGGATTACCTACATTGTCCCTTTTATCATCCTTTATAAAAAGGGAGAAAGTTATCCATAACAATACTTGGGTTAACATAACATATGGATCTCATAGGCACATCCACCTCCAAACCCTCAGTGACATTCTTTACTATTTTTGAAAATAATTTCTCTTTTGCGTAGAGTTAGAAGCAATCAAACTAAGAAAGGAATAAGGTAGTAGGTGACTGAGTCAAGATATTGCCTAGCATCCATAGACTTGAGATTGAGCTATTCATATTCACTGAGGTATTAAAGAAATTACATGCATGAAACTTATACTAACACCTTCTAGTGAAATTGATAGTGCACTAATCTGTTGCTTGCCATTATTTTGGTTTGGTACCACCTTATAGGATATCTGGGTTCAAATGCTATTTTCCATGATAGATAGTTGAATCTATTTCAACTCTAATTGTTATTGAAGGGTTCCACAAGGATGTCACATGAGCATTTATGATGCCCCTTTTAACGTAGATAGCCACCTATGTTAAGATTCTATTTTGCAGTTCCATGTTGTTGTTTATGAACATTATACACATTTGGTTGGACACGTGAAAATCAATTGATGGATTTGGTATTGATAATGGAAATCATAAATTTATTTTAGACCAATATTCCTCAATATTTTCAGATAATGTAAATATTAACACAATTTGTAGGATAAGATTTAAGTGGGGCATTACAATAAACATAGTGTTTATATTAAATTTTTCCTAAACGGAGTAATAAATTTAAACTTAACCTTAATCACAATGTTAACGTAGGAGTCGAAGAGAATCCAACAAATTTCTGTGACATGTATGTGACGTTTCGATACAGGTAATTCCTGTGAGCTATTCGCTTTTGAGGATGTTATATTTATCGACCTTTTTCTATTGATGCTCGTGGGATTTTTCCGTTCAAGTTATATACTTTTCTGCTTGCAGCTATTCGCTTCTGTCTCTGGCCATGTTTTACAGGACTGGTAAGTTTTTCGTATCTATCTTCATTTTTACTTAGGGTTTCACATGGATATAGATATGCTCTTTTAATCTGATACAAATTGTTGGTAGCTAGGGTGGATTAACTGCGGATGTTATTTGCATGGATTCGTTTGCATTTTTTGTATTTTACAACCATAGTCCCTTTTTTCACGGCTTTTAGATCTTGTTGATTCTGAGCTTGCATTTAGTGGAATTCAAAATAGACTGCAGTGGCCTAGAATGCTTTCAAAGGTCATTTTGTTTTTATAATGAGGTGGAAACACAATCAAGAAAACATAAGTGCAGTTAGCATACAAATGAGCATTGATGTTAAAATTTTATGATTTTGTAGATAACTATAAAATGCAGGTGGCCAACGAGAAATATGTCAAGCGTCTACAAATTTTTGGGGTTTCAAAACTTTTTGTGAATGGGATTTGCAACCGTGGACATAGTGGCCCCTCATTTGGCTCCCATTTTAAATATTGTCCACCGAAGAAGGAGAAAATCTAGCTAGGGTGGCAAGAGATCCACCAAAACTAGGGTGAGAGGTTTCACTTGAAACCCTCAATTTGAAACTCGCTTGAGTTTCTTTTCAATAACAATGAGAAACGATCAACTAGGATAGAATGAATGGCAAATGATCCCCAACCTCCTTTTACAAAATATCAATTTGTTATCCCCAAACTTCTAGACTCCCTTTTAATATCATTTTATTGGTGGGGGCCACTTTCCGCTAATGACCTTTTGTCGCCCTTTTAATAAAATAATATTTGCTGCCGTTCTCCAGTAAATAATGTTTTCCTCCATTCTCCAATAAAATAATATTTGCCTCTATTCTCTAATAAAATAATATTTGCCCATTTTTTATTAATATCACCAAAATTGGGCAAAACTCCTTAGTGATTTCCATGCTCACAAAATTGGGGATATTAAATCCCTAGCTTGATATAGGTGGCTAAAAGTCAACCCTATTAGGTGTAATGTCATCTTCCAATTAATTGGCCATGGGAGGACGAAATAGCCTATCCAACTGCATAGGCTATAGTCATTGATAAGGGAGGAAACCCATTATCCAATGTTTTTGGGGCAACATTGGGTAAATTTGGGGTGATTGGGGCAAATCTTGTGTAGGAAGCCAAAATTGGGGCCAAGTGGAGGGAAACTTAACCCCTTACACTAAAATAAGGAAAAGAGACCCCATAAGGAATCTATAAATAAGAAAGAGATGAAATCATTTCATCATCATTGATTGGACTGTCCATTAGTGGACTGCCCCATGAAATGCTCTACGGACTGCCCTGCATGCTGCTCGAAGAACCACCCACCTGACTCTGAGAGCCACTACTCACTGATGGACCTAACACTGTAATCGATGTACCACCTAATCCCTGACCACTGGATCCCTGTGACTGACTCAACTACTCCTGAGGATCTGGTGACTCTGGATACTCTAACTCCCGTGACCTCCTGAAAGCTCTCTCCTCCTCGAACTTCACATCTTACATAGTATCAAACATGTTTTAAATAGGTTGTATTGGTTCTCTTACAACCATATATACCATGAATTCAATACCCTAGCAAATGAGCTCTCCAACTCATTCCACAAATGAAAGAATACCAAGAGTACATGAATAATATAGAGGTTGTTGCCCACCATATCTAGTTTTTTTGTCTTACTTATTGCTATCTTTGTAACTATATATGTAAACAATCCCATCACATCATGCTGTCCAAAAAGTAATAAGATATCTTTTTGGTTATCAACTTATAGACTTATTTCATACATGAAGATTGAATCATGTTTTTGAAGCTCACACAATGTATGTTTTTCACTACAAAAATATAAAGACTTTATTTTAGATGAAAAAATGCTTATAATATTATAAACATAGTGTTTATATTAAAGTTTTCCTAAACAGAGTAATAAATTTAAACTTAACCTTAATCATGATGTTAACGTAGGAGTCGAAGAGAATCCAACACATTTCTGTGACATGTATGTGACGTTTTGATACAGGTAATTGCTGTGAGCTATTCACTTTTGAGGATGTTTATATTTATCGACCTTTTCTATTGATGCCCGTGGGATTTTTCCATTCAAGTTATATACTTTTCTGCTTGCAGCTATTCGCTTCTGTCTCTGGCCGTGTTTTATAGGACTAGTAAGTTTTTCGTATCTATCTTTGTTTTTACTCAGGGTTTCACATGGATATAGATATGCTCTTTTAATCTGATACAAATTGTTGGTAGCTAGGGTGGATTAACTGCCGATGTTATTTGCATGGATTCGTTGCATTCTTTGTATTTTACAACCATAGTCCCTTTTTTCACGGCTTTTAGATCTTGTTGATTTTGAGCTTGCATTTAGTGGAATTCAAAATAGACTGCAGTGGCCTAGAATGCTTTCAAAGGTCATTTCGTTTTTATAATGAGGTGGAAACACAATCAAGAAAACATAAGTGCAGTTAGCATACAAATGAGCATTGATGTTAAAATTTTATGATTTTGTAGATAACTATAAAATGCAGGTGGGTTTCCAGTCTCCCTGATTATACGCCGTCATGTTCTTTTGGTAATTGTAATTTCATTGATTCAGGCGCCTTCTCACAAAATTTGACTATTAGAATACACTTAAAAGATTGTACTTGCACCAGATCATATGATATCAGATTGGTAGCATGGTGATGTGATTTTTGTCCTTGGGATAAAGCATGCCGAGAGGATGGCGTGGATAATGATTTTGACTTTGTTCTCTTTGTTAAGCTCTTTTATCCACTTAACCTTTAGATTTGTACATGAACTACACCGTTTTTGGTTATTTTGATAGTACTTTCTTAAACTTCAAGTATTACAATTGGTCTGAATACCTTAGTGACAACAGCTGGCTAGTGTGCATGGGCAGGTCCTCAAAGAGCAAACAACTATTCACTAGTGTATCACAAGCAATACTCTTCCCTAATAGTTACTGTTTTCCTAAAATCATCTAGGACTTGCACTTAAACCCTATTCCCAACCACTTATTCATGCCTCTATTGGAATTGACCCTTGGTGGATGGCATGACAAGCCACTATCTTCACTGCTGAATCTTGGACCATGATCCCATTGGTAGAATTAGGCACTAATCTGCTGTTGTTGAATTAGGTCAGTACTTGAGATGATTTTTCACAGGATTTTGTTTTTTTAAGAAAACTAATACTTACTGCTACTGGAAAGAAGGCCATTGCCTTCCCTTTGTAGAGTACATAGACAGCCATCATGACATCAACATAGCCTTTTTTTTACCTACCTTAACAATTAGAGCAAGAGTGTGAGATCTAAATCCTACTTTTATTGTGTCACAATCTTTCCTTTGAAACCTAGAGGAGTTGAGTTTTGAATAGGTGTTACACTAAAAAATGTCACCTTGACGACTTACAGTTAGTATGGCTCAAAATCAACAGTCATGCTACCCTCTTAGGCAAGTCTATGCCTCTGTTATCCATCTCAAACTCAAAGAAGAGAGAAAGTCTTGTAAAAACTATGTTTATCTCTGGGGTCGCAGGTTCTCTCTAGCCTTACCTGCGGGGACGCAGGCAATGTTCACAAAAACTGCGTCCATGGACGCTCTGTATGTTAAAGGACAGGTGCGTCCTCCTGTAAAAGGCAAAGTGCGCAAGTTTTATCTTGAGAAAGTTACTTGTGGTTACTTCTAGAACATTCTAGAGGTCGGTTTGATGAAATGGATGCGCCTCCAGTTGGTTCATGTATCTCTATTAAGGGGGAACTTATCCCATCAATAAGGGAGCTATCCCACCCATAGAGGGGGATGATCCCATTGATAGTGGACCTGAATAACCTCTTTACAGCACTATAAATAAAGGCATTGAGCCAGAAGGAGGAGAGGTTGGAGCTATACATTTTCTTTGGGTAAATGCTGCAGGATTTAGGTCTTCCATTAGAACCTTTGTGAGGAGAGATTGTCTTTACATGATTCTACTTGGAAGTGGGTGAGCTTTGTCAAAGTAGAGGAAGACACTTGATGGACCCTGGGAGGAACTTGCACAACACCAAGGCCAGGTTGTAAGAGTTTCTTTGTTTCGTTATTAATACAAACTGGTTTATTTTTCTCAATAGCTTATGTTAATGAGTTATTTCATGTGTTCCTTGGTCTGCATGTTGAATCTATGTTTTATTATATGAAATACAAGTGCTCGGTAATTGTTTGATTGTTTGTGGTTGCAGGAATTGACTTGAAGGAGGAGCTCATCCGGATTGGCAAGAACGAACTACAACAATAGCGTTTTGGAATAAGGTAAGCCTAAACACTTGTACTTTTCATGTTATAAAAGGTAGATTTAGAGAAAGATCATTCCATTTTGTCTTGTTTGTCGCTAGTGAGTTTATACTCCTAGGGAGGTCAGTTGTGTCAGCCCAAATGACTTTTTCCGCCACGACAAATTGGCGACTCCGCTTGAAAGTAAAGCTTCATTCCATCCACCTCATTGAATGCAATGAAGCTTGGGGGGCATGCACCTCGTTTTGCGTCATTATGCTGGGGGCATGTGAACTTATAACAAGCATAGTTTTTCGTTTCAAGCTTGCGTAAACATGAAACCGAATCCGAGCATAGTTCTTTTCCTGTGTCAAGCTCGTGAAAAAATGAAACAAATCCTCCTCTAATTGAGTCGAGAGTTTGACTAGACCTCATAAATGTTAAGTATTTAGGTTAGTTATTTCAGTTTTTTGCATAATTTTCTTATAGTTTTAGGTCAAGTCTTTCAAATGATCTCGTAACTCAACTTTCATTTCATCCAAATGAAGCTGGGGGGCATGCGCTCTAGCAGTTACGTTTAGGGGGCATCAAGCACAGTTTTCTCTCTGTTTCAAGCTTGTGAAAAAATGAAACTACTTTGAAGCATAGTTTTTCTCTGTTTCAAGCTTTTGTAAAAATGAAACCTATTTCGAGTCAATTTCAATTATTTTCAAGACTCGTTAAACTCATGAAAATACTGAGATTATTTTGCTATTTTTCATTCTCGTAAAACAAATGAAAATGCCGAGTTCTTTCCGTCTTTTCCTGCTCATAAATTAAATTGAAAGTCGGCCATATGAGTACATTTTTATCATTTTTTCGAACTCGTTAAAACTTACGAAAAAGTGAAACCTTAGAGTCATCTTTTAAGCCCTTTTCTGACTCCTAAAAAATGAAAAGATTGCCGAGCGTTTCTTTTACACTCGTTAAAACGGAATTAAAAGACGGTCCCCTTATAGCTCTTTTCTGATCGTAAAATCAGGAAAAGATTGCCGTGTTTTTGTCGTTTCAAACTCGATACGGAAATAAAACGACGTGTCCTTGATCGCTTTTTACTTTTCAGGTCATTGACACTAACTATGAAAGTACTCCTTGGTCGCAAGATCAAGCGGTTCCCCCAGGTATTATTTTATGCTTTTTCGGGCTTGAGGGACACAAATTTACGAAAAAGTTCAACTTGGAGTTTCCTTAAGTTTTTCAGACTCTCTAAAATTGAAAAACGCCGAGTTTCTCCTATACTGGGCTCGTTAAACTTTTACAGTAAAGGACCTGTTCAATTACAAACGGGAACGAACCACTCCTTCCTAGGGTTCGAATTTAAACTAGGTTGGACTCGTCCGAAGGATGAGCTTATAACCAAGCATATGTTATCCTCCTCAAGCTTGTTAAAAATAAAGAGGTACTTGCCAGAAATGGTGGGGGAAAAGAGAGAAGAATGAACCTGTTTGTTACCTTTTGTCTCAAAAGAAACTTTATTACCACTCTTGAACATGACACTTTTCATTCACCTGGGTTGGGAAATCTTTTACCTCACAGTCAATCAAACCACTTTGAAAGTCTTTAACCGGGTTCCAGGGATTAACTTTGAGTTATTCGTCACCAAGCCATCTGTCGTGTCGTTATGTGTTCAAGAGGTCTGCAAGCAAAACTTTCATCTGCAAAATACTTGTCATCCATTTGACCATCCCTGAGTCAGTCCTTACAGCAACATTTCTTCAACTTGAACAATGATTTCGTGTTGCAGGCTTGCCTGCAACGGGTCACTTTCTATCGACATCGACACATTATCTAGAAAGATGACTTAGGAATCGACAGTACCTTGAAGTCTGCATGCATCAATGGCAGGTTTCTCGCCTTTGACGTCAGTTTACATCATTGACTTTCGATCAAAGGATTCCATGAAGTGTTCGACATCAGAACATCTATTCACATTTCACGGGTTGTGCTTGGTACTTTGAGAACCATTGACATTACTGGTGGTCTCTCTCACGCTTGTTAACAGTTCACATCATCGACTGGTAATCAAGTGGTTTCTAACATGTTCGACATCAAATCATTTAATCACATGTTTAGAATCGTACCAATTCGGGAAGTAGAAGTGAAGACCCTGGATCTAGTTTCCACCATCCAGGCTGCGAGGAGTTTTGTATTCATTGTCTATGTAGACTAATCATAAACAGATGGCTGCGCCCATACTGTGTCTACAAAAGTCTATAAAAATGATGTACTGCAAGATCATTCCTGTATCAGAATATTTAGTCCATTAGTTAAAGTTTTGAATCTGAGTATGGGAATGCCTACCTCAGTGATGATATAATCTTATACATGTATTTTGTGTTGAAAATTGCAGGTTCTAACCAGGTCATCCACAAGTCAATCCTTGAAATGATAAAGCGCTTCACCCTTCCTAGAATTATAAAATACCAATCTATTCCAGGCTTCGCACTTTAGGGGGCAATCTGTTACACTAAAAAATGTCACCTTGACGACTTACAGTTAGTATGGCTCAAAATCAACAGTCATGCTACCCTCTTAGGCAAGTCTATGCCTCTGTTATCCATCTCAAACTCAAAGAAGAGAGAAAGTCTTGTAAAAACTATGTTTATCTCTAGGGTCGCAGGTTCTCTCTAGCCTTACCTGCGGGGACGCAGGCAATGTTCACAAAAACTGCGTCCATGGACGCTCTGTATGTTAAAGGACAGGTGCGTCCTCCTGTAAAAGGCAAAGTGCGCAAGTTTTATCTTGAGAAAGTTACTTGTGGTTACTTCTAGAACATTCTAGAGGTCGGTTTGATGAAATGGATGCGCCTCCAGTTGGTTCATGTATCTCTATTAAGGGGGAACTTATCCCATCAATAAGGGAGCTATCCCACCCATAGAGGGGGATGATCCCATTGATAGTGGACCTGAATAACCTCTTTACAGCACTATAAATAAAGGCATTGAGCCAGAAGGAGGAGAGGTTGGAGCTATACATTTTCTTTGGGTAAATGCTGCAGGATTTAGGTCTTCCATTAGAACCTTTGTGAGGAGAGATTGTCTTTACATGATTCTACTTGGAAGTGGGTGAGCTTTGTCAAAGTAGAGGAAGACACTTGATGGACCCTGGGAGGAACTTGCACAACACCAAGGCCAGGTTGTAAGAGTTTCTTTGTTTCGTTATTAATACAAACTGGTTTATTTTTCTCAATAGCTTATGTTAATGAGTTATTTCATGTGTTCCTTGGTCTGCATGTTGAATCTATGTTTTATTATATGAAATACAAGTGCTCGGTAATTGTTTGATTGTTTGTGGTTGCAGGAATTGACTTGAAGGAGGAGCTCATCCGAATTGGCAAGAACGAACTACAACAATAGCGTTTTGGAATAAGGTAAGCCTAAACACTTGTACTTTTCATGTTATAAAAGGTAGATTTAGAGAAAGATCATTCCATTTTGTCTTGTTTGTCGCTAGTGAGTTTATACTCCTAGGGAGGTCAGTTGTGTCAGCCCAAATGACTTTTTCCGCCACGACAATAGGAGAATTCATATTATGGTAGAAAATATACAGTAAGATGTACGAGATTGCAAGCAAAGTTTCTCTAATCAAACTCTAGAACAAGCTTGCCAAAGTAGAGTGCACAAGATGAAGTTCCAAGAATTTTTATGATCTGGTATAGCCTAAGTCACATGACATGAGGACATGGGACATAGAGGACACGTAAATACGAGTATTAATGTTTTTCAATGGTAAATTTTTGGGCATTGGGGTCGGCTCCGGAAATATAATTCATCCCGCTCTCCAGCTAGTAAGCGAGAATGAGAGTGCTGGTATCTTGCCAGCCCCACACTAATATCCACAAACAACAACGAGCTCACACGTACATACCCTACCCCCCTCCGGATTTTAACATGTGACCTCCATGGAGAAAAACCATGTTCTTAACTGTTAGGCCCACTTAGGTGTACACACGTCATTAATGTTGTTAACACATATTTATAGTTAGGTCATGTTTTAAATTAAGAAGATGGTTGTACAAGGACTGAAGTACGAGCATTGTCTCCCTTTATGCATTGACATTTACCATTAAATGTTTCACACAGTAATCCCTCATTTTTGGCTTGTATCAATGCATCATTTCTATACCATAAGTCACAGGACACAGCCCTTAAGGGTCCCGTGTCTCGTATCTTGCATGTTGGACACGACACAACCCATAAAATATGTCCGGCATGTTTTTCAATGTGTCCTGAAATCAGGACACGTGTTTGGACCGTGTTTCTGTTAATTTCATGTCTATTCATGACAGGGATACTGTTGAGCGTGAGATTATCATCAACTCGTAGGCGGACAGAGGGATTTGTGGGCAGATTTTCACACAGTAAAACATATCTGGACACTACATACTTAATCGTGGCCCGTGGGTTCACATTGGCATCTGGCAGTGACAGCTTGTAGTGCAACAGCCTACAAGGAGATTGCTCAAACAGGGAAAATAATAGTTTAATAAATTATAGCAGCAACCTTCAAGTGATTGGTGGCTCCAAACTTTTGGCTGCTCGACACCCATATTTTCCATAAACGGTGGCATCTATAATGATGGATCAACTCCCCCTGAGCGTATGTTGCTTGGAATATGGACATGAACCATAAATTTGCCCCCTTTAAAATTTTGATAGCTCCGAGTATGAGTTTAAGTTATAGCAGCCATTAAGATTTGTTTTTATGATTGAAAGGATAATCATGATACATTTTAATTTTACACAAATGTATGCATAAAAAATTAAAAATATACACATATGTATGTATGGCATAGCCACATACATAAGATTCAAGATATCATCATGATTGATATCTATAGATGTTCTAATTTCTAAAAAATATGGATTAGGGACTATATTTTAGTGTTATATATATATATATATATATACAAAACGTGTCCCTTGTGTCCTATTTCTAGGGCCGCCATGTCTCTTGTCAAATGCTCGTATTTATGTGTCCTCTATGTCCCATCTCCTCATGTCATGTGACTTAGGCTATACCAGATCATAAAAATTCTTGGAACTTCATCTTGTGCACTCTACTTTGGCAAGCTTGTTCTAGAGTTTGATCAGAGAAACTTTGCTTGCAATCTCGTATATCTTATTGTATATTTTCTACCATAATTCGAATTCTCCTATTCAAAACTCAACGCCTCTAGGTTCCGAAGGAAAGATTGTGACACAATAAACATAGGAGTTAGATCTCACACTCTTGCTCTAATTGTTAAGGTAGGTAAAAGAAAGGCTCTGTTGATGTCATGATGGCTGTTTATGTACTCTACAAAGGGAAGGCAATGGCCTTCTTTCCAGTAGCAGTAAGTATCAGTTTTCCTAAAAAAACAAAATCCTGCGAAAAGTCATCTCAAGTACCGACCTAATTCAACAACAACAGATTAGTGCCTAATTCTACCAATGGGATCATGGTTCAGGATTCAACAGTGAAGATAGTGGCTTGTCATGCAATCCACCAAGGGTCAATTCCAACAGAGGCATGAATAAGTGGTTGGGATAGGGTTTAAGTGCAAGTCCTAGATGATTTTAGGAAAATAGTAACTGTTAGGGAAGAGTATTGCTTGTGATACACTAGTGAATAGTTGTTTGCTCTTTGAGGACCTGCCCATGCAAACTGGTCAGTTGTTGTCACTGAGGTATTCAGACCAATTGTAATACTTGGAGTTTAAGAAAGTACTTTCAAAATAAACAAAAACGGTGTAGTTCATGTACAAATCTAAAGGTTAAGTGGATAAAAGAGCTTAACAGAGAGAACAAAGTCGAAATCATTATCCACGCCATCCTCTCGGCATGCTTTATCCCAAGGACAAAAATCACATCACCATGCTACCAATCTGATATCGTATGATCTGGTGCAAGTACAATCTTTAGGTGTATTCTAATAGTCAAATTTTGCGAGAAGGTGCCTGAATAAATGAAATTACAATTACCAAAAGAACATGACGGCGTATAATCAGGGAGACTGGAAACCCACCTGCATTTTATAGTTATCTACAAAATCATAAAATTTTAACATTAATGCTCATTTGTATGCTAACTGCACTTATGTTTTCTTGACTGTGTTTCCACCTCATTATAAAAACGAAATGACCTTTGAAAGCATTCTAGGCCACTGCAGTCTATTTTGAATTCCACTAAATGCAAGCTCAAAATCAATAAGATCTAAAAGCCGTGAAAAAAGGGACTATGGTTGTAAAATACAAAGAATACAAACGAATCCATGCAAATAACATCCGTAGTTAATCCACCCTAGCTACCAACAATTTGTATAAGATCAAAAGAGCATATCTATATCCATGTGAAACCCTAAGTAAAAATGAAGATAGATACGAAAAGCTTACTAGTCCTGTAAAACACGGCTAGAGACAGAAGCGAATAGTTGCAAGGAGAAAAGTATATAACTTGAACGGAAAAATCCTATGGGCATCAATAGAAAAGGTCGATAAATATAAACATCCTCAGAAGCGAATAGCTCACAGGAATTACCTATATCGAAACGTCACATACATGTCACATAAATGTGTTAGATTCTCTTCGACTCCTAAGTTAACATTGTGATTAAGGTTAAGTTTACATTTAGTACTCCATATAGGAAAAATTTAATATAAACACTATGTTTATAATATTATTAACATTTTTTTCATCTAAAATAAAGTCTATATTTTCATAATCATCATCATCATATTTTTGTAGTGAAAAACATACATTGTGCTAGCTTCAAAAACATGATTCAATCTTCATGTATGAAATAAGTCTATAAGTTGATAACCAATTATAACCAAAAGGATATCTTATTACATTTTGGACGGAATGATGTGAGGGGATTGTTTACATATATAGTTACAAATATTATAGCAATAAGTAAGACAAAAAAAACTAGATATGGTGCGCGACAACCTCTATATTTTCGCAATAAAGCGTTCCCCTCTCAAATCAAATCAACCCTCTCGTCTTCCCTCTTTTATTATGATCCAACCCTCTTGACTTACCTGTTTTATTATGATCCGTCTGATATAATGTTAGACGATTAAACTATTTACCAAGGTTGATTAAAAATCTAGTTATAACTGAAACTATATGCATCTTGAAACCATATGAATAGCAAGAAGGTCCGCGGCCAACCCAACTCTTTCCCTGCAATTCGATGCCCGTCCTCCAAAACCCAACGCTTTCCCTGCAATTCGATTTAGTGAAGGTGTTTTTTCTCACGGTTGTCTGGTAACTTATTTGAGACCATTTCGCTCAGGGTTTATATGTCTTTATTTTTCATTCTTTTATATTTAGATTCAAACCCTCATTAACAGGTTATAGTTGCAGGAGCATTCTTGGCCTCGTCTCCAACGGGTTACACTACTACTCGAAATCCAACTGGTTGCACTACTACTCGAAATCCATACACAAGTATCCACTCTCCATCTAGTCGATTAGGGTTTTCACTGTTGCCATTTTATTATTTTATTTTCGTAAGCATACTACTCATTTATGGAGTTTTTGTTCCCAGGTTCATGTTTCCCAGTGGGTTTCTTCCTGAGCGAATTATATATACTAGTTGGTTTCGGTTTTTTGTTCTTACTGTTCGCCGAATACTTGTCTTTAGGTCTTCATTGTTTATATACAGGTTGTCATTTTAATTCACTCTTGGCATTGTAGTGCTACAGGAACCTCATCAGGTTCAATCCTCGTCCACTCTTGCTCGGATTGAATTTCAGGAAATTGACCTTCGCCTTCCCTTTTGGTTTCAAGTGTAGTTCTTTATTAGCTACCATCCTCAGCACAAGCATAAGCCCCTGTAACAATATTCAAAATGTGGCTAGAGTTGCTTTACAGTATATGTAGATGAGGGTATGCCCCCTTTGTCTGCTATGGCGGAGAGTTGGGCTCTTGCTATGAGTACATCTTTTCTTGCCAGACATACATTTTTGCATACCAGATAGCAATTAACATGGTATTTTTTTTTAACTTGGATACATACATTTTTGCATACCAGATAGCAATTAACATGGTATTTTTTTTTTTAACTTGGATTACTGGGATTGTAGTTGAATAGATTTTCTTCAAGTTTGTTGTACGGACTGCTATTTTACCAACTTGTCTGATTTTGTTTGCATTTTATTTTTTATTTTTACTTTTTACTTCATTTTCATTTATTTGTGTTACCATAATTGACTTAGTCTTCGAAATCCCTGTCCTCATTATGAGCTTCTTGCATAGCTTACTTTTGAAGGGAATTTCCAAATGCAATGTTATGTTTGCAAAATAACTACGGTTTCAAGATGGCCAAATTTTCCTTATGGCATGTTGCTAATTTTTATTCAATTTTGTGTCCAATTTGATGTCTCACTTGAATTTGGAGTCTTTTATTCTATTCATAAGGTATCTCTTCATCATTTTGATCTGATCTGGTTAGTTTTATAATACCCAGCAGCTAATTTGAACAGTATTTTTTATTAGCTAGCATCCTGGGCACAAGCATAAGCCCCTGTAGCAATATTGAAAATGTGGCTAGAGTTGCTTTACAGTATATGTAGATGAGGGTATGCCCCCTTTGTCTGCTATGGCGGAGAGTTGGGCTCTTGCTATGAGTACCTCATAAAACTCAGCCTCATATGTTAGTTGCAACGTCTTCTTTGGGGACAAGAACACAGGTCCTTGAGCTGCAGTCATGGTTTTAATACCAATCCAGCTTTTGACTTCTTCCTTGCTTGGTAGCAATTTACAGAAAACTCTGTACCCCAACATCCAGTATGTTCGAAACCTGTTTGGATCAGACACTGATGTATCCAGGGTTTTCAAATGGGCATCTCTGAAATTTTGGAAAAGAAATTGAAGCATTTGGCAAGTTTTGGCCTCCCAGAAGATGATGTCAAAGAGCTTGCTAGGAGGAACCCAATCATACTGGCTCTTTAAATGGATAAAGTGCAGAAAATCATGGACTATTTCGTACATACTGCAGGGCTTCCTGCAAAGTTTCTTTTAACACATTCTAAGCTCATGTTGTGTAGTTTGGAGTTTAGAATCAAGCCTCGTCACAGAGTTTTGAAATCTATTAGTGCAATGCAACCCTCGAAGCGTCTACCATGGAGAAAGCTGAAAGCACTTGGCACTAATAGTTTACAATCTTTGGTAGGGAACCAAAGACTACCCAGTCAACTTTTAGACAACTTATTGTTCGGTGTGATGCAATTGCAATGGATTTTGTGGTTCGCCCTCCATCAAAGATTGACCCAGATGAAATTAGAGCTCGTGCCAAACAACTGAAGCAAGATGAGAGGCTATGCTTATGGAGTTGCTAAATATAAACTTTTTAAATTTATATTTGTGTCTCTATGCAAAACTGGCTCACCATTTGCTAGTTCTTCTTTATATAACTTTTACCCAAATGTTAACTATTTAACTAACAACCAACCATATTTTGTTCAAAGCCTATCTTAACTCAAGTGACAAAAAGATAATTAAATGACATGTCAACTAAAACTGCAATAGCCCAATTTTCAGCGAGCACTATGACCTTTGCTTCAGGTTTAAGTTTCCCAACATGTAACCAACTAATAACATTCATATTTAATAGAATATCTAATAACCCTTACAATTTGCAACTAACATTATGGTGTCTACTCAGCAATTAGGGTGCCCGACATATATAGATTTCTGGATTACCAAGATTACCAAAACTATAGTTAAATTCTCGTTGATGATATCTGAAAGCTTGTGGTAGTGTAATGTTTTTCCACCATGCCTAGAAGACAATTTTACTTAACTGTTTCTTCCCCATGATGGTCTAACTGGACCGTAATCCTTTTGCATCTTTGATTTTTAGTCGTTGCAACTTCCCTCCCAACACTGCACATTTGTCTTGCATTGATTCAAGCTGCAATGTTCTTTGACCTTTCATCAGCAATTATAAGGCCAGACGTCTAGGGCCTCTTCTCAGCAATTAGCGTACTAGACAGACATTTTTGCATACCAGATAGCAATTACCATGGTATTGTTTTTTTTACTTGGATTGCTGGTATTGTAGTTGAATAGATTTTCTTCTTGTTTGTTGTACGAACTACTATTTTACCAACTTGTCTGATTTTGTTTGTGTTATATTTTTTATTTTTACTTTTTACTTCATTTTAATTTATTTGTGTTACCATCATTGACTTAGCATTCGGAATCCCTGTCCTCATTATGAGTTTGCTACATAGCTTACCTTTGAAGGGATTTCCAAATGCAATGTTATGTTTGAAAAATAACTATGGTTTCAAGGTGGCCAAATTTTCCTTATGACATGTTGCTAATTTTTATTCAATTTTGTGTCCAATTTGATGTCTCACTTGAATTTGGATTCTTTTATTCTATTCATAAAGTATCTCTTCATCAGTTTGATTTGATATTGTAAACTATTTAACTAACAACCAACCATATTTTGTTCAAAGCCTATCTTTTTTTTTTTTCTAAATAAAATTGATCTATTAATAAAAACATAATGTACAAAGAGGCACAGGCCTATGCGGTACTGGGTCAGTTATATGACCATTTTAAACATCAAGCCTTGAAATTGCGATTGCCCCAGTTGGGAAACCAGTGAGAGAATGAGGTAACGAAAGCTCATTTTGCCCTCGCAGGGGCTACAGTTCTTAAAATAAATTTTTTTAACCAAAACACTGTGAATTTCAGTGATACATCCATAGTGAAACCCATTGTTTAGCTCAAAATTCTCCACAATGAAACAGCTCATGAGAATCAATGCTCGTAACCCGAGCTGGAAGCGAAATTCAAAATTAACCATGATAAAAAGGAAAATATGCAAACTAAACTCAGGGCCCGACACGTGACCTGGCATGCAACAACAAGGTGGCTTTTGTTGGTGGTTCCTCCATGATCGGACACCAGCTGTATTCTTCTGAGCCAGTATCCGTTGCATGCCCGCCACTTGCAGTGTCCTCCGTTTGAATTCCTTTGTCCTTGCGGGTGGCTTTGCCTCCCAGAGTCTGCTGTCGGCTGCTGGACGAGTTGTCCCTGTCTCTCGGCGGGTGGCTGGAGCTCGGCTCCCCTTGAAAGATACCGAGCTTTGGTGGATCCTTGTTTGGTTCTGGGCTGAGCTTTGGTTCGGGGCAGGAGTCAGTGACCTCTCTGAAATCCACCGTGACGGTGGCAATGATGAGCGGCCTGTCCATGGAGCAGCGGAACTGGAATTGCGCTTGTTGGGAGGAAGCAGTGTGCTGGACGAATCCCCCTGAGCGCTGAACCTCGTTGGTGCCCAGTCTGCCGTGGTTGCGGTTGTTGCGGGTGTCCGCCAAGGAAGCGGGAATGGGAGGGGCTTGGGGGAGGGGATGCAGACGGGGATGTGGCGACAGAAGGGGGCAGAGATGAAGGGTGAGTTGCGCCGCCCCGACACCTTGCCTGCTCCTCATTCTATGGCGTTGGCGCATGATTCTTCGTCTAGAAAGCTGCAGTGGGCGATGAATTACAGGGTAAGAACGACAGAGGGGCTGTTGTAAGGTGCAGGGGAATTCAAATCCGGACCAGAGGAAGGGGTCGAGAGCGCAGAATGCAGGTGGCAGAGAGAGGACTGAGAAAAATGGTGACCATTGCCCAGGTCGACGCAGCAGAGGAGTCGGCAACGTCTTCCCGTAGCAGTGCGAAGGCTCGGTTCTACTGCAGAGGGATGGCAAGAACAACTGAGAGGCCGAATGGGTGAATGCAGGGGGCTTTGCTCCATAATTCGGAATTTGCAGAGAATTTCTCAATTTTCCAATTTGATTAATGGCGCCGGCCAAGGAGCCAAGACTTGCCTTAATTTCCCACAGGGGAAGGCGCAGGTTGCCATGCTGATTAGCCACCTGCTTCCGGCGGCCCATGCGCATTAAAGACTTATCTAACACCCGCATCCGGGGTTCAAAGCCTATCTTAACTCAAGTGACAAAAAGATAATTAAATGACATGTCAACTAAAACTGCAATAGCCCAATGTAACTATTTAACTAACAACCAACCATATTTTGTTCAAAGCCTATCTTAACTCAATTGAAAAAAAGATAATGAAATGACATGTCAACTAAAACTGCAATAGCCCAATTTTCAGCGAGCACTATGACCTTTGCTTCAGGTTTAAGTTTCCCAACATGTAACCAACTAATAACATTCATATTTAATAGAATATCTAATAAGCCTTACAATTTGCAACTAACATTATGGTGTCTACTCAACAATTAGGGTGCCCAACATATATAGATTTCTGGATTACCAAGACTGTAGTTAAATTCTCGTTGATAATATCTGAAAGCTTGTGGTAGTGTAATGTTTTTCCACCATGCCTAGAAGACAATTTTACTTAACTGTTTCTTCCCCATGATGGTCTAACTGGACCGTAATCCTTTTGCATCTTTGATTTTTAGTCGTTGCAACTTCCCTCCCAACACTGCACATTTGTCTTGCATTGATTCAAGCTGCAATGTTCTTTGACCTTTCCTCAGCAATTATAAGGCCAGACGTCTAGGGCCTCTTCTCAGCAATTAGTGTACCAGACAGACATCTTTTCTTGCCAGACAGACATTTTTGCATACCAGATAGCAATTACCATAGCATTGTTTTTTTTACTTGGATTACTGGGATTGTAGTTGAATAGATTTTCTTCAAGTTTGTTGTACGAACTACTATTTTACCAACTTGTCTGATTTTGTTTGCATTATATTTTTTATTTTTACTTTTTACTTCATTTTAATTTATTTGTGTTACCATCATTGACTTAGTCTTCGGAATCCCTGTCCTCATTATGAGCTTGCTGCATAGCTTACTTTTGAAGGGAATTTCCAAATGCAATGTTATGTTTGAAAAATAACTACAGTTTCAAGGTGGCCAAATTTTCCTTATGACATGTTGCTAATTTTTATTCAATTTTGTGTCCAATTTGATGTCTCACTTGAATTTGGATTCTTTTATTCTATTCCTAAGGTATCTCTTCATCAGTTTGATCTGATATTGTTAGTTTTATAATAGCCATCAACTAATTTGAACAATATTTTAGATGCAAGAACTAGAAACTGAACTAGATACAGCGGTCAAGCTTTAAGATTTTGATCAAAACAAGATTCAAGCAATCCTGCTATCAAATTTTTTTGTAAAAATAATAGCCAGATTCTAGCGATTTTTGACCTTCCTGGCAAATTTGACGTCTCTGTAAACAATGCCCCCAGTAATTAATTATAAAGCACAAGGAAAAATTCCCTTCTTCCTGTTCATTCCTCAACACAATATCCTGCACACCTTAGACCAATTTGGCCTCTCTTTTGCGCAACTGTACCAACTATACAGGTTGAACTGCCTCCTTGCGCAAGGTATCTCTGCCTCCTTAAGTGATGCGCTCTCCTGACCTCAAACGCTGATATGGAACTATTTTATTGAGCTTAAAAACACACAAATTATATCTAGTGAATAATCACATGTATCACCAAGTCTGCGCCCTTCTCTATATAGAATCCAACTGCTCTTCAATTCAAGTGAACTAGCTCCTTAAACCCAAGTCAAACTATTTCACCGAACTCAAGTCTAACTAGCATCTTGAACTCAAGCGAATGGGCCTCTTGAACTCGAGTCAAACTACCTAACTGAACTAAAGTCGAATTGAGATAAAATCTCAATGCATGCTGAGTTTGATTTGCTGTTTTTAACTAAAGTAAAATCAGAGAATTTTCCTAAATCAACTCTCAATGCATGCTGAGTTTGATTTGCTGTTTTTAACTAAAGTAAAATTAGAGAATTTTTCTAAGTCAACTCTAAGAGAAAGTAAGACTGCACCTTCTAACTAGCATCTTGAACTCAAGCGAATTGGCCTCTTGAACTCGAGTCAAACTATCTAACTGAACTAAAGTCGAACTGAGATAAAATCTCAATGCATGCTGAGTTTGATTTGCTGTTTTTAACTAAAGTAAAATTAGAGAATTTTCCTAAGTCAACTCTCAATGCATGCTGTGTTTGATTTGCTGTTTTTAACTAAAGTAAAATTAGAGAATTTTCCTAAGTCAACTCTAAGAGAAAGTAAGACTGCGCCTTACCTTCATATGCCGGTTCTTCTACCAAATTTATTTCACTTCTAAATTTAGAAGAACCTTTCCTCCTCTAACTTCAATTAACAATTTTCTCTTCTACTTCTACTTGGGATATTTCTGCTTATTTTCAGGCCTTTACAAAGGCAAAGTCCTTAAATTAATGCCACCATTTCTGTTGCATTGTGGGTTGTAAAGTGCAGAAAATCATGGACTATTTTGTTCAAAGTTTCTTTTAACACATTCTAATCTCATGTTGTGTAGTTTAGAGTTTAGAATCAAGCCTCGTCACAAAGTTTTGAAATCTATTAGTGCAATGCAACCCTCGAAGCGTCTACCATGGAGAAAGTTGAAAGCACTTGGCACTAATAGTTACAATCTTTGGTAGGGAACCAAAGACTGCTCAGTCAGCTTTTATACAACTTATTGGTGGTTCTCTCAAATGTATTTTAAATATCATCCTATGAATTTGTCACCAATTGAAATGTAATAGTGACTGCATGACATTTAATTAGTGTGGTTGATTCAGGGTTGGTGGAAAACATAACCAACATAGCCAGAAAAGGCAGTTCTCTCAAATGTACTTTAAATATCACCCTATGAAGTTGTCACCAATTAAAATATAATACTGACTACATGACTTTTAATTACTGTGGTTGATGCAGGGTAAGTTACTTTACCAATCGACTCTTCAACTGGATGAGAGTCAATGTTAATCAGAGATGTCAACATTCTTATCATGGATGCCAAAGCTGATATCAACTCTCCACGAAGTTGTTCATTTCTAGTCCTAGGTAGGCACCAAGGTAAACTAGACTATGAAAACCACGCCTATGGGGCCATCCATCACTAGTGGAGAGTCTTACCCACACCTAGAAATTTCTCTCCCTATGGTAAATATGCCCTGCAAAATGCCTCTATGGTTGATCCACCCTTGCAAATCGCACTTATTTTCATCTAAGGGCAAATCATATTGCCTTGGTTGTACAGTGGACATATTTGGTTTTTCTATGAGAGCCATGCGTGTTTTCTTCTATTTGTCCTAATTATACAAAAACCCATGTTTTGAGCTACAAATTTTACAACAAATTTGGATTTAGTGCGATTAAAAACAATCGATGGGAAAAATGATCATATTGTCGAGTCATCAATGTCTATAATTGTCAAAATTGAAGATATATGCTTGGAATATCCCCAAAATTTACCATAAAATCTTTGAAATATGCACGTCAAGGAGCTTCCCTGTCACTAGTTATTTTGAGTGGAGCTTCAACCAATCTTGCACCCTTGCAAGGAATGTTCAGTTCGATTTTGGATGAAAGTAGTCATGTTATTCTAGAGAAGCATGTTGTGGATATTGCTAAAGCAAAAATTACAATGGTTGGATTACAAGATGTTTCAAAACCTTGAATTTTACCTTTGCGATGTCTTTAGTTTTGTAATGTCGTCTAAAAGTATAATGAAGGAAAGTATCCCTCATTCTTCTTTTATTGGGCACTCCACAGATCAACATGGATTAGAAGCCACCTCTTAAACAACAGTCTACTGAATTAATATTGAATGTGCAGGAAAGAGCAATTGATGCTTGTAGACATGCTATGCAGATAGCGAAAATGAGCATGGAAACAAACATTGGAGATAATGACAAATCTGGTCGATTGGTAGAGTAACCTGTAATGCTTGAAAAATCAGCTCAGCTTACTTCGGAGGCCACCTATTATCGGAATCTTAATGACTTAGCATTTGTTATGTAAAAATATAAACGATATTTTTTAGATACATTGCAAGTTGCAGCAACATTAATGGCTTTCGATCTCAAATTCTCTATCTACTATTGCTTGGCAGCAATCTAGAGAAAACTTTGTACCCCAACATCCAGTATGTTCGAAACCTGTTTGGATCAGACACCTGATGTATCCAGGGTAATGTTAGTGTGTTCTCTTTATTTTCTATTTTTGAAAGGCATTTTGTTTATTCATTTTTTTCTTCAATGATTCTTTGTATGTCACAATTCTTCTCAAGTTTATGCCTTACGGTGTTTCTTTTGCAACATCTGGTGCAATTGCTAGTATTATTCATGTACTCTTGGTATTCTTTCATTTGTGAAATGAGTTTGAGAGCTCATTTGCTAGGGTATTGAATTCACGATATATATGGTTGCAAGAGAATCAATACAACCTATTTAAACATGTTTGATACTATGTAAAATGGGAGCCAAATGAGGGGCCACTATGTCCACGGTTGCAAACCCCATTCACAAAAAGTTTTGAAACCCCAAAAATTTGTAGGCGCTTGACATATTTCTCGTTGGCCACATAGCCCACTCCCTCCATGAGTTCTCTCACCTACAACCCTTTTTCCGATATATCGTGTTGCTATGTAAAGTCAACTAGTTTGCTTCTGTTGATGAAATTACTCCCTGTCCATTACATATTGAACATTGGTTGGTTGGTTTTAATCTCCCGCACAGATTGCCTCCACACCATAACTTGTGGATATCCATTAACCGTACATTCAAAGCCTGTACCTCAAGATCGAGTTTCATTCCTCCAGTTAACGCTTTAACAAACACTGGAAGTTGGATTCCCATAAGTGGTTTTGGCTCATTAGCCCAACGGGTCTTTCATTTCCTAACAGACCCGACGCTATCCTGCATTTCACCCTCGCCTTCCGTTTGAGGACCTGAATGGGATCGTCGCTTCCTGACGCTGCTCACTTCTGCAGAACAAGCGCCCTACGTTTCCGCTTGGCTCGAACCCTCCGCCCGATCTTCCACCTTCATCGTTGTAGTCTCTGACAAAGCCAGATTCAAACTCTCATCCTTGCCATCGTCATTTCTGCTTCTTGTACTCACAAAGCCAGTTTCCACTTCCTTGACTATAGTAGATTTATTATCCCTGCCATTGGGTTGCGATTGAAGAGGGCCTTCTGGATTGTGTGCAACATCCTATTTCTGCGTCTAGGCTCGTTGGAGAAGAGGAGAATTTCACCATGCCTGCCACCTGTGAATAATCTATGTAATAAATCTTGAGTTGCAAGGTATGAAGAAAATATTAATGCTCCCACCGACCTAGATGCTAATTTTCCGGAAGCCATAGTTGTTTTGGCGATTAACGCCCTCATTGAATGTGCATTCACCCATATTAAATCACAGTTATACAAACACTGTCATACTGACTTCATACCTGTTTCTCCGTCGGTTTCTATGTTGTGTTACATGCTCAGCCACCCATATTACATTGCAGGTTGCAGGTTACACAGTGTTGCATGATGTATACTGCATTGTTTGTTTTTGTTATATTAAGCTCCCACATACCATAACTCCAAAATCTATCTGCCCATATGCTTTAATACCATATGCGTTAATACGCCAAACACTGCCCACATGTTGAACGCGGATCCATACTCCACACTGCAAGCACTGCAAAGCATCAATTCCCACATACTACTGTTGCATCGAACTCTAAACCTTCTTTGCCTCAGTGCCCTATGGGAATCGAGCTCATCTTCTGAGCCATATAGGCTTTTAAATGACTTGTTCCATGTTATAATGAGTATTACCTATTTTGAATGATTAATTGTACCTTTATTCTCTGCAAAATTTGAGTGATAATGCAAGTGATTGGCTTCCAACATCTTTGAGACCTCATAATTGCTCTCGCACGTCGAAAGGAAGTGATCATCAAGTTCCGCTAAGACCTTCAAGAGTTCCTTTCCCCCTCTGGTAGTTGGATTTCTAAAAAAAAGAGGCTTGTGGGAGAAGGCAAGAAACAAAGTTAGAGACACTGCACACATAAATAACATTGTGAAGGAAATTGAAGGGAGCATTATAAGAGCTTGGCATTGCTGCCTCACGCGTTCGAGCTTGGCCTTGCAGTGCATAATATCATAGTTGATTGCAGTAGCAAAGTTTTGGTCCTCAGAGTTGGTGTCTTTGGTCATGCTTCCAAGGAAATATACAGCTATTAAATAACCTGGAACTGCCTAGGGTATTGGTGCATTGGCATGAGCATTTTAATGTTGAGCATTGAGCATTGCATAAGGAAATCTCCTTGGTGTTGTATTATTCAAAATTGAGTAGGGGCGGTTGAAATTCCACGGCTTGGAATTGTTGTATGCTGCTTTGAATACGTTGAAGGCTTGCATATTCTATTGTGGTTTTGAGCTGATTATATATATCTGCGACTTGGTTTATTTATATATGGCTTGAGATCAAGAATCTGTATTTGTGAAATTCACCTTATTTTTTCAATGAAAATGGCCAGAATCAATGAAGTATTAGAGTTCCTCAAAACTCTGATATTGTCTACTACTCATGATACATTAAAAGTCAGCAAAGTTTCTCTCACAGACATTCAGGTCTGTCTACAAAATGCACAAGAGAAAATTGACTTTTTGCAGCTTGAATCTCAGCTACAGCGAGTAGAATTACAACAATGGAGTCGTCATTCTGAACCTATTTCTGTTCATAACAATGAATCAGACTCCCATAAAACAACAAGTCAATATTGTTGAAGTTCATTTAGGTTTAGTACCCAATGAAGTAGCAGTTGTACAGGGAGATGCAGAAGTTCAGTTTGCACTTCCCAAGCCCATCATTAGACCTTGGGAAGAGCTTGTCCACAACAAGCACAGAACTGGTCTTGGATATGACAAGGACGTGTCCTTTCATATTCCAGATTACTCAAAGCCCATTCAGTTTCAGAGTGTTGGATTCCTTCATGACAGTTCAACTTTAGTTGTTCCAGATTTTGCTCCTCTTCCATAGCAACAACAACAGATTGTGAAATGCCAACACTGTGACCGAGTTGGCCATCTGAAAGATCACTGTTTTGATCTTCATCCACGTAAGCACTGTCATAAAACTAGTCATTCTTCAAACAGAGGCTTTAGAAACAAACCTCCCGCAAGAACAAAGATTCATCTTGGATGGATTGCTTCTTGGCAATGGGCATCAACAACCAAGAAGATATTCCAGTGATATGTCAGAACTTGTTCTAGAGTATTGAAAAGTCTTGCAGTTGAGTTTTCTCCATCATCTCACCTTGTATCCGCTAGGGGGGGGAATGATGGTCATTTACAAGCTTCAAAGCCACATCAAGTGAGCCTGCACCATAACCTACCACACCAGATTCAGAGTTGTAGCCAAAGACAAATATGCCCTTGAGCATGCCTTCAGTCGGTGATACCTCTTCAAAGAATTGGGGACACTTCTTCTAGCAAAGACTTCAACTTCTTGCTAGTTTCGGAAGAGTTCCAAGAATTGCATTAAGCATTTCAGAGTTGTTGGTGATTCTTAAACCATCACAGGTTGAGATCTCCCTTTTCAGGTTGAGGTTCTCCCTTTTATGCGGGGTGAGACCTCTCTTTCATGGTTGAAGGTTTCCCTCTTCAAAACATCAAGAGCACTTCCTCTAGCAGAAGACTTGAGCTTCACGCCAGACTTGGAAGAGTTCTGGGAACTGCACTAAGTGTTCCAGTGTTGGTGGTCATCTTTAAACCACCGCCCTTTATACCAACATTTCAGAGAGCACATTCAGCCTAGTGCTGCCATGCTTTTTTGCACATTTTGTATTACAGCGCTCTTCTTGGACTCATACATAACCCTTCGGATTAAGGGGGGGAATGTTGGACACCTAATCCTCTAAGGGTTGGTGTGGAAGCCGAATAGACTAAGGAAGTCCAAGAGACCTTGGGATGTGGAACCCAACGATCACACAAATGTACTATAAATGTATATCATTGTCAAATAATAGATGGACTCTCCTGCTTATCTTTAATACTCTGTTGCTGCCATGTGTGTGTTTGACAGGGTGAAATTTTCGTAGTGTCCAAATTGGACAAATTTTATGTCGATCTTACATCTCTCGGCGACACGAACCCGATGGCACAGTCAATTTCCTAATATGAGTAGCAAATTTGCAGAGGACCCGGAGGAGGGAATCTTTGAGGAATCTAGGGGGAATTTAAAAGATTCCTTGAGCCTCAGATTCTCAATTTCTCATAATTCATAAATTTGACAGTCGATTTTGCACTATTCGACGCCACAAATTTGATGGTGCGTTCAGATTTGTCATTTGCTCATTTCATTTTCCAACCAATTTTCTAAGTGGAATGCAAGTGTCAGCATTCATGCGCGAGCAGCGATTTCCATGTGATTGATGCCGTGAGATCGATGGCACGAACAACTTCAGTAGCTTGACATCCGCTTTTTCAGATGGCCCTTCGTTGTGAGGTATACGCAGTGTCCATGTACTTCTTTTGATATGCATTGTGCTGCATAGGTCATTGCTTAATGTTTGACGTGGGATCCTGTTTCTTACTCATTTTTATGACTTCTTGCTTGATGTGATGCAAAATCGTCTATGTGATGTACTTGTTGTCATGATTTGTCATTTTATGTTTTGAGATCCCTTTGTTGTATGTTGATGGGATATTCATGTGTCACCATGCATGTTTGCATTGAGATCCCTTTTATGCCATGTTGGCGGGATGATCATCATGCATGAGTTTTGTGTCATACGGATAGGAGTCTTTTGATTGGGAGTTCCTGTAGTGGAACATCTCTTGGCGCCACTCTTGCGTGAGGGCATTACCTTGTATGATAACGACATCATCTCTTATGTACATCATCACTATTGACAACATTTAATGCAGCGGCCTACACCATCTTGACACCGGGTCCCGGAGATGTAGTCCCTCCTTGATGAACTCCGTTATCAACGACTTTTGTTTTTTTATATTGTTGATGATTGACATGTTTCTCTTCTTTACAACATGCACATGTATTCACTCATGTTCTTTTAAAAATGCAATTTAACACATCACGAAAGTAAAAGGTCTTGGAAGGGTCTTTTGTCACACCCAGACATGGATCATTATTGTTATGGCATGGGTTTTGTGAGGTGTGACAATATGTTCAACCTAGCCTTTCCATTTTTGGATAACCATGGTGTGATGGGGTTCTCATGTTTTGGTTGAGTTGGATTGTCGGATGGATTCGAAGTTGAGTGAGGTGGATCTCCGAAAGAAAGAACACATGGCCTAGTGATCCCTAAACTAGACTGTAGATTGTGGTAAAACCACTGTCCTAGTGACCCCTGAACCGGACTTTGGGTTGCGTTAAAGCCATGTATTGTGCGCCTTGGTGAGCCTAGGAATCCTTGATTGGCTAATGGCGGGATATACAGTAAATCTTAGAGGTGGTTGCCTTTGATTAGGCCTAGGAATCCTTGCCGATGAATGGCGGGATATACAGTAAAGCCTAGAGGGTGGAGTCTCGGTTTAGGGCCTAATGATCCCTGGATTAGACTGTGGATTGCAGTAAAGCATGAGAGACTAGGAGACGTGAAAATTCCTAACTGTATAGGTGGAGAAATCTGATGGCATCCATGCTTGTTTTGGCCTAGTCATTTGGTGGAGATCATGGTAAAGCCTGTTATTACATGTTTCTTGTGTTGACTAGTGATCTGGTGTGGATTGTGGTATAGCCCAGTTTCTATTGTTGACGGTGAGGTGGTTTAGCCTCGAGATACCCTGGTTGGTTCTTTAGGTTTGAGTCCCACATCATGCTTGGAATATGACAAGGGGGTGAATGGTCGAAGAGAGAATTGGCTCAACCATTTTATGGTCGGGTGGAATGTGGTAGCCCCATCCCGGGTTAGCTTTTGCATTCATTAATAAGAGGTTCTTTCCTTGACATATTATGTGTAAACGTATTGGTTTATGTGTGTATTCTATGGTTGATGTATCCTTGGTATTTATGTTGTTATTATGCTAGTTATAAGCATGTATTATGACAGTGATGATGTATGGCTCTCCATGTTTTGATTTGTAAATGAATGAACAATGTATCTATGACCTAATAGATGATAATGAAATAAATGATATAATGGAACAATGCTTCTTAGCGATTCTCATATAAGTATGAGACCCCTATGCTCAACTCTGTTGTTTAGACCTGTAGATTACATATTTGTGACATGTTTGACGAAATGTATATCATGGCTAGTAGGGGTCTAGTATAGACCTTGTCATTGTTTTTGCGAATGCATCATTTTTATGTTGTGTAAATTCATTTTTGAAAGTGTCATTGAGTTCTAGGCAGTGGCCTAGGCTCTGGCCCTGAAAAAGTGGCACAAATCTCGGAGTTGTAGGCACAGGTATGAGGAGAAAAGTCTCCAAACGCATGCATACCCATGTTGTGGGAGCATATGGAGCCTCTTGGACACATGCTTGTCTAGATCAAGGGAGCGTCTGGGGGTTTAATGGCCTAAAACTTCAGTTGGTCTCGGGGGTCGGTTACCTGAGTGGTTGGGATGGCTCTTGGGAGTTCTGTTGCTGATGTGGAAGGTTTGTGTGGTGTATTTATGTCGATTTCAATTCCTTAAGGTCACCAAGGAGGTTGAATCCCATTATAGTGGCCTCTTGTCGCATATTTACCTCTGTTGGCCGGTTACTTGTGTTAAAAAGAGCAACAAGAAATTCCTAATTTAATTTGTCCTTGAATTAAATTAGGAATTAAATTGTAATTCTATTCTCATAGCAACTTGTAACTGTTAACTAAGTTATGTTGATTTAGTTGGCTCAGTAAATCAAGTTGGAAGCCTATCTAGAGTCATGTAAAGTGATCCCTAAATTTTAGGGGCCCAGGTTGAGTTATTATTAAGTTGTAATTATTTAATTTAGTTTAACCGAGTTAAATTCAATTAAACTAGTTCTAACTGTTGGAGGAACTAGTGAGTGGTCAAGTGAATTAAATTGGATTTAATTCACATGTAGTGATCAATTAGATAACTGATAATTCACTCAAAAATAACTCATGCATGTCAGTTTAGAGGAAGAGTTAGTTGAGATTAGAGTTCAAGGACAGTGTACTATCAGTTGTAAAATCATCTAAATTAAATCGGTGATGCATGCAATCAGAGAAAGGCCTATGGATGGATTGCACAATTATTAGTGAGAAATTTACCAATTAAATATGGGCTAATTCCTAAGGGAACAACGTAAGAAAGTAGGGACTTGGCAGACAACAGATTTGGCTAAGTATTGCCTTGAGTTGGTTTGTGAAGTAGGGAGATAGATTGTACTTGTGCAAAGATTGTTCGGGTTGAACAAGCATTGTATTTTATTCTCAGATCTTTTGGTTAATGCAATATACAGATAGCAGGGATTTTTAGTTGAGGCTTTCTCCAAAAAATTATTGTGTTATGTGTGATTGAAATTCTTCTTTTTCTGCTTCGTGATTTCATCGATAAATTTTTGTTTTCGCTGATGAGTATAGTAGATTCAAATCAAGTGTTTTAACATTTCGCAATCTGTAGTTTGAATCTACAATAAAAATCTACATGGTATCGGAGCTGAAATCACTATAGAAGAGGAGAATACGAGTTTGTTGTGTAGGTGAAATCGAATTTGTAGTTTCATACTTCAGAGCTAGTAGGATGTCGTTATACGGTTTGAGGCTCAAGTATGCCCTTGAGGGTAGCTCGAATTACATAGCTTGGAAGGAAAGGATGGAGGTAGTGTTGGAAGACAACGAACTGAAGGAATTCATAAATCATGATATCCCAAAGCCTCAAACATCTGATGCTAAAGATTTGGTAGAATGGAGAAAGTGTGTGGCAAAGGCGAGAAGGATTATCTTATAAGGAGTTTGAGATCATATTGTCTTGAATCTCCACGGTAAGGAAACTCCATTTGCAATGTGGAAGTCATTGACCGTCCTGTTTCAAAACAATAGTGACCATAGGAAGTTGGCACTGAAGGAAAAACTCAGAAAGATAAAGATGGAGAAGGGAATACAAATACTTGACCAAGTTCACCCAATGTCGGGATGAGCTTGGAAGTGTTAGGGTTACTGTTGCAGAAGGCGATCTAGTGAGCCTAACACTTCTAGGACTTCCCAAGAGTTGGCACAACTACCAGGACTCAGTTAATGGGAGGGAGAAGCTACCAGAGTAGGAGCGATTATGGTCCGACTTGGTACAAGAAGAGATTAAACATAACACCAGAGACGGATCCTCATGCAAGCATGATGATGAGGAGAATTGTGCCTTAGTTGGAAAGGCGAAGAAAGGGAAGGGGAAATCATCCCATTCCAAATCAGATTTCAGTCAGGGCGGCAAGAAGAATAACATGTCGAAAATTAAATGTTTTCACTGTCACGAGCCGGGACACTATGCTACAAAGTGTTTGCACAAGAAGGCTGATAAGAACTTGGTTTTTGTTGCCATGTTGGAGGATCGTGGCTATGATGTGATATTTAGCAAGGGAAAGGCTTTCCTTCATCACATAGCCATAGGACAAGTGAAGTAGATCCAGATTCCAACGAAGAACCTCTACAAATTGGAGGTAGAGGACTGCGTTGTTTTAAGCACTAAGGCAAAGAAGGTGTAGAGCCGAGATATCAGTGAGTTGTGGCATAAAAGATTTGGTCACTTGCACCACGGAGCCTTGAAGATGATGTAGCAAATTTTTACATGACTTACCAAGGGTACACTGGAATAGAGAGACACGTGCGAAGGGTGTACATTGGGGAAGTACACCAAAGCTTCCTTTCATGATAAAGGTAGTCGAGTGCAAGCGGTCCTTGATCGAGTTCACTCATATGTGTGTGGACTATTCTCAACAACATCCACAGCCAAGCACATGTATTATGTAATATTTGTTGATGATTTTTCTCGTAAGTGTTGGATTTTATTCATGCAGAAGAAAGATCAGATGTTCGCTAAATTTTGTGAACTTAAAGCACTTGTTGAGAAAGATACTGACATGAAAGTTAAATCTCTCAGAAGAGAAAACGATGGAGAATATGTGTCGAATGAATTCAAGAACTTCTGTGCAACAGAAGGCATTCGACGTGAGTTTATAGCAGCTCATAACCCATAGCAGAATGGGGTGGATGAAAGGAAGAACAAAAGTGTTATGGGACTGGAATGGGAAATGTTACACGATGAGGGCCTACTTGTGGGATAAATCATGCAACACAATTGTTTATTTACAAAACATAAGACCTCATCGAATTATTGGGATGAGTACATCAGAAGAAGCTTTTTCTGGTAAGAAACTAGATGTGGCACACTTAAAGATCTTTGGTTCATCAGCCTATTCGCATGTTACCAAGAATGCACGGAAAAAGCTAGAGCCAACAATTAAGTTGGGCATATTTGTGGGGTACACTGATACACCTCACAACTATCGAGTGTACCTGCCATCCAACATGATGACAGTGGTTCGTATAGATGTAAAGTTTGATGAAGAGAAGGCCAAGAGATGTTCCCTTGAGAGGGAGCTTCAGTTACATGCAGTTGAGGAGAGGAACCTCATGATGATGTGGAGCAACCACATGCAAAGGAGCAGAGAGTGGAAACACCCACTCATGTAGAGACTTCCAGAGATGGGAGAAAGCGCATCAGAGGGGCTGACAGATTATTGCATGATGCTAAATAGAATGTGGGAGCACCCATATCACAACGCAAGCAGAGGAGGTCACCAAAGAGGTACACTGGGTAGATGGCTATGATGAGCGAGAGTGTAGAGATTGAACCATCCTCATCCGAGGAAGCAGTGCAACAATCAGTGTGGGTTGATGCCATGGTTGAGGAGTATGATTCCATCATCAGAAACAATGTTTGGGAGGTGGTCCAAGACCAAAAAACAAGTCAGTGGTGAGTTCCAAATGGATTTACAAGGTAAAGCAAGCAGCATGTGGGAGTGTGGAGAAACATAAGGCCAAATTTGTGGCCTGCGGGTTTTCTCAGGTGGAGGGAATTTATTACAATGAGACTTTTTCTCATGTAGCAAGGTACTCATCAATAAGATTTATTCTAGCATTGTCAGCGCAGATGAGATGGAAGATATATCAAATGGATGTAAATACAACATTTCTCAATGACATGATTGAGGAAGAGGTGTATATTGAGCAACAAGAAGGATTTGAGACCTTCAATAGAGAGTTTCATGTGTGCAGACTCAAGCGAGCGTTGTATTGATCCAGGTGGCTCTAGGCACATGCAGAAGTCCAAGAGGACTCTGAAAGGGTCAAAATTAAATTCGACATAACACTCTTAAACTAGCACTAGATCAAATTACTCGTCGCTCTGATTCCAACGGTGCGAATGACGCTCAAATCCGAGCTCGTATGAGACAGATAGATCTAGTCAAAGTTTTGGTCAAAGTTGCCACATGGGCCAGGTTTAATGGTCCTACAAATTGACCGAGTCTCGGACATGGAATCTGGCTCCCGAGGAGCGGGAGAATTTGTTGGATACTTAATTTGTCTAATATCCATTATATTAGACAAAATAAAAAAATGGCATATTATAAAAATAAATAAAATAAATATATTAAATTAGGTGGTGGGCCATGACCCCTGCCACCTCCATCGGGCCATATATATATAAAAAAAAAAACGAATTTTAACGGGCTGACAGGTTGTGATCCCCGCTGACCCAACCAACCTTACCTTCATATTAATATCAAACAATATATAGAAACGGCGGCGGGCTGGCCACCTCTGGTGGACCCGGCCCATGCCCCACCATACGATACTTGTCAACATTACAACGAGGGCAGTGAGGCTTGAACCCGCTCCGCCGGTGTGGCCAACCCACCTCCCGGGCGTCCTCACATCACCACCACAACGACTATGACCCAAAACAAAACTCTGTCAAATTTAAATCAAATCATAACCACGCCTCTATTTTAAAACACATAATATTTAATGGTTATGTCAACTATAACTGCGCGACTATTTTGAGAGGGGCGTGATTCGATCCCCTGACCTCTCTCCAAACATTTTCTATCTTTGCCACCATGCCAAATTGCTCCATGTTGTAATTTTCGCCCAACATCTTATATTTAAGTCTCATTTCAAAATGCACTGGGAGAGGAGGCCGCACAGAACGGTGGTGTAGAACACATGGAACGGAACAGAATGGAGGCTAAGGCAAAGTGCAGAGTTCGAGGTGATTTTTTAATTAATTGCAATTGGAACCATGAGCGTGGAGCAGAGGCAGGCGGAACCATGATTGAGCCCAACTTTCAGGAGGGTGAAATTTTTTCAGTGTTCAAATTGGACAAACTTTATGTCGATCCTACACCTCTTGGCGACACGAACTTGATGGCGTAGACATAATTTTGATCTGAGTAAAAGAGCTTTAGCTGACCCGGAGGAGGGAATCTTTGAGGAATCTAGGGGGAATCTAAAGGATTCCTGTAGCCCCAGATTTTCACTTTGTTAGAATTTAGAAATTTGACAGTCAATTTTACATTATTCGACACCATGAATCTGATGGTGTAATCAGATTTTCCATTTGATCATTTCATTTTTTGGCCATTTTTCCAAGTGGAGTGCAGGTGTCAGCATTCAATGTCTGAGCAGTCATTTCCATGATATTCGACGCCACGAGATTAATGGTACATCCAGATCCACCAATTTATCATCCTCTTCTTCAGATAACTCCTGATGTGAGGTATATGCAGTGTGATCATGTACTTCTTTGTCTTTTTGCTTGAAATGCATTATGCTGTATAGATCCCCGTTTGATGTTTTTTGATGTGGGATCTTGTTTTGTTCTTGATGTGAGATGTACTTATTGTCATGTTTTGATTGAGATCCCTTTGTCGCCATGTTGAAAAGATACTCATGTGCCGCCATGTATGTTTGAATTGAGATCCCTTTGATGCCATGTTGGCAGGATGCTCATTATTATCATATGTGAAATTATGTCATGCTGATAGGAGTCTTTTAGTGAATGAGAGTTCCTGTAGCGGAACATCTCGTGGAGCCACTCGTACGTGAGGGCATATTCCTTGCATGATAGAGAAAACACATGCATGTACATCATCACTCTTTCTAGCACTTAATGCAGCGACCTACACCATCTTGACACCGGGGCTAGGAGACGTAGTCCCTCCTGGACGAACTCCGTTATCAATGTCTTGTGTTTTATGTTGTTGATTTGTGTCATGTTCCCTCTTCTTTACAACATGCATACATGTTCCTTATGTTCTTTTAAATGCAAGTCTAACAACATCACGAAAGTAAAAGATCTTGGTTAAATCCGGGAGTTGAGTCAACTTGGATCATGTATGGACTGAAAAAAGCACCCCATGCTTGGTACACCAGGATTGACAACTATTTCATCGCGTTGGGCTTCACCAAAAGTGAAGCAGATGCGAACCTCTACCATATTGTGGTTGAAGGTAAACTGTTGATTATAATATTATATGTAGATGATTTGATTCTGACAGGTGATGAGAAGCTGATCAAATCTTACAAAGAGGACCTTGCAAGAGAGTTCGAGATGAAGGACTTGGGGCTCATGCATTACTTTCTTAGTATGGAAGTATGGCAAGGAAATGAAGAACTGTTTGTCTCTCAGGCAAGTATGCCAACGAGATACTAAAGAAGTTCCACACGAAGAGCGACAAACCCATGGAAACTCCTCTAGCCGGTAACTAGAGGAAGGAGGATGCTGCTTCAGGTGAAGTAGTGGAGGCTACTATTTATAGACAACTTGTGGGTTCACTTACGTATTTGGTGAACACATGACTGAACATGTTTTTTGCAGTTAACCATCTTTTTCAAGCCATGGTTAAGCCAACCAAACTATATTGGAAGACAATTAAACATGTGTTGAGATACCTCAAAGGCACCACTCAATTTGGTCTTTGGTACAAACAAACAAAGGAAGTGAAGCTTCAAGGCTTCACAGATGCAAATTGGGCAGGGAGTCTATCCGACAGGAAGAGCACATCATGGGGAATCTTTAGTATTGGGTCAACAACAATTTCTTGGTACAACAGGAAGCAGAGATCAGTTGCACTCAGTTCAACAAAAACAGATTACACGACTGCTAGTCAAGCAGCTTATGAGGTTATCTTGATGAGTAAGGTCCTTGTTGGGTTGTTTGGTCAACAGCTGGATCCAACAATGATTTACTGTGACAATCAGAGGTGTATCAAACTCTCTGAGAATCTAGTTTTTCATGATTGGTCCAAGCATATTGACATCTGGTATCACCATCTACGAGATTGTGTGTAGAGGAGAATCATGTTGTTGGAGTACATTCCTACAGAGGAGCGAAATGCAAATATTTTGACAAAGGCATTGTCAATATGCAAATTCTATTTTCACAGAGGTAGGATCGGGGTAGTAGATAATCCTTTTATTGTTGAGAGGGAGTGTTAAAAATAGTAAGAAGAAAATCCTAATTTAATTGGTCCTTGAATTAAATTGTAATTATATTATCGTAACAACTTGTAACATTTAACTAAGTTAAGTTGACTTAGTTGGCTCGGTAAATTCGAGTTGCAAGTCTATCTAGAGTCATGTAGAGTGATCCCTAAATTTTAGGGGCTGAGGTTGAGTTATTATTGAGTTGTAATTATTTAATTCAGTTTAACTTAGTTAAATTCATTTAAACTAGTTCTAATTGTTGGAGGAACTAGTGAGTGGTCAAGTGAATTAAATTGGATTTAATTCACTTGCAGTAATCAATCAAATAATTGATAATTCACTCAAAAATAACTCATGCATGTTGGTTTAGAGGAAGAGCTAGTTGAGATTAGAGTTCGGGGACAATGTACTATTAGTTGTAAAATCATATAAATTAAAGCGATGATGCATGCAATCAAAGAAAGACATATGGATGGATTGCATGGTTATTTGTGAGGAATTTCCCAATTAAATATCGGCTAATTCCCAAGGGAACAACACAAGGAAGTAGGGGCTTGATAGGCAACAAATTTGGCTAAGTATTGGTTTGAGCTGGTTTGTGAAGTAGTGAGATAGATTGTACTTGTGCAAAGATTGTTCGGGTTGAACAAGCATTGTATTTTTTCCTCAGATCTTTTGGTTAATGCAATATACAGATAATAGGGGTTTTTAACCAAGGCTTTCACCATAAAATTACTATGTTATGTGTGATTGAATTCTTCCTTTTCTGCTTCGTGATTTCATCGATCAATTTTTGTTTCCGCTGATTAGTAGAGAAGATTCAAGTCAATTGTTTTAACATATCACAATATGCAGTTTGAATCTACAATAAAAATCTACAACTTGGATAAATGTGGGATGAGGGTGTTACAACAACGTTATCTACAAAATTGCCACCATCATTATTTCTTTGAGATTGAAGCCACTTCTAAGTTCTTATATATTGGAGGAATAGTTCAGGTTCCTTCAACACTGTCAAATCCATGATGCAGTAACCCTTGCGCAGGAGACCCTCCAGTCTATCAATTTGCGACACTATCTTACTATTACTCTAAAAATTGATCTTTAAAAAACTTATGGTCATGTAAGCTGGTCCTTTATTGGGTTGTGTCTTATCCAAATGGGTGTGAGACTTGTATAATGTTGAAGTAGCTGGTTTCACTGTTGTGCTAAGTGGTGCAGTGTTATTATCGGTGGTCGAAGAAGTGGAGCACTTGATTTTGGTTGTTTGTAGAGGTGGAGTGATTGCAATTTAATAGAGCTGTTCTGTTAGGCATTTATCAATGCCATTTAAAGGATTGGAATGCTGCATTTAAAGGCTTGCTGGAAAATGGCATTCAAAGCACTCACTGTTTTCTTACATCCACGCTGAGACTACCTGGTAGTGTTTTGGGGTTCAGATCTTCACACTAAGCCTTTCAAATGAGCAGATAGAGAAATATATTGTGGGGCAGGTCTGGATTGGTAGAGAAACAAGAAATACATATGCTGCTTGCTGTCCTTACCATGAGCAGAAATAATTTATTGTGCGGCGAGGCCAAGATTGATTAATGGCAGAGAAAGAAAAAAATACGTATGCTTGCCCCTTACCATGAGCAGATGGTGGGATAGGGTAGGTATCCAACATTGACTGAGCTTACCTTGTGAATAAATTGATTGGTTGGCTTTCTTATTTCAACAACCTCTATTGAAAGAAGACCTGCTTCTTACTTGATAATGAAAAATGCCTAGTCACATGGGTATTATTAATATGAACACGACCAAAGCTGAAGGATATGGAGAGAGGCAGACGCTACAGCCTTGACTGAACAACAATGACAATACATTGGCGCTTATCGTATAGTCCTTTTGAAGCATACGTCCTTGGAGCAGGGTTATTCTCATATGTTTTTGGAGCAACATTATTATTTCGGAGGATCTCATGGTGCCAACGCATACGTTATATTACAATGGTGTATATGTCATTGGTATTATTGACAGGCAATGCGTTGAGGATGTTTCCATCATGGCATCACATGGAGTTATGTCCCAAGTTCTATATTCGTTGTTCCAAGTTCTATATTGTATTCAAGTATTATATTGTGTTAAGTTTGAGTTGACAAGTAGAATCTCTGATTATGTGGAGCATGATACAACAATATCAGTGACAACCTGATTTCCTATGATGCCTTCCAAATGAGAGATATGCGTTTAACATTCCTATATGCGTGAATGATGAGTGGTGAATACATATACTTTATCATTTTTTTCACGGTTTTATTGCTCTAGGGATGAAGGCTCATAACTTAATATTTGTCTATTTCAACATCGAACTCCACCTCGCCACAAGCTACGCATCTCAAGACAGTGTCCAACACATAAACACAGGGCCAACAGCAGAAACGACAACACAAATAAACAAAACCAACTTACTTTCCCACCTGTAAAATCTGAAGATTGAATTGGGACAGGATCGTAACATACAACTCTTGGGAATTTGTAGGGCAAGTATAAAAAATTGCAGTGACAGAGATGACAAAAGACGCGAAGAAGCGCTTTGAGAAGGCCATGGGCAAACTCTTCCACTATAAATTGCCCTCAACTCCCACCAGTTCTATTGGAACCCCTTCTCCCAAAGAACTTGCACACAGTCAAAAACAACCCAACTGGGACAAATTTCAAAAGGGCAATCATCATCATCCAGAGTCAGTGGGTTGTCCCCTACATTAACAAAAAACAATCCAAAACCTATTTCAACATCAATAAATTCACCATCCCCTGTATGTAGACCCTGGGATCGAGGAGACCTTATGAGGCATCTGGCAACTTTCAAGTCCATGACATGGTTTGGAAAGCCGAAGGTTGTTGAACCAGTGAATTGTTCAAGGAGAGGTTGGGTGAATGTTGATGTGGATTTGATAGCTTGTGGATGGGAACTGAGGTTGCTTCCTTATGTTGTTGATTGTGAGGATTGTTCTACTCAGCCTGTTGAAGATGCATGTCCTAGAGAATCATCTCCATGTCTGGTCCATGTTCACAGTCCCAGTGTTCAACTTTCATCAAAACCTGGGGTGAATGAAGCCATAGAATCATCACAGAACAAATCTGTTGGTATTCAGTGAAAGCCTGAGCCAACCTCAGTGGTTCTTGACTGTAGCCTTTGTGGAGCCAATGTGGGAATGTGGGCCTTCTTTATCGTCTATAGACCTTTGCAACTTGTAACTAATGGTTCACTTGAATCACAAGAAATTTGCAAAAACCACAATGATAGCAGTATGTGTGGTATGAGTGCAACAAGTTGTGTTGGTGGAGTTTCGACCAGTGAAGTTGAAGGTAAGGAATACATGGATGATGCTAGTGAGGTCATGACTAGCAGCTGCCAGAAGGATGTCACAGAGGAACGAATATTGGATTTGAGTCTCACAATAGCAGGGGGCCTTCCACCAACAAAGCAAAGTATTAATTCACAACTCCCTTCGCCTTCTATTATTCAACAAAGGAAACATGGATTTCATTGCAACAGTGAAGTTGGGGACTAGGTTACATCAGAGTCAGATGAACCTCAGAACAATGTTCAAAGTAAGGGAAACTGTGGTAGCTCTACGCATAACAAGCGAGAAAACACAGAGAGCACAGATGTTGACAAAGAAGGAATTGACACTGCAAGATCATCAAAACGGAAGAAAATGGAAGCCAGCTTTGAAGTTTCCAGGGGCATTTCTCATGTTGGTCAAGGAAAGACATTTGAAAGATTCAGTGGTGGAGAAGACAATACTAAAAACAAGTGTAGGTGGAATGGGCCTGCTTTTGGTGAAAGACGTGTTCAGGAACTTGCCAATAGTGAATTTCACGGTTTTCTTCTGTGAATGCAGTTGATACATGCTACCATGATGGGATGGAAAATTCTACCGAGAGTGTGGATAATGTACATCAAGTTTCATGCAAGAGTGATGAAGGCATTGAAGAGGGTACTGGAACAAACATTGCAACTATCCGAACGGGTAGAATAGGTATTATTACTGTAGTGTGGGAATGAATGGTTGTCCAGAAGTAAGTGGGACTCAGACTGATTGTCGTGGTGACATTAGTGGGAATGATGTTTCTGTAAATAGAGCAAAAAGTAGAGCAGGTGAATCTGAAGTTTTGGTAGAAACTGGAAGAAGTGGACGAGGTGAGGTGAGTTCCATGGGAGAAAATACAGGTTGTGTTAGTATTTGTGAGGACAGTCAGCATGCTTTACTGGTTAATAATTCCATTGTGGATTTTACCTCAAGCAAAGACTTTATAGTAGAGTTCAAAGTTGGTGGTGAGAGATCTGAAGTGTATCAACCTGTTGAAGTACATGAAAAACAAGAGAAATTTGATGCCATGATCACTGAGCTCCAAACCACTACATTAGAGAGAGATGCGATTATCAGGCTAGCACTAGTAAGGGTTGATAAGATTGATAATGCCATTACCTCTAGATCAGGGCTTTAATTGATTGTTTGAAAGCAAAACAATGCCTTAAATGTGGCTCAAATTGTTAAAATTGGCAACTAGGGCCAATCTCCATGTGGGTCATCTTATTTATGGCAGCTGATATTTTTCTTGGATCCCTCTCATTGAGAGGTGTAGGATTGATCTAAAGATCATCCGATTCTGATAAGTATTCATGGAGTTATGAATTTATTTGTGTTATAAGATAATTCGTCAAGGTCGGCCAACAACCAAATATACCCCACATGTGCTCAACGTTTTAGTATAAAAGGAGATGACTTGATATTCATTTCTACACACACTTCTATCTTGATTTCTCTCCACTTGTCTTGGGTTTTAGTGGAAGAGAAATCTAGGAGTGGAAGCCCTAGACGTTGGAGGATTAAGGCTGCCTTAGCCGCAATCAAGAAGAAGAATGCTGCCCTAATCTAAGGACACAGTCAAGTGAGAAGCCCTAACGCTACAAGGAGGGCAACCCTAGTATCTACACTATCAAGAAGAAGCCCTAGCCTATATGTTGGCCTCTAAGCAGCCAAGAAAGAGGCTGCCTTAGACCACGTGGGAAAGAGAGGCTCTTTGGGTGCTCTTGTAGGGAGAAAGGCCAAAGTTTGAAGCTTAGGGCCACAGCAAGAAGAGGCAATTTAGTATGGGTGAAATAGGGCTATTCTAAAGCCATTTCAGGAAGACTGAAGGGATGAAAGGAAGCCAAGTATCTTGCTAGAAGGCCAAGGAGAAAGGGAGCTGTTTGAGGGCCTTGTGGAGGGTGGAACAGTCCTCTAGAAAGGCCGTCGCAGGCCCGTTCAAAGGGCTGTAGGATGCCACTGTACTGAAAGGAGGGCAGAGCCATTATTAAGGGCTAGAAGGTTGCCCAGAATTATAGCGAAGGGGACAACATTCCCTTGGAGGACAACCACATTAATTAAGGGCAAATTTGGGCAGATTTTAGGGGCTGTTTGGCTGGGTGTGTAAGGGTTGCCAGATGCTCTAACCAGTCACCACATAAGCCATAGTGAAGGTAGCATTGGAACAACAATGATGTGGACAACTAGGCAATGGAGCATGGTGGAACCATGCTGCATGGACAACAAGGCTGCCATATGCCCAGAACAATGGTGTTTTGGACATGACTGTTAGGTACATCAGTACAACTAGGACAACTAGGCAATGGTACATACATATTTGGAGTAGCGTAAGTATGTTATGTTGCTGTAGGGACAACAATAATGCTGGGTTGCTGTAAGTATATTGAGATAACAAGCTGTGATGGGACAACAGTACTAGCAACAATGATATTGTGCCACAATGTTCAATGGGACAACAACGTGATGAGACAGAACGATGATGGGATTGCTATGCCATTGTGCAGCAGTGGCACAATGGGACAACAAGCATGGACAACAGTGCAAGCTTGGACAGCATGGCAAGCATGGACAACATGGATAGCTGTGGCAAGCACATGAGACATGCTGTATGACAACATGGTTCAACCATGGCACATGGGACAACAGTGCAGCATTAGGTGCAACAGTCATGAGGTCCAGCATTGTGATGATGGGTGCAACATGGTGCAGCACGGTGAGGTGCAGCATGATGACGAGATGCAACACGATGATAGGTGAAGGAGTCACCTTGGAGAATCAGTTGAAGCAACATGTCTTCAACTGATCTCATGTATCATCTTCTTAGAGATGATATATGCTCTTATCAAGATAAGTCAAAGTGTTGACTTCTGTTGTAAATGTACTATCTCTCTCTTTGCTGAACTATTGAAGAACATATAAGAAGAATTGATCAAGGGTTTCCCCACATTGGGGTTTGTCCCTCGCTTGTGCCACATCTTGTGTCCTCTTGTCTTGGCTTGTCTTCTGCGATTTATGTTTATGTTCTATCTGCAGTTTACTTTAATGCTGATGTGATTGCTAATCTCGAAAATACATTGAGCTAACTGTGAAAATTGGAATAAATTGCTCTAAGCATAGAACATACCTAAAATTAACATGGTATCAGAGCTGAGGTGAAGACAAAGCCTAAGCAAGAGTGAAAGAGCAATCACCGAAGACAGTTGGGAAAGAACAAAAGGATCAGTGGATTCCTCATCCTTCTTCAAATTCACCGAGGGTGAAATCGAAGCAAAGAACATTTTCAGAATGGCGCAACGGAAGCTTTTAATGGCCTACCTAAAGATCACTTCAATGGGAAGTCCGGATCTAAGGGTGGAAGGAAAGGCAGTTGCCTTGGTTACAATAAGTTTGGCCATTATGCGAAGGAGTGTCCGAATGGCAGGGACACATCACTTGATGATGATAACAACCATTCCAGGGACTTCTTCAATGATCAGAGGAATGACAGTGTAGGTCATAAAGGAAATGGTTGACTCTTTAGAGAAAGCAAGGAACCCCAGGTATGAAGAATCAAATGTTGTTTCTGATAAGATAAAGAAGCGTTATCTTGTATTGGCCCTCTCCTTCAGATTCTGTGGGAATCTAGCTTATTGATTATAGTGCTTCAAGGCACTTCATCGGATAGAAGGGTGATCTCTCTAATTTAGTAGAGATGGAAACAATCATGGGATTATACTTGGAGCCGATGCCACCTATCCCGGAAAGGGTGTAGGGAATATTACCCCTCAATTGAATAAGGGTAACTCGATTCATTTATAGAATCTATTTTATGTACTTGATCGCAAGAAGAATCCGATTTCCATTTCGACAATGGACGTCAAAGGTTTTAGGATGGCATTCATCGATGGAAAGGTACGTGTTTGAAAATAGAATTTTCTAAGATGCTTTTACTCATGGGTTCAGGGTTGGAAATTTGTATCAAGTTGCAGGATGGTCCATTGGGGACCATGTCAGTTGTCACATCTCATCTATAGCACTAGAGGTCTACTTATTATGGGGCCCTACCTGATGTGAGTCAGATGGTGACAGGAATGCCTGAATTCAAGAAGAGCATGAAGGTACATGTCTGAGATGTATCGAAGGAAAATCTTACAAGGGGACCATTCCCCTCATGTAGCAGGTCCACAGGTTTGGAACAACCCGAGGGGTTTGAGATTCATGATCGAGAATCTCATGTGTGCAGGTGGAAGAAAGCCCTCTATGGCTTGAAGCAAAACACCCCGAGCTTAGTATGAGAGGATTGATCGCTGTTTGATGAAGCTGAGATTCACTAGGAGTGAAGTCGATCCAAACCATTCCTCGAAGGTTGTGGATGATAGACCTCTCATAACGGCACCTTCTAAGGACGACCTATTTCTGACAGGTGCAGACCCTCTCATTTGCAGAAGTAAGAGGGAGTTGGATTCCGGATGTGGAATGGTAAACTGCAAGCCTGTGACTACCTCGAGGATCTTAACTTTCATGATAGTGATGCCAGACCAGATTTGGAAAATGCCTCTGAGTTTCATAAACTCATTCGCGTTTATGTTCTTGGTGAACTTCCGTTCGGACATATGTTTTGCAGTTAGCATGATGAGCTCATATATGGTTGAGCCTCACTAGATTGGTGCCAAGAATCTTCTGAGATATCTTCGGGGCACAATCTCTCATGAATTGAGATACACTGCTGGAAATGTGAAGCTACATGATTATTCGAATGCTGACTAGGCAGGCAGTGTGGAGGATCTCAAGAGCACTTTTGAGTGCTGATTCTCTTTGGGTTCTGCTCGATATCCTGGATGAGCAGGAAGCAGAAGATGGTTGCTTTGAGCACCGTTGAGACTGAATACATAGCTACGAGTATGACCTCGTGTGAAGTTGCCTGGTTGCGGGAGCTCTTCAGTGAGCTATTTGTACACATGATGGATACCACCGTGATCTTCTGTGTCAACCAGGGGGGGATTTGATTGTTGAGGAATCCCGTATTCTATGATTGCTCCAGTATATAGACATCAGATACTACCTTATCTGGGATATGGTATGTCGATGAGTGAGGAGGCTCTATCGCATTGAAACTGATGTACAGGTCGCAAACATTCTGTCAAAGCCTCGGGGAAAGGTCATATTTGTGACTTTTCTGAACGACTTGGAGTCATTGAGAGACCTTTTTATGAGGGTCCTGCATGTTGCGTGCTTTGAGCTCTGGGAGCTCCGAGAGGCTTGGGGTACTACTGGAGCAACACGCAACCACAGGGCGACTCACCCTCCCCTAATGGTGCATTGGGTATAGGGTGAATGGTTCAACCTTCCCCTGATACCCCGTGGCGACTTAGGGACAGGATGAATGGTTCTCTTGTTGAGGCATCCTACCCATGCAATCTAGGACTCATGGGAAGTACATCTCATTTGGCCAATGAGCAGGGAAATGGGGTTAGGGACCATAGTAGTACTATCGATGGACTCATCATTGTATCTATTGTACTCCCTCTACTAGGATGACCTCCATTGATCTGGGATTAGTATGAGTGGTTTGAGACACTCTCTTGTGATATTGATCTGGGATCAATAAAACTGACTTCGTGTCAGTAGAGAATGGTATGAAACATTCTCGATCAATTCTTCTTCTTCATGGTTCAGCAGAGTAGCGCAGAACAGAGCACAATAGAGCAGAGTAGTGCAGGGCATTGATGGTAGAGAGTACAGTGGGACATATGGATCAGCAGATGGAGTTCCCCCTAGTTGAGAGGGAGTGTTAAAATTGGCAACTAGGGCCAAACTCCATGTGGGTCATCTTATTTATGGCAGCTGATATTTTTCTTGGATCCCTCTCATTGAGAGGTGTAGGATTGATTTAACGATCATCCAATTCCGATAAGTATTCATGGAGTTATGAATTTATTTGTGTTATAAGACAATTCGTCAAGGTTAGCCAGCAACCAAATATACCCCACATGTGCTCAACGTTTTAGTATAAAAGGAGATGACTTGATAGTCATTTCTACACACACTTCTATCTTGATTTCTCTCCACTTGTCTTGGGTTTTAGTGGAAGAGAAATCTAGGAGTGGAAGCCCTAGACGTTGGAGGATTGAGGCTGCCCTAGCCGCAGTCAAGAAGAAGAACGCTGCCCTAATCTAGAGGACGCAGTCAAGTGAGAAGCCCTAACGCTACAAGGAGGACAGCCCTAGTATCTATGTTATCATGAAGAAGCCCTAGCCTATATGTTGGCCTCTAAGCAGCCAAGAAAGAGGCTGCCCTAGACAACGTGGGAAAGAGAGGTTGTTTGGGTGCTCTTGTAGGGAGAAAGGCCGAAGTTTGAAGCTTAGGGCCGTAGCAAGAAGAGGCAATTCAGCGTGGGTGAAATAGGGTTGTTCTGAAGCCATTTTAGGAAGACTGAAGGGATGAAAGGAGGTCGAGTATCTTGCTAGAAGGCCAAGGAGAAAGGGAGCTGTTTGAGGGCTCATAGAGGGTGGAACAATCCTCTAGAAAGGATGCCACAAGCCTGTTATAAGGGCTGTAGGATGCCACTGTAATGAAAGGAGGGCAAAGCCATTATTAAGGGCTAAAAGGCTGCCCAAAATTATAGTGAAGGGGACATCCTTCCCTTGGAGGACAACCGCATTAGGGCAAATTTGGGCAGATTTTAGGGGCTGTTTGGCTGGGTGTGTAAGGGCTGCCAGATGCCCTAACCAGTGACCACATAAGCAGCTGTGAAGGCAACATTGGAACAACAGTGTTGTGGATAGCTAGGCAATGGAGCATGGTGGAACCATGATGCATGGACAACAAGACAACAAGGCTGCCATATGCCTAGAACAACAATGTTTTGGGCATGACTGTTAGGTACAACAGTGCAACAGTACAACTAGGATAGCTAGGCAATGGTGTATGCATATTTGGAGCAGCGTAAGTATGTTATATTGCTGTAGGGATAGCAGCAATGCTGGGTTGCTGTAAGTATATTGAGATAACAAGCCGTGATGGGACAACAGTACTAGCAGCAATGATATTGTGCCACAATGTTCAATGGGACAACAACATGATGAGACAGAACAATGATGGGATTGCCATGTCATTGTGCAGCAGTGGCACAATGGGACAACAAGCATGGACAATATGGTGCAACATGGCATCTTTGGACAGCTTGGCAAGCATGGTGCAGTATGGCATGGTGCAGTATGGCAAGCATGGACAACATGGATAGTTGTGGCAAGCACATGAGACATGCTGTATGACAACATGGTTCAACCATGGCACATGGGATAGCAGTGCAGCATTAGGTGCAACAGTCATGAGGTCCAACATTGTGATGATGGGTGTAGCATGGTGAGGTGCAGCATGATGATGAGATGCAACACGATGATAGGTGAAGGAGTCACCTTGGAGAATCAGTTGAAGCAACATGTCTTCAACTGATCTCATGTATCATCTTCTTAGAGATGATCTATGGTCTTATCTAGATAAGTCAAAGTGTTGACTTCTATTGTAAATGTACTATCTCTCTCTCTCTCTCTGTTGAACTATTGAAGAACATATAAGAAGAATTGATCAAGGGTTTCCCCACATTGGGGTTTGTCCCTGACTAGCGCCACATCTTGTGTCCTCTTGTCTTGGTTTATCTTTTGCAATTTATGTTTATGTTCTATCTGCAGTTTACTTTAACGCTGATGTGATTGCTAATCTGGAAAAGATATTGAGCTAACTGTGAAAATTGAAATAAATTGCTCTAAGCCTAGAACATACTTAAATTAACACAAATGAACCTCCTTCTGTTGATTGATCAAGCATATTCCAAAGATATATCACTACAAATTTGAATTTGAATCTCTATGGCAATCATTCACTAATATTTGTAAGGGCTGCTAGAAGTTATTTTGGCATTCTTTAAGGTGAGTTTTGGCATATTCCTTGTCCTAAAACCAGTAGGGTAATTTCTTTGAGATTCATTTGCAGTACCTTAAGGCTTAATGCAATGGTGACAACTACACTGAGGACTCTTTTATAGGCTATAAGACATTTGTAATCCCCTTGCCATTGATGTCAACGGGGGAGGCAATCAGAGGAAGGAAGACACTTCTTAGGACAAGAGGGGGAGGATTAGTGTTTTGCCATCAATGCCAAAGGGGGAGATTGTTTGCATTGTTGTCATTGATGGCAAAAGCGCAACAGAGGCAAAGGAGTAGCAACAAGGAGCAACAAGCAAAGGACCAACTTGCACAAGAAGCAGCAAGCAAAGGAGCAACAAGCAAGGGAGCAACACAAAGGAGTTGTGATATGCTTGGATAATGTTGCAGAGATTGCTATATTGAAGAATTTGTTGTGATGTGAAATTGTTGATTGAGTTGAATTGTTGTGATGCAAAGGCAAGACTCCAAGGCAAAGGCAAAGATGTTGCAAAGATTGTTGTGATGCATTAATGATAAATATTGGTATTTGATGTTGGCATTAGGTTGATGCATTTAATGATAAATATTGGTATTTGATGTTGGCATTAGGTTGATGCATTTAATGAAAAATATTGGTATTTGATGTTGGCATTAGGTTGATGCATTTAATGATAAATATTGGTATTTGATGTTGGCATTAGGTTGATGCATTTAATGATTACATGTGGCTGAAATTAATATTGGATGGATTATTTATTTTTGTGTTCTAATATTCAAGATATGAAGAGTTTGGAAACGAATGAGTGGAAGGCAAAGAGTCAAGCCTATTCACTTCATATTCCTATGTGGGATACAAACAACCAACAAACTATCTTTATAAAATATGTGATTTTGGAAGGCATTGAGATGGTTAGAGAGTGGGAGAATGTGTGAGAGCTAATTGAGCTATTATGCATTAGTTACCTGGCACATATGAAGCTTATGTGAAGTAGATTTGAAGGGAAGAAGATGCAGAAATGAAGATGGAGATATGCAGAATTTATGACCAGGTAAACCAACACATTGTTATTTCTTGTTTGCATTAGGGGATGATAGTCTCCTTTCAAGTAGTGGCTTGATAAACATCAGGTTGGAGCCTGTTGAGGTAGGAGCCTCGTGTGAGTTGTAGCCTACATAAAACACATGGGAGTTGGAGCTTCCTTGCATGTTGCAGGTTGCAGAAAATTGAGGTAGCAGCCTCTTGTAGGTTGTAGCCTACAGAAAATCAGATGTAATAAGGAGTAGGAGCTTGCCTTTGCATCACAACAATAATAAAATCGTGGTTTTCTCCCTTTATGGGTTTCACATATATCTGGTGTCGATAGTTGCTGTTATTATGTGTTCATGTGATGTTTTGGTTTGCTTAGTAATTGTTGTTTATCTATTTTGTCCATTGGTCATTATTTATTAAGCTGCTCATGTAATGTAAATGAGATTAAAGAAAAGAATTTAATGTCCATGAATATACTAAATTGATTCACCCCCCCTCAGTTTAGTCAAGTTTTCATCAATAGCTTGCATGGAAAAATCAATAGGCAACAACGTAGGGTATGTTGATTCAGGAGCATTCTTCCATATGATCGGGAGCAAGGAGTATTTGAACCAACTGAAGGAGGACATGTAGTTTCATATTGAGTTAGGAGATGATGGAAAGTACTCGACTAGGGGAGTTGTTACTCTCAGTTTTGAGAGGGAGTTTGGCAACTCTCTTCATCTTAGGAATGTCCTCTATGTTCCTGGCCTGAAGAAGAACCTTATTTCAGTGGCTAGTCACTGAAACAAGGGTTATGATGTCATCTTCACCAGAGGTAAGGCTTACCTCAAGCACTTAGCTTTTGGATGTGTGAAGTAGATTGGTGTGAGGATGAAGAATCTGTACAGGCTGCAGGTTGAGTCATGCACAACCTTGAGCAACAAGGCAGAAAGTGTGCAGAGCAGAGATGTGGGAGAAATTTAGCATAGACGCATGGGGTATTTGCATCATGGAGATCCTTCAATAGATTGCCATAGGACTACCACAGGGCATATTTGACCAACATGATGCGTGCAAGGGGTGCACACTTGGAAAGTATGCCAAGTCATCTTTTCAGGGCTAAGACAACGAAGCCAAAAGTATTTTGGAGCTGGTACGTTCAAACGTATGTGGGCACTTCTCTTCTCCGTCTCTTATGAGACGTAGGTACTATGTCACTTTCATTGATGATTATTCCCGGAACACATGGATCTTCTTCATGAAGGAGGAGGAGGTCTTTTCCAAGTTTATGGAGTTTGAGGCCTTGGTAGAAAACCACGCCGCGAAGAAGATCAAAGCATTGAGGAGTGACAATGGCGGGGAATATGTCTCCAATGCTTTTAGGGACATGTGTGCCAAGGAGGGCAATAGGAGAGGGCTGGTAACATCCCATAACCCTCAACAGAATGGGGTGGTTGAGAGGAAGAACCGCGACATAGTTGGAGCGACCAAGGCCATGTTGCATGACTAGGGGTTGCCTATGTTCTTGTGGGCAAAGGCATGCGACATTGCAATATTTCTGCTGAACAAGAGTCCACACAGGGTGCTTGGACGAGTTACACCGGAGGAGGCTTTCATAGGCAAGAAGTCCATTGTTTCATACTTTGACAATTTTGGCACAAAAGTTTACTGCCATGTGTCCAAAGATAGCAGGAAGAAGCTGGAGCCCACAACTGAAATGGGAATTTTTGTAGGTTACAATGAGACATCTCAGGCGTACCGGATGTATATTCCATCACTCAAGAAGACAATTATTAGGTAGGACGTGAGATTTGAGGTGGCCAAAGCTTTGAGGGAGTCCTTAGAGCGAGAGTAGGTTGGAGTACCTGAGGAGGATCTACTTTCTCCGAAGCAGGAGTCTCAACCAGGATCACAGATTGAGTCTCAGTCAAGTGGCAAGAGGACTACACAACAGGACGACCAACATGAAGATGAGGAGGAGAGACCTTGACGAGTGGAGGTAGCGACTCAGTCAAAGACTTCTAGTATAGGGAGGAAGAGAAGCAAGTGTTGCGAGAGGTTGATTTAGGAGGCCCAGGAGCAAGTTGAGACTCCTAGCTCTATGTTCAAGTAGAGCAAGCAATCACAGAGGTACACTGGATATATGGCACTGATGACTGAGTTGTTGGACACTGAACCTTCTTGTTATGAGGAGGCAACAACTCAACAAGTGTGGTGGGATGCCACGGTGGAGGAATATTCCTCCATCATGAAGAGCGATATCTAGGAGATTGTGCCACAACCAAAGGGAAAATTAGTAGTAGGCTCACGCTGGGTGTAGAAGGTGAAGCATGGGGCAGATGAGAGTGTGGAAAGGTACAAGGCTAGGTTTTTGGCCAAGGGCTTCTTACAGGTTGAGGGGATCGACTATGAGGAGACATTTGCTCCGGTGGTGTGGTATTCATCCATCAGGACGATTCTGGCACTTGTAGTGCAGATGGGTTGGAAGATCCATCAGATGGGTGCGAAGACAACATTCCTCAGTGAAGTGGTTGAGGAGGAAATTTATATGGAGCAGCCAGAGGGGTTTGATACTTTCAACAGAGACACATGTGTGTAGGCTGAAGAGAGCTCTTTATGGCCTCAAGCAGGCCCTGAGAGCATGGTACACTCATATTGGCAGCTACCTTCGGGGATTGGGCTTTCACTAAGAGTGAGGTGGATCCCAACCTATATTACATCACGGTTGGAGGGCTTTCGCTCATTCTAGTGCTCTATGCTGGTGATCTTATATTGGCTAGAACAAACAACTTGATCTAGGATTGCAAGGTAGATGTTGCAAGGGAGCTTGAGATGAAGGATATAGGGCTTATGCATTATTCCCTTGGGCTGGAGGTATTACAGTGTGATGGGGAATTCATCTTGGGACAAGGGAAGTACACTTTAGAGATTCTCAAGAGGTTTCATATGCAAGATTGTAGGTCCGTGACCACCCCTCTAGTCATAAAGTTGAGGAAGGTGGATGCTTGCAGAGAAGAGCGAGTAGATGCTACATTATATAGGTAGCTCATCGGGTCGTTGATGTACTTAGTCATCGCACAACCTTACAAACTTGATTATCTTTGATATTTACTTTTACAAACTTGGGACTCAACAAAAATTAATGCATTGACTTGAGAATGACTTGGCACCATGAAAAATACCAAAAATATAGATTTTCAAGATACATGAGAGATTACTTTGAATACAATGTAAAACGAACATATCCAAACATAATCAAGTATATCATACAATCACGATCAATTATCAAGACATCATTCATCCATCAAGTTAAAAATCCCCATGGATCATAGCAAGAAATTATGATTTATGAACCAAAATGCATAAAGGTTCTCAAACAATAAATCATTCAATGTGAAGAGTCAAATCTAAGTCAATCTGAAATCATAGGACTTACAGTTTTATGTTGATTGGTATTGTTAAGAATCGACATCTCTTGCTAAAAATTGATGATTGTTTCTAAAACTTGGAAGGTTGAGGGGACTTTTGACAGTTTTGGGCAGGTGTACTCGACTCTAAGGTAGACCCATTGGGTCTGGTTCAAGCCACCTTGTCTAGTTTGGTGGGTCATGTAGGTCTTGTTCAAGCCCCCTTGTCTAGGCTGGTGGGTCATGTAGGTCTTGTTCAAGCCCCCTTGTCTAGGCTGGTGGGTCATGTAAATTGGATGTCTGACCGATGTTCCACCAAGTTTCTGGGACACAGGGATGTAGGAAAGGGGGAACACATCTGCGGGATATGTGGAAGCACCCCCAAATTTTAGGAAATATTGGGGTTTTCAATGTGGAGAACCCCACTTGAAATATTACAAATTTAACTTGTAATATATGAAACTTGAAACATAAATGTAAATCATTTACTGAAATTTTACAATCTTATACATAAATATTTCATAAATCATCAATTGTGATTCAGAAATCATCTATAAAGTACGTGTTGGAGAATGTAACTAGATTCGGTCTTCATAATTATCTTTGTACTTATGACATTGTATATATTTGTAAAAGGAGAAAAAGAATTATTATTTTAAGCATGGGTTTCATGCTCATTGATTTGTCACTAGGTCAAGCATGTTCTTCATGCTCCTAGGGTTTATTGAGTCAAAAGAGTTTTTTTCATATGTATAAGACCCATTTGGGCAATTTGTAACAAGAAAGAAATTATTTTTGAGTCTAGAAAGCCAAAATGACCTCCAAGACCATGTTTGCCCTGCCAGTGAAAATTTGGCCTGGGAGAGGCCTATTCGACCTCTTGAGAAGGGTATATAAAGGAAGAAGATTCGACTCATTTGGACACACTTCAAGTTCGATCTGAAGCAAGAAAGAAGAAGCAAAAGAGCGAAGGTCAAAGAAGAAGAGAAGTAACTTGTTCTTGTGCTTACTTTCTCTCACACATGCGAAACTAGGTTTCTGTTGTTGCTGCTACCCGGCTCTCCCTTGTCCCTCCGTTTCGGTCGTGTGGGTGCCCATGTAAATTTGTTCGGGTGGGTCGTTTGAGGGCGTTCGTGTCAACTCATTCGGGCGGGTCGTTCGGGGGCGTCCGTGTGAACTCGTTCGGGCGACGGCGCGCCCAGGCGGACGAGCCCGTATCAAAAATGCTAAGTTGTGACCCGAGGTTGGCTTTGTGCACGTTCGTGCAGCTCGTTTGCCCGACTCTCCCTTGCCGCTTCGTTTCGGTCGTGTGGGCGCCCATGTAGATTCGTTCAGGCGGCTGAAAATTGCAGGTCTGATAATCAGACCTGAGGTAGAGGGAAAAACAGTTTGACTGGATTAGAATTTTGGAGGTTGGACTTTCGTTGACTTTGAGGACTTTGACTTGCTTAAGGAAGGAATCTTTGGAGGGCTGACTTGGTGCTTGGAGGAGGTCTTGGCTTTGGTCTTTGGGTCTTGGATTTCTCATTTGATCTGATTTTATAAGAAGAGGAGATTCTTTATGGTTTTCCCTTGGAGGGGTTTTGCCCTGGATTGGAGCCTACATTTTATGTCCATTGTCTTCTATGATCTTCGTGGTTTATACTCTTGATAATTGTTTGAAGTAAAGAATCTAATAAAGAACAATAAGAAGCTAATATAAGTTCACAAACAATTATTAAGGATAAGGAGATTTGTTTAAAAAGCTTCCCTACTTGATTCTGCAACAGTATGTCCATTGTATTTCTCATTATATTTAGAAAATTGACACAAAGAACTTTGGCAAAGAGGGATTGTGGGAGTATTTCATTTTTTGAAGGGGACATTCTCTAGTGTGTTCCGCTCTGTCTTCCCCTAGAGGATATGTGGGAAATACCCCCCGAAGTATCCACGTTTCAGTAGTGAGGGGAGTGTGTTCCCTACCCTTGGGAATGTGTTCCCATGTAACTCTGCCTGTGACTATGGAACAACAATCTGCTCAACAGCATTATAGGCCTAAGTTGTAGAAATTTCTCATTTCCCACCCCGGTTTTCAGTTTCTCCTTATTTCTTCCATATAGTTAAATGCCCTTTCCCGTAACCATACATTTAACAAGCTAAAAAAAATAAATTTGTTGAAAACACAAATTCTAAAATTTTTACAGAATGCTGGAAATTGCAGAAATAAAAACCAGCAGTAATAAACAGCCATTTAAACACTGAGATTTTTTGTCAATGTGACCCTGGAAAAACCCCCTACAACTCTTGGGGAAAACCAGTTTGAGAGCTCTTCTTTATTTCTGGAAAATGCCTTTTTACAGTAGGAGAAATGTTCAGCAAAAAAAAAATCAACAAACAGACTTTTACAACTTATCTCAGCCTTGCTGAAACTCAGCCTGCTGTTACACCGCTGCTTTTGCTGATACACAGCTGCTGATACACCGCTGCTGTTGCTGATACACCGCTGTTGTTGCTGATACACCGCTGCTGTTGCTGATACACAGCTGCTGATACTGATACACCGCTGCTATTGTTGATACACAACTGCTGATACACGACTGTTGTTGCTGATACACGACTGCTGTTGCTGATACACAACTGCTGATACACCGCTGCTGTTGCTGATACACAGCTGTTGATACACGGCTGCTGTTGCTGATACACGGCTGTTGTTGCTGATACACAGCTGCTGATACACCGCTGCTGTTGCTGATACACCGCTGCTGTTGCTGATACACAACTGCTGATACACCGCTCAGAAATCTCCCTTGCTCTCTCTCTCCTTCTCTCAATTTGCTCATGAAAGAATTGAATCGAATGTAATCTTTTCCTCATTTTCCTCCCTTAATATAACTCCAAGTGACTTTTGGGTGATCCAAGTGACTTTTGGGTGATCTCTAAATCCAATGGCTGAAATAGATTTAGAACAATGGCTGAGATTAAATGCTCATTTAAATCTCACTTTTTATTTTTTAATTCACCCCACTTTAATAAAGACCCACTTAGTCATTTATTTCCAAAGTCACTTTTCCTTTCTAATTTTTCATTAACTTTATAAAAGTCACCTTAAAATTAGACTTAGTAACTTTATCACTTAAAGTCACTTTAAAATTAGACTTAACTTTATAAAATTATAAAGTCACTTTAGGAGAAAAATTAAATTCTTTTTGACACTTTTCCCTAGGCCAAAGATCAAAGCTTAAGGGAACCACCTGTCCTCTGGTACCAAATTTCAACACTCCCTCTTACCGAGGAAGGTGTTCCTCACCACACCCATCTTGTCTCTGAAGTAGACATGCTTGCCCCGTGGTAAGGCTTTGGTAAGGATATCTGCAACTTGCTCATCAATGGAAATATACTCAAGCTTCACAACTCCCTTCTGAACATAGTCTCTCATAAAATGATATCTGATCCCGATATGCTTTGACCTGTCATGAAATACTGGATTCTCTGTGAGTTTAATGCAACTTTGATTATCACAGTAAATCACTGAAGGTCTCAACGGCTGACCAAATAAGCCAAACAACATCTTGCGAAGCCAGATAGCCTCACAACTAGCTAGACTGGCTGCCATATACTCTGCTTCCGCTGAACTCAGTGCTACTGACTGCTGCTTCCGGCTGAACCATGACACTACTGCTGAACCCAACCCAAAACAACACCCTGAAGTGCTCTTCCTATCAGAAGCACAACCTGCCCAATCAGAATCAGTGTATCTTGCCAATCTCACTCCATCTCCCTGCCTGTAGTCCAGACCATAATCCACTATCCCCTGCAAGTATCGCAAAATGTGTTTTGCAGCCACCCAGTGAACCTTCCTAGGCTCACACATAAACTGACTCATCGTGTTGACTGCAAAACAGATATCTGGTCTAGTGTTGACCAAATACATCAAGGAACCAATCAGCTGCCTGTACAATGTGGGATCCACCAACTTGGAATCCGAAGCATGAAGCTTCTTCCAGTTGGTGATCATCGGTGTCGACATGGGTTTACAATCCTCCATGTGGAATCTGCTAAGGATGTCCACAATATACTTCCCCTGCCCCAGGAAGAAATACCCCTCCTCCTGCCACACCTCCAAACCAAAAAAGTAATGCATCAAGCCGATGTCCTTCATCTCAAACTCCGTCGCAAGATCTCTCTTGCAGTGCTCTATGAGTTTCTCTGCACCTGTAATGATCAAGTCATCCACATACAGCACCAGAATGAGAGGCTCATCACCAATCACAATAAAGTAAAGGTTCGGATCTGCCTCACTCTTTGTGAAACCCATACCCTGCAAATATGTATCTATCCTGGAGTACCAAGCTCTGGGAGCTTGCTTCAGGCCATAAAGGGCCTTCTTCAGTCTGCACACATGGGACTCCTTCCCATGCACCTCAAAGCCCTGTGGCTGCTCAATGTACACCTCCTCCTATATGAAGCCATTGAGAAATGCGGTCTTCACATCCATCTGGTGGATCTTCCAACCCATCTCTGCTGCTATCGATATAATGGAGCGGATCGAAGTATATCGAGCCACGGGAGCGAAGGTCTCATAATCAACTCCCTCTACTTGGGAGAACCCTCTAGCCACAAACCTCGCTTTGAATTTCTCAATGCTGCCATCTGCAGCATGCTTTACCTTGTAAAGCCATCTGGAAGTAACCACGGATTTGCCCTCAGGCCTCGGCACCACCTCCCAAACATCATTCTTCATGATAGAAGAATACTCCTCCTGCATGGCCTCTCTCCAGACCTGCTGGCTAGCTGCCTCCTCATAGCTAGAAGGCTCAGAGTCAAGGATGCTGGTAACCATCGCCATATAGCTACAAAACCTCACAGGTGGTCTACTCTCTCTGACCGGCCTCTTCGGCTCAACAACAGATGTGGCATCTCTCAAGGTGTCCTGAAGCCACTTGGGCTTTCTCTTCCCTGAGCATGCTTCTCCCACAGGAGAATGAAACTCCTCCTCATCATCATTAGGAGCCTGAAATCCCGACTGTCTATCTGCTGTCCTCCTGCCTGCACCTGAACCTGTAGACGCAGAGGTACCGTGTGAACTGTCCATCAGTGGACTCCCTAGTGAACTACTCTGTGAACTGCTTTGCATGCTGCCCGGAGCACCACCCCTCTGGCTCGGCGAGTCACTGCTCACTGACGGACCTGACATCCTCATAGATGTACCTCCGGATCCTCCTGATCCCTGCCCATTGGATCCCTGCGACTGACTCAACTGCTGCTGAGGGTCTGGCTGATCCAGATACTCTAACTCCCGTGACCTCCTAAAGGCCCTGTCCTCCTCGAACTTCACATCCCGTCTGACAACAAATCTCCTCTGTGCAGGAATGTAAATCCGAAAGGCCTTTGAGGTCTCACTGTAGCCCACAAAGATACCCTTCTCTGTGGTGGGCTCTAGTTTGGTCCTCTTCTCCTTGGGTATATAGGAGTATGTAATGCATCCAAAGATATGAAGATGACCAATATCAGGCTTCTTCTCAGAGAAAGCCTCCTCCGGAGTCATGTGCGCCAAGGCACGATGCGGACTCCTGTTCTGCAAGTAAACAGCCGTGTTGCAGGCCTCTGCCCACAAGAACAATGGCAACCCCTGATCATGTAACATGGCTTTGGCAGCCCCTATGATGGATCTGTTCTTCCTCTCTGCAACCCCGTTTTGCTGGGGGTTGTAAGGAACATTGAACTCCCTCCTAATGCCTGCCTCCGCACAATAGTCAACAAACTCTCCAAGGGTGTACTCTCCTCCATTGTCCGACCTCAAGGACTTGATCTTTCGAACTGTCTGAGTCTCCACAAGAGCTCTGAACTCCTGAAACCACTTGAAGACCTCACTCTTGGTCTTCAAAAAATAAATCCAGGTCCTCCTGGAGTGATCATCAATGAATAAAACATAGTACACATATCCACTCAAGGAAACATGAGACATCCGACTGCTCACATCGGAATGAATCAAATCAAGTATCCCCGTCGCTCCGCTGTCATTGCTAGGAAAAGGGGATTTGGCAAACTTGCCCATCGCACAACCTCTGCAAGTATCAAAGTGATCAGCACTGAAATCTGGTACACCTGTAGTGATCTCCCGCAATGTCCTCAAGGCTCCATGATACATATGTCCCATCCTGCGGTGCCAAATCTCACACAGCTCAGAACTACTAGCTCTGCTGTCGGTACTACTGCTCAATGCCAAAAGGGGCTGGAATGCAAACTTGTACACCTTTGCATGGCGTACACCTATCACTCTAGCTGAATCAGCTGGAGTGCCCCTGGGATACATCAACACCTGTCCTCCCCTGAACAGTACCTCATATCCTCTGTCCTCCAAAGCTGAGGCGGATATGAGGTTCTTCCTCATCCTTGGCACATAAAGAACCTCTGACACCTTCAAGGGAGGTTTGGACTCCCTCTGAAATGTCACTGTCCCCACCCCGACTGCTCTAACAACTCTGTCATCACCGAGTACTACCTCAATATCAGTGCCACTCTGAAAGCTCTGAGAAGTACTCACGGACTCCTGTCATATGACGTGAAGCCCCACTGTCCACATACCAGATACCTGAAGATGCTCCGCTAATCGAGGGGAAAGCATGCTCCCTCTGAACCTGTGTGGCAAGTGATCCTGCACTAGAGGACTCACACGTAGTGAACGCAAACTCTCGGTCAAAACGACCAGCAAAGTCCTCAATCTCTGCTGAAGCTGCCACGTCATGGTTCTTCCCCTTCTTCTTCTTCTTCTCCGGACACACAACTGCATAGTGTCCCATCTTTTGACAATTCCAACACTTCACCTTGGAACAGTCCTTCTGTGTGTTCCCCTGTTTACGTTTACCTTTGCCTTTGCCCCCACCACTGCTTGTGGAAGCCTGCTTCTTCCCTTTGCCTTTCTTGCCTCCTGCCACCAGTGCTACATCCTCATCCTGCTCAACTGGCTTGGCTGCCCCAAGCTGACCTTTCCTGATCTCTGTCTGAAGGCAATCATCCCAAAACCTCTCCCATGTGGGAAGGGTCTCACGTGCACAAACCCCATCAGCGAAGTTCAACCATGAACGGGGGAGGCCATTCACTGCAATCCGCACCAACTCAGTGGGTGGAATGGCCTCTCCAATCGCTGCCAACTCATCTCTCACATTAGTAATCTTTGTGAGATATCCAGCTGCACTATCATTACCCATCTTAATGTTCTTCAGCTTCTCTTTCATGACCATCTTCCGGTTCTCATTGGTACTCTGGTAGAGATTGGACAATGTTGTCCACATCTCATGGGCATTGCTCTTTCCTCTCACATGAGGAATGCAATGGTCTTTGATTCCGTCTAGAATCAGCCTCTTACCCTTGTTCTTTTTATTATAAGCTGTCAACTGAGTAACATCAGTAGGCACAACAACAGGGTTTTGTGTGGTATGCACCATGATATCTCAGACTTCTGCCTCCTCAAAGATACTCTGCATTCTCTCCTTCCAAACGCTGTAATTATATGCCCATCCAGCCTATTTTCCACCTTCAATCCCAATGACATCCTGCTGTCCTAAAACTGAAAAATAGCACTGCTATAGTAAAGATAAAACTGCTATTTATGAAAAATCAGCTTGCTGGAATTTTCTGAGTGAAAAATCAGCAACTGTAATTTTTCATTTTGCTGTCCCAAACTGCCATTCAGCACTCAAACTCCGATACCATGTAGAAATTTCTCATTTCCCACCCCGGTTTTCAGTTTCTCCTTATTTCTCCCATATAGTTAAATGCCATTTCCCATAACCATACATTTAACAAGCTGAAAAAAATAAATTTGCTGAAAACACAAATTCTAGAAATTTTACAGAATGTTGGAAATTGCAGAAATAAAAATCAGCAGTAATAAACAGCCATTAAAACACATTTAAACACTGAGATTTTTGGTCAATGTGACCCTAGAAAACCCCCTACAATTCTTGGGGAAAACCAGTTTGAGAGCTATTTTTTATTTCTGGAAAATCCCTTTTTACAGTAGGAGAAATATTCAGCAAAAAAAAATCAGCAAACAGACTTTTACAACTTATCTCAGCCTTGCTGAAACTCAGCCTGCTGTTACTCCGCAGCTGTTACACCACTGCTGTTACTGATACACAACTGCTGATACACCGCTGCTGTTGCTGATACACCGCTGCTGTTGCTGATACACAGCTGCTGATACTGATACACCGCTGCTATTGCTGATACACAGCTGCTGATACTGATACACCGCTGTTGTTGCTGATACATGTCTGCTGTCGCTGATACACCACTGCTGTCGCTGATACACGGCTGCTGTTGCTGATACACAGCTACTGATATACCGCTCAGAAATCTCCCTTGCTCTCTTTCTCTCCTTCTCTCAATCTGCTCATGAAAGAATTGAATCGAATGTAATCTTTTCCTCCTTTTCCTCTCTTAATATAACTCCAAGTGACTTTTGGGTGATCTCTAAATCCAATGGCTGAATTAGATTTAGATCAATGGCTGAGATTAAATGCTCATTTAAATCTCACTTTTTATTTTTTAATTCACCCCACTTTAATAAAGACCCACTTAGTCATTTATTTCCAAGTCACTTTTCCTTTCTAATTTTTCATTAACTTTATAAAAGTCACTTTAAAATTAGACGTAGTAACTTTATCACTTAAAGTCACTTTTAAATCAGATTTAACTTTATAAAATTATAAAGTCATTTTAGGAGAAAAATTAAATTCTTTTGGACACTTTTCCCTAGGCCAAAGATCAAAGCCTAAGGGAACCACCTGTCTTCCGGTACCAAATTTCAACATAAGTTGTACTAATGAATATTTAAATGAATTGTACATTGAAATAAACTGGGTCAAATTAATAACTATAATTTAATACTAAACCACCCCTAAACTAAAACTATGCATACGTTTTATGGTCCCTTAGGTTTGAATAGGCAGATAATAACAAAGAATAATGAAGGTTTTAATCAAGGTAACTTTTGGTAGTTCTGGCCCAAGCATTTCACATATATTTTCAAGGTTGTAACCTATGGATGAATCAACGGAAGTTAAGAACATCTTTGTTTGCATTCAAATAGATTTTTGTGTTAGAGTGACACTTAGAAGTTAGAACAGCTATTTTGGTTTGGAAGATTGCCTTTAGAGTTATATTTTCTTAAATAGTTTTTACGTTGGTGTTACCTCATCAAAGATATGGTTTGAGTACGAATCTGATACTGTATGACCGGGACAGCTAGTGGGTAGTGGGTATGATTATCCGTTGGGAGTCCCCCTTGATAACAGTTTAGATTCTAATATTTCCCCTTCTACAGGAAATTTCCCGGCTTACACTGCATGGTTTAACTCTTCAAAACAAAGAAATTTGGTAAAAGGGAATGTGGGAGTGTTTCATTTTTTGATGGGGACATTCAATGTGTTTCCCTCAAAAGGGTACGTGGGAAACACCCCCTGAAGTATCCACGTTTCAGGAGTGAGGAGAATGCATCTCCAACCCTTCGAAATGTGTCCCCATGTAACACTGCCTATGAGTATGGAATAGCAATCTTCTCAACAGCATTATAGGTCTAAGTCGTACTGATGAATATGTGAATGAATTGTACACTAAAATAAACGGAGTCAAATTAATAGCTATAATGTAATACTAAACCCCAATTAAACTAAACTATGTAACGTTTTATAGTCCCTTAGGTTTGAATAGGCAGATAATAACAAACAATAGTGAAGTATTAATCAAGGTAACTTTTGGAAGTTCCGGCCCAAACATTTTCACATATATTCACAAGGTTGTAACCTACGGATGAATCAGCGGAAATTAAGATCATCTTTGTTTGCATTCAAATGAATTTTAGTATTGGAGTGACACTTAGAACAACTATTTTGGTTTGGAAGATTGCATTTAGAGTTATATTTTATTAAATTGTTTTTACATTGATGGTGTTACCTCATCAAAGATATGGTTGAGGAGGAATATGATATTGTATGGCCGGGACAGCTAGTGGGTTGTGGGTATGATTATTCGTTGGGTGTCCCCATGATAAGAGTTTACGTTCTAATATGTCCCCTTCTACAGGAAATTGTCCGGCTTACATTGCATGGTGTAACTCTTCAACGTCAAAAGCAAAAGTTCAACATGGTGAATGCTATCAGAGGCCTTCTGATTTCCTGGTCAGCTACCTTTAGGATCTAATAATTATATCTACTAATCTATTGATTTCTTAGGAACTGTCTTTACAACTTTTTGTTCCCATGGATTTAATGATTAGGGATTTTCTTTGTTCCATCAATCTGTTAACATTTAGTGTTATCTGCTCCTGATTTTTGATAAATATCTTATTTTTTCTTTGCTTTTTATTTGTTTGATGGTGAAACTATCTGTTTAAGCTATGTATTGATGTTTACTTTCAACCTGTTGCAGTGATATACCAATGACTGAGTTTATTATCAGTTTGAACGCTGCCAGGCCTCCTTCTGAGAAATTTATTATACAAGTACTTGACAACACTCACATGTTCGTGCAACCTAATATGGCTGAGCAGATCCTCCATCAGATCGATGAATTTCGAAATAAAATAACCTATGAGAAGCCAGCATAAGTTGTTCTCTGCAAGTGGTTAATAGGCATTCACTAGCTTTTCAAAGATGTCTTCAGGGGAAATAAATTTTATTGTATACAGAATGTAGCGAGGAGAGTATATTTCAGTTCTTTATAACTGACGCGGTATATGATACCCATCAAATTTAACCAACTTATATTTCTAGGGCTTATCTCACAAGGGTTTGCACTTGGGTTGTTAACATGGTGATGCCCCATCTCAACAACTAGACCACCACCCAACAGACTTATTTTTTGTTTTGGTATGTATATCTAGTTTTATGGTTTAACTTTCTCAGTTTTACAGTATGCTTGAACTGGGCATTATTTTTTTTTTCACTTTGAATGAATTAACTCATAAAAGTTTGATTTCAATGATTTTCATGGACTTGTATGTTTTTTTTTTTAAGTTGGGTAGGACTACATCTTCATCATGTCCAATATATTACCCCGATCAGGGCAGAGAATTGAACCGGTGACTTCACATCAAAGAGTGCCTTAAGAGATTACCTGATCACTGTCTATCCAAAACCCCGTGGACTCCCTGGACTTTTATGTTATTAAACATAATCGAGATTTATTTCCTAATTAGACGAGATTTGAAAAGCAGGCCTAAAAAATGATGTTATATATACATATATTTCCAAGGAATATCTGGATGGAAGGTGGTTCAATCACCAGCCATAATAGCTGCTGGTATCTGATTAGGAATCAGCTGAACTAGGACTAGACCTCACTGCTGGTATCTGATTAGGAATCAGCTGAACTAGGACTAGACCTCATGATGAACTCCGCCTTGAAATAGTCTGTTCAAACTAATCCACTGGGACTATATATATATATAAAACTTTATGGGATTTTCCCATGTTCCACAGAATCTCTGGATGAAGGACGGTGCCAACCGCCGGCCGTAAAAGTGACTGAAAATCCTAAGGGGTTCGACTAGATTGGAAATCCACTGGGACTATATATATATATATGAAAAACTTTATGGGATTTTCCCTTGTTCCACATAATCTCTGGATGAAGGACGGTGCCAACTGCCAGCTGTAAAAGTGACTGAAAACCCTATGGGGCTGGACTAGATTGGAACCATGGCCTCCCAATTGGCAACATCCTTTTGGCGGATGGTCCAATAAATTTGCCAACTGTTTTCTAACCACGTAAAATATGAACTTTTACAGTTCTCGTTTGTTTTTATCCTTTTTCTTGGGAGAAAATACTTATATTTCTTAAAAACAATATGGAAAGAATGAACCATATAATATGTGCAAAGCTGCAGATCAACTATGCCTTATTAAGGTTAACGCTGCAATAAGGTGTTGGAAGATGAATTTCCACGTCTTAAGGAAAGAATACTAAGCAAGAATGGCTTATCCTACCATAACCAGATCACGGTTAGACTGCAGAACCCTTGCCTATAGGGATTCGTTGTTAGCCTAGAACAGGAACGGTGTTAATGAGCTCTGGAGCATTACTCCTGCAGAAGATCATCCATATTGATTAAACGCTACACATATCCCTATATGCTGCGAAGTTTTGAATACAATCCTGAACAATTATATCAAAAACACGTGCTAGATCCTACTCTTAAGCTTCGTGGTCCTCAGATCCAGAGTTTAAATGGATCACCAAATGTACGAGGGTGTGGTTCTTCAGGGTTACCTATAGACTCTTCGGTTTACATCAAGGACTGCTATTTGTAGCTCTGCTGGCATAAGCTGGTCTCACCAATGACAAATATTTTCACTGTCTCAAATCCGAGACCATTAAGCACATTTCTGGGACTGCCAATTTGCTTGCTAATGTTGGAATATTATTCAAAAAGTTTTGGTATATGCTGCAAGGAGCCATTCGTTGAGAGCATTCCCCCTTTGTGACTCACAGTAGTTTTCCTTTCATCCTTTGGTGGTGTTAGAACCAAATTATTAGGGTTATGGTAAGGAATATGAACCGTCGTCCGGAGTCCAAAAGACGTTGAAAGGGACGACCAAAAGACGTTGAAAGCTGAATCCAACAGTAGTACATCTTGTATTTATATATGTATCATTTGAATAAAATGCAATCCACGCTTATCCTCTAATTTGGTCTACAGTCCAATAGTGTATCATAGCCTGTCAAATCTGTGCCCTGCCTCGTTTTGATATTCACACATGGCCGTTTCTTTGAGTGCATAGTTCTGAGTTAGTTCTGAGTTACCTGTCTCAGTGCATTTATTTTCTAGTAAGTCTGCTCACACGTTTATCTAACATGCGTATTGCCTATTCTTTTGCTGCTTCGGTCCTTTTGCACATCTCGATGGTAGACAAAGTCAAGTTATTCTTCCTCACCATAGCATCTTGATGCTAGAACCGTTGCTACACTGCTGCTAGTGGATAGAATTGATACATACATTGGGTTTTTTTGTGTTGTCTTGGGACTAGTTGGGTTATGTGTGAAAACCTACTAGCATGTCTCCTGGATCTTGGACGAGATGCCGGTTTTAGACGTTGAACAATGGCCATGTTTGTTGAGCTTGGCGAGCCTCTGTCTATATGTTTCTCATGCTTGGACAACTTTCTTGGCTACCAAAACTGCTAGCTTCTGCCATGTGATTGTGGACGTGCGACACAACAACAAAACTTGTGCTTGGAAAGATGGAGTGGGGGGCTTTGAACGGTTACCTTTCTGGTCTTTGTGGACTCACCAACACTCCACTTCAGTCAGCCAAAGTCATGGCCCCAAGGATAGGGTATTTCAATGCACATATGAAGGGGGAAGGTAAGAGATATTTTAAATGGACGACCTAATGTGATTTTTGCAAAATGAAAATCGATGGCTATGGTGCTCTTGACCTTTTTTTGGTTGTGGGGTTTCCCTTTTTATGATAGTCAAAGCATAAATATGATTATAAATTGATACTAAAGGTTCAAAAAGTACGTTGTTATAAGGTTTATGTACATTTTGGTTTCCTGTGTATCACACCAGAAAATATTTGCTTGGGGGGGTGTGTTATACGTATTTTCTTTGGGTGTGATCAACATTGTGCTTCACCCTTCAAATCTTGAGTGAAATGCACTACATCACGTGGAAAAGATATTTTGTGCGACACAAAATGAAGAGATAGTTGTGGAGAGAAAAGCTGAGGAGAATGATATCTTTCATACGATGTTGCATGGATTTTTTTTTGTTGGTTTTTGTGTCGTGATGTATCATGTGGAAAACAATTTTTTGTTCAACACGTTGCAAAGGAGATATAGGAAAGTGTTTTTGGTCCATGTGAAATGTCACAAAAGGGAATTATTTTACAAGAGCTATGATGTATCATAACAAAAGGACCTTTGTTGTGAAGCATTGAAGGCTCTAAATGCTTTAACCATCACATCAGGAGATCAACAATATCCATTCTCATCATAGCTTGATTTGATATAGCATATCGATATCCATGTTTGGCTCTGTTTCCCTAAATGGCGATGTGTTGCTTGCAAGGTGGATGTATGAGGATAGATAAATTGTTGGGTGGTACAAGGACTTGAGACAAACAAAGAACATAGAATTTCATTGCTTCCAAAAAAGAAGAGAAGATTGGATGTAGGGGTGCAAGGAAGCGTATAGAAGAAGAATATAACAAAACACACAACCAAACTCCAAAGTTAGTTGAAGGTAAACTCAAATCTCCATCATTCTAAGGCATCAAGGCATTAAAGGAAATATGGTCCATTGCATAGGATAACGAGGGAAATTGATAGGCTCTAATGAATGTCGTATTGTGAAGAGGAGGACAATGAAAACCTAAGGGATTTAGTATAACCTTTTGGTGTATTGCATTTTCTTCCTATTTATTATGACTCAGAGAACTATGTAATCCTTGTCAAAGGCAATGTGCATTATCTCCATGGCCTTGACCTTGTATAAGGGAACCACAAAACTTAGATTTCATATGTTCATTGTATAGGAAAAGGCTTCCACGTGATCATTTAGTATGAATTTATTGCTAGGGAAAGAATTGATATGTTTGAAGGGCTCTTAAAAATCATAACAGGTGAAATTTTACACTAGCAAATGGAAAGTTTCATGAGTATTATGTTAAAAAAGGCAATTGAGGTGGCCATGTGAAGGAAGCTTTGGATTCACATGAGCATGGACTAAAGGAGAAAGGAGGAATATTGCATGGTGATAGTAAGGTATCGTAGGATCAAGATATAGCGAGATGTATTGGCAAGGTTGGGTTGGATGTCCAAGTGAAAGATGGTCATCATCTAACATATGGACATACACTTGATATGTAGGAATAATTGAATGGAGGGAAGATCATGGATGGCCATCCAAAAAGATCAATGGATACATAGACGTTCACAAATCCCATCACATCATATGCTTTGCCAAGGGAAAATACCTTGTGTTTTTGTGTAACAATAAGTAATAGTACAATGGTTCAAAGAATTATTCAAAAGGATATGCAAGAATATTATTTCTTTTGTAGTTTGAAATATTGAAACAAAATATTAGAGTACGAAAGTGACAAACTGGTTATGTATTATTGTGGAATCGATTAGTGTGATATTCTTTATGTTTATTTTTAACTATGAGATGCATTTTTAATCAAACTCAAAAGTATAAATATTCCGTGAATGGATTGACAAATCCAATAATGTTTCATTTATGAGAGAATTAATGTGTAATAAATATAGTAATGTAAGATGAAAAAATCATAAAAGGGCATTCCTTATCATATTATTATTTTGTTAACACTATTGCCGAGACGAACATAAATTCATTAAATGAATACTTCTATGAATAACAAAGATACATTACTTGGATTAATGAAATCAAATGTGGAAAAAAAATGAATCATATACATAAAATCCAGTGTCTTTTGGTGGGGTGCCTAAGTTCAATCTGGTAAAGACATCACAAAGGGTGCATGGTTAGTTTTTTAGGTATATGTTTCATCACATAGGACTTTGGGGTAATGACCTTATATGGAGAGGGAATAGTTGAAGCTTTTCTTTGGATTTTGTCTTATTATTTTTATTCCTTCATTTTCTTTGGGATTTTGAACTCTAGTTCTTGCCCTTTCTTTCTTTTTTAATATTTAGCTACATCAACTATATACCTTTTAAAGCCTTTAGAAATACAACTCAAACTAGGAGTGACAATAATTACATAGAAGATGATGATAACCACCAAACTAAAATAAGGGAAAGGGCATATAGATGTAGAGCATCATGATCCAACTCAACCATTGGTCACTACTTTCATGTGAAATACACAAAGCATTAACATTTGATATGAAACAATGAAAACATGTGCCTCATGTATGTAGGGCATCATGACCATCAAGTGTGAGTGGGTTGAGCATAATGTCGAAATCATCTTGGTCAACTATTTGTAGAGAACCATGGATATCATCTATGGAATTGTTATATGTGATCAAGATCATAGGAAAATTTCTCCTATAATTACCCCTAGACGTGAGGGGGTAACAACCCTTAAAGGTGTAAAAAACACCATTATACGGTGGAGAGGTAGTTATGTTTTATTTTTAAATTCTACAGGTTTGGAATGGTGCAAACTGTAAAATGCATAAGCTCAAAACACAATGATCCATTTGAAGTTTTGTTGTGATACACAAACATGAAAATAAGACTATTTGTTCAAATGAAGTAATAGACATTCTAGTGGAGCCAATATAATGGTGCTGCATTGATGTGGCTTGGAATCAAAAGGTTTGGTAGGATAGAGGAGTGGAAGGAAATTGTTAATTGTGCATGGATAACCACATGTTTATATGGCTATGAAAATCCATTCCTTCTACCCCCCACTAGGAAATCCAAACTCAAGATTACTAGATGGAGGACTTATTCATTGCATTATTGTTTCCTCTATTTGTAGAATGTGCAATGTCTCTAGAGCCCAAATTAGAATGTTGTAGTGGTAGAATGGTGGGAACGTTGACTCTTAGGTATAATCAAGTAATTTCACAACCATCTCTTGATATATAATGAATGACATATATCATGGTAGTGTGTGTGTGTGTGGGGGGATCATTTTTTTTTTGGTTCATGAAGATAAAATCGTAATTTTCATTATCGTATCGGAAATTACATTAAGTATATGCACCCTTGTGCATTCAAAAAACTGGTTGACAACCATCCCCAAAAATTAAAAAAGCAGGGTTGATTAACAGTTCCTATCATGTCCATAAACTGCCTCAAAAAATAAGCATCATTATATACAATAGTCTCTTGGTTATCTGGGTAAAAACATAAATAAAGGTAGTCAATATAATTAATCCATTTGTTGCGCCTGCTACAAACCCTCTATAAAGGGCCTATGAGAGACTTCTAAGGCGTTATCTCTTATCTTCTCAGTGATTTTCCAAGTGCCCATAACATGTAAAGTGCATGCTTTAGATAAGGGATCTGCTGCAGAGTTTATTTCCCTGTAGATATGGTGACATGAAATCTGATCAAAGGCTTGTTTAAGTTGTAAAATTTCTTCATATATATTAATAAGTTGAAAAGGGGGGAAATGCACCATTGTTTACTAAAAATAGTTCCAAGTTATATTATAAATCATTGCTCCTAAATAACTATCAAGGTAAAACTTATCAATGACACTTATCAACTTGCCCAACTTAATGGTTAAAGTAGTCATTTCTTGTCTAACCTCTCCCACCAAAGCAAAACTTCTTTGTAGATTCAAAGCTCCTTTGCACCCATCTAGACCTCACAAGGAAGACGTTCTATATGTGCCTTCACTTGAAGAGGAAACACTTGCTCTTGAGTGGGCCTAATGGTTAAGAGCATGTGTTTCCTCTAAAGAGGTCACAGGTTCAAAACTAGAGGGGGTAGAGTATGTACGCTTTCATAGACTTAGTAGTAGGGTGTCAAATGCCTCGCCGATGATTGTCACAACAAATCTGAGATTATAAAATTATAAATTGTTCTCAACATGTTGTATGTCCTTGCTTCTTGGTTTAATTGCATGACTTTTGGGATGAGGGTTTATATGATCCTCTAAGCAATCATCCTTCTCAAAGCATGTTTGTGTTGATAGGTGTCTCCTTGTCTTCAAACGCAGATTGATCCCTGATATATGTGATTCACCTAGGTCATTTGCTACATCGATATTCCCTTAGTATTTCTCCCCTTCAACCTCCACCAACAAGAAAGTGTGTCCATTAATCCTACATGCATGGAATCATATGGAAACTCTTGGTATGCATCAAGGAACTTTCTCTGTAATTCCATATTTCAATCTTCATGACAGACAACTCCTATCCAATAACACAAGAATCTTGTCTTCAATGGAAAATTTTGGTAGCTTGCAATACCACAAGAGGTAGGAAACTTTGGTCATAGTGGAACTTTATCCATAAAATTCCTATTGTGTCTTTGTAAAATTTGTGATTAGAAAGAGGGTTTTTTCACTAGACAATTAGGTACTCTTTTGGAAACGTTGAAAACCCACGGGGTAGTTATGAATTGCCATTAAATTATATTTATACAATAAGGTGCTAATTGACATTAAAGTTCCATTTAGAAACAACCAATTTTTTTTATACCGGAAATGGTATGATTTGACCAACTTTAACCCTTGTTGTTGTTCATCTTTACTTTATGCTTGTTACAGATTTGATAATGCATAATATCTTATTATAATAATAACATATCTATATATCAAAAATTTGTTCTATATTGATGTCTTTTAATCATATTGTGTGTTAGATGCACATACTATGAATAATAATGATCAATAAAGCATTGCACATTAGAAACTTTTGTCAAACTAACCATTAGATTTGAGATACAAATGTCCAAGTTGATGTGAAGATGCATTTTATAACTTGGATGAAAATGCTAAAAAATTATGAATAATTTATTTTAAATGTTTTATATTTTAGCCCATTTTTGGACATATTTTCTAGTCAATTTCCCGAATAGGTAGGGATTTGCTGCAATTATAGGTTTGAGCTATATAGTTTGTGCAATTTAAACGCCCCAAAAATTTACACTGATTTCATTTATGTATTCAAAAACATGCTTTAAACAATGAAAAGTTACAATCTCTACAAGAATTGTATTGCCTAATTACAATAAGAAATACCAAAAATACCAAAAGATAATTTTAAATTACACCTAAATAAAGCCGCTTCGTTCACCTTCCCAATAACTATGGTATAATCTAGCTCATCACTTAATCTACCAATTTCAAAAAATACTATAATACCTATAACATCAGAAATTAATTATTCACGTTTTCATAAATAATAATGAAAATAACACCAAATTCAGACAGGGATCCATGATTCATGTGGACCTCAAAAATCCATCAAACACATAATAATTCTGATCTAGATTTCATAGCGTTGGCACCGTGGCATGTTTTGCCCATGCAAATTTGACTTGGCTATAGATTTTTGTGATTTAAATTTTTTGGTTCTATAGCCACCTTCATGGCCCCGTCATGATAAGTCTACTTGGCCTAGACATATTGGTTTGAAATTGCATAGTTATTCATGAGATATATTCGATACCTCGAACCACAAACCACTGAAGCTTGAAGGTTTGCAACGAGTCCATGCTTCCTAATCACGCCAAGCTTGAAGGTTTGCAACGAGTCCATGCTTCCTAATCACGCCAAGTTTATCTTATTGCACCCTCAAGCAATGTATCCATGCGAAGTGTCGTAGGCACCTGAAGCTTTGTTTCACATGTGAGAGTCTTCTAGTATCTACAACACTAAACTCATTTCACGCCATTAAAGAATTCAACTGTTATGGTATAGCAAGGTTTAAGACCTCTCCAAAAGTGAAAGCATAATGGGTATCACTACAACACTAAGCTCATCTCACGCCATTAAAGAGTTCAAGTGTTATGGTATAGCAAGGTTTACGACCTCTCCAAAAGTCAAAGCATAATGGGTATCACATTGATCGACATCTTTGATAGCTCTTGTGTAATACATAGCCTTGAAGGGCATTTTTTAAAGTGAGATGAAGAGCATTTTGAGTGACTTTGTATGTCATTTTGGGTTAAAGTCTTTCTTTTAGATATGTTGAGCATTAAAATTGATACTTCGACAATTATATTAGATTAGAATGGGGAATGTTAATTTCAATTTCAATGTGAATATCAATGTCATAGTTCTTTAAGAATTCTATTGGGAAGAGCTCAAGCTAGTTGTGGGAAAAGATGTACAAGTAAAGCCATGTGATCTAACAAGTTTGAAATACCTGAAATGTGTCTTAAGGAAATGTTGAAAATGCATTCCATGGTTCCATTATTACAATCCCTATAAGTGAATGGAAGCGTGCATTGTAGTGGGAGACCTCACTCATGCTAAACTGAGGCTCATAACAAACACATGGGTGACAAAGAGAGACCCAATCATGTGGGGAGAGGATTGTTTGATGTTCAACCAATTTTTTTATGTAGGGTGGCAAACATGGAAATACATATGTGAACTGTCAAGATTTTGAACTTATTTGGTTTGGATCAAGTTGGAGAGGTTGCTAGAAGATGGTTTGGGCTTTAGATCTTTAATATAAAAGGCATTTGTTATTTTTTAATCTTTATGTTGCAAGGGATTTGGATGATGTTTAAGTGATTGTTGTTATATTTGGGCAATGTGGTAAGTGTGTTTCAAGTATTGATATGCAGATAATAGCGTTCGAATTGAGGCTTAGATTGATTTAATCCATTTAGTTTTGGATTAGATTTGGTCAGTAATCATCATGAAATACCTTGACATAATAATCATGATCTTGATCTCATGGTATTCTATGGTTTGGGCTTTAGATCTTTAATATAAAAGGTATTTGTTATTTTTTAATCTTTAGGTTGCAAGGGATTTGGATAATGTTTAAGTGATTGTTGTTATATTTGGGCAATGTGGTAAGTGTGTTTCAAGTATTGATATGCAGATAATAGCGTTCAAATTGAGGCTTAGATTGATTTAATCCATTTAGTTTTGGATTAGATTTGGTCAGTAATCATCATGAAATACCTTGACATAATAATCATGATCTTGATCTCATGGTATTCTCTCACCCTTAAGTGACCCATAATTATTTCTAGTTAACCACTAACTACCATCATTTAAATTTTCATTACCTCATAAGTTAATAATACTTACCATCAATTTATCCCTAATCACCCTATACTTTATCCCTAATTCCACCAAGTATTACTAATTATGTAGACATATCTATTTGGAAAAGGGCTTCTAGAATTTTAATCTAATTATCAATAACTATTAGGTGGATGGTAGGGATTTAACCTCTATAGAATATTCTTAGTAGTATACACAAATCGAAGGTTAAGATTTATTTGAAAGTAGTTATTGCCTTTTTGCCCTTTTAATTAAGTTAATTAATTAAGAAAATGTCATATGAACAAGTGTCATGTGAAATGATATATGGTTTTTGGGGCATGTGGTATTGATAAAACACGGTATTATAACAAAGTCTATTTACAAATTAAGAATCTCCATGAGAAAATGAGATCTTAGTACATGTTTTTTTTAAATGAATATATGTTTAACTTATATATGAATTCTTTTTATCATTAATAATAATTATTGTTATTTTAAATAAGTTATAATATAGTTAAATTTAGTGATTTTATTTATTTATTTTAGTAAGTTGATATGTGATGAAGTGTTTTGATGCTTATTATGGATTGATGTCTATCAACATTTATTAGCCATTTAATTTATACGGCTATGCTAGTTACTTTACAATTCATGCTTAATTAACTCTATTCTTGACCTTAATTATTCATTCCAATTCATAATTACTTCTAATTAGACTTAAATGATCCACAACTATCCTTTAATAACTGCTAATTACCATTAATTAACTCTTAACTATTATTATTATTATTTTAATTTCATTTTTTAACCATGAGAGTCTGTGCTTCTGAGATAAAAGTAACTTGCTTCCATTACAAAAGAAACCTCATGAAAAACCTAAAGGAAGAAATTGCTTTTATTATTTAATTTATAAAATTCAGAGACAAAGGAAGAAATTGCTTTTATTATATAATTTATAAAATTCAAAAAAATATTACAAAGCTTACTAAATTCCACATACTTGAAACCTTTATAAACATTGATCATGGATCCTTAATCATGGTTAAAACCAAATCCATATTAATCTCACCAGTTAACAAACCACACCACCTTTGTTCAGTGATAATTTATATGGATTTTTCTATATTTTATTATCTCCCATGAATGGCAAACAAGCAAGCAACTAGCCATAATGGAACTACTTCAACATAAACAAAGGATCATTCCAACTCTCAGGAGCATTTGTTGAGGGACTGAAGGTGGAAGAAATTGTTTTTATTTGTGGACCGAGAAGGTTACAACCCTTGGTCCCTCAACAAATGCTCCTTAAGCTAGAATAACTAGTTGATTACAAATAACTTCTCCCTTTTTTAACATTGAGTTGGGCCTTTGCCAGGGTTTCCCCCCCTCCCCTCTCTTTCTCCTTGTTATGGAGCATCTTAGATGGATGATATCAGAGGATGTTAGAAATGGAAACTTCAAAGGTGTCTTTATATCTCAAAACTGCTTCCTCTCACATCTTCTCTTTGTTGACGATATATTAATCAGAGGAAACTACTCACATCAGACATCTAAAGACTCTTTTGGATCTATTCAGTTAAGAAATAGGGATGAAAATAAACAGTTAAAAGTGTTCCATCAACAGTTGGGCTAATCCAGAAAATGGAATCTCGTCCATTGAAAACATTCGAGCAACCCCCCTTCGAAATATTTGGCAGGCTTTCAAATATCTTAATTTCGTCCTCGACCTTGTATGATATCTAAAGCATGATTGGACATGGTTGCTAGAAAAAATTGAAAAACAAATCAATGTCTGGAGCAATAGATAGCTCTCTAGAGTTGGGAAACTTGTTTTATGCAAAGTTGTGATAGAATCCATCCCAATATATTGGGCTTCTCTAGCCTGGATCCCCCAAGGGATATTGAATAAGGTTCAACAACTTTGCTTGTTTCCCTGGTATAGGAAGGAGGAAGAGCAAAATTTTGCTCTCACTTCCTAGAACTCTATCACTTTTATGAAATTTGCTGGTAGATGGGGGATAAAATTACTCCCTAAATTTGCATAAGCATTGGAAGCAAAAGGTGTTTGGCGCCTCATTCAAGGATCTCAGCTCTTGGCACAGATAACGACACAAAATTATCATTGACCCTTATCCACCTTGGATTGGATACACGCAACTCAAAAACCTCTTTGGAATGCCTCTATTGTGTGGAAACCCATCCTTAAGGCATTTTACATTGTTGGTGATCACCTGTTCTAGAAGGTGGGGAACGAACAAAATGTTCTTATTGGAATGGACCCCAGGATTGATAGTCTACACTGGTATCATCTACCTGACCCTCTCATACAACTCCTGGATGACAAAAGTAAGTTCACTCTAGCTCATATCTCGTTCAATCTTGGATGTTAGCCATAAACCTCCAACTCGAAGAGAGGATGCAAGAAATTGAGAAAATTATGTTAAGGCCCCTAAATTTGCTAATGTAAACGTTTATGACAATGAATACCAACTCATATGGACAAAAAGTCCTCATGGGAGATAAGCCCTGAAATATGGTTACTTATCTCTAACTCTTGAAGATAAAAAACCTCCATGGTGGGGGGACATTCATTGGAAATTAGGTTGTCCATCGAAATCAAAATTATTTATGTGTCTTGTGCTTAAACAGAAATTTCCCACCTAGGACATGCTACAAAGAAAATCTTTCCAGGGCCCTAATATCTATTTGCTCTATAAATTTGATGCATAATCTATCTCTCACCTCTTTCTAAATTGCCCCTTTACAAAACATGTTTGGATGGAAATATGACGCTCATGTCCCCAAGATTTGGATTGGGTTGCTGAGAATATCTCTTTGTGCTTCAAACCTTGGCTCTCTAGCCACTTATCAGACAACCTTGTAAAAAATTTGACAGCTCAGAGATGAATTTATCCTAGAAGAAATCATATCTTTTAGTTATGGTTGAAGCACCTATAATAAAATTTCATTTCTAAAAATTCTAATATTACTTTCCAAAAATAGTAAGTCACATCTCAATTTGGAAGTGACTTTCCAAAACTAGAAATTCATGTCTAAATGATCAAGGATGATCTCGACATATGGAATTCATTTTAAAATCAAGTCAATCATGATTATACAAGTCAATAATTAATATTTTTATCTTTACGAATATTATTATTATTATTATACTATTATTTATAAAACAATCTAAAGTCATTCACCTTTAATGGATTAATAAAAACAAATTCTCTGATGAAATAAGTGAATTAAATTGAGAATCTCTTACTTGGAAAATTGAACATCTCTCTTAGAATAAAATAGTAACTCCACACTTAAGAGAATGTAACTCTCCCTCACTAATTCAATGTATGGAAAAAGTGTAACAACTCCTCATTAAATGCATTTGTAACTCATTCAATTCGATTTGTAACTCTCACCAAATATTCTCTCATGTCTAAGTGTAACTCTCTCTCTCCTTAATTCGAATTGTAACTCCTCAAGACATGTGTACCTCTCTCTCTATTCTTGGGATGAGTTACACTTCTCCTCAAGTAACTCCTCCCTCATGGAATTTGATTCTCTTATTATTGGCTCAAGGCATGAATTCATTTTGTAACTCCTCTCCTTTCTCATCTATTTAAGCAAGAGCAAGTGAGAGTTGATGTAGCATGTTCATTGTGAAGAAGGAGAGCTAGTGTTGAGTGTGTGCAAGAGAAGTGTGAGAGAAAGTGAAGAGTAAGAGCAAGGGAAGAGTTAGAGCAAGTGTGAAGGACAAGATCTGATCAAGAGAATGAGGATATTTTCAAGCAAAGAGCAAGAGTACTTCAACTGCAAGTTGATCAGACATTAGTGACTTTATTATTTCTCATTCATTCTCTCTCTCTCTCTCTGTAATCTCTTGAACATTTGAATCAATCTAATAGAAGAAGAATCATTTGGGTTTTGCCTTGGTCATTGGACCTAACTCTTAGTATCTCATATTTGTTCTTGGTTATCTTCATATGATCCTTAAGTTAATGTTCTATCTACAATTGTTGATCTGAAAAGTTGTAAAGAAGAAATCGACATTCTAAGTAATTGTAACAACATAGAACATTCAATTTCTTGCAAAGTACATTCATTTTTTTGCAAAGTACATTTAGTTTTCTGCAAAGTATATTCAACTTTCTGCAAAGCACATTCAATTTTCTGCAAAGTACATTCATATTTTTGCTAAGTCATTCAGTTCCATTCATTTTTTTGCGAAGTACATTCAATTTTCTGTAAGTAAATTTTGTTTTCTGCATAAAACTTTCAAGTTTCTGCAAAGAATTTTTAAATTTTTGCATAGAACTTTTAGATTGTAACAAACTTCAAAGGTCTCCCTTTGTGTATCATTTGGGATATTTGGCTTGAATAAAACGTTGCTATATTTGAAAATATACCCCCAAACGTATATAAAGTCTCCTTTCAGTGTTTGGGTATTCTCGCTTTGTACCCCTCATCCTCATCTACCAGTTGTTTTTACCCTCCTGAGCCTATTGCCATTCAAACAGACTCCCCGTGGGATTTCTTTGATGGTGCCGCATAGGGATCTCCTTCTTTAGGAGGAGTTGGGGGTATCTTATCCCTCTCTAATTCTCATTTTCTCTCTTTCTCTGCAAACATTGGTCTTGCTACAAACAATCATGCATAACTATTTGCTCTCCACATCACCGTCATTCTTGAAATTTTCAAGAATGTCAGATCTCTTCATATATATGGCGATTCACAAGTGGTCATAAAATGGATGCAAATGAAATTAGTGCTTAGGAACTTCACTCCACTTCCTCTCATGGAAACAATAAATCAAAAACTCATAAACTTCTCACATATTTCCTATGATCACATCTATAAGCACATGAATGAAGAAGCGGATCGACTCTCAAAAAATGATCGGTATCCGAGATTAAAGAAGGCCTCATAACATAATTTCTTTTTGACCCTTGGGTTTGACTAAATCAGGGGGGACAATATGCAAGAAATATCCCCTTTTTGGAACTCTTTGTGGGAGTTCACTTCTATTTTGAAAACAAATATGTGCATGCTCTTTTTGGCAAGATTTATGTAGGAAATATAACTTGATGTTTTAACTTGTAATGATCATAGGATAGCTATATGTATATATATGTTTGTTTTTTATTCTACATGCAAACAACAGGTCCTTTGAGGACTGATAAATATGAGATAGATTTGCCGATGACTCTTTTTTTTATGGTGATCACAGTTTCTAATTATTTTTTTGACTTATGGAAGCTATTTATAAATAACTTCAACAAGTTTTTTTTCATACACATATGTGAAACTCATGATAGGGCTATAAGCCACAAGGATGTTCAAGGATATACTAACCTCCTTTGTTATATAATAGAAGTTGTAGACTTTTTTCTTTGGAAAAAAAACGTCCAGGATGAGGAATAAACGTCTTAAACTGTAGCCACCATGGGTTCTCTATATTTGATGGAAATTGGACCCCAATGCACATGGATTCCAGAGAGAAATCCAAACTAGTGACTTGTTGGGGTTTGACCTAGACAAGTTAAATGGTCGTCACAATACACCAATGAATACAATTTAATGAAACATCATTTTAGTGGATGGATTGCACCAATGAGACACATTATTGCATAAAAATGTTATTTTATGAATAAGTGTTTTGTTCAATTGGGGTTTATTTATTTAATAGTATCAGATTAGGAGAAAAAGAAAAATAAATATAACAATTTTTTTTTTTCCATGTGTCTCCAATCTAAGGTTGCCATCATCCTATTGGTTAATGTTTATCAAAAGGGAACAACGTAGATTTTTTTTTTTTGTATATTCACTCCTAAAGATCAATTCATATTCAAAATCAAAATAATGGTAACTCACGAAGATTTTCTTGTAAGTTTACTTGTTGAATTTCTTGTAAACATGTGCATTTTTTGTGGAAGTCATCATGCTCATAGAGTTGGCTACTTGGATGACGATAGTGTTCGAAAATATAACTAGGTTTGGTCTTCATAATTATTCTTGTACTTGTATCATTAAGTAAAAAACAAAAGAAGAAAAATAAATTATTATTTTCCTCGCCAAAGCATGTTCTTCATGCTCTTAGGGTTATTTCGGTCGAGAATAAAATGTAATTGATTCAAATTCTATTTGGACTCTTTGAAAGAAAAAAAGAAAGGTTTTTTTTGTTGAAAGAGTCAAATTGTCCGTGCAAGACCAATTTAGCCCTCCACATGGACAAGTTGGCCTACCCAAGGGAAATGACCCTTTGCATAGACAAACTACTATATATTGGCCCTTGTTCTCCTTCATTTTGGCATGTAATTCATTGTGGTTTTGAGGTAAGATATGTGATATTCTTGTGGAAGGATATGCGAGTTTCTTTTGAACAAAATATGTGAGTTTTCCGTGAAGTGTTATGAGATCAAGAGCGAAGTTTTATGAGGAAAAGAGAAGTATGAAATTTCCTTATGATAATTCTGTGGAAAAATACGAAACTTCTTGATGATGATTTTGTACGAAATTTCCTGAGCTTCCTGTAATTGAAATTTGGGTTGTTGTGGCTAATATTACGTGGATAATTTGGGCTTCTTAGATGTGATATATAAGTGATAATGATGATGAGGTTCTCTGTGATGTGAGAAGCATTGTTGATCATATGGAGGGTTGACTTGGGTCTCTATGACAATATTAGTCTTATTCATGGATATCTCACTTTGATCCGATTCTATAAGAAGACGATGATTTCTGGGGTTTTCCCCTTGTGGGGTTTTAGCCCTGGCTTTGAATGTATATTTTGTATCTCTTGTTCGTGTTTTTGCATGTTGGTAATTCATTGATGAATGGAAGAATACCAACATAATAAAAATAAGCCAACAATAAATTCACAAGTAATTATCAAGTAAGAGAAATCGTCAATTTTACTTGCCTTTTGATTTCTCAACATATAGTTTTTTTATATTTAGTTTACCTTCTTTATGGATATTTTTCTTCTCTTGACGATGATTGAGGATGATGATGAATTGGGACCCCTTAGGAAGGAAGTTTACACTTTCTACCTATTGAAAAGTGTAGCTTGGGAGGTATTCCACAAGCCCAGATATGTGGTTTGTGAGAATTTTGGTCACAAGAGGAGTTTGTGAGAAAAAGACCCAAGTGAATAGGTTTTATACCTAGATGGGGTTTAAACTTAAAAAAAATAAATAAATAAATAAATAAATTCCTAAATCTAAAGAGGATCAAACCCCAAAGGTGTAGAGGGTTCCTAAGAAGGCTTGAGAAATATATTTAAGGGAGGCCTTAGCAAAAGGCTAGACATCAAGCGGAGAGGAGCTCGCTTGATCAAGAAGAGGTCGAGACGTAGTTCAAGGAGGGCCCTAGTTTGAGGGTCGAGAGGGCTACAAGACTGGCCGAGAGAAAATCTTAGGCAACAAGGGAGATCCATGAGAAGCAACAAGAGTTTTCTCAGGGCTTAGGAGATTTCCTTCAACCCTGAAGTAGCCAAGTGGGGTGGAGGGTTTTCGTTGAACAAAAGAAGAGAAGGTTGTAGGGAAGTTGGGTTAGAAAAGGAGGTTGAAAGGCCTAGTTTCCTATTCTAAGTACAAGACGCAACATGGATTCACAAGCAACTCGTAAGTGGAGGGGCCGAAAGGCCTAAATCTCATATCAGATTGTTGTAGAATGAGCCGCTAATCTTATGGGCAAGAAAAGAGGCATAAAACCCTAAAATGAATGCGCCCATAGGACTAAAAGACCTTCAGACCTCAACGAAATCTATTGAGAGGTCTGTGTGGCCTAAGTAGGCATGTGACAATACTAGAAGTAAAGTCCGAAAGGTATCTAGAGACACTGGTGTGATGGATGCAAAGATATAGGACTGTAAGGCTATCAGATAAGAGGGATGGTCGTGATGAGGATTGTTCTGAAGTTTTCAAAAAATGGTTTTAATCCCTAGATTAGGTAACAAAAAAACAATACCATAAAATGCATGATCATCATAGAGAAGGCCTAATTTCAGAAGTCGCAACCCTTAAAGGAGAAAATCCATGGAGTTTGGACAGATGCCAAGATAAGGGAGCTTACTGGCAGAATTAAAGGATTGATTTGGGCATGTGTTTGGTCTAATCCAAGGGGTGATATTTTTTGGTATGGCAAGTAGGACGAGCCCTAGATTAGGGTTGATTTGAAGGCTAGAAGATTGGATCAGTGAGGAGAACGGGGTCGTGTACCAGTGTAGGAAGAAGGAATATCAAGAAGGATCAAGGAGGGTTTTAGAGGAGGTTTTGAGGACTAGGAAAATGATCTAACTACGCCGAAAAACCTCAGGCCTGTTGCATGCTCTAAGCCTAGTCTTACGGAAATATTGTAATGTCATTTTCAGAAGTGATGGGTCTTCATGATGATGAATATGCAAGGTGGAAAAAGGAATGTTTCATAGATGGTTGAAGTAATGGATGGAAAGAGCCCTAGATGAGGGCAGATCCTAATGATCTGGATCTGTGCAATTAAGGACCATATTGTAGAACAAAGGATAGTGTGAAGAAGACCTAGAAGAGGACAGATCTGAAGAAGTATGATGGGATTGTTCCATGGTTGGAGCAACAATATGAGGAAGCCAAGATCAGTCAAGGATTGCAGGAACATAAGTAGTGCAGGAACGAGTCCTAGTTTAGGACAATGGTAGATTAGCCAAAAGAAAAGTGTTAGGAGGGCTATAGTGGCTTTATGCCCTAAGTACAACCTCTTAAAGGACTAAGAGGACTGTTAGAAGAGGTAGAATTGAGTGAGATCAAGGTTGATTCTTGAAGGACAAAGAAAGGAAGTCAAGGGAGCTTATCACATCAACCCAAGTTCATTGTTGGAGAAAGACATTTGGCAGTGATAGGTGGAAACTCTCCTTACCCTGAGTGTTCCTTCATCAGGAAACACAAGAATACACTAGTGGGAAGCAAGTCCCTAAGAGTTGTGTCCTTTAAGGCCCAAGGAGAAACTAGTGGGAAAGAAGTCCCAAAGGAGTTGAGGACCAACAGTGGGAAGTTGAGAGTTGATCACAAACGAAGTTGTGAACAACTCAACAGGAATCTCGATGTTTTGATGCGTTGAAGGACTAATGATCAACTAGAGAGCAAGTGGAGCTATGTTCAGTGACCTAATGGAGTTGGTTCATTGATATAATCATATTAGAGTTGTTGCATATTAGAGTGGAAGGATTGGGCAGGTGTTCAATATATGACCACGACAGTTGTAATTACATGCTACGTCAACTAGACAGCCAATGTATATTTTTCAAGGAAATTTGGCTATCATAGGTGTTTGAAAACAAGCCCTAGTTTGTATCTTGTACTTGTGGGTGTATGACGACCATTATCCCTGGTACAAGAGCCCTAGATAGTTGTATTATAGTTGTTGTTAATATAACAAAGATGGGTTGAAAATTTTAAAAATTGTCATGTGTGCTAGTTGATTCACTGATGTGTATTTTTTCCCTGTGAAAAGTAGGATAAGTTGAGGCATTTGAGTTGGTTATGTAAGATATTTTAAGACACTAACCCAAATTCTCAATGCCATGGAAATTCAACACTACCCTAGTGACATCACCCCTATGGTGCATTTGATGGTGATGTGGCCTTTTTAAAGGATGATGTTGGTCTTCAAAGGGCATATTATACATAATTTAAACATACTAAAATTCCTAACTTTGAAATTTTTACACGGAAAGAAAACATACTTGTGATTAGATCATTCACAATTTAAAAAATTTATTGCCCAAAATTGATTTCTTATTATTCCTTTAACAAAAATACAAGTGATCCCATACTAGGTAAAGAGGCCCTTTATAATCCTTGTAAAATACCAAAATTATAAGAAAAAAACACTTGTGTTTTCATGGTTTGAGGCTAAATCCTTCAAGCCCTCACTGCCCAAAATTCCTCAGTCCAGATTCTGTTTTAAAGGATTGTCCACACAACCACCTTTCTGTAGCACCTTAGGGCGTCCCATCCCTCCTTAAACACTTGTTCCACATGAAATATTCCCTCTTTACAGCTCTATCCTATTGTGACTACTCCTTGTAGCTCACGACCCTCACATAGGCCCCTTGGTCTGCCCTTTTCTAGCTGTGGATAACACTCAACAAGCCTACGACTTTCCCTTCTATTGCAACCAGATGTCCCAACCTCCAAATAGCAACCCATGACCCTTCCTTTTCTTGCGAGTTGTTCCCACCACAAGTCTAGCCTACTACTCCTTGATCAACAAATCAAAACCCCACTCAATAAGAAACATCCATTATTCTCCTCTCAATGATTGATCTCAAGGCTCTCCATTGGCTTCTAATTTAAACCTTTTCAAAAGGTGCAGTACCATGGGCCTATGGGTGCAAAGCTGCAACTCTTCACCAACGTACTCATAAAATCACTTTCATGAGTGTTTTCCTCTCACATCGATTCAGGATCTTTACTTCAATGACTTTAAAATGAATTGCATAAAGAGCATGAAATAACCATAAGTGCAACACACATGAAGAAGAAACACATGAAGAAATGACAATATGGACAAATGCACCAGAACTTGATAACAAAATTCACCCACAATGTGTGAACTACGTCCTTTTGCTCTGCTCAACTGTGTAGTTACTTCATAAGTTTCTCTTCAATAAGGCTCTTCTTTGTCGATACAAGGACTGAACTCTCACTCATGTGGCAATGTCTCTCCTACAAAGAGATGTTCTCCTTTGACAATACAAAAGGAATGAATTCTCACAAACAAGTGGCATAAATTGTTCTCCCTTTTTCCCAAATCAAAGGGGTTGGACTCTCACATAAAGTGGCACAATTGTTCTCCCTTCAAAGGGGTTGAACTCTCTCACATAAAGTGGCATAGATCCTATTTGAATCTACTGCTCAGAATCAAGCATATTTTCAAATATATGTTCTTATTTTTACAAATATCGAAAAGGAGAAAATCAACAATACATGAGACTTGCATTGATTTCCATGCCAAAATGCCCAATTAGATGCTCAAAATGCATCGAACAAAACACTAGTAGGTTTTTTTCATCATTCTACAACTTTTAACTATAAACACAACCAATTCTGAAAAGTGCATCTCTGTTTCAAAATTTGTGCCAAGCATTAATGGCACATGTGGCCCTCCAATCTGCTACTTAAATCCATATTTTGTCTACACCAATGGATTCCTTGCGAAATTTCTAGAAAAAATGAGTATAAACTTCATAGGTTATGGAAATTCACCTATGGACATCTTGGAGAATCCGCACCTCGAATCTAATGCCATAACAACATAATATTCCTTGTCTCGAGATTCATGCCCATGCTGGGTGTAAGACCCTGACCACCTGTTGCTCCTCTCGTGCTCTTGTATGCAGCTCCTCCCTCTATGGCTCGTGCAACATTGAGTTATATAATCTTGTGCAATGGATTTAACAATGTGGCTTGTTGGGGTGTATTAGTTGGCAGGTATTATTAAATTGTTGGTGGTTGCGGGGTCTTGGGGTCAAACCCCACATGCCCCCAGTTTTGGTTTAATTACAAACGTGGGTTGGCATATATATATATATATATATATATATATATATATATATATGTATATATAGTTTTGAACCATATTCAATGAAACCCAACCATTTTTTGGCTTATGCCCAATTTTGATTGACCAACCAAGTGTTGCCACATGGCGGCCTCAATTTGGTCATCAGATATATATATATATATATATATATATATATATATATAGTTTTGAACCATATTCAACGAAACCCAATGATCTGAAAATGGGGCACTTAGGCTTCTTGTCTAACTTACAAGCACCTCTCCCACTTCCAAAGCTTAAATATTCCCAAGTCTTCATGATTAACCAAATATGTTCTTGAAAATAAGGTGTATGCTTAGGGTTGTTTTAAACTGTTTATGTGCTGTAAATTGATTTGCTTAAACTGAGATAAAACATATAATAGTGAAACAATGCAGCAAATGAGCATCACACATAGGACAACAAGTTTAATATGGAGTTCACCAAAAACTCTTGGGCTACGTCTCCTTGAGCTCTAGTCAACTCAACTAGGCTCTCTGGGATTATGGTCTAAGTTCTTTTACAAGCTCCATGCTCAACTCCACTGGTTTACACAAAACACAATGGGTTCAGAACACCATCTTATCCCCTGGCTCTGAAGCTCTCGGCTTTCTGGCTCTAGGCTCTGGCTTTGGCTCTGGCTCTGGCGCTTGGCTCTGGCTCTGGCTCTTCGGCTCTGGCTTCTTTGGCTCTGGCTTTGGCTTTCTACAACTTTCAGCTCTCTGGATTTTCACTTGACCTCCAAGTGACCCCAAAGACTCCCTCAGCTGCTCTGCGCATTAGCTTTTCACTCTCTCTGCTCTCTTGCTTCTGCCTGCTCTCAATTGAGCTCTCTGCCTCCTTTGAGGTACTTTTCTGGCTTTTTGGCTACCCCAGCCATTTCTCTACGTATCATCATCTCTCTGCGCCTCTGTGGCTTCCCTGCTCCTTGTCAGTTCGACTGGCCATCTGGCTCTGCGGCTTTGTGGCTTCAAAATGCATCATTGCCTGTAAAAACGCTCGCTTGCAGTGTGGCATGAGGATCTGGAGTAGTTACAGAGGTTTTGAGGCCTTCTCTTAGGCAAAAACCCGAAAACGGAGAAAATTTCATTACACAGAGATTTCACAAGCCCCACCGTCGATCTGGGTGATCTTCGATCCAATGGTCAATATGTGACTTCGAGTGGCTTAAGGGTACGGAGGTTACCGGCTTGAAAAGATCGTTTTCATTCATTGTATGGGATTTGGCGGAGCGGGCCCAATACCATTTACCGCTTGAGGCTCGCTTGAAATCCCGCCTTTATGGAACTCAAATTTTATGAATTGTGCCTATAATTCCTCTTCGGGTCCGACTTTATCGCTTCGAGGCATATTCCTTTGTATTTCAACTTTTCTATGGAAATCCGCTAATACATAGAAAACCCGACATATACCCTTTTATCGGAACTCAAAATTTATAAACTGCACTTATAAAATTTGTCGGGTCCGGCAATCGCAAGTCGCCGATTTAATCCTAGCCATCCATTCCTTTCCCAATCCGACGGCTGAGATTGCACGTCACGATTTCTATCGCATATCGCATTTGTAATGGCCCGGGGATTTTGTCCATCGCCGATGTCGATCCGCTAATCCAATCATCGGCAATCAGTGTATCGCATAATCGTAATCGCCAAGTCCGGGATCCTGATATCGCATACATGCCTGCCTCCGATGCGATTAGTCGGAGATCATCGATTGGGGGTCTAGCCGCCCCTTTAAGTCCGCCTCTTGGACCATCTCTGATGCAATTTCCCTTTATAAGGGTTTTTTGCCATTTTTAGGGGATTTTGCCTCTTTTTCCAAAGAACAAAGGGCATCTTCTTTCTACGATAACTTCTGCATCCTAAGTCCATTTTTTCCCATTCAAGTTGCAGTAGATTCAGAATGAAAAGATCTCTACCATGGGGCTATTTCCAGGAACTTCCTTGGACTTTCATTTTCCTCTATGAGGAACACTTAGACTTAGAAGTCTATCCAAAATCCATTTTGGATCACCCAACCATTTTTTGTCTTATGCCCAATTTTGATTGGCCAACTAGGTGTTGCCACATGGCTGCCTCAAATTGGTCCCCATAACTACTGATTGCACTGCCATGTGGATGGGTAGGAGGGTGACACATGGCACGCTGATGCCATATGGCGTGCTCTAAAGGTACCACATGGTGCATTTTTACTAGTCCAACTCATTCCTAAAAATGCCATATATGCATGAAATGTGGCATGTCATCATGATGCCATGTCAGCATGCTAACGTCATATAAACAGATTACCAAGTCATCCTTTGACTTTGACTTTTGCCCAATTTGACCAAAACTTTGACTAGCTATAGCTTTCGAATACAAGCTCCATTTGAGGTGTCGTTTGCGCAATTGGAAAGGTCTTGCAGAGCTCTATGACTTGGTGTTGTTTCCATCAACTTTTGAGAAATTTGATTTTTGAGGTTTCCTAGAGCCTCCTAGGTCAATCCTCCCATCTAAAGGACTTTTGGACCCCAAAAGTTACATACAAAGGTCAAACGTTTTCTCTGATTTACAACAAAACCCATACCCTTGGCTACCCAACGAAAGACCAAAAATATCACTATGTTGCATACTTAAGTGATGTTGTACAGTTCATCACTTTTACAAAAGAAATTGCCCATCTATGGGGTCTTTAAAAGTAACATGTGATTTACAATAGTGGCCACAGTCAACTACTTAAAATTGATACACATCTATTACCTAACCAGGCTAATGGGCTATTTTCCTATAGTTATATTTCTTCCCGGGTGGCTTCATGGAGGGTTACAATGTGCTCCACTTTCTCATTTGTTGGTTCCTACGCAAGGGTTACTTTTTGCACAAGTGCTTTCATGAGATTTTGGTCCTTCCTTGCACGTAGCTCCGGATGGAGCTTCCAACAGGTATCCATATGGTGTCCACTCTTTTTGAAATGTTTGCAATGGTTTTTCTTCATCCAGACTTTCTTTCCCTTCCTTTTCTCATGTATTGGCTTATGCTTGGTCGACACAACTTTACTTGAATGGTTGTCTTTGGTGCAACTATGGTGAGGAGAATTTTCTTTAACTCGTCCTCTGAAATTCTCACCTCGCTTTGGAGATGACTTGCAATCATGATCACTGGGATGGTATGATGTGCTCTCAGCTTGCACTGATTCAGACTCGTTACTTGAATATTCTCTTACTTCTATGGTTTGTAACTGAAGCTACAACCTCCACTTCTCCACTTCTACTTCTTGTAGCAGTCTTCTCAATTCAATGGTCTTTGCTTGAATACTCTAGTTGATTTCATTGAGTTTTTGGAGCCATGCAGGCTTTCATGATTTTCCCATCTGTTGTATCCTGATAGTTGTGATCCCCATCTGTTCGCCTAAATCAGAACCCGGGTCTTGTTGCATTATAGCAACAATTTTCTGCTTCCCTTGGCTACCAAATCTCTTAGGCTTTAGCTTAGGATGTAGTTTCCAACAATTCTCCTTATCATCCCCATCTTTCTTGCAATGAGTACAAGAGGGCTTTATTTCCTTTTTCTTTGTTTTCGTTGTCTTCTTTGTATGGTCATCTTGTTCATGTTTTCCCCCATTTTCAAGATGAATTGCTTTACATACGCTTCATTTAGATTCATGGGATCAACCAATAACAATGAGTGATGAAAAAACTATGTAAAGCACCAACATATTTCACCAAATTTTCCAGTGATTTTAAGGGAACATTCAATGCTAATTCCTACTTCCTAAACTCTTATGTGAAACTTTGCACACTCTTACCTCTACCCTGTCTCAAATGGTGTCATTCCATCATGATTTTTTGTGTGTAACCCAATGGGTAAAATTTCCCTCTTAATGTAGATACAAATTCAGGCCATGATGAAAGGAGTTTACCATTATGTTTGCTACATTTCTGAAGTTTTCTCTCCCACCATACAAGGGTTGTGCCTTCCAACCGAAGAGACACTAACTGGATCCTCACCTTGTCCACTTAGATCTGTTGTACACGACAATAAAATTCAATCTATCTAATCCAATTGTTCAACTTTGATGCATTAGATTCTCCATTAAACATGATAAAATCAAATTTTACATCTAATTTTAACAATGAATTTTTAGAAACATTTTTTTGATGACCATTTGAATGATGAGAATGAGAGGAAGAAGAAGAAGAAGAAATTTAACTTGAACTTGAAGATGGATATGGAGGCTTAGGAGGGTCTCCTCCAATTCCTTGGTTCACTGAAGCATTATCCTCTGCTTTGGTTTTCTTCTTTTCCCTCTTTGTCAATCTCTTCTCATTATCTACAAACAATTTCCCTACCCTATCTGACATCTGGTAGAATGCTTTGTAGAAAGTCTTATCATTCTTTGTGCGAACATCATCATTCTCCATTTTCTTTCTTTGAGTTGCACATCCAATCTCAAGGTTAAAATAATTATTGTTTCTTCACCCTCTTTGAGCTTAGCAATGGTAAGCATCCACACTCACAATTCACATCAAAGAAGACCTCTCTGATACCAACATGATCTGGGATATTTACTTCGATGACTTTAAAAATAATTGCATAAAGAGCATGAAATAACCATAAGTGCAACAGACATGAAGAGATGCCAATATGGACAAATGCACTAGAATTTGATAAAGGAGTTCAACCACAATGTGTGAGCTACGTCTTTGGGCTTCGCTCAACTACGTAGCTACTTCATTAGCTGCTCTTCAATAAGGCACTTCTTTGTCGACACAAGGACTGAAATCTCACTCATGTGGCAATGTCTCTCCTACAAAGAGGCATTCTCCTTCGACAATACAAAAGGAATAAATTCTCACAAACATATGGCATAAATTTTTCTCCCTTTTTCCCAAATCAAAGGGCTAGACTCTCACATAAAGTGGCATAATTGTTCTCCCTTCAAAAGGGTTGAACTTTCTCACATAAAGTGGTATAAATCCTCTTTGAATTTGCTGCTCTAACTCGAGCATATCTACAAATATATGTTATTCCTTTTACAATCTCGAAAATGAGCAAATCAACAATACATGAGACATACATTGGTTTTCGAGCGAAAACGTTCAATCAGATGCTCAAAATGCATCAAACACAACACTAACAAGTTTGTATCATCATTCTGCAACTTTTGACTGTAAACACGACCAACCTCTAAAAAGTGCATCTTTGTCTTGAAATTTGTGCAAAACATTAATGACACATGTGGGTTCAGCAATGAGCCCTTAGATCTACTGCTCATATCCATATTCTATCTGCACTAGTGGATTCCTTAAAAAATTTTGATAAAAATGAGTATGAAATTCATATGGTTCTAGAACTTCACCTTTGGACATCCCTACGAATCTCCACCTCGAATCTCGTTCCACAACAAGGAAATATTCCTTGTCTCAAGATTTGTCCCTATATTGGGAGCAAAACCCTAGCTTGGCCACTTGTCACTCCTCTCATGCTCCCATGTGCAACTCCTCCATGACTCATGTAACATTGAGTTATATAATCTTGTGTGGAAAACTTAACAATGTGGGTTGCTAGGGTGTATGGTTGCAGGCTATTATTAAATCATTAGTGGTTGGGGGGGACCTGGGGTCAAACTCCCCGAGCCCCCAATTTTGGTTTAATGACAAACGTGGGTTGGCATATATATATATATATATATATATATATATATATATATAGTTATTAAAAATGTTCAACGGAACTGTTACACCGGACAAATCTCTCTTGCAGACAAGAGCGATCTCCCTAGATCCTTGATGGAAACTAGAAACAATCAAGACAATTTAACTGACCCTTTCCCTAAGTTGAACTTGTTTGAATTATAATAATTAAAGCTAATGGATGATCCTCTTACTTATTTCATTAAATTCTCGATGAAGAACCCTTCTTGTCATTCGATGCAGCTCCTCAATCCTTGATATGACCTACAAACATTGACCATAAAAGGACCAAAAGCACATGCAATATAATAATCCAAACAAATTAACCTAATGATCAAGGAAATTAGGAATTGAATTTGCCTTAATAAACATTATAAACAATTATAAACCATTCATCATTCCAATAAGACAAATCAATGGGAGAAAGTGTTCATTTGTATTAATCAAAGATTAAGAGGAGCCTTATAACCTTCGCCTTGATGCCATGAGGTCCCTCCAAAATGCCTTCATTCTCCTCCTTAGATGACAAGCTTTCCAATCTCAAACTAACAACATAAGTTTATCTTCTATGAGTTCTGACCTCCTCAACCCCTCTACCCTCTAGTCATTTTATAGGCCAAGAGGAAGAAGTTTCAGATCCAAAAGAGGAGGATGAGACTCCTTAATTGAGGGATTAGGTTTCCATGAGAAAATGGATTAAGATGCATCATCTGAGGGTTATAGTTCGAATAGTCATCACCTGGAAGCTTTTAGTTGGGAAATATTCGACCAACTATGTTTCTAGAATGTACTTTTTATTTTTACTTTCTTGAATTCACTTGTGCGGGTTTATAGTGACAGACAGAGCGCATCTTTGCATTGTTCTCAGAGTTAATTCCAACGAATGTGCGGGAAAATCTAGAAAAATCAGCGCATGTGGAACTTAACAAGGTGTGACAACTATTTTCCCCAAATTTCTCATCTACTTCAAGATATTTTGGGTTGTTTGACTTCTGAGGGAGCTTATTCAAACATGTTCACAGATAATAAAAAGGCCCATAAATTGATCAAGTGTCATGGTGACAAATTAACATTTAACAGAAACCAACCTTTTTTTGTCTTATTCCCAAGTTTGACTGGCCAATACGGTGTTGCTAAGTGGTGCCCCTGGATTGGTCTTCATAGTTGTTGATTGGACTGCTGCCACGTGGATGGGTAGGAGGGTGACACATGGAACGCTTTGGTGATGCCATGTGGCATGCTCTGGAGGTACCATGTGGCACATTTTAACTGGTCCAAGTCGTGCCAAAAAGTGTTATATGTACATGGCATGTGTCATGTCCTCGAGATACCACATAATCTAGTTGATGTCCGCAGTACGAACTATGAAGTCATCCTTTGAATTTGACGTTTTGCTAGTTTGACGAAAAAATTGACTGGCCATAACTTTTGCATATGAGCTCCGTTTGAGGTGTTATTTGTGTCATTGGAAAGTTATCATTGAGATTTACGACTTGGAACTGTTTTCATCAACTTTTGATAAATTTGATTTTTAAAGTTTCCTAGAGCCTCCTGGATCTCACATACCTAGCACCAAGGACACATGAGAGGACCTCTTGATGCTACCAAATTTCAATGCTCACTCTTAGTTAGAGATGTACTTGGATTCCTTGGAAGTCCCTCTACTTTCCACACTGGAACACATTCCTCTTCCACAACTACTTTCCAACACTAATCATAAGCTTCTTCTTTTGTTACAAAAGCAAAAAGTGTTGTAAGAGTTGAACCCTTCTTGGAAGTTACCTTGTTACTAGAATCCTCCCACTACTCCTTATCCTGCATGGCCTTTAATCCAGACCATGGAACCTTCTTGACAAATTTGGAATACTCCTCTCTTTCTCTTGAACTTGAAGGCACACTTTTCTAGGGTTGCTGACTCTCCCTCTGAATCTATGAACTCCCTCTGAAAATTGACTCCCTCTAACTCTCTGAAACCTCCTTTTTTTTATCTTGGTCAATAGACTTTCCCTTTAACCTATACTGACCACTCTCTATAACTTTTCCAGGTCCTTAATTAGTTGTCAAATCTGCAACAACTCTTTAAGATTGTTTCCACTTGGAACAAACACTTTAGATCCTTCTTAGAGTTGTCATCTGTGCACAAATCTGACCCAACTAAAGTGCTCTGATACCATGTTAGAATTCCATGCATCCCAAGTCTGGTCTATGTTTTGCCAGTTTCACAAAACAGGGAAACATAAATATAATGAAATGCCTAACTTTGAAATTTTTACACAATGGAAAACACAGCAACCGTTAGATCATGCACAATATACAAAGGTAATTCCCAAAACTAATTTATTATTATTCATTTAACAAGAAATATAAGGGCTCCCATACTAATGAAAATGGCCTTTTACAATCCATGTACAATACTAAACATATAACAAACACACTTGCGTTTTTTGGGCTGAGGCTAAATCCTTCAAGCCCTTACTGCCCAAAATTACTGAGTCTAGCTTCTCCTTTAATGAATTGTCCAAAAATCCACCTTGTTGTAGCACCTTAGGGTTTCCCAACCCTCCTTAAACACTCAGTGCACCTGCAATCTTCCTCTTTATGGGTCTACCTTGTTGTGACTACCTCCTGTAGCCCATGACCCTCACACAAGCCCCTTGGTTTGCACTTTTTTGGCTACAAATAATAGTCAATAGGCCTGTAGCCTTTCCTTTTATTGCACCTTGGTGTCCCAGCCTCCAAATAGAAGCCCTCGACCCTTCCTTTTGCTGTGGGTTATTCCTGCCACATATGCAACCTACTACTCCTTGCTCAGTGAATCAAAATCCCATTCAAGAAGAAACATCCATTATTCTCCTCTCCGTGATTGATTTGAAGCCTCTCCATTGGATTCTAATTTATACCATTTCAAAGGGTGCAATACCATAGATCTATACTATGGGTCATCAGAATACCATGGGTCTATGGGTGTAAAGTCCGATCACTTAGCCAATACACTCACAAAATCACTTCTATGAGTGTTTTCCTCTCACAATTGAGTAGTTTTCATTCACTGCTAGAATAGTGGCCATTAGATGTTATCCACGAATGCATGGTGACTCATCATCAAAATTTGTATCTAAAAGAAAAAACATAAAATGGAATATATTAATGAAGATAAAATAATTAATAATTTGTTATCAAAATCTTTAGAATTTACAAATTGCATAACTTGACTCATATAATTTTATCTCTTTTTTTCTAGTTTTGATTTGTTTCTTCATGCACTTATATAGGCTTCCATTTTTCCAAATCTTCATAGTCTTTTATTTTAATTTAACTATATTTAAACTAACCGATAGGTACTCGCTACTATGTAGCTTGTTAAATTTACGTCTTCTAGATGTTCAATCCTTAACATTGGTAACACAAATGAATTTATTTGTATGTTCTCCTATATTTTTTTTGAATTAAATTGTAAATGGGCATATTTTTGGTAAAACCCTACACCTCATCAAGTTGGTCACATGGAGGATTAGAGTTTTTTATCGTCATCCTTGATTTTCACCTTCTGACCTTGTATTTGATGGGGAGAATAATATTAGTGATTGACTATCAAATTTCATGTTTCAAGGCCTCATCAATTGAGCATGTACAAATGAGCCACAACCATAACTAGAACTGTAGCCAATGAGCCAAAGCCTCAAGAAAGAACTAGAGCATCGAGAAAATGTTAGAGGCATGAGCGTGATTCGATTTATGATCTTCCTAAAGCCACCACATAGTAGAAGACTTACAATTTTTGCTAGACATTATTTTGTGGTCATCTTCAGATTATCGTTTGTAAGCACTTTCAGTTAACAAAAGACCTCAACTTCCAACTAAATCAACAAATTTTCTAGGGATTGTTGAACCTTAAGCCAAGTTCCATAGTTTGTGGTTATCTTCAGATTGCCATTTACGATCACTACCAATTAGCAAAAGACATCAACTTCTAGCCAAATTAGGAGATGTTCCATGAACAACTAAGCCTTAGAGACGAGTTCTAGAGTTGGCGATGAATGTTAAACTACCATTTAGTTTAAGACTTTGACTTATGGGAACCAATGGATTTGTGGTCATCCCAAAACTGCCAAATGCAACGAGTACATTCAGCCATTAGCAATGTCTAATGTTGTGAGGATAGAGGGAGCAACACAAATGCAAGAGGAAAGAACAATTTTCGATTGGCAAGAAGGCAAGAAAAATTACTCTCTGGTGGGAAACAATGGCCTCTCAATTTACTATTATCTAGAGGGTGGACATGGTTTTCTCTGGAGTCCCTTGATGGCTAGGGTGGAGGATTGCTGCTTGGATTCCTGAAAGGAGGATTTTTGAAGGCCTTTTTAGTTGTGGTTGTTTTACAATGGGTTATGGATTTCCCAATATGGGTGGAGTCAATGTGTTGTATTCGAAGGGTGGAGCTCTATATCTCCAGACTCCCTGTGCATTGTTGACTACTTAAATAGTTAGTGGGTGGAGGTGAAGAACCTATGGAATCCCTGTTTCCACCAGCAGTTGGAGTTAAATCCCTTGAGAAAAAGTCCCCCCAGTCTCTAGACTCTGGCTCGGGGGTGACAATTGCAAGTGAGGATTGGCTGCAACCTGTCTATGGTTGGGTCGAGAGTTGTTGTCCCATACTCAGTTTCCCAATTTCAACTCAAGATAAGTAGCTTCATATGTAATATTTTCCATGATATTTATGTTCATAATATTAAGTTGATTTGTATTATTTGCATGGAAGGTGCATGGTTTTCCTATGATTAAAGGGACGAGGTTCTGATAATTGGTTCTTCGTGGTTATGGTACTACACTAACATTCTCTATGTAGGGAAAGATATATGTATATCTATACATATATGAATGTTGTGTGCACAGGATGAACATGATTGTGTTGTTGGTGTGAGTGAACTTTGGAAGGCAGAATTGGGCTCCTCGGTCATTCATTAAATAAAGAACACTAAATTAACTGTTCGAGACAAGGGAATGTCTCAGCATAATAGCTTAGTTCCATCCAAGAGTATATTAAGTCCTTTTGAATAAAAAAGGAGAATGCAAGCATGCACTGGTGAACTTATGCTAAATTGTTCCAAATTACCTATAGTCCTATGTGTGGTTCACAAGCTTGAATGATGACAATTTTTTAGTGACAAGTTTAATTCATTCATTTAATGATGGTGAGGTTCAAATATGTCCTCTCCTATACATGGAAATGCAGATTATATCTTGGAAATTTGAACACAATTGTCCCTAGGCTTAAACAAGTCTAAGGGCATATTAAGATGCTTGTGACTTGCGCACTACAACTATGAGCTCATACAACTTGGAGCAGAATGATAAGCTCCAGATTCTGAATGAGAATGGGTGTGTGAGAGAATAATTTATGGTGTTGAAATTGAGCTAAAGTGTCTGGTACCTTTATTTAATAGTTGTGTAATGTATCCACTGGACAACCTTAGGCTCGTGTAGAAGTGGTTTAAACCCACGCCCCGATGTATCCAAATATGACGTCAAAAAGGGAGGGGGTAGCACTTTTTTTATTGAAATGTTTGACAAGGGTCATCAAATGGTGGAACCACAATTATATATATATAAGTACAATATTTATATGCACACACCACATTATTGTATAGTTGCATGTATATATGTGTGTGTTTGTGTGTGTGTGGATGATACACCCACATGTACTGGGGGGGGGTAATGTAAGGTTCAAGGTAACAAGGCATATCATGTGGCCAAGTGCCACTAGACTTGTGGGAGCCTGTCATAATGTGGAAGTGTAGTGACATTCCACATGGTAGGAAAAGTGAGGTGGTATAAATAACTTATTTAGACTTTAAAAAATCATTACTTGAGATCTTGAAGTCCAATTGGGACAAAATTATATCACAGGAAAATCCTTGCCGATACAAACACGATGATGACATCCAAACTGAGTTCTGGGAATTGGGAAGAGGAAAAGTAAAAATACCCCATTTCCCTAACCATATTACCTGGGAAGTTTGGTTAGCATAGTAAATACACTCCTAAGGGTAAGAGGGTGTGTTTACAAGTGGTATCAGAGAAAAGGTTCAACACTGGAACTTTGGAGACTAATGACACCTTGGAAGAGTAAAATAACTATCAAAGGCGATGTGTGTCTGTGTGTGTGAGAGAGAGAGAGAGCTAACAATTTGTGTTGACGGATATATTTTATTTACTATGCATACATATATAGTAATGCTAATGACTTGATGCTTGATTGATATTAAAGTACTAACATCAACTGGACCAAATATTAGGATCATCATATATTGTCTCATGCGTTGTATTCATTATAAAATGAGGTTTCCCATTCAAATTGAATTATAATTATTTGCTTCTTTTCATTTTTAAGATGCACGGTTCATAACATTTGGTATCAAAACACATGAACCTAGGGTTTTGTTGCTTCAATCGAGCCATCATGGCATTTTTTCTATAACCTTTTTTTCTAGGACATTTTAGATGGTGAAACTTGAAGAATATTATGTAGATATCTCAAGGAACATTTTGTTAAAATTTCAGATTTTGGTTTGCTACAATTTTTGAGATATACTCCATGGAAGTCAGGGTTTGTGATTGTCTCTGAAATCTATTTCAAATGAGTCATCTAATCGTTTTCACTATAATTTATTTTCCATGTCGTTCCAAAGAGTGAAATTTGGAGACAATTGAGAAGACATCTCAAGGTACATATGGTAAAAATTTGAGATTATGGTCCACTATCTTTTCATAGACATGCCCTATGTAAGTTATGGTTTGTGTAGGGTCATGAAATCAGTGTCAAAAGTGAGCTTGGCATTCTTGGCATTTTTTCTTTAATTTTTTTATGATGCCTTATTCTGTGAAAATTTTAGAGATTCGAGGAGACATAATGAAGTATCTTAGATAAAAATTTCAAAATTATGATTGAATAATCGAACTCATGGTATGATATACAATTTTTCTTTTGGGAAGAGGAAAAAAATCAACAAGTTTTGGGAAAGTTACCATAACTTTCACTTGGCACATCGAATTCTTCTTAGTCCTGTGAAATTACAAAGAAGACATTTCGAAGTATTATAGGCAAAAAAATTCATATTAACAAGGGCTCAAATGTTAGAAATATATCAAGAAAAAATTCATCCATTTAGATATTCCCCAAATTTAGGTTTTAAAGGTATGTAACTTACAAGTGAAGTAACTATTGATTAGAAGATCCAATTATTTTTTAGTGAATGGAAGTTCTGATAAATAGGAGTACTATTATTATTTTTCAACATGCCTCCAAAGAAAGACCTCCAAAAGGCTCATCTAAGACTCGTGAAGAAAGTGAAGAATTAGAATTTAGGTTCTCCCAATTATAAAATAAATTTAATGAAATGAATGGTAGTTTGTTGAAAAAGGAGGATTCATCAAGTTTTCAAGAAAACCTTAAAAGAGAAATGATGGATGAAATGGAAAATAAGATGAATGTAAAAAAGAAAGAAATACAAAAATCCATGAATACCATAGAAAAGGTTCTCTTTGAGAGGCTTCCTAAAAGGATATTGAGATCTAAGGAAATCATGAAAAGAAGGAGAACAATGTGTAGGAACTCAAATCGCCTATGGGGAGTATTTTATCATAATTGGAGAACACAAGTATTGAATCACAAAACCATAATCATGATTTTTCACTCCAAGATCCTCATCATTGAGGCTTCAATTTAGCACCAAAAAACTACTACATTTTGAATATCAACATGAGGAGGTTGATGCTAGTGATCCTATAACATAGATATTTTAGATGGAGCAATATTTTGATCTACACCCAATGGTATCCTTACAAAAAGGTAAAGATTGCAACCATGTGTTTAGAAGAATGTCACAATGCAAGGTATCAATGGCTTTGTGAAAGAGAAAATGATTATGTTATATCTTGGTCGATTTTTACGAACAAATTCATAACACATTATAGAGATATTAAAAACAATACACTCTTTAGAAAATTAGTAAATCTTCTTCAAAAAGGTCTAGTTACAAAGCATAATCAACAATTCAAAGAATTGAGTTCTAGGGTAAAGAACATTTCAGAGGATAATTTGTTAGACCTATTAATAATAAATTTAAGGGAAAACATCCAACATGAGGTGCATCTCTTTGAACCTAAATCTCTAGAGCATGCTTTCAGGGTAGGAAGGAAAGCTGAGAGTAAAAATTTGGCCACTAGAAAATTGGTCACTAATAACTATAAAGAAAATTATGCTTCCTGTCCTAAATCGACAGCGTTGACACCTTGACAAATGGATGAAAGTAGAGCAAAGGTATTATGTTTCATTTGTGATAAAAAGTACAGTAAGGGGCATAAATGAAGTGAGAATAAATTATTCTACATAAATTGTGAAGATGACGAAAATCAAGAAGTAAACCTTCACAAGATCTAGAGATAGAAGAGACTACTCCAACAATATCTTTTCATGTATTGGCCAACATCAATACTCCACAAACCCTCAATATAGAAGGATACCAAAAAGAAAAAGGTAATAAAATTGATCGATTCATGTAGTGCCAATAACTTGATTAATTACATAGTGGCAAAAATTCTTAATTGCTTTGTATAGCCAACACCAGAATTTCAAGTAATGATTGCAAATGGTTGTACCATAAATTGTTCAAGGAAGTGTCATAATATTAAGCTAAATATGGGGAGCACTTGTTGGATAGTCCCATGATTGCAATCCAAATGGGTGATGCTAATATTGTATTAAGGGTCCAATGGTTATAATCATTAGGAATAGTGGCCATTAATTTTCAATATATTGTCATAATATTTTCCTCAAAAGGAAAGGAAATTGAGCCTAGAGGTACCCGAGGGGAACCTATAAAACCAATAATCTCTAATGGAATGATAAAATTTCTAAAAAGGGGACACCAAGGTGTAATTACATAATTGCGTCCATGAAATGTTCAAACATTTATATCTCTTGCTCTGGTGAATCTCCAAAAAGTTATCAACGATCATTTCAATGGATTTGGAGAGATGCCTAAGGGTTTTCCACCTACTCCAGATCATGACCATGATATTAATTTGGAATCTGGAAGTGTACCACCTAACATTGGGCCTTATAGGTATCCATACACACATACGAGTGAGATTTAGCATATGGTTCAAGAAATGTTAGAGACTAGCATCATTCAACCTAGATAGAGTGCTTTGTCTTCACTAGTGATGATGGTTATAAAAAAATATGGTTCATGGTGTATGTGTCTATATTACAAACAACTCAACAAAAAGACAATCAAAGATAAGTTTCATATTCTTGTCATTGATGAAGTATTAGATTAATTGCATGGAGCAATTGTATTCACAATGTTGGATCTCTGTTTTGGATATCATTAAATCAAAATGAGGCATGAAGACATTAAGAAAACAACCATTAGAATACATGAAAGTCATTATGAGTTTTTGGTTGTGCCATTTGGAATTACAAATGCACCTTCAACATTTCAAAGCTTGATGAATTCTATTTTCAAACCTTTCTAAGAAAATTTGTATTTTTTTATGACATACTAATCTACAACATTCTGACAAAAGCTTAACACTATTGGAAGAGAAAGAATTATATACAAATCCTTCCAAGTGTACCTTTGGGGTTCAAGAAGTGGAATATTTAGGCTATATTATATCCCATGAGGGTGTCAAAGTGGATCTTAACAGAATTAAAGCTATGAGGGAATGGCCAATGCCCGAGACCTTGAAGAAACTCAAAAAAAAATAGGATTGCTAGGAAATTACCACGAGTTTGTCAAAAATTATATTCAAATACCAACACCTCTAACAAAAATATTGAAGAAGGAAGCATTTTCTTGGACTAAATAAGAAACCAAGGATTTTTAAAGGAAACTTGACTTCACAAAAACCTACATTGTGGAGTGTGATGCCTTAGACCATGGCATTGATGGAGTTGTTATGCAAGAAGGAAACCCCCTTTCATTTGAAAGTAATGAACTTAAAGGAAAGAACTTAATCAGACCTTTCTAAGAAAAAGAAACGTTAGCCATACTACATGCAATTAAGAAATGATGTCCATACCTATAGGAAGACACATCAAAGTAAAATCTGATCATACAAATACTATCTTCAAAAGGGAAACAAAAACATATTACAAAAATGTTGGGTTATGACTTCAAAATTATTTACAAAAAAGGAAAACAAAATATTGTGGCAAATGCACTCTTAGGGAAAGATGAAGACACTAAGGGTTTACTATGTGCTATTTCAATTCCTCATTCTAACTGAGTAGAAGAAGTAAGGATAGAATGGAAGCAAGATGAGAATGCATGCAAGATCATTCAACAACTACAAGAGGACCTTGATGTAATAGAAAAAAATAAGTGGAATAATGAATTGGTGTGGTATCAAGATTTTTTGTACTTATCTAAGAATTTTCAACTCAAATAGAAGGTCCCTTTGGAATCAAAAACTTCTCTTATAGGAGGACATTCAAGGTTCTTGGAGACATACCATAGGATCAAGAAAGTTTGTTTTGGTGGGAAGACATTAAATCAGATGTGCAAAAGTTTGTGGTTGAATGTGTGGTATGCCAAAAAAACAAGGGAGAGACATTCGAGACCTTAGGGCTTCAACCATTGGCCATACCAAACCATTGTTGGGAAGAAGTTTTAATGGATTTTACTACAGGTTTGCCCAAATCATAAGGAAAGAATGTCATTATGGTAGTGGTAAATCGAATGTCAAAGCATGCCCATTTTTGCTTTCTTTCTCATCCTATTAAACAATGGCATAAGCATTCATGGAAACAATCCAAAAACTGCATGGAACATCAAAGATTATTGTAAGTGATAGAGATCCAATATTCCGTGGAAATTTTTGGACTAAATTATTTTCTTGTTTGGTTGCTCAATTGGCTCATAGCACATCTTACCATGCTTAATCTAATATGGAAACTGATATTATGAATAAATGTTTAGAAGGATATCTATGTTTCTTTGCATTTGATAAATAGGCACAATAGGTCAAATAGTTTCCCATGGTAGAGTGGTCGTACAACACATCCTTCCATACTTCATAAAAAATGTCACCATTTATGGCACTTTATGCATATCATCCTTCATCCATCACATCACCCTTGAAAAGTGTAGCAATTTACAGGGTAAGTTCCTCAGACAAAACACCAAAGGACACCACTCACAAACAGATCACAGATCAATACACCAGTATTTTGACGTGGTTAAAACCCTCAAAGAGGGAAACAGTCCACGGCCTGAGCCAACGCGGCCACTTCAGGCAATTTATTAATAAAAGAATGAAAATTTACATATGCTTCTCTCATAGACGAATTACCCTACAAATGACCCTCCATGCGCTTTAAATAGAAATCATGGACCAATCGGGTGTTAAGCCACGGATCAAGTGTCGGTAATACCGAGGAGAGAATGAACCGTCGGATCACTACATATCGTGACCGTCGGATTGTAAGTTACAAAATGTACATAGTAAAGAAACACACTTTACCTAACTCTATACTAGACCAAGTTGTACTTAACTATTTCCTATGTGTCGGAATATCCTAACATCCCCCCTTAAGAACAACTTGGGATAGGATTGAAGGATTTACAAATATGACACAATAGGAGAAGGAAGGAGGCACTAGAGCCTATCCCCCCTTAGTGACAACTTCCTGAACTCCAACCATAAATCGAAGTTTAGTGAACTTCGCCTCTGTGAGAGCCTTTGTAAAGATGTCTGCAACTTGATCATCTGTTGAACAATATTGCACTTCAAGAACGTGGTCGTGAATGAGCTTTCTGATGAAGCGCATGTGTAGTTCAATGTGTTTGCTGGGCTGATGTTGGACTGGATCTTTGCATAGCTGAATGGCACTTTGATTATCACACCAAAGTGTAGTCGAATGCTGCTGTTGAAAGCCAAACTCTGACAGGATCTGACGAAGCCACAAGGCTTCCTTACTAGCTTCTACGACACCACGATACTCTGCTTCTACTGAAGAAAGAGAAATGGCACCTTGTTTCTTGCAAGCCCATGTAATAGGTCCTGAACCAAGAGTGAACACATAACCTGCAGTAGACTTCTGATCATGAGGGTCACCAGCCCAATCGGAATCAGTGAAACCAACCAATAAAGGAGATGCTTCGACACTGTAGTGAATCCAAAACTGAATTGTACCTCGAACATAACGAAGTATTCTTTTAGCTGCTTTCCAATGACTTTCACGTGGGTTTTGCATAAACCGAGCAACAAGGTCAACAGCAAAGGAAAGGTCAGGACGAGTATGGGTTAGATACAAAAGTTTTCCTACAAGTTGACGGTATAAGGTAGCATCAACTTCAGGAGAAGTACAAGTGACTGAAAGTTTGACTCCAGACTGAAAGGGAGAAGGGGTTGGCTTACAGTCTTCCATGTGAAAATGGCGTAGAATATCACAGGCATACTTGGACTTAGAAAGGGAAATACCTTCCTTGGATTGCAAGACTTGAAGACCGAGAAAATAATGTAAGTGTCCTAAGTTTGTCATTTCAAAAATCCTTTTAAGGCTAGACTTCACATGGTTTATAAGGTTGGGATCACTACCAGTCAGGATAAGATCATCAACATAAAGAACAAGAATGATAAGAGACTTGCCCACTTTCTTGGTGTAGACAGTATTGTGAGAATGACACCTAGAAAAGCCATTTTCTAAAAGAAAGTTATCCATTTTGGCATACCAAGCTCGAGGAGCTTGCTTGAGACCATAAAGGGATTTCTTAAGCCGACATACAAGGCTGGAGTCTGTTTGTATAAAGCCAATAGGTTGTTCCATATAGATTTCTTCATGCAAGTCCCCATGCAAGAAGGCGGATTTAACATCCATCTGATGGACTTCCCCTTTGAAAGAAGCAGCAAGGGAAAGAACAAGGCGGATAGAGTTCATTTTGGCAACAGGGGAGAAGGTTTCAGTAGAGTCAATGCCTTCAACTTGTGAAAAACCCTTAGCAACAAGACGAGCTTTATGTTTATCAACTTTCCCATCTGGTCCATACTTGGTTCCGTAAACCCATTTGCATCTAACAAGTTTTCGTCCCTTTGGTAGAGGAACAAGATCCCATGTATCATTTTCCAATAATGAATTGTATTCTTCATTCATAGATGCTTCCCAATCTGGATGGCCTGAAGCTTCTGCAAAGGTGTCAGGATCATAATTCACTGAAGCTTGAGCCAGTAAAGAAGAGGCTCTCTCGAACTGAGAACGTGTACGTCGCTGATCTGTAGGATCACTGGCAAGATCACCTGCTGCGTCCCGAGTAGCACGGACCCATTTTGGAAGCTGAGGAGCTGAAGGAGGATCCTGAGAAGGTGGGGGAGGATTTTCATCCTCGCTTTCATCATCTGAAGAAGAAATATTTTCAAAAGTAGAAGAGATAGGGAGAGGTGGCACATCCGCCGAACTAGGCTCGCAGGTCGATATATTTTCATCAAACTTTACATCTCTTCTAATGATAACATTTTTGGACTTAAGTGGAATAAGTCTATATCCTTTGACATCTTCATAATATCCAACAAAAATACATTTTTCACTCTTTGGTTCTAAAGCTTTATGTTTCTCATCTGGAATATGGGCCCATGCTTCACTTCCAAAAACACGAAAGTGACTTACATCTGGTTTGTTTGAGCCCCATGCTTCTTCTGGAGTGATATTCTTTAAAACCTTAGTAGGAGTGCGATTTATTATGTAATTTGCACAGTTAATTGCTTCTGCCCAATAATTAAGACTAAGTCCTTTAGGTTGAAGCATACAATTAGCCATTTCCTTTAAGGTGTGATTCTTCCTTTCAGCGACACCATTTTGTTGTGGAGTATATGGAACGGTATGTTGCATTTGAATTCCATTCTCAGTGCAAAAGTTGATGAATGTGTTTTTAACATATTCTCCGCCATTATCAGATCTTAGCTTAAGAATTTGATGTCCAGATTGTTTTTCAACAAAGGCCTTAAAGGCCAAGAACATGTTAAATACTTCACTCTTGAGTTTTAAGAAGTATACCCAAGTGCATCTGGAGAAATCATCAATGAAAGTTAAGAAATACTTGTAGCCAGAGAATGAAGCAACTGGAAATGGACCACATAAATCACTATGCACGAGCTGTAAAGGGGTTGAGGCGTGCCAAGAGGCACGTTTTTCAAAATTTTCCCGATGATGTTTTCCGAGTACACATCTGGAACAAACACCATCTCTGCAAGATACCATTGGAAGACCTATCACAATATTTTCTTTACATAGATTCTGAAGAGAAAGATAGTTTAAGTGACCAAATCGCTCATGCCAAAGTTTGCTCACTTCATCATTATGAGCAACTCACTTCATCATTATGAGCAACAAATACTGAGGGAAGATTTAATGACCCAAAGTTGTGAAACTTATACAACCTTGTAGAATCATCAGCAATGCCAGTAGCTAAAATCTGTCTAGGATCTCTTAGGTCCTTAATTACAACATCGTGAGGTGAAAATTCAACGATTTTACCTTCACTTGAATGAGTTATCTGATATACAGATAGAAGGTTACAGGATAAGGTTGGAACACATAATACATCATTAAACTGACCATTGTCTAGATGAATAGTTCCAGTCCCTACAACACTAAGAGATCTATCATCACCAACATATATATTTTTGGTGTTACAATCATTTAAAGAAGAAAACATGGCGTTTCTTTTGGCCATGTGATAAGAAGCTCCATAATCAATGAGCCACTCATGAGAATGAGAAGAAGAAGATACATTTAGTGCATAGCCAAACCGAGATGCTTGACAACCACATGCAGAAAGTGCCATTCTTGAAGATGAAGTTGAAGTTGAAGAGTGCTCCAAATGGATGTTATGCTTCTTCATTGTTGCTTCCAAGGCTTCCATCTTCTTAAAGCATTTGGATTCTAAGTGGCCATCTCGATTACAAAAGTTGCAATGCGTATCAGTCTTCTTCCCTTTGTTTTTATTTGTCTTATCATTTTGTTGAAATGATTTTTCATTTTGAGGCTGAAATTGCTTAGGACCCTTGTTTGGTTTAGGACCATTCTTTTTAGGATACAACTTCTTAGTATTCTTTGGACTTGGTTGCTGTTGGGCGGCTAATGCTTTCTTAGAAGAGTTTCCAAGATGAAGAAGACCAAGGTGTAAGAGTTTTTCTTGTTCTCTTATTAAGGAATCACAAAAGGAATCAAAGGAAGGGGACTTGTAGGTTTGTCCTTGAGAAATGAAGGCTTCTCTTTTAGAATGGAAGGTGGAAACAAACACAGAATAGGCTGGTCCCAACTTAGTAAGAATGGAGTAGATAAGGCTATTATCTTCTTTCTTAACCTTAACACCTTGCAAGAGAAGTCTAAGGGTCTTGAACTTGGACAAAAAATCTTCTATGCAAGAAAAATTATTGGGGTCCAATGTAAGCAATTCATTTTCAAGTTGATGGGCTTTAAGTTCATTTTTAATTCCAAAGACTTTAGTAATTTGTTGCAGTGCTTCATCAGGAGTATCAAGTTCTACAATATGGAATCTAAGATCTGGAGAAATAGACATCCCTATTAACCCACGTGCTTGGTCTTGCCTATTTTCCCATTTAGCTGCGTTATCTTCATCTTTCGTTTTGGTCTCTTGGCCTGTGGCTATTCTGTAAAGACCCTTACTTCTAAGTAAATCCACAATGTAGGACCACCATTGGAAGTAGTTAGTGCTATCAAGAATGACTTGGCATGGACTTTCCATTTTTAACAGAAACTGAAGCTGTAGATGTTGAAACTAAGTGTACCAATGGAAAGATCTCGAAAAAGTAGGCTGTTTCAAAAAAACGGTTCTGAAAACGGCTTCCGGATGAAGAAGTTATGGCTTTTTGAAAAAAAATTGACGAAGTCGCCGACGAAGTGCGGGAATGTGCGGAAATGAAAAAATCCACCCCCACAAAATGGATACTTGAACCCAAGACCTCTACTCTCATAAATTAGCTTTGCACCAAGTGAGCAATACAAAAAGTTTGAGAGAGAGAGAGGGGGGGGGGGTTGATGCTTTGGGTTGCGTGTTTGCTTTGAGAAAGATTTTTTTCCCTACAAAACAAAAAACACAAAACCCAACACGGACATACAAAAAAAACGAACCTTCTGGCTCGAAGTTAGCTTTAGCCGGAAACTAAATATTTTCAAAAACGAACCTTGCGGCTCAAAGTTAGCTTTAGCCGGAAACTAAATATTTTCAAAAACGAACCTTGCAGCTCAAAGTTAGCTTTACCCGGAAACTAAATATTTTCCTCAATGTTTATGATTTTCCGAGATCACACTAAGGCGCAGCGGAAAAGAGCATACGCATGAGAAAAATCCTTCCTTTCTGTTTCTGATTTGCCCAGATCGCACAGGGTCGCAGGGCAAAGAGCATACGCAGAAATGAAAGGTATAGATCTGGTAATAAAAAAGGCTAAATAAACCGAAACCGAAATAAACAGAGAGAAAATAACTGTAAACTGCAAATAAACACTGTATACATCCAGATCTTAAAAATGACGCAGCTAGGGCTACCGGAAACCTTTTCGCGTGAAACGAAAGGGGTTCCTCACTGGAACAGATGCTCCCAACACAACAAAGCAGCCCTCTCGGCCCGAAAGTAGTCAGAAATAGTAGATCTAGGAAACGGCAGTCGGATGCAGTTCTACCGGCTTCAGATTTGGATCACCAACGGACGCGGCCCTAAAATAGCTCTGATACCATGTAGAAATTTACAGGGTAAGTTCCTTAGACATAACACCAAAGGACACCACTCACAAACAGATCACAGATCAATACACCAGTATTTTGACGTGGTTAAAACCCTCAAAGAGGGAAACAGTCCACGGCCTGAGCCAACGCGGCCACTTCAGGCAATTTATTAATAGAAGAATGAAAATTTACATATGCTTCTCTCATAGACGGATTACCCCACAAATGACCCTCCATGCGCTTTAAATAGAAATCATGGACCAATCGGGTGTTAAGCCACGGATCAAGTGTCGGTAATACCGAGGAGAGAATGAACCGTCGGATCACTACATATCGTTACCGTCGGATTGTAAGTTACAAAATGTACATAGTAAAGAAACACACTTTACCTAACTCTATACTAGACCAAGTTGTACTTAACTATTTCCTATGTGTCGGAATATCCTAACATCCCCCGTTAAAAGCAACTTGGGATAGGATTGAAGGATTTACAAATATGACACAATAGGAGAAGGAAGGAGGCACTAGAGCCTATAGAGAACCACATATGACACCAACAAGAGGTTATCAAACTATGGAAGGACAATTTGGTTATAGGATGAAACGACAAGCATATCAAAATTGTAGTGAAAGACAATTTGAAGCAGGGGAATAGATATATGTAAGACTACAACCATATAAATAGATGTCCCTCAACCAATAAAATATGAACAACAAATTAGCATCGAGTTATTATGGGCCCTATAAGGTGTTGCAAAGGATTGGAAGTATGTCTTACAAATTGGATTTTCCTCCATCTTCACATGTACATCCAATCTTCTATGTTTCTTGCTTAAAGAAGGTAATCATTGACAAGATCATGAATTAATGAAGAAGATAAAACCACACTAGAAACAAAAGAAATCTTGGAAACAAGGATTAAGTAGCTGAGAAATCAAGCAATTATTGGGTGCCTCATCAAATGGAAGAACCTACTAGTGGAAAATGTGACAAGGGAAGATGAGTTGTTCATGCGGAAATACCCGCATATAAGTGTTGAGGAAAACACTTGTTTAAAAGGGAGGGGTATATTAAGCCCCATATAAGCCCCATGTTAACCCTAAAATGCCTTATTAGGCCCTAGATATCGAGTGATTATGTTTTTATTGTTATGTAGGCTAGAATATTTCATGGTCTCTTTTTATTATAATTGTACCCTTTTGTCTGCTATATATATATATATATATATATATACACACTAAGGAGACCTAGTCTTATGTTCATCATATCATGTCTTATACGTTGAATTCATTGTAAAAAGAGGTTTCTACCTCGAAGTGGACTGTAATTATTGACTTGTTATCATTTTTAAGGTGCATGGCTCATAGAAAAATCTTCTTAGCTATTTTGATATTTTAATGTGGACTCCCATAGGGGCTAACATGGCAGAAAATTGGAAGACTGGAAGGGCTAATAGGACCGCCTTAAGGAGAAAAAGCCTCCCTCTTAGGTTGAGCTAGTGAGCATCCAATTTAAAAGTGTTGGGTTTAATTTTATTAAGCATCATTTTCCATTGAAGAGGAGAAGGATGATTTGAAACTAATTGGTCTGCCAAGATACCTCAACGTAGAGTCTTTTTCTTTAAGAGGGAAGCAGAATCTTTGAATTGCTACCCTCCTGGAACTAGTAATGTTCCAGAAAACAAGGCAACTTTTCTTCTTGTTAATTAAGCCTCTAAACACTTAGACAAACTATTTTAGAACATGACTAAATATTGTTGCTATGATTGATGAGGCACCTCCCATTAACAAGGTATCATCAACAAATTGAGTATGATTTACTTCTTTGACTCCTTTAGCTATTGGAAAACTTGGGAGATTACCAACTCTTCATTTGTGCTCAATTTTCTTGCGTAAAGAATCACGAGAAGGATATATAACAAAGGGGAAAGAGGGCAACCTTATCTAAGCTCAACAGAAGATCTGAAGAAGCCTATTGATCTACCATTAACTAAAGGGGAGATCCATAGGGAGTTGATGCAAGTCACAGTCCATGCTATAAATGTGGGACTGAATCCAAATCTTAATAAAAAAACAAAGAGAAAATTATGTCAAACACTATTGAAGGGATTTTCCATGTCTAACTTAATAACCATTCCTTTCTCACCTCTTTCCCTACTTGAGTGAATGGTCTTCTGCACTAGAACAATGTTATCTATTATCTATTTTTTTTGCACAAACCCTCCTTGATTTTCAAAAACGAGTATTTGGTGAAGGAAATTTAGTCTCCTTAATAGGATTTCAAAAATTATTTTATGCAAATCATTGCACAAAGAGATTGGGTGGATATATCAAAGTTCATTGGGCTAACCTCCTTTGGGATTAAAGCTAGGAATGTACAATATATTCCTCTCCCTATTTTTGAAGCATGAAAGAAATAGGAGGCCATGTGAATTAGATCTTTTATTATTATTGACGAACAAGACTTGTAGAAATGGGATGATAATCCATCAGGCGCTAGAGCTTTATCAAATCCCATTGAAGATAAAGCTTCTCAAATTTCCTTTTATGAGTTTTCCATTGTTAAGGTATTGTTGTCCTCCTACGTTACAAGATGAGGGATGTGTTCTAGCATATTTTCAGTCGCCCCCTCATCTGTTATGGGTTGTTCTCTGATTAAGTCAACACAATGTTCTAAAGTTGTTTCTTTATTTGATTATAGGTTTCTAGCATATTCCCATATGCTTTTGAGATATTCTGACATTGTTCTTTCATATCCTTCGTTTTGCCTATATGTGAAAGTATTTTGTGTTTCTATGTCTTGATTTCAACAATATACTTCTTGACTTGAGCCTCCACATTTGTTCTTATTTTCTCAACTATTGTTGCAATTTCTAAAATACTCAATTCTATTATGAAAGTAGATTTTCTATAGCCAATAGGAGTTCCATTTTATCTCGAATTTCCTTCAACTAGAGTTTGAGAGTTTAGATGTTCTCTTCACATTTAGATTTATATTCCCTTATCGAAGATTCAAGTGCTTCGTTTGTCTTTATAATTTTTTGCTCCCATATAAAGGTTGGAGAACTATATATCCATTGGTTCTAAACACTGGAAGAAATACCTTGAAAATCAAGATCTTGGGTCCAAAGAGGATTATATCTAAAGAGAAGGGGATTGTGATTCTCAAGGGAGGAGAGGGAGAGGGAAATAGGCTCACGATTTGATCTAGACCCAGGTAGGATTTGGGACAAAGGAGTAATATTTTGTAGCTTCATGACCCAGATTATCCATAGTTTCTTGTTCATTCTGCCAACGTTTCAAACCCCAAAGGGGGTCCATCATCAGGACAAAACAGAAAGAATATGAATGAGAAATTATTATTGAGAGGAGAGAGCAATCGACCAGGATATAAATAAACTAAGAACCCTAATTCTAATAATGGCCGACTCATGATATAATTTTATTTTAATTTATTTCAAATAAATCTTACTTTTTTATTAATTAAATTAGTTTATTTATTAATTTTTATAAATTGGTTGGTTAGTAAATTTTGTTTTTTATATCAATTAATAAGACTTTATTTAAATTTCATTAGGATTTTTTATTTATCCAAATGAATTATTTGATTAAAATTTTTATTTATTTAAAAAATTTTATTTTTATTTTATTTAAAAAAATTTCATACCAATTGAATTTTTTATTTTTAATTGATTAAAATTTTTTAATTTAATTTAAAATTTTTATTTATTTATTTTCATTAAATTTATATTTAATTTTCAATTTCATTAATTTTTTACTTTCATTAAATTTTTTTTATAATTTTAAATTTTAAATTAAATTAAATTAATTTATTAATTTATTAAAAGATTTTGATATCTGATCAAATTCATTTCTTTTATTTAAGAATTAAATCATTAATTTAATTAATATAATTAGTTAAATTAATTAAATTAAATTAAATTAAATTAAATTAATATAATTAATTGAATTAAATTAGTTAAATTAATATAATTAATTAATTGAATTAAATTAGATTAAATTAATTAAATTGATTAAATTAGATTAATTTAATTTAATTAATTAAACCATTAATTTAATTAATATAATTAATTAAATTAAATTAGATTAATTTAATTAATTAATTAAACCATTAATTTAATTAATATAATTAATTAAATTAAATTAAATTAATTAAATTAAATTAAATTGATTAGATTAATTTTATATAATTGATTAAATTAATTAATTAATTAAACCTACTGAATGGAAGACCCCTTATTCTGATCTTATGCTTCCAAGGGTCCGGGGGGGTTTATTTGCTTGATTAGAGGAAGCCAATTTCCACTGATTTCACTCCCATTGTCCCTGTTGAGGTTCTGAGGAAACTTCATAATTTCGATGGCCTCTCTGATTTTCCTTTTATGATAGTTGTCTTCTCTTGCAATTACCTTGGCGTCTTCCAAACACACATGATGTTTGGTCTTGGACGAGTGTTCCGCAAGGGCCGAAGAGCGGGATCTTTCATTCTTTATGTCAGCGGCATGCTCCTTAAGTCTTATTTTCAGAGACCGACCTGTTTCCCCAATATAACACTTGCCACATGAGCAATCGATCTTGTATACTCCCTTGAGTTGCTGTCGATCAATGTTATCCTTAACCGACCTCATCATTTGCCTTATCGTTCCACATGTTGTAAATTGAGTGTCTATGTTCTTCTTCTTTAAAATTTTTGCAATCTTATCTGTAATTCCTTGGATGAATGGAATGTAAACTTTCCCTTGATATTCCTTCTTGCCTTGAGGGGGATGCTTAGAGAGGGCCTTATCTTGAGCCCTTCTTATAGCCTTCTTGATGCTCCATTCCTTGTATCCAAGGTTTTTGAAGACAGAGGTTAAGTGTTCAATCTCATCCTTTATGTGATCAGGGTCAGAAATCCTGAAAGCCCTCACAGCCAGGGTATTTAAGACACCGGATTTTTGGGAGGGATGATGGTAGGAATCATCATGAAGATAGCTATCAGTATGAGTTTTCTTCCTGTAGACCTGGTGTCCCAAAGTACCATCATCTTTTCTACTGATCAGAACGTCTAGAAAGGGGATCTTACCATTCTCCTCAAGCTCCATCGTAAATTTGATATCGGAAGATATAGAGTTAAGGTGATTGAAGAACTTCTCAAGCTCTGCCCTACCATGAGTCCAATTCAGGTTGGTGTCATCGACAAATCTTTTCCACCATGCTGGTTTTAGGTGGAATGAGCCAAGGGCTTTTCTTTCAAAGTACTCCATGTATAGGTTGGCCATGATAGGTGAGAGCGGGGAACCCATGGCGACTCCAGAAATTTGTTCATAATAGTGATCTTGGAAACTGAAAAAAGTGGACCGCAAACAGATTTCTGCAAGCTTCGTTGTTTCAGTATCGGTGGCCATCTTTATAACTTGAACAGCTTCATCAAGAGGAATCTTCGTGAACAAAGATACGACATCAAAGCTTACAAGAATATCATCCTTATGCACTCTTTTATTCTTAATGAGCTTTACAAAATCACTTGAGTTTTTTATAAAAGAGTCAGTGTTACCAACCAAAGGTTTTAGGATCTTAGCTACATACTTGGCTAATTCATAGGTAGGGGAACCAATGGTGTTAACAATTGGTCTAAGGGGAACCCCTTCCTTATGGATCTTTGGTAATCCATAGATTCTAGGAATAACCTCATTCTATGAGGGAGATGTTGGGTAGGAAACAATCAAGCCTGGACTAATATGACTTGGGCCAAGGCACCTATTTGACCAGGTAAATTTTCTTATTGAGAGCTTAAGATAAACTAACTACAAAGAGGAAATTAAGTCCTCCATTTGTTCTCTAGATGGGTCTCTGATAATTGAGCCCCCCTTTTTCCCAATTGTACAGCGTGGTGTTGAAATTGGTAACTAGAAAGTAGTTGGATTCCCATTCAATATATTTTAGATTTAATAAGGAGGACCAATAGGCTAATTTATCAAGGTAAGTATTTGGCATGTAAAGATTGATAAAGTTAACAATCTTATCCCAAGGGAGGTGAAGAAGAAAAAATGTCAACTAATGTGCTGAAGGAAGGACCTGAATTAGCTGAAAATAGGAGGCAAACCACATTGTTCACAGGCCTCCTGTGGCTCCTCTTTAGTTGATTTCTTTAGCCATATTGTTTTTCCAAATTTTCCTACATTTATGGAGGATAGCTAACTCCATTTTACTCTCACGGAGTATGCATATTTGGGGTTTTTTTGTTTTGATTATATTTTTTTTACTGAAGTATGTTTTTCTTTGCTTCCTAGACCTTTGCAGTTTCAAGACATGGCTTTCTTCATTTAGAATTTGATTTGGGGGATCCTCTAGAGGGAGGGACAAAACTACTTTGAACTTTGGAGCTTCTAGTGTTTGGATTATAACAACTAGTATTTTATTTTAAATATTAAAAAATTTAAGTATTTATATGGAGAAAAATATCAAACATTGAATATGGAATTTGATCCAAATTGGATCATTATATTTTTTGTCATCCATATCGATGCATTTAGAATGGAAAAAGTGGAGGAATCAATTCATGGGACTGTTTTTACCGACGGGACCAAGTTTGGTGAAATGGAGTCTAAAACCTTCCAGGAACATTTTGAGGCATCAAACGATGTTTTTTTTTGAAGTTAAAACTTTTTCATCTTAATGTAGAACCTTTTCATGCTATTCTACACACAGAGACCTTTCCAACGGTGCAAGAAGCACGTCAATTAGAGTCCATATGCAAAAGTTATGCCACTCAGAAGTTGACCTTCTTGTTTTCACACCTATAGTTTGGGAGGATGCTGCGTCAGCCCCCATTATTCATGGAAAAGGGGCTAGACACGTGTTTGTGATGTAAAAGACTCTAGAAGAGTTGATGTGGTCAAAATTAACCACTAGTAGGCTATTAAGTTGTGTTATAATCGAGACACTAGGAGGAAGAGGCATTCCATTCTTTCGAGAGAATTTTGTTCCATATCTGAGAAAAAATAGGCAGGAGAGATAGGAGGTAGAGCACATGGAGAGGATTTGTGCACTATAGTAGCCCACATACCATAGGCATTACTTCTTTGTACCTGTAGCCATATTTCCAGACAGAGAAATAGAGTGAAGCAACCTCACCTTCCACCTGGGTTTTCTCCCGAAAGGGATTCCTAAATATCATATATTATGTCTTGTGTGTGTTTGTGTGCTTATTTTGTCGTTGTCTACTTTTCTGCATAATTTCCATTCGCATGCATGCACTAATTACAATTAAATCCACAAACCTTAAAGTTTAATAAATTGTAATAATGTAGAATTTTCAGAGTTTTAATATAATATTGTTAGATATGTTGTGACGAACTGTCCAATGGAATATCCATGGTAGTTTATGGATCATTTGGTATCAGAGCTAGGTTTCTTTGGTATTTGTGGATATTTGTAGGGGATCTAGGTCGGCAGGGTTGAAAACTGTAAAACCCTAATCATGATCGATGAATATGTAAATGAACCTTGTGATCCCACAGAGGTGAGGTTTTTGCAGCTTGAACAACAAGTCACAGATATAAACCTCAATATAAACCTCCTCATGGTGGCTCGAGGAAATAAGCTGAGGATATTTAGAGAAGATGGGGGTTCGAATGCAAAGGAAAAATCAGAAGGGGGATCGGGAATACATGGAGAACCAGCTGAAGAAAGGACTCAGAAAAGATCAACCTAGTTCGAGTGCCATGAATCAATCCCTATTCAAAATGGAAACAAAAGTCGATATCAAGACGTACCATGACGAGATCAACACTTTGAAGCCGAATCACTGGTTGTAGCAACTGGAAGTTTATTTCAACGTCCATCAAATTGAGGAGGGGTAAAAGATCTCATTTGCGTGACTGAAATTAGAGGGCCATGCACTGACTTGGTGGGAGAGTCGCACGGAAACCCTAAGGTTGGAGGGAGAACCTGTAGTGACTAAGTGGGAGGATTTGAAAACCCTCATTAAGTCACAGTTTTATCCCCTTGGTTACGTTGAGTACCAATGGATCCGGTGGCATTACTTCAGGCAAAAGTTGGGACAAAGCATGCAGGAGTACACCACATAATTTTGAAAGATGGCTATGGTGTTGGGTATCTCTCCAAGAAGGCATATGTACTCCTCAAGTATTCGGGGGTCTACACCACCATCTGCGTGAGCAAGTGATGTTGTTCAAGCCCAAATCGGTGGACGAGGCTTATGTACAAGCACAATACCTAGAGAACATAGGCCTGAAAAGAGCATAATCAAGTGGATCGAAGCAGAAGGAGAAAATGGAAGCTTCTAAGGAGGGGAAGAAGAAGCAAAAAGGGGGAAAAGATAAAAATACAATGGCCACAACACACTAGTGCAAAGATCCTAACAACCACTACAACCACTGCAAGATTGATGGCTATATAGAATAGAAGTGTTGGAAGTTGCATCCAGAGCTAAACCCGAGAACAAGAAGAAAGATAGTAAGAAGAAGAATCTCATGGCCATTGATTCGAGTAACCAAGTTGAAAGCAACTCAGACGTGGATGATAAGATCGTTTGTACATCAGTGCAAAAGGAGGTGAATTTGAATAGACTTCAACAACAAGAAGAGAAATGACCAAACTATTCCATATAAAGATACAGGTCAAGAAGACAAAGATTGATGCTTTGTTTGACTCAAGATCGTAGGGGAATCTCATTGCAACAGAGCTTGTCAAGAAGTTGGGGATAGAAGTTTGTGATCATCCAAACCCATATCCATTGGGATGGCTAAATAAGGATGCAGAGTTGAAGGTAACAAAACGATGCAAAATTAGATTTGATATCAGTGCTGATTTTATTGATGAAGTAGATCTGGATGTGGTTCCCCTTGATGTATGTGGAGTTGTGTTTGGGAGTCCATACATGTACATGCGTGATGAAATATTCATGAGGAGAGCTCACCAATACTGACTCATCAAGGATAAAAAAAAATTCATCATCAACATGCACAAAGGAAAGTCAAAAATTTCACTAGTAAGTGCCAACCAAGCCAAGAAATTGATCAGTTCCGACAAGAAGAACATTTATTGTTTTTAAGAGAAAGTCAGTCTAAATAGAAGTCAATAAGAGGCAAGGCATCCCTGAAGGGGTGTATTAAGAAACAAAAACAACAATTGGAGGATTTGTTACAAGCATACAAGGATGTGTTCCGAGAGCCCAACGGTTACCACCTAAGAGAGAAGTGGAGCACGAGATCCAACTATTTCCATACTCCCCATTGCCAAATATTGGGTTGTACAGACAATCTATTATAGAAGCAAGTGAGGTGAAGAAACAATTGCAACAACTGCTGGAACAAGGTGTCATTCAACCGAGTGGGTCACCCATCATCATTGTGCTAAAGAAGGATGTCACTTGGAAAATGTGTATAGATTATAGGGCATTGAATAAAATCATGCTCAATAATAGAGGCCCCCTACCCAAGATAGATGATCTGCTAGATTAGTTGCAGCAAGCAAAGTATTAAAAAATACAAACAAACAAACAAACAAACAAACAAAACAAACAAACAAAACAAAACAAAAAGACAAAACAAAACAAAAAAAAACCAAACAAAAAAACAAAAACAAAAAAAAACAAATAAATAAATGAATAAACATTTAAATAAATAAATAAATTATTGTTAATCAGTTAGTAAATTGAAAGCCGAAAATAAAAGAAGACATCAAATATTTTTCAATTAACTATTAATAGCTCCATGATTTGCCCTGATGATGGACTCACTAAGCTAGTCTGGAACGTTGGTTTCAAAAATTGTTTACAAGTTTTTCCACAAAAAAAGAACCAAAAAAAAAGAAGAAAAAAATAAAGAAGAAGAAGCAAAGTATTTCACCAAGCTGGACTTGAAGTCTGGATATCACCAAGTTCAAGTCAAAGAAGAAGATACATGGAAGATCACCTTCAAAACCAGGAAAATGTTTGTATGAGTGGTTAGTTATGCCATTTGGCCTATTAATGCACTAGATATGTTTATGAGATTAATGAATGATATACTTCGCCCTTTTATAGATTCATTTGTTATTGTCTATCTGGATGATATACTAGTATATAGCGCTACTCGGGAAGAGCATATTTCACATTTGACATAGGTGCTGGAAACATTTAAGAAGCACCAGCTTCTAGAAAATCTCAATAAGTGCGAGTTTGTTCAGCGGTCCTTGGTGTATCTGGGGTATGTAATTAGTGGAGGAGAGCTAAAGATAGATCCTTCCAAGATGGAGGCCACCATGAAATGGCTAGTGCATACTAATTTTCTAAGGTCAGGAGTTTCATTGGGGCAACACAATACCTAAGGAAATTCATAGCCTCATTTTCAGCGGTAGCAGCACCGCTCCACGCCATAACAACAAGTGGCAAGAGTTTCCAGTGGGGAAAAGTCAACAAAAGGATTTTGAGGAGCTAAAGAAGAAGATCAATCAAGCACCAGTTTTGGCATTACTAAACTTTTAGTGTCCCTTTGAAGTGGAGACATGTGTGAGTAGGTATGTTATGGGAGTTGTCTTGACACAAGGAGGAAGGCCTGATTGCTACCATTATGAAGTATTTCATGGGGCAGTTCTTAACTACCGTACCTATGATAAGGAGCTCTATTCCATGGTGCAAGTTGTGAAAAAGTGGAAGCACTATCTGATGGGAAAGGAAACAATGATCCACACAGATCACCATCCATTACAGTACTTGCAAGCCTAGTGTAAGCTACAATAGACCAGGCATTACAAGTGGATAGGGTTTTTACAACAATTTCATTTGGTGATCAAGTATAAGAAGGGTAGCACAAACAATTTGGTCGATATGCTTTCAAGGCCACCCACATCAAAGATTAGAACTTTGGGGACTCTTATGCACATGGAGCCATTCACCTATGATGCATATAGAGAGGCATATTCAGAATATGGTGACTTCAAGGAGGTGTATAAAAAGTTGCAAAGTCAGAGTCATGTGTACGATGGTGACAACACCATTCACTCCCATCTCCAGGATGGGTTACTCTACAGGTTGGATAAGTTATGTGTTCCTAAAGGTGAGCATTTGCGACTAATTAAAGAGGCTCACACCTCCAAGATTGCAGGGCACTTTGGTGTAGGGAAGACTGTGGCTAACTTGCAAAGGTATGTGTATTGGCCCAAGATGCAAGAGCAAGTAGCTAGGTTCATAAGACGATGCATGCTTTATTGTACCAGCAAGCCTGGCAACAGGAAACAGGGTCTGTATCATCCCTTACATGTACCTACTCGTCCTTGGGAAAGCATTTCCATGGACTTTGTGGGAGGTTTACCGACAACAAAGAAGGGACATGACTACCTATTTGTGTTAGTTGACAAGTTCAACAAGATGTGTGTTCTGATGTCCTGTAAAAATACCATCAACAGACAAGAAGCAACAAACTTGTTCTTTGGATGGGCCTGGGTGCACTTTGGGATACCAAGGAGCATCATTTCAGACATGGAAACAATATTTCTCAGTGCATTATGGACTACATTGTGGGAGAATATGGACATAAAGTTGAAAATATCTACAACATTCCTTCCACAAATAGATGGACAAACATAAGTAGTCAATAAGACTTTGGTGCAACTTCTGAGGGGATACAACGAGAAGCATCTAAAGACCTGGTATGAAAATATGGTATAGATACGACATTCTTATAACATAGCAACCCACACTTCTATAGGAAAGTCTCCATTTGAGACTTGTTTTGGATATTTTCCACCTTCACCTTTGGATATTGCATATAGGAAGCAAGGAGGAGTGAGGAAAGATCTTACAGGAGATGCTTTGAGAACTGAAAAATTTATAGAAAATTTAAGGTAAATCCATCTATAGGTACAAGAAACATTGCAGAAGTCACGGGAGAAGTATAATGCTAGGCATTATCATCACAAAACAGAGAAATCATTCAAGGTGGGAGACAAAGTATGGCTACAGTTGAACAAGGAGATGTTACAAGGGCCTAACAAGAAAATCAAGGCTCTAAGGTATGGTCCCTTTGAGATACTGGAAAAGGTGGGTGATAATGCCTATCGACTCAATTTACCACCATATATGCACATTTATTCGGTTGTGAATGTAGATAATTTGAAACTCTATGAGACTTCCACGCTAGATCAGGAAGAGGAACAAATCCTACCTTGTATGGAGGATTTGGCACCAGACACTCAGGAAAAGATGAACGAAGATACATTTTTGTAGAATAATTCTAGAACTACAAGACAATGGCAGCATGACCTTTGGTAGATTAGGTTGAAGGGATAGCTTCCAGACAAAGCTAAATGGTACACCAGAGAGAAGGTAAAGGAAAATTGTTCTCACCCCATTCAGTAAAAGCTTTTGGGGACCAAAAGCCTCCCAAAATGGGGAGGTGTGATTCAAATTGGATCATTATATTTTTTTTCATCCATCTTGATGCATTTGGAATGGAAAAAGTGGAGGAATCATCTCATGGGACCGTTTTTACCAGCAGGACCCAGTTTGGCGAAATAAGATCTGAAACCTTCCAAGAGCTTTTTGAGGCATCAAACGACATTTTTTGGTGGTAAAACTTCCTTTCTATAACACACCATCTTTTCACGTTATTCTACACATAAAGACCTTTCCAGTGACACAATATGCGCGTCAATCAGAGTAAGTATGCAAAAGTTATGCTACTCAGATGTTGACCTTCCTATTTTCACACCTATAGTTCGGGAGGATCCTGCGTCAGCCCCCATTATTCATGGAAATGGGCTAGCCACATGTTTGTGATGTAAAAGACTCTATAATAGTTTATTTTGTAACTCTAGTTAAGAGTTGATGTAGTCAAAATTAACCACTAGTAGGCTATCACGTTGTGTTATAACCGGACCATTAGGAGGAAGAGGCATTCCATTATTTCGAGAGAATTTTGTTCCATAGTTGAGCAAAGATAGCCAAGAGAGATAGAAGGTAGAGCACATAGAGAGTATTTGTGCACTGTAGTAGCCCACGGGCCATATGCATTACTTCTTTGTACTTGCAACGATATTTTCAGATAGAGAAAGAGAGCGAAGCGACCTCACGTTACACCTAGTTTTTCTCCTGAAAGGGTTTCCCAGAGAACATATCATGTGTATTGTGTGTCTGTGTGTGTGTGTCCATTTTGTCGTTCTCTACTTTTCTGCATAATTTCCATTCACAGGCATGCACTAATTATAGTTAAATCCAAATATCTTAAAGTTTAATAAATTGTAATAGTGTAGAATTTTCAGAGTTTTAATATAATATTATTAAATCTATTGTGACGAACTGTCCAATGGAATATCCACGATAGTTTATGGATAACCATTTGAAAAGAAAAACACTACAATTTCTCTCAACACTGCAGAGCTATTGAGAACCCAACTCACCTTTGGTAGTTTCCATTAAATATGAACCATTAGTCTTAAGTTCTTTAAGTCTCTATTGGGCCGCCAAATTAACATTCACTTTCACTCTATTTTTCACCTTTATCCTCATTTTGTCACCTCATTCCATCACATTATCATTACATAACCCTACATTATCATTACTACATGAGTTCACATTTACATTTTCCAAAGTTATTAATTTCATGTATTTAGAGTGATTTTATGATTAAAAGTTAGAGAAGTAACATGTATTTGCTTATACCTAAAAGTGGATTGAGTTTGATGACACATGTAGATCATTTGGAAGCTTCCAAGACACCCTTACGTGGCCTCCCAAGATCAAATTCGAATTTCAACTCAAGAGGTGGACCATATTCCAAGGAGAAAGATCATGGAGATCTTGATGTGTCATGGGATTTGTATCTAGTATTTAGGGATAAGTTGAGACAAGTATGGATCTAGTAGATATTTAAGGGATCTGCATTTATTGAGTAGATATCCCTAATTCATATATAAATAAGAGAAGCATCTTTCAAAGGAAGGGGAACAATTATCAGTTATTCATTGCATCAGATTTATGATTGTTCATTCAACATGAATAATATCATTTTCTCCAAATCACGAGTTATGAGTGTTGTTTGATTCTTAAGGTGTGATAGTTGTTTATGTGTGCTCATTGAGGAATGGAAGGATCCCCATAACGAGATAAGTACACTTTGTTGTAGAGTAATGTTGTGAATATACTAATTTTAATTCTGATGTTCATCTTATTTCTTTGTTGTAAATACTTGTAGATAATTTTAGTGTGAATTCATGTTATGGCCATGTTTTGTTGTGTGAAGGTTGATCTCCTTTTAGTAGTTAGTTTTTATGTGAGAAGGACAACCAGGAACCCCTAAGTTAGGAGCCTTTTCTCCATGAGCTAGACTGAACTGAAACAAGATTTACTTTCTTATATGCTTTCCTAGATTACATTTATGTGAAGATTGATTTCCTTTCAGTAGCTAGTTTTTATGTGAGAAGGACAACCAGTTCCTCCTAAGTTATGAGACTCTTCTTCATGAGCTAAGAACTGAACTGAAAACAATATTTACTTGCTTTCATTTATATGCTTTCTTTCTTGCTTTCTTAGGTGTTTGGCAATGTTATTATAGAAAGATTGTAGAAGGACAATCAGGACTCTTGAACAAGAGACTCTTATCTATCTTCTAAAGTATACTAATTCCATTAATCAAACATTTGTAATATGCATTTCCATTCTAAATAAACTTCCTACACCTGTTTCATCTGAGGTCCCATATATTTTGGTTTGATTCTAAGTTTACGAAACCCTCGGGTTGACAAATTAAATGATAGGGATTTAACAGACAATTAAATTGCCCAACATTTTGGTGTCGTTGTCGGGGAAGCAAATTTAGATTTAAGCTAGTTAGGAGGATTGTTTAAGAAGCATTTTTATTTAGGGTTAATTGCATTTAGGAATTTTCATTTAAGTTTATTCTCATATTGAAAACATAGAAATAGAATAGAAATAAAAAACCCCCATTCACTAAAAAAAAACAAAAATACAATAAAAATCCATCTTTATATATGGAAGAACGATGAGTATAAGTTTGGAACAACTCACTCAGATCCTAGCAAGAGTCAAGATCTCCTCTTCTTGCGGAGAAGAGATATTGACAACAGCCAAAAGCTTAACTACTCCTCTAGAAGAAAACAATGAATTAACATTCGAAGAATCATGTATATTTGATGATGAACAATTATTTGAACAAGAGATTGAGAAGGACAAAGAGAAGTTGCAGCATGATCTGAATCAGAGTGGAAATCATGCCTATGAAAGCCTTATCGAAAGGTGGTTTCAATGGTTTCAAACAAGTACGAGGTTAGATCAATTTCATTTTTGTTCTTATTTCATTAAATCACACTCACAAAAACTAGATTCGATCATCCTTGTATATTTTCATTTTAAAATTGCAAAATTGAAAATGAACATATTTTTACTACTATTGCGTGAATGGTTACATTGGAAATTTAATTACACGTAATGGTTTGTAATTTTCAATTAGCATAGAGTAGGTAGGATGATATTTTCAATCTCGAATAAGTATGCTCTCCTCCTGTGTTTTCAATCTCGAGGATCAAAAAGTAGAATGTTTATAAATGTTTTCAAGGTTGCAATATACTTGTCTCCATTTGCTATTTTTTTTTCATCCTAAATCAATAAAAGAATCCTAAGTTGTTTAGATTAGAATAAAATTTAAATTCTTTATAAAAAAAGATTCTAATTTTAAAACTATACATATATATATATATATAATAAAATTCATTTTTTTTTAAGATTTTGATTTTAATAAAAAATAAATTACAACAAAATTCAAATTCTTTAAAAAATTAATTAAAAAGAAATTTAGGAATTAAATTCAGTTTGTTTTTAAAGATTTAAAAATAAAATAAAAATATCATTAGAAATAAATTTATTTATTTATTTTTTAATTTGTTGCAACATAAAAATTAAAAATATTTAAGAATAGAATTTATTTTTAATATGTAATTTAAAAAAAATAAAATTAGAAAATAATTCATATATATATATATATATATATATATATATATATATTTTAAACAAACATAAAAATAGAAAAGATTAAATATAGGATTTAATTTTTGTAGTTTTTAACACAATAACAAAATAAACAATTAAAAATTTTAATTAAAAAAATAATAATAGGGATGGGAAAGAACTTTTGAGGACTTAAAACAAGAGCAAGATGTTATTGAAGATGCTGCTAAAAGGGTGATCTTGTTGTATGGCAAAAACCCATGAATGCAGTTTGTCAGATTAAGTAAGCTACAGGAAGAAGGACTTGAGACCATTTGACGTTCTTTCGATGCACAGAGGACGATGCGTAGGCATGGAGAGATTGAGATCGGGGATGAGATCATTTAGCTGTTCGTTTCGACAATGAGGACAAGGAACGAAAAATCTTTTGATGAAGGAAACGAGGCAAAGTTTGTCATGGCGGGGAAGCGACATCATAGTTTCAACTCTGATTGTCGACGAATTCCTAAAAGGCAAGCCATGAATGTTTTTGTGCATAAGCTTCAGACGCATTATTTGTCCATCATCAATAGCTTGTGCTTGTAACGCCCTGAAAATGCACATTGTATAGAGGCACACTGATTCCCATTTAAGGAATAATCCCAATGGTCACTAATTCGAGTCACGGCTTTGTCATATGCCCATTATTTAGAACAACTTCGAAGGGGGATACCAAATGAACCAGTTGCTTCGCTTGAGCTAGCCCATTCGCTGTTGTCCATCTTATCGCCTTGCAAGCATTATTTCGTGCGCAATTATAGATTTACAATCTCGCCTTTTGCTCTCGGCCAAACTGATCCAGATTCGAGTAGATATGTTCCAGCAAAAGCTCCGGAGCAACAATCCACAAATAGGTTGTCCAAATTTCAAGCTTGTTATCGTTGGCAATGGAAGCACCAGGAAGACAATTTGTGTCAAACAGTATTTAATTGGAGAGTTTAAATGGAAGTTTATCCTCTTGATTTATTTACAAATTCGATTTAATTGCTCGGATACTACGCTATTATCATGGGCTATTATTATCATGGGATAGTGCGCTATTATCATGTTCCCCAACAAATTATCTAATCTGTATTATGTGGGCCTATGAGTTTTTTTATTTCATTAATTGCACCATCCACCCCAGCAATAAGACCGGCTTATTTTGATCCAGAATTTCGATTTCTTCAGCATGAGAAATCTCTAGCTCAAGAATTCATTGAACAATCAGCGATGTAGGCGAAGTAATCTGGCTATTGCAAAGTCTTTTATGGATGTTTCAACTGCCCATAATTTTTCATGCGATTTCCAGTATCCCTAAATCCCAGGCTTTAAGGTGTTATATAAAAAAAGGATTTACGTGGAGAGGCAGAAGGGAGAATCAGAGTAAAGGAGTTTCGGGAAGAGTTTAGCTACGTCAAGGGTTTTCGCGCAGCTATACAAGGATTTAGTGCATCTATACAGAGGCTTAAAAAAACACAAGATTCGCTCACGACAAAAAACAAAGTAAAATAGAGTAAGTTTGGAGTAACACAATAAAACTTAGGATTAAATTCTAATTCATGAAAATACATTCATATGAGACTGCGGCTCATTCACCAAGTAAAAACAAAGGTTTATAGTGATTTACACTTCACCAGGGGTTGCGGAATAACACACAGTAAAACACAGTAACTGTTGCTTTTATGCGCCCACGAAAATTTGCTCCACGATTTTCTCTCCTCACAGACTCTAATTGTCTAACTTACCCAACCTCTATCGCTCTCTCTACAACAAAATGACTTTTACATTCATGTTTATCTCAAAATATAATTTTACATTAATACATGGCAAAGCAAAATAATTCATACACTGTTGTTGTTGAGTGTGGATAGTAATTACGCAGGTGTTTGTGGAGTGTGGCCAACAGTCGCGCAGTAAATACTTGCCCATATTTTCCAAACTTCACTAAATGCCTTAACTTCTGTGATGTATTCCAAAATGGTCCACACGGTACTTATATTATGGTTTCAATCCTTCCATCTTCAAACAGAGGCACAACCTGTAAAAATACTTTTGATAAGTATGGTGGCTATCAGGGTGTTTATTGCAGTGGTTGGGACTATTATTTCCAACACTCCCCCTTAATCACAATTGCTGCTATTGACAATCCCCAAATAGTTTTTGAGATCAACAAAACTTTCACGTGCCAATGGATTTGTGAAGATATCAACAAATTGTTCTTGTGACCTGTAGTGCTGCAACACAAATTCATCATTGTTAATCAACTCTTTGATAAAATGATATTTAGCATCAATATGCTTGGTACTCTTGTGAAAGACTGAATTCTTTGACAATGCAATTGCTGAGGTGTTGTCGCAGAAAATAGTTGTCGTTCCTTCTTGGTCACGACGAAGATCCCTCAACATCCTTCTCATCTAAACTGCCTGACACGTTGTTGTTGTTGCTGCGACATATTCAGCTTTTGCTGTTAACAGTGACAATGTTGGCTGCTTCTTAGAGGCCCATGAAATGGCTCCACAACCCAAATAAAAAACATATCTTGATGTTCTCTTTCTGTCATCGACACTTCCTACCCAATCATTGTCAGTGTAACCAACTAGCTTGAAATCACTTGTTGTTGTGTACAAAATGCCATACTGTTTTGTCCCATTGACATACCTTAGAATCCTTTTTGTTGTTTGCCAATGTGTCTCTTTGGGTGTCTCCATGAACCTTGACACCAAACTTACTGCATTCATTATATCCAGCTTAGTGGCGGTCAAATACATCAAGCTGCCTATCATGCTTTTGTATAATGTTGGATTGACATTGCTGTTGCAATCTTCTTTGCTCAACTTTAACCCCATGATAGTTGGAGTTGGTGCGGGCTTGCTATTCTGCATTTTAAACCTCTCCAAAATGTCTACCACATACTTCGCTTGAGAGATAAAAATGCCATTTTTTGTTCGCTTCACTTCTATGCTCAAAAAATATCTTAACAATCCCAAGTCAGTCATTTCAAATTCACTTTTCATGACTTGTTTGAAATTATCGATGACGAAATCACCACTACCCGAAAGAATCAAATCATCTACATATAAGACGACAATAAGCATCTTACCATCGCTCTCTTTGATGTAGAGAGTGGGTTCACCATCACATTTGTCGAAACCATTGTCCAACAAGTAGGTATCTATCCTGCTATACCATGCGCACGGTGCTTGCTTCAACCCATAAAGAGCTTTCCTAAATCGATACACTTTGTCTTCTTGGCCTTCAACCTCATAACCAGGCGGTTGCGCAACATACACTTCCTCTTTTAGCACTCCATTTAAGAACACTGATTTTACGTCCATTTGATACACTTTCCATTTATGCTGCGCGGCAATTGCCACAACTATGCGCACTGTCTCCATCCTCACGACTGGCGTGAACGTCTCCGCGTAATCTCTTCCATGTTGTTGCTTGTATCCTTTAACAACTAGCCTTGCTTTATGCCTTTTAATCTTTCCCTCAATGTTTCTTTTGGTCTTATAGACCCACTTCACTCCAATGACATGTTTTCCTTTCGGAAGGTTCACTAACTCCCATGTGTCATTCCTTTCTATTACTTCTATTTCTTCCTCCATTGCTGCAACCCATTTTTCTTCTTTGACTGCATCCTCAAAATGGATTGCGTCATCTACATGACAAAGCAAGGCAAATAAGGAATTCAGACCAACGCTACTATCAACTTCATCTTGCTCATAAATTTCATTTAAATTTCTAAGTTTTGGTCTTCTTATGCTTGCTGAAGATGGGCTTGACATGTCACTTGGTGTTTTGCTTTGTAGTGTGCTTGGAGAAGCACTTGCTTGGTTGCGCGAAATTGTCATATTATTTGTTGATGGTGTTGCTTGCTGCCTGCTTTGTTGCACTTGAATAGGAGTAGAGGGAGTCACTATTGAGGAATTACTTGTTGTTGTTAATTCCTCTTTGTCCTCATGTGGTATACATGCTTTAACATTGACTGTCTTCTCTAAACTTCCATCCCATGCTTCCTCTTCTATAAACTGCACATCTCTGCTGATTATGACCTTCTTGGTTAATGGATTGTAGAGTTTGTATGCCTTGGATTCATCACTGTATCCAACAAATATACATTTCTCCCCCTTGTTGTCCAACTTCTTCCTCAACTCATCTGGGACATGTGCATACACCACACATCCAAAAACTCTCATGTGAGTGACACTATGCTTTCTTCCACTCCATGCCTCTTTAGGAACTATGTTCTGGACGCTTTTGGTTGGACATCTATTCAAGATATATGCTGCACAAGCGACAACTTCAACCCAATAATCATTTGGCAAATGCTTTGCCTTCATCATACTCCTTGCCATTTCCATAATGGTCCTATTCTTTCTTTCTGCCACACCATTTTGCTGAGGTGTATACCTTGTTGTAAATTGCTTGTGAATTCCATGCTCCCTGCAAAAATGAAGGAAATCATTTGAGATGTATTCTCCACCTCTATCAGTCCCGAGGACTTTGATGTAGTGTCCACTTTGCTTCTCAACAAGAGCTTTGTATTGGCGAAAGCGCTCAAACACTTCACTTTTCTATTTTAGGAAATAGACCCATGTATTCCTTGTGTAGTCATTTATGAAGGTCAATAAATAGTGGCTACCACCAATTGATGGTGTCTACATTGGTCCACATAAATCTAAGTGGACAATCTCCAAAGGTGCCTTTTCCCTTACTGACTTTCCTGCTGGAAATGTCTCTCTATGTTGCTTGCCCAAGATACATCCTTCACATAGGCTGTCCGGTTTTTCTATGAGTGGTAGTCCCTTCACCATGCCTTTCCTATGCAGCAAATTCAAACCTCCAAAGTTGAGATGTCCAAATCTCAAATGCCATAACCAATTTTCATCTTTGACCTCTACTTGAAAGTTTACTTGTATGACAACTGCATCTTTTCTTGCATCCTCTTGTGAGTTCATTGAGAGTTGTGCTTGTGCACCTTCTCTTTGAAAAGCTGACCTTATTTTAGGGGAAACATTCTATTGTTTGTCATCTGAACCTTTGCAATCAACTGTCTTCTTGGAGGTCTATCCAAAATTGTGCACACATCATTTTTGAAAAAGACATTGTAGCCCTTTTGTATGAGTTGTCCAATGCTCATGAGGTTATGCTTCAGACTGGGGACAAAGTAAACATCTAAGATGTACTTCTTCTCCCCCTTCTTTGTTAGGATGTTAGCTCTTCATTTTCCCATGATAGAGACTTTTCTATCAATCCCTAATGTCACTTCAGATTTCACACTTTCATCTAGATTGGAAAACATTTCTGTGTTTCTTGACATGTGGTTGCTACAACCTGAATCTAGATACCATATATCACTTTGTTTTTATTGTGCTACATTACAAGCTAAAAACATGTTATCATGGTTCTGACTTTCTTTTGTAAAATTTACACTTGGTTTGTTACTAATGTCATATTTCTTCTTTCTACATTCATTTGCATAATGACCATACTTCTTACAGTAATGACATTGAACTTGAGATTTATCATACCTCTAACCTTGTGCTTGATTTTGGCTTGGGCCTTGACTTGGATTTTGATTGCTGCCTCTTCCACTTGAGCTTGAAGGGCTGCTTCTTCCACTTCTGTGTGGGCTTCTTCCTCTTCCTCTAGCATATGATCTTGCTCTACCTCTACCTTGACCAAATGAAACTTGTGTCTTGAAGGCATGCTCCAATGAGGAGCTTGTTGCTCTATTCAGTCTATGTTCATGAGAAATCAGTGATGCATTAAGCTCATCCACTGAGAACTGTGAGAGATCCTTTGTCTCTTCTATGGCCACAACAATGGCATCAAACCTTGCTGACAAACTTCTCAAAACTTTCTCAACTATTCTTCTTTCCTCAAGTGTCTCACCATGAGACCTGATTTGAGTAACCAACCCACTTACATGTGTAAAAAACGAGTCTACATTCTCACTCTTTCATACACGGTTTTTCAAAATATCTTCTCAACATTTGCAACTTTGTTGTCTTGACTTTTGCCATGCCTTGGTAGGATGTTTGGAGGGTGTCCCATGCTTACTTGGACTTCGTTGCTGCTGCAACCCTTGGGAAAATACTTTCATGAACTACTTGGAAAATATAGAATATGGCTTTTGAATCCTTCTTCCTGTTGTCCCTTAACAAATCTCTTTCTGCTTGAGATAAGACATTGTATGTTGTTGCATCTGTTGGTTCTTGAAAACCATTCTCCACCAAATCCCAAATGTCTTGAGAAGAAAACATGGCCTTCATTGTAATAGCCCAATAACCATATTTTTTGCCATTAAATTGAGGTATTTGAGGATTAGTCAAGCTTGTGCTTGATGTTTCCATTTCTGAGTGTAAGAAAAAAAACTTTCTACCTGCTGGTAAATATGCTAAAAACAATCTGCCCTCAAAACAATTTTAACTGCTAGTAAAAACACTTGTTTTTTTACACTAACAAAGTTTAACCCACTCCGATACCATGTTAGAAAAAAAAGGATTTACGCGGAGAGGTAGAGGGGAGAAACAAAGTAAAGGAGTTTCGCTAAGAGTTCAGCTGCGTCAAAGGTTTTCGCGTAGCCATAGAAGGATTTCACACAACTATACAGAGGCACAAAAAACACAGAATTCACTTACGATAAAAAAGAGAGAGTAAAACAGAGTAAGCTTGGAGCAACACAATAAAACTTAGGATTAAATTCTAATTCATGAAAATACATTCATATGAGACTGCGGCTCATTCACCAAGTAAAAACAAAGGTTTATAGTGATTTACACTTCACCAGGGGTTGCGGAATAACACACAATAAAACACAGTAACTGTTGTTTTCACGCGCCCACCAAAATTTGCTCCACGATTTTCTCCTCAGACTCTAGTTGTCTAACTTACCCAACCTCTATCGGTCTCTCTACAACAAAATGACTTTTACATTCATGTTTATCTCAACATACAATTTGACATTAATACATGACAAAGCAAAATAATTAATATGCAGTTGTTGTTGAGTGTGGACAGTAATCGTGCAGGTGTTTGTGGAGTGTGGGCAATAGTCACGCAGTAATACTTGCCCATATTTACCAAACATCATTAAATGACTTAACTTCTGTGATGTGTTGCGGAATGGTCCGTGCGGTACTTCTATTATGGCTTCAGTCTTTCCATCTTCAAATAGAGATGCAACCTACAAAAATACTTCTGACTAGTATGGCCGCTATCAAGGTGTTTATTGCGGTGGTTGAGATTATTATTTCCAACATAAGGCAGAGGAAGAGAATGTTGGTGGAGGTGAAACTGGTGTCGTGGCTGTTGGATCAAATAAATATTTGGGCCTGTCACCGATGCTCATTTGAAAATCAAAGAAACCCAACTGGATATTGGAAATGTGGGCAGAGACGGATCACCCAGAGACGTTGCGGTGCAAAATGAATGGATATCTGTAGATCCATATCTGAGGCAACGTATGAAACAACCCAATGATGGGCTCTATCTCCAAAATTTTCAGTTAAATCAGGCAATCAAATCTCGTGCAATAGGGAAAGTAGTGGCATATGCTAATTTGAAGTTTGAAGATGGGGATCTTGTTTCAGGGCTTTATGAAGTCTCTGAGTATGTTGTTGTTCCAGTAGTGATTCTCAGAAAAAATTGACACCAGTGTTGCTAAACCATTCTATTATTTTGGACTTCTGGGGATGCCCGCCTTGACTGCATGGATTGGTTTCAAGATCATCGAAAACCCTAAGCCCGGGGATGAAGTATTTGTCACAGCTGCAGCAGGAGTAGTGGGAATGGTTGTTGGGCAGCTTGCCAAAATCAAGGCTGTCTTGTTTTGGATAGTGCAAGTAGCGATGAGAAGATTCTGAGAAATATACCAATGTGAGCAGGTTAACCTGTTCAAGGAAGAATTGGGTTTTGATGATGCAGTAACATCCGAGACTCCAAGTTCATTGATTTCATCAGATTCTAATGCAGCCGAAGATTTCATTGAGGTGAGTGAGTAAATAGAGTCGAACATGTCTGAAGATAGCACAACCAGATTGCCTCATGTTCAAAAAGGGAGAAATGGTGGGTGGCCTGAACATTGCAAGGGCGGTGCCTTCATAAAATGGGTAGAAAAAGGGGATATTGTCATGAGAAAGGAACCAGTTTTAGCCATCTCACAATCCAAGCTGAGAAACAAATTCACAGAAGGAGAAGAAGATAGTGAATTAACTGATGCTAATGCAGAGCGCAAGAGGAGGAAGAAAGTCAATCACAGTTGAGCGCAGTCCTCAGATCTCCTTTGAGCTAGACTTTTGATCCCAAAATTGGGTGAGCACTTCGCTGAGCTGAGTTGTATTGCAGAAATAACCTACCTTCTGCGTATCAACATCTGCAAGACAAAGCAAAAATTGAAAGGAGATGTGATTCTTGTCAGAGCTCGTTGCAAAGCAAGTTACAACGGTGAAATTGCTTGAAATCCTTTGGCCATTAAATTTCAGGCATTATGATTTTTGCATTTTTACCCTTTTTGGCGTTTAGGTTTTGTGGGTGTACTGTGGTAATTGGTATCTATTGTTGCGTTTAATACTACTTTAGGGTTTATTATTTGCCATACATAATCTAGTTACGAATGGCGATTTAATGTTTTTAGGTTCTCTATATCCATCTGTTTTCATTGAATAGTTCTTTGTATTTTGTTTTTGTTAAACTAGGTAAATTTTTGTCTCACCAAACACTAATTATGTAGGTTTTCACTTCTTTTTTCTTCATCTTAAAAAAAATAAAAAAATCAAAATCAAAATCAAAAACAATTTTTTTGTGATTTTATTATTATTTATAACAATACAAAACAAATTTTAGTTTTTGAAAAAAAATAAAATCAAAACAATAAAAAAAATAATAATTCAAAACAATTAAAATCAAAACAAATTAAAAAAACAATAAAAAAATGAAAATTTTGCAAATAGACATTTCATAACTCTTGAAAACAACTTATGCTAACTTGCTTTCTTGGAGTTACTTCAAAGGAACTTGCACGCAAAGGCAACAAGTAAAAAAATCATTTCATTTTATTTTGGTTGCTAAGCATTCATACTCATTCCTGCATTTTATATCTTTCAAAAAGCTCTTACAATTTTCATGCAGGATTTGTGCTAAGCTTTTACAGGTGCGCGACAATCCAAGTCCATACAGATGTGATCTCTAGAAATCACAATAAAACATGCATCATTAAAGCTTGAAGGAGCTAATTCTCAATTACATATGTCGTGACATTTGTCGCTACACAAAAATATTTTGCGTCATGATATGTTTACCCACACTTCTCCTTCAAAGCCTCATCAATCATCCATGTTAAAGTCCATTGATTCATTGCCTTATCCATCATGACTTCATACATGTCTACTTTTATGAGTCGCATACATTTTTGCCTACTTTTCAGTGCATCTTTTTACCTCATGAATAAACCATCTATCTCTCTACATTTCCTTGTTTTCCTTGCCATAGAAATTGTTTGACCATAACATCTTGTATCTATAGTCCTACCAATCATTTTGTACGAACTCGCATTGACTGATGTGGGAATCCTTAAGGCCCACCTTTCAACAAGTCTTGACCCATCAACCTCAGTGCCTTATGTGGGACAAAGACTAGAGTCATTATTAGTACCTTGAGGCTTGCATGCCCTAATGATAAGTTTTCTCGCCAACGAACAACAAGAATACATTAATGTCCCTTGTTTGTTGGATCTTGCAAGTGGCTCAACATTAGCTCATTTATTCACAATTTGCAAGATGGACTTGGGTACCTTGGCACTCATTGATATTAATGGTGAGTTTGCCTCGCATTGGTTAACGAAATTCATCAATGGCTGATAATCCAATGACTTCTTTCCATGTTCGACATTGACACATTTATTCACATGGGAAGAATTGTGCCACGATATGGGACGACATGAAGACTATATGATTCAGTACCATATTCAACAATATTTTATACTTTGGAACATATTTAATAGCAGTAATAAATGATCCACATTCACGACTTCATCCATCATGTATGCAACCAAGACACATATCACATTCTTGTATTATTCATTCCATGTTTCAGCAGCAGGAACTACAATTTTCTACATATACACAGTTTGTCCACTTAGATAAGTAAAGATATGTTCTTTTCTAGCTTTTTATCATACAATTCCTTTGATACTGAAGTTATAATTTGTAAAAAATACGTCACCATGTTCATGTTCATACCTCATATTCACATTCATATTCCATTATCACCTTTCATATGTCATATATGTTCTAACCAACATACTTTTCCAAACAACTACTACTGCATTATGATTCAAACGTTACATGTTTTGCAAATAATGATCGAAGAATGAATGGTTGATTAAATGTTTTCAAAGTCTTTTGATGCAACACAAAGACAAAGAAAGTATTGTTACACAAGGACCAATACTAATCAAATTTTGGCTGCCACACAAGAACCAACAAAAATAATATGTTGCAATCAAATATTTATCAAAAAGAACACTTTTCAAATAGGAACAAAGTTGTTAAAAAGAAAATTATGCAAAGCTAAAAAATCGATATCAACCAAAGTTCATATAAAACCAAGACAATGCAAAAAGATTAAATCATGATAAAGTGAACCAATGCAATAGATTGCATGAGGACATGCAATAACTTAAGTTGGGGGGTATGTTGGGCCGCCATATTTAACATTCACTTTCACTCTATTTTTCACCTTTATCCTCATGTTGTCACCTCATTCTATCACATTATCATTACATAACCCTACATTATCATTACTACATGAGTTCACATTTACATTTTCCAAAGTTATTAGTTTCATGTATTTAGAGTGAATTTATGATTAAAAGTTAGAGAAATAACATGTATTTGCTTATACCTAAAAGTGGAATGAGTTTGATGACACGTGTAGATCATTTGGAAGCTTCCAAGACACCCTTATGTGGCCTCCCAAGATCAAGTTCAAATTTCAACTCAAGAGGTGGACCATATTCCAAGGAGAACGATCATGGAGATCCTGATGTGTCATGGGATTTGTATCTAGTATTTAGGGATAAGTCGAGACAAGTATGGATCTAGTAGATATTTAAGGGATCTACATTTATTGAGTAGATATTTCTAATTCATGTATAAATAAGAGAAGCATCCTTCAAAGGAAGAGGAGCAATTATCAATTATTCATTAGCATCAGAGTTATGATTGTTCATTCAACATGAATAATATCATTTTCTCCAAATCATGAGTTATGAGTGTTGTTTGATTCTTAAGGTGTGATAGTTGTTCATGTGTGCTCATTGAGGAATGGAAGGATCCCCATACCAAGATAAGTACACTTTGTTGTAGAGTAATGTTGTGAATATACTAATTTTAATTCTGATGTTCATCTTATTTCTTTGTTGTAAATACTTGTAGATAATTTCAATATGAATTCATGTTATGACCATGTTTTGTTGTGTGAAGGTTGATCTCCTTTCAGTAGCTAGATTGTATGTGAGAAGGATAACCAGGAACTCCTAAGTTAAGAGCCTCTTCTCCATGAGCTACACTGAACTAAAACAATATTTACTTTCTTATATGCTTTCCTAGATTACATTTATGTGAAGATTGATTTCCTTTCAGTAGCTAGTTTTTATGTGAGAAGGACAACCAGTTCCTCCTAAGTTAGGAGACTCTTCTCCATGAGCTAAGAACTGAACTGAAAACAATATTTACTTGCTTTCATTTATATGCTTTCTTTCCTGCTTTCTTAGGTGTTTGGCAATGTTATTATAGACAGATTGTAGAAGGACAATCATGACTCTTGAATAAGAGACTCTTCTCTATCTTCTAAAGTAAACTAATTCCATTGATCAAACATTTGTAATATGCATTTCCATTCTAAACAAACTTCCTACACCTATTTCATCTGAAGTCCCATATATTTTGGTTTGCTTCTAAGTTTACGATATCCCCGGGTTGACAAATTAAATGACAGGGATTTAACAGAGAATTAAATCACCGAAGAGTCTCCATTCTCATCACATAGAAACCTGCAAGGTTATGCAAAATGTCTCTAGTAGGTAGACCAAAAAAGAGGAAGAGACAACCAATGCTTCCATTTCACATCTTGGCTACGATACTTTTTATTTCCATCACTTCTCTCTACATTCTCCAAACAATTAATTCACTTCTCCTTCGTAGATAGTGAAAATTTTCCTTTTCTCAATTGTACAAACCCTTGAAATCTATCATTTTTGCATTTTTGCTTTCGATAGTAAAAAAATACCCAAGCTTACTATTCAATAATTTGCTGCAAGTTAGATGATCTTATCCAAAAGCTCAAATCCAATATGTAGTCTATGTTGGTAGATCAATTCAAATAGTACCTAAAATGCTAGTCGAACTTAAAAACTGTAACATCTTGTACTCTGGGTAGATGCCCATTTTAAATTATTCCCCTTATCCCAAGGAAAATGCACACAACATATTCAACTACACCTATTAAACAAATAAACACCCTTTGCTACACCTTTTAAATAAATAAATACATAATAATAAAAAATGGTAAAGAGAAAATGCAATATCTTTAAGCATCAAATCCATAACTACCAACTTACTAATCTTACATTTTGAAATTTACAAATTCAAACTCTCTATACATATTATATAATCAATATCAATTCAATCTTTGGATCTTAAAGACAAATTGAGAACTAAAAAAAGCTTATTATCATGGACTAAGTGATCCTATTCAATTTTCCTCCTTAACATTGGAGGTTGTAGTGTAATCCCAATATGTACCAACAAGAGACGTGTCATAGGCATCTGTAGCTAGGGATGAACTACATTCAATCATATTGATTTGGATAATCTTGACAAATGTTAAGCGACTAGCCTAGTTAGTTAAAAACCTTCTTGTAAAAACAAAAATTATCAAAACCAAAATAAAAATAACCTTTCCTCTAGTGCCTTTATCTCTTAATGCAGGTAATATAATGGTGTTTTAACAAAAAAGTTCCCTTTGGTTAGAGCGGGATGTATTTTCTCACCACTTACGTAAATTTCCCAACACTTTGCATTATATAGTCAATAAATCACATCAATCCTTATTGACATAAATTAAGAAGATTGATTTCCTGATATAAAACATTGTGAAGGGTGGCTATTTAAAACGAAAATACTACCTCTACTATGCAAGAGTTTGTCGTGTGAGATTAAATATAACAAAACACTACCTCCCCTATGCAAGAAATTAAAGTAATCATAGATCAATTGAACTAGGGTTAATCGATGGATGAACACAATAGAATAATAAAACACAAAGAGGACAATGATTGAACATTTGTAGTGAGTAGTTCATTCATCTAAAATTTCATACTAATCAAAGATTATTAATGCCATACATCCATCCAATGACTCATTGAAATCTTCTAGTGAAAGCATTATCATTTGCATTGATTAAATAGAGTGAATGCATATATTTGAAGTTATTGAAAATAAAGGTTGAATGCACAATCATGAAAAATAAGCCACCACTCTTTGTAATGCACAATAGACTTTATAGACCCCACAAAGGGTGGTGAAGAGTTATATTTCATTAACCACTACCCACTATGAGCATTTAAGTTTATTTAAGTTTATTGGTAAATGGTACTTGAGATTCAATAATAACATTCCGTCCAAGTGACATCCTCCAACATATTTCCAAATTGTAAGCAAACTACTGACATTTTATGAAAATTATCACTTGCCATAAATACATTTTTGTGACTTATCAAATTCTAACATTACTATCCCCTTAATATTTAGATTTGATGGATGCATATTTTGCCTATCAAACTCTAACCTTGCTGTCCCCTTAAAAGAAGACCTTGAATATAATAAAAAAACATCTAATGTGATTCAAGATAAGATATTTCTTTGTTTAAATGATATCTTTGAATGCACAAATAAATTTAACAATCTGAAAAACCTTACATCTTAATTTTTCCCAATTTCTAACCAAATTTCATTTTACAAAAACAAAAAGCAAGAAGTTGGGTGGTTACGCTTTCTTTAGAATTGAGATTTTCCCCGTTTCGGAACAAATTTCAATTTCCTTAATTAAAAAAATAAAAAACACTAGGAAAAAAGCCAAAAAAATTGCTTTGTTACACTTCTGCCCATCCCCTCGCTCAAGGCCGCTCGAGGAAGAAGACATTTGAACTTCGGGCCGTAAATGGCTCTAGAGCAGGCGACAACCAAACCGTTGAAAGGGAAGCAGTAATCCAAATGGCTGTAATCTAAGCCAAGGTTCCACTCCGGGTGTTTCTGTAGAAGCACCATGTAGTAACAGTCACCGAGAAGGACCACATCGGCACAATTTCATCGGTTTCCGATTTCTAAACACGCTTAATTCACGAGTACGCAACTACTTTTCCAGGTACCTATCTTGACATTTCATGTCTTTTAAATTAGACAACGTGAATTCAATTCACTGAGTCAAGACTGATTTGGTGCGTCGTTTTTGAACTAAAACTGAAAAATTACTTGAGTATGTGGTTTCTTTTTGAAATAAAAGATATCAATTTTCATTAATAGTACAATATATAGAACAAACTGGGGTTTAGATAGTTCTTGATCCCATTCTCTTAAGATTGTTTTTCCTACATAGGCCATATACCTACTTGTAAAAGGGGGCTGTGAACAAAGAGCTCCTCAAACTTCTTAACACACTTATGAGACGTCCGATCTAGTGGATATAAAAAAGATACTAAACATATCTATACTGATAAGGCCTGGTATAGTTTTTATCTATAAACATCGAAGAGATAGCAAACAAATAATACCCGACAAACTTCGATGAACCAAAAGGCCAGACATGATATCATTTCTTTCTGCAACTTATTTATTCAAAATTTGTTGGTTGTGCATGATGATGATGATGGGCTTCGTTCCCTCTGACAATCATTTGAACTCTTCCTTCTAGAGTTTGATTATCTTCTAGCCAATGTAAGGGTTCACATATGTAGGTAAATAGTAGGTCTACCTGGAATTGGCCAGCATGAATAGTGAGTGACGAATTGGTCTAAGTAGAAGATTATATTAATCATTCACACAAACGGTTGCAAATGATTGATATTATTACCTTTTGGGATTGTTGGGAGATATTCTCCTATTTCTAAGAGTTACCACGTAATTATCATCATTCTCCTTATATATTTGGTTAATTGAGCACTTCTCTGTTTATTTTTGAAAATTTGGATCATAACAAAGAGAGGATCTTGACACATAGCTCCACCTCTTATTTTCATGCATCTAGGCTTCCTCCTTTGTTGTTCCTTTTGTTTGCCCCGGCTTTATATTTGGTTAATTTAGCATCTGTGGTGATTTATGTTCTCTGGTTATTTATGTGAGAGGATCTTGACGCATATATTCACCTCCTATTTTCATGTTTCTAGGCTTCCTCCTCTGTTCGTTTGGTTTGCCTTGGCTTTAGCCTCCATGGTTAGCCATCAGGTATTTTGTTCCCCAACCTTTTTACGTGGGTGAATATTATTTCAAAGAAGGCCAGTAACAGTACACTAATCTTCTCAAGGATTTGCTTTTGCCTTCCAGTTTCACATTGCCTTTATACTCTATCCTACCTTCAGGGCTTCAGTCAATAGCTTCCAATTGGTCCCATCAAGCAGGTATCTATGTCCTTCATTTGCAGCCAATTTAATTCCTTCCAGAACTGCTATTGCCTCTGCCTAGTTATTAGTTGCCTTCCCTAGAGCTTTACTGAAACGTGTGAATGAGAAACTGGATTCACGTTTGAGGCACCTTCAAAATTCAGTTTTATGAAGGGAGGTCCTGGAGGACTACACTGTGTTTCTCCTTCGGATTGTTTTTCCATTTCTCCCCTTTGTTTTTAATTTCCAGATCCTCTGTACCACAATCTTGTAATAGTTTTTCTTGTTCTGGGCTTTTAAAGGCCTCTTCCTTCCTGGGTATTGCCTTCATTGTTTCAATTTTATTTTCTCTGGTTTGAGCATTGTTGGCCTATTGATGGCTCTTGACCCTAAATATCCTTGCCCATTGCCATCCTCATCGATCTTTCTATTAGGAGATGTTTGAGAGTTTCCTCCTCCCTGCAATTATAGCATAAAGTGGGTCTTTGAATTCCCTTTCTCTGGAACTTGTCCTGCATTAAAATTCTGTTTTGGATATGCTAATTTGGGACATTTATTTTGGTCACACACTCTTCACCAATTTCTATCTTTGATGTTTTTGTTCATTTCTTAGAAGAGGAGTGTAGAAATGTGTTTTACTAAGAAAGATCCTGAGCAACCCATTCCCCATTGAAGTTGCTCTGCCTTTTGGAATAAGGAATCTTCGTTAGTTTTTCTTAGGCAGTTTCGCTCAGGCCATTAGGCCAAGTGGTTTTAGTTTTCCATTGTCTTTCTTTTAAAACGATATCACCCATTGATATTCTGCAGTATCTCAATAGTCAACTATTTTGATCCACCTTCAAAGATTTTCTTTATTTGGGTCAGGACGGAGTCTGTTTCTCCCCTTTGTTTTAAATCTCCAGATCCCCTATACCACAACCTTGGAGGAGTTTGTCTTTATATGGGCATTTAAAGGCCTCTTCTTCCTAGGTTATTGCCTTCATTGTTTCAATTTATTTCCTCTGATTTGAGCATTGTTAGCTTATTGAAAGCTCTTGATCCCTAAATATCCTTATCCATTGCCTTCCTCATTGATCTTTCTCTTAGGAGATGTTTGACAGTTTTCTTCTTCCTCCAATTATTGCAAAAATCGTATCCTTGAATTCCCTTTCTCTGGAGCTTGTCGTGCATTAAATTTGTTTTCTAGATATGCTACTTTGGGACATTTATTTTGGTTGCACACGCTTCACCAAGTTCTATCTTTGATGCTTTTGTCCATTTCTTAGAAGAGGAGTTTGTAAGCTTGTTTTGCTAACAAAGATCCCGAGCAATCCAATCCCCATTGAGATTGGTCTTCCTTTTGGAATAAGTGATCTTCCTTAGTTTTTCTTTGGAAGTTTGGCTCAGGCCATTATGCCAAGTGGATGTTATTTTTTCTTTGGAAATTTGCCTCAGTCCATTAGGCCAAGTGGATGTTAGTTTTTCTTTGGAAATTTGACTCAGTCCATTAGGCCAAGTGGATGTAATTTTCCATTTTTTTCCTTTAGAATGATATCACCCATTGATATTGTGCAGTATCTCAACAACAACTGTTTAGATCCACCCATTACCTTCAAATATTTTCTTTATTTGGTCAGATCTGAGTCTTGTACCAAAGGATGTCATTGATTCCAATCCCCATTGAGATTGGTCTTCCTTTTGGAATAAGTGATCTTCCTTAGTTTTTCTTTGGAAGTTTGGCTCAGGCCATTAGGCCAAGTGGATGTTAGTTTTTCTTTGGAAATTTGACTCAGTCCGTTAGGCCAAGTGGACATTAGTTTTTCTTTGGAAATTTGACTCAGTCCATTAGGCCAAGTGGATGTAATTTTCCATTTTTTTTTTCTCTTAGAATGATATCACCCATTGATATTGTGCAGTATCTCAACAACAACTATTTAGATCCACCCATTACCTTCAAATATTTTCTTTATTTGGTAAGATCTGAGTCTTGTACCAAAGGATGGCATTGATTCCAATCCCCATTGAGATTGGTCTTCCTTTTGGAATAAGTGATCTTCCTTAGTTTTTCTTTGGAAGTTTGGCTCAGGCCATTAGGCCAAGTGGATGTTAGTTTTTCTTTGGAAATTTGACTCATTCCATTAGGCCAAGTGGACATTAGTTTTTCTTTGGAAATTTGACTCAGTTCATTAGGCCAAGTGGATGTAATTTTCCATTTTTTTCTCTTAGAATGATATCACCCATTGATATTGTGCAGTATCTCAACAACAACTATTTAGATCCACCCATTACCTTCAAATATTTTCTTTATTTTGTCAGATCAGAGTCTTGTACCAAAGGATGGCATTGATTTCAATCCCCATTGAGATTGGTCTTCCTTTTGGAATAAGTGATCTTCCTTAGTTTTTCTTTGGAAGTTTGGCTCAGGCCATTAGGCCAAGTGGATGTTAGTTTTTCTTTGGAAATTGACTCAGTCCGTTAGGCCAAGTGGACATTAGTTTTTCTTTGGAAATTTGACTCTGTCCATTAGGCCAAGTGGATGTAATTTTCCATTTTTTTTTCTCTTAGAATGATATCACCCATTGATATTGTGCAGTATCTCAACAACAACTATTTAGATCCATCCATTACCTTCAAATATTTTCTTTATTTGGTCAGATCAGAGTCTTGTACCAAAGGATGGCATTGATTGCATGAGTCATCCTAGAAGAAAGCTTTTTCTCTGTTACAACATAGTAGTTTAACACCCAGAAAGTGTAAAGTCCTAAGCACCAAAGTACTAGCTTTGTGTAACTCAAGAAGGCTACCCATTGTTGCCTCAGTTGCTCTTCCTCTCACTTTAGGTTGGCTCTTCTCCAACACTAAGGGGGTTTCCCTAAGTAGGATTGTTAATGCTATGGAATGGAGGCTCTACTTGATGGTTGAAGAGTAAGCCTTTACAAAACAAGTGGTTGTATTAGTGGTGAAAGGATGAATGTTTTGAGAATAATAAGGTGATGGAAACCCTAAGACTAGTGCCTACTAAATCTTGGCCAAAATGGAGTCAAGGGAGTGTGGATTTAAGAGGGTGAATGCATGAATATTTAAGGCAAACAAGGTTCGTTATACATACCACAAATCAGCTTTAGCTTGCTGAAAATTATTGTAGAAAACTAACCTTGGAAGCTAGGGGTGCTAATCTTAAACATTGTTATGAAGGTGATGCCATATTACTCTAACAACAACTTAGTTTGTTAGATGCAAGATTAACATAACAATGATAGATATAAGAGGGATTGTATCCTCACTTTACAACGTCCAAATGACAAATAATCCATTACAAAGCCTTCATAGCAAATTTCAAGGGTTTCTTACAACAATAAACAACATGTGAAAAGTAGTGCAAACATAAAAACCTGACATAAACTACAAGCAATATCTCCAAATTTTCCAATAAGCTTGTCTGTATGATGTACAATGTAGCCCAAGGGAAGAACTCCTTCAATCCCCAAGCTCTCAACTGTCACCCCACAAATGGAGAGAAAACTCCTTGGTATAGAGGGAGGCTCTTCTGTCTTGTAAAGTCCTAAACTACCTAGGCCTGTTACATGACTCCATTGCATCATACTAGCATCATTTTTACAATGTCCCCGCAGGGCTGTGGAATTTGGAAAACAAAATGAGAAGAAGAAGGGGCTTAAAAGCATTGATGAAGTCTGGATCTCAGATTGATCTGATGGTGCTGGAATGCTCTAAGTGTACTTTGATCATAGAATCTTTGAGAAATCTTCAAATGCAATTTGAGCGGTCAACAAGTCTCATGGAGTTCCTCGTACCTGTTTGTTGAGGAATGCTAGGCCTCAAATTCGTTTATTCTACCGATATTTCCATAGTTTGTTAAAGATTAGATTTATGGGCTTTGATATATCTTTGATCAACTATTTATTTCTGTTGATAGATCACTAAAAAGGCACATCTAGGCCTTGCAGTAGTGAGAGCCATGTCCTTGATCCTTTAAAAACATAATATTATTTCCTTTAATGTAATAGGTTGGGCATTTAAATATAAGGTGCTCTTTTGTTTCAAATGTTAGCTAGAAAAACCATAATTGTTTTTATCTTTATATATGTCTGCTTTGCCTTGACTTGTAGTTGATGTGATCTATTGAATTAAAAAAATATCGACTCCACTAATTTTGCTCTCTTGATGAAGTTTACATGATATTGATCATAGTGTTTTTACCATTGCATATAAGATCCAAATTCTTGTTTTTGTGGTTCTAGAGAAACATGTAGACAAATATTGGCGAATATGAGATTATTGCCTTATTTTAATAGATTCATTAAAAATCATTTTTAATCATTTTGTAGTGTATTTACATGTAAAAAGTCTCATTATTATTTTATCTAACAGGAGGAAGTTTGAATATGGTGGGTTCATCAGCGAATAGCCCAAGGCGAATGCTTTCTTTATCTAGGGAAAGAGCATTTGTATCCATATTGGATGATGAAAAAGAAGGCAGATTTGCTTTATCAAACAAACAAGGTGCAAAGCTTTTGGAGGTTTATGGATTTGTGGGCTCTATCTCGACCATTGTGGCTGCAGGTGAACCAACTTGCTTAGAAATACTTCTTAAGAGGATTTATGAGTCACTCATTTAGTCACAATTCATAGTTCATTAGTTGAACATTTTAAAATAGAAATAACACACATTACAAATGAATTGTTTTTAGATTAAAAACTCTTATGTAGATACCTTATTATTTAATTTCGTATGTGTATAGGATAGAAGAGTAAGATAGCCCCATCGAATGCTTGTTGTTATTGGAAAATGTAACTAGGTTCGGTCTTCATAATTGTACTTGAAGTCAAAATGTAATATATTTGCCAAAAGAAAAGCAAAAATAATTTTTATTATTTTTGAATTGGCTTATTAAAGCATGGGTTTCATGCTTGGGTCAAATGTATAGGTCAAGCCTCCATTGTAGGCTTTACGATATTTGTCAAAGTCAATTTGTTTTTTGATTAAAAGACTCTTTCATCATCAAGTCAGCCTCCTCAACGACTCCTTCAAGTTGGCCTCAAAGAAACAGTCATAAAATGATTCATGTCAGCCTACAATAAAGACACATCTCTTCATGGTTCATGTTGGCGGCTCATTTAGTATGGTCATACCACTATATATACAAGCCTATGATTTTCGCATAACACAATCTCAAGTTCGGATTTCAGAGTGCCTACTTTCGATGATTACATAGAAGTTCAAACATAACTTCAGAGACATAATTTGGGTGATAAGTTCGGATATCACAATATGATGACTTCAATTTGGTGCTACTTTAGAAGGAGAGGCTCGTTACATAAATAAACTCGTAGTACTATGACTTCAATTCGGTGCTATTACAGTGATGCTCTCATAGTTTCTTGGTGCTATTATAATGATGCTATTACAGTAGATAAAGGAACTCAGATTGTTTGTAGAGGTGTTCTCTTCGAAGACAAGTGTGAAGAAGAATGACAGGTACAGGAAGCCATGGAATTGATACATGACAAGGTTGACTTGATGGATGGAGGATGTCTTGGTTTAGATTGTAAGGGTCTTGGTCATCTCATCTTTTGAATCTACTGATGGAAGAATTTGTGATTGGGTTTTCCCCTCGAGGGGGGTTTTGCCCTGGCAGCGTGCCTACGTCTTGTGTTCTCTTCTATTTGTTGCTCGACATTAATCTTGATGATAAGAAAAGATAATTAAAAGATCTAATACTAATAATGAACACATCACAAGTTAATTTCATTATGAGGAAATTCATTTAACTGCCATCTCTATCGATTTTCCGACATGATATTGGAGCTATGGTCAAAGTCAAAGGCAGTTTGAAGAACACGTATATAACCTTGAAGCATTCTCAGCGCTGTCAAGATCCTTGAAGGTGACAAGTGATATTTCAGTGCTGCCACAGGGAGAAACAATTCAGTCTTTTCAGAATAGGTTCAAAATTATTTTTGTGGTGACACAGTCTCTTCATTTCGTGGCACAGTCTCTACATCTCGGTAAAGGCTATACATTGCTCCACTGTTCAGAGAAAAGCTCACATAAATCTCAGAAGGACAAGTTCGAATACATCTGAAATGGAGTTCGGATGTCACAAATTAAGCTCTCGATGATGAAACAAAAGTTTGGATTTAAGAGAACAAGTCGTCGGTGCTATAACAGAGATTAGAAGTTCAGAGAGGGCAGAGGGTTCGATATCATTACTTGGATAGGATATCTATGCTTCCACAGTTCGATATTATGTATACACAGTTCAGTATTATCCCTCCCATAGTTTGGTACTGTTATAGGCTCGGTGATACTATAGTTTGATGCCTCCACAGATTCGGTGATATGATACATGACTTGGTGCTACTTCATATCACAATTTGGGTACCATCTTAGTTCGGTGTCACTACAACGACAACAATTTGTTGATGTTACAGTGAAAAAATATCACAATGAAGAAATTGGATCAACCTTCAGAGAACAAGGATCGATGAATTCACAATCTAGAAGAGATATATATTCAAAGGTTTTTGATCAAGTGTCACAATGATCTAGTTCGGATTAAATTCAAATTGATCAACTATTTTCTTGCAAGCCTTCTCTACAACATTCAACAGATTGAGAACAACTTCTAACACAAGTAAGTATTGTGATCTTTGTGCTTTAGTCATCTAACAATGTGTTTACAGTTTCCAAGGAGAGCATCAAGTCCTATAAATCATTGATCTTTCAATTAAAGAAGTTCAAGGTATGAAAACTCAAGGTACAAATATTTATAAGCTTTTATTATGTCTTAGATGGTCCATATAATTCTAGCCTAGACAAAAGAACCTTGAACCTTACCTTGTAGGATTTATAAAGCAATCTAGGATGTCAAGTAAAATCTAGGAGTCCCTACAAGGTTTGTTAAGAAAGAAAGGTATGTTCTAAACTACAAAACATTGATTTCCTTATAATAAATGTTTATTCATTTGATAATTTATTACTAACATCATTATGTACAACTATATTGAACCATAATGATTCTTGCTTTGGGTGATTTATCACTCGATAAATCTACCCCTTCACATCTTTAATTGTTCTTATAGAACCCTATACAGGTTCTTTGGAAAACTCTAACCTAAGGGAATGCTAATGTTAATGTCCGAAACCCTAAAACTGCTTAGGGTTATTGAGAAATGCTATTTAAAGGTTTTTGCTGATGATGTCATGTTTGGGATTTCGGTATGATCATGAAAACCTAACTTGTTAGGGTTGAATGATGCTTGTATGAGATCTCGAACCTTTGAAATTTTGGAATAGTAGGGTTTGCTTTGCTATGTTATGAAACCCTAGATCTTTAGGGTTTGGTTAGGCCTTTGAGCAAAACCCTTATTATGTATTTAGAGTCCTAGGAATGAAACCTAGGTATGTGTCCATTGGTTGAAACACTAGCTTGGTCTAGGATGGTATATATGTCTAACATTGCTTGACATATGATGTGCTTATGATATATTGATGAATTCCTAGATATATATGTTGACTTAAGTGTTAATAGTAATGAGTCCTAGGGTTTGGAAACAAACCCTATTCAAAGTTTGATGGTCTAAGATGATGTTTGGAAAATCTAGGGTTTAGTAGCTAAAACCCTAGTAGTAGTTAAAATCTCTAAGCATGTATCTATGAATCTATATAGTGATTGCTGAGAATTTGTAGATTGAAATCTAGGGTTTACATCAAACCTTAGTAGATACTAGTCATGATGTTGATTAAGCTTTGATTGGTTTTGATTGTTGAAGCTCATATATGAAATCTAGGATATGTATGAAAATCTTAGTGAGTCCAACATATGAATTTTGAAAGTTGTTAGATTCATTGATTTGATTTGTTTCTAGGGTTTGCTATATGAAGGAATTTGTTGTTGAAAGAATATTGAAACCCTAGATATAATGAGTTTGATTGATGAGCTATGAATGTGAGTTAAGGTTTGTAACTAAACTTGAGCAAGAAGTTGAAATATAGTCTCTTGCTGATTATGTTTGTAAAGGCTAATGCTTCCGCTATTATAAGTTTTTGATATGGCTAACTTCATGCTTCTATAATTTTGGTTGTACTTGCTATCTAAGTTGTGCAGGTACATCATCTTCAAGTTGGTGAAGATGATCGTAAGTAAAGCTGATGTGATAAGCATGACATATGAATGACTCTGATAAGAAGGATGGAAGCCATGAAAGATTCTTCCATGTCGTAAAGAAGAAGTAGAACTCCCTAAGTTAAGAAGGATTCTGGATGAAATCTCCCTATGATAAGAGGATGGTTGAGAATATTCCTTGTATAGGAATGATTAGATCTTATCTATTTAAGAGGGAGTGACAGGTATGATTCTTTGCTTCATGTGTCATGCACTAGACCAGGACTAACAACCGTAAGTTCTAGTGAAGGCCATGAGTGAGAGAAGGAAATTGGAGAATGCATTTTGAGGTGTTGCTAAAAGAAGGAAAGCAGGATCCAATTGAAGAATATGTTGCTGCATATGAAGTAGGAAGGAAAGTGTATAATTGAGGAACCTTCTGCCAAAGATTCGATTGATAGTCCTACTATGAAAGGTTGAGAAGCAACATCAAGTCATTTGGAAGCCCCCAAAGGTTTGTATTTGATTATGTGAAAGTATATTGTTGATTGGTGTTGTGTTTTTACAAGTAAATCTCTTGAAGGTTTTGATAGCATGCTGGTTACCAATCGGTTTGATTGGGAGAGATTTGTTGTTCTTGATCTACGGGATCAAGGGGTGTTGGGGCTTTGTGAGTGAAGCATTGCCTGGGAGGACATTTGGCCGACAATTTGTGTTGATGTCTAGGTCCCAAAGTTGGAAGAGTGGCGTTGGTCATTGAGCTTTGACACGCACTTGGATCCTTGGGTTGATGGTTAGCAAGTAAGCCTGATGTTACCTAGAGAAGCTGAAATCTTGAGTCCATCCTAGTCACACCCATATAGATTGCCATGTTCAGGAATCTAGTACGTGGCATTGTGGTGCCTAAATTGTTGAGAGACCAATGGATAGATTTCCCTGGTCAAGAATCTAGTCCATGGCATTGCGATACCTAAATTGTTGAGAAACCAATGGATAGGTTGCCTTGGTTAGGATTCTAGTCCATGGCATTGCGGTGCCTAAACTTCTTCATAGATGATGTGGTTTGAGATCTTCCTTATATCTCTTTGATTATATGTAAATATGAATACCTCCCTAGTTAAGAGGGAGTGCTGGAAAATGTAACTAGGTTCCGTCTTCATAATTGTACTTGAAGTCAAAATGTAATATATTTGTCAAAAGAAAAGCAAAAATAATTTTTATTATTTTTGAATTGACTTATTAGATCATGGGTTTCTTGCTTGGGTCAAATGTATAGGTCAAGCCTCCATTGTAGGCTTTAGGATATTTGTCAAAGTCAATTTGTTTATTGATTAAAAGATTCCTCCATCATCAAGTCAGCCTCCTCAACGACTCCTTCAAGTCGGCCTCAAAGAAACAGTCATAAAATGATTCATGTCGGCCTACAATAAAGACGCATCTCTTCATGGTTCATGTCGGCTCATTTAGTATGGTCATACCACTATATATACAAGCCTGTGATTTTTGCATAACACAATCTCAAGTTTTGATTTCAGAGTGCCTACCTTTGGTGATTACATAGAAATTCGGACATAACTTCAGAGACATATAATTTAGGTGATGAGTTCAGATATCATAGTATGATGACTTCAGTTCGGTGCTACTTCAGAAGGAGAGGCTCATTACATGGATAAAATCACATTACTATGACTTCAATTCGGTGCTATTACAGTGATGCTCTCACAGTATCTCGGTGCTATTATAATGATGCCATTACAATAGATAAAGGAGCTTAGATTGTTTGCAGAGGTGATCTTTTCGAAGACAAGTGTGAAGAAGACTGACAGTGATAGGAAGCCATGGAATTGATACATGACAAGGTCGACTTGATGGATGGAGGATGTGTTGGTTTAGATTGTAAGGGTTTTGGTCATCTCATCTTTTGAATCTACTGATGGAAGAATTTGTGACTGGGTTTTGCCCTTGAGGGGGGTTTTGCCCTGGCAACGTGCCTACATCTTGTGTTCTCTTCTATTTGTTGCTTGGCATTAATCTTGATGATAAGAAAAAATAATTAAAATATCTAATACTAATAATGAACACATCACAAGTTAATGTCATTATGAGGAAAATCATTTCACTGCCATCTCTATCGATTTTCCAACAATTATGAATAAATTTATATTTGTGTTTTACTTGAGAGATAGGTTATGTTGATTGTTTGGCTGTTGAGAAACCACCTTGGGCCAACATGGATGTTCTCTAGTGAATACTGTTGAGAAATTAGGTTGACTGTTCATTAGGGTGGATTTCTCTTCTTTGATAATAGCTTGTGAATGTTGTTGGCTTCTTATTAATATTGATTGTGTTCTCTTCATCAAACAATTACCAAACATACAAAACATGAAGATCACAAGAAACAAAGAACACAAGATATAGGATCCAAGTGAGGGTGAAAACCTAACAAGGGGGAAAACCCAGAAAAATTCTCTTCTTATAGAATCAGATCAAAGTGAGATATCCAAGACCCATGACCATAGAAAGACTCCAACCTTCTAGATGCCAAGTCAGACCCTCCTTCCACATAGTAAATCAATAAATAGCAAGAGACCAACAAAATGTACAACATCAGAAACAAACCTTCAACAAAAGATGTGTCAAGGCAGAACTTCCACAAATCCGAGCTCTAGAAAAACCCTTCTTCGTCAATTTCAGACTTTGGCCGTCTTTCCTTTGCTATCTTTTTTTGCGATATTTTAGAATAGATCATGGGAATTGCTTGTGTCCAAATGAGCTCAATTCACCCTCTATTTATACTGTCCAGAGGGGTTCGAATATACATGTCTTCTGGGGCAGGGCCAACTTGGCATCTAGAGGCAATTTTGACCCAAATTACATATTTGAAAATCATTTTTCCAGGCTATAAATAAACCTTTGACTTTGACCAATACAAATAATAATGAGCATGAAGAGAATGCTTAAAAAAACAATAATTTGACTTGAGCATGAAAACCATGCTTGAAAAATTAAATTTCTTTTTCTTCTTTTTGTTTTACATAAAATATACAATGACACAAGTACAAAGATAATTATGAAGATCGAACCTAGTTACATTTTCCAACAAATACTATAGTCCACCTTTTCCCAAATGGGCATGGAAAACTATTTGCAGAAACACTTCTGGCATTTGGTAACATCCTTCAATACAAAGAAAACAACTTATTGCAAGTTGATGAAAATTAATAGTTCCTTCATCCCTACAAATAATTTATAATGTAATGTTTTAGAAATTTCAAATAGAACATATCTTATAGATTGTCTTAACTTTTTGTTAGTGTTGCATCTCGATACCACTATAATTTTTCCCCTACATGGAGATACAAAAGTCATTTAACAAGGATTGTTAGCCACACAAATAATGTTTGAATTTTTTGTTTGTTTGTTTGTTATGAATAGATGAATCGACAACTCGGCCAGTTTTATACTCACATGAAACGAGGTTGATTCCAACCACTACCACTATAACCTCTAGGTGCCTATATGACCCCTTTTGCAGACACATGTATCGAGATATTTGAACCTCAAATCTCTTGGTACATAACACTTCACTATCACAACGATCGCCAAATGAGCTGTTCCTTGGGGGTTGGGAAACTTAAAATTGTCTCCTCTCAAATTTTTAATTTGCTAGTCCATGTTAGTGGTTTTCCCTATTAGTTGTGCTCTCTTACCTTATATCTTTTATATCTTGCCACATTCTTTATGACATGTTCTCCTACCTATATTTAACCATTAAGCACTAAAGTGGGCATAATCACTCTTCGTCTTCTTATTGATGTTGGTTAATCGCCTTCTGACATAAAGGAGTTATGTGCAAATTTGGAAAAATAATATTGTGACTTGTAATATTTTGTTTATGCCTTGATTTTATTTTAATTTGGTTTTGTTTTGGCTTTTATTAGATCTCCACTTGTGTTGATGATTGATTCTTAATTATTTGTTTCGAATCATGTATCTATTGTTGATTAACTTTTATATAGTCTAGTTGGGATGGGATTTGAAGATCTCTCATGGGGTGAACAAGGACATACACAATTTGTTTTGCATTCCAATAGATAATAGTGGTTATGGATGACATTTTTTTTGGGAACACTCTATAATAGTGAATTTTGACTCAATCCATACAATGCTAATTTCCTTTGACATTTGAGTTAGGTTGTAGATGTTATCCTAATTGATTTTTTTTTTAGATCTTGGAAGTTCTATTTTTCATTCTTCTATGCTTTGGCAATGGCATATTCTTCATATGTGCACAATAACAACATTGTAAAGGAATTCACATACAAGGACATAAGGTAGGAGATATGCAAGCACAAGAGAAGAATCGCTGTAATTGTACACATGCTGTCCACTTATTTGTATTAGCTATATATAGGAGTACAAAGTGGGAGAATGACTAAGTTTGACCAAATCTTTAATAAAATACAATAAAGTGGATGAGTCATCAATTTGGACCAAGTAAGTTGAAAAGGTGGGATTTTAAAATACATGTTCATTAAACTAAGTGTCATTGTTAGTTTTGTTGGAAATGTAAGTAGGTTTGGTCTTCATAATTATCATTGTGCTTGTATCAATATGTATTTTATGTAAACGTAAAAAGAAGAAAAAATAAATTATTATTATTATTATTGTTTTTATTTGTCAAAGCATGTTCTTCATGCTTGTAGGGTTATTTGAGTCAAAAGAGAATTTATTATGAGTCAAAGAAATGTAATTGAGTCAAATTCCCATTTGGACTTCTTGTAAGAAAAGAAAAATAATATTTTTCGAGTCAAAGTGTCAAAAATGTCACCACAAAGACCAAGTCGGCCTAAAGAGGTAGCCATTCGACCACCTGGACATGTATAAATACAAAATAGCTCAATATCATTTGATTGTCTATCATCACTTCAATTTTTGTGCAAGGAGGATTTCAATGAAAGTCAAAGGAGAGAGAAACAAGTTGATTTGTGCCCTAATTTTGTTCACACGTTCGAGTTATCTGAGGCAGATTTTGTGATGTTGCAGGGCCGAAAATTTAGGGATTGACTAGAATTCAAATATTTGACTAGCATTGACTTTTGATGATTATGACTTGTTGAAGATGGCTTGGATGGTTGATTTGGGTCTTTGTGGCAGTCTTGGTCTTGATCTTAGGTCTTGGATATCTCTCTTTGATTTGATTCTATAAGAAGAGGATTTTCTTGGGTTTTCCACCTTGTTGTGAAAATTCCAAACACGAAATTCTATTGCAGTCACTGATTTGTTTCTCCTACTTATTTTCCGCAATAAGTTATTTACAAAACCCTTCAGTAAACATCAAAGTAAATTCTATTGCAATTGTCACATAATAACATAGAGAAAAGAACAAAGAAATACAAGCACAAGAATCAATCTCATCAACACAGTTATTTTTGGACAATTGTCCCTAGAAAAACCCAATGCAGGAAAACCGGTGCAACAGATGAGGGTTTATTTATTATTCTTTAGCAACAATATCTTTACAAGGAATGATTTTGCAGCACATAGAGAAACCTTCAAGAAAACACCCGAGATAATTTTCCTCCTCCACTTGGAGAAAATTCCAACACCCTAGAGACCCTCTAGCCTTCACCGTGTCACCCCTGCATCATTTGTGTGAGGATTGCGTCACCCCTGCATCATCTGCATGAGGACTGCGTCACCCTTGCATCATCTGCATGAGGACTGCGTCCCTAGCTGCGCTGTCTCTCAGAGCTCTCCCTCTGCACTGTCTCTTCGAGGCACTGCGTCACCTCCTCCTCAGTCTTTTACTGATACTGATACCCTCCTCTTCCTTCACCCTACAACTCTTCCTCTAAAATCGAATTCTTTCTCCTTGAGAATCGATTTACCTCGTGTTACTGAGTATTTGCCCAGTCTGTCTCCAACTGACCCTCATGTCTCCTCGTATACTTTTCCTGTTGATGAATCAATGACTGTGATCTAATCTCTAATCAACGGCTAAGATTAAATTAGACTTGATCTTCATCTCTTAGAAGCTTCTCACCCATATTTTCATTAATACCCATTAATATTTTTATTTTCCTAAGTTTAGACTTAGGAACCCTATTAAAAATATTAATTATTTTAATAAAATACAATTCGGGTGGAATTTCACCAAACTATTTCTAGGTCTTGGAGATCTCATGTGTTCCAGCCTCTCCACAAAATTGCGGAGCTAGAGCACATCCGATGCTATCCAAAATCAACACTCCCTCTTAGCGAAGAATGTGCTCTAGCAACACTTCCCAGTAGAAGTATCACAGTGATCCATGACATCGGCCCTCTGTGCTATTGATGCTCTGCTTGTTGCCCCTCATCCACTGCGCTGCTGCAATCTGTACTGCTGCCCATGACACTGCCATTGTCACTGCTATATCTGTACTGCAATTCCCTCTCAATATGCTGCATCATGCTGCCCATAGCACTGCCACTGCTAAGTGCTACACTGCAACTCCCTGCACTATTCGCTTATGCTAATGAGACAGATTCTCAATCATTCCCATCTTCTCCCTGAAATAAACAAACTTTGTTCTTCCCAGAGCCTCTGTGAGAATGTCTGCCACTTGTTCTTCTATAGGAGTGTATGGTAACTGTTCTGCCCCTCGCTGGACACAGTATCTGATAAAGTGACACTCGATGTCATTGTGCTTCGATCGATCATGAAAAACTGGATTCTCAGAGAACTTGATGCAACTCTGATTATCACACAAAATATTGGTCGTTTCCATCCTTCTCCTGAGTAGATTCACAAGCAACTTCCTAAGCCATATGGCTTCACATGATGTTGTGCTAGCTTCCATATATTCAGCTTCAGTTGAGCTCAGAGCTACAGATTTCTGTTTCCAATGTTGAAACAATACCCAATGGTATTTTTCCGATCTACTGAACTTATAGCCCAATCTGCGTTAGTGAACCCACTCAGCTTGATGTCATTGCCTTAGGTGTACATTAATCCATGCTCGATTGTTCCTCATATATATCTGAGAACATGCTTGGTTGCTGCCCAGTGCGCCTCTTTGGTTCCACCATGAACTGACTGAAGGTGTTGACAGCGTAACAAATGTCTGGCCTGGTATTGACCAGATACATTAGGGACCCTATGAGCTGCTTGTACAAGGTGGGATCAACTTCTTTATCTTCAGACGCATCAATTTTCTTCCAGTTGGTAATCATTGGAGTAGCCATAGGTCAACAGTGATGCATTCTGAACCTTTTCAAAATCTCTGTAACATATCTTCCCTGTCTAAGGAAAAATACCACCCTTTTGCTGCCAAACCTCCAACCCCAGAAAATAATGCATCCGTCCCAAATCCTTCATGTCGAATTCTGTAGCTAGGTTTTCCTTGCAATCTTTGATGAGCATGGATGAACCACTTAGAAAAAGGTCATCGACGAATTAGAGACTCATTCTCTACAATCAGATAGTAGAGGTTGGGATTTGTGTCACTCTTGACAAATCCCATCTTGTGCAAGTAACCATCAATTCAACTGTACCATGCTCTCGGTGCTTGTTTAAGCCCATTCAAGGCTTTTTTCAACCTGCACACATGAGATTTCTTCTCATGTATCTCAAAACCCTCTGGTTGCTCAATGTATACTTCTTCTTCTATCACCCTGTTCAAGAACGTAGTCTTGATGTCCATCTGGTGAATCTCCCACCCCATCTGTGCTGCAAGGTATATCACGGATATAAAAGAAGTATACCTGGCTACTAGGGTGGAGGTTTCTTTGAAGTCTATTCCTTCCTTTTGAGCATACCCCTTAGCCACGAACCCGGCTTTGTATTTTTCCACACTGCCATGTGCAACATATTTGACCTTGTAGATCCATCGTGAACCTATAACTGACCTATCTTGAGGTCTAGGCACCACTTCCCAGACATCATTGACCATTATGGAACTGTATTCCTCCACCATAGCATCTACCCATACTTGATGCTGAATGACCTCCTGAAAACTAGAGGGTTCTCCAACCTGAGCCACTAAGGCTTAGTATCTATCTGGTTGTCTGCGCTCCCTTTTTTCATTCCTAGGGGCTCCAACGAAATCCTCTGCATCTCGTAGTATCTGTCGAAGTTCCCGACTCATTCTTTCACTGGTAGTGGGTTGATCTATTTGCTCCTCCTCTTGAGACTCCACCTGCTGTGGTACCTCTGGATTCTTGTCTTTTGGAGAAATACTGGTGCTGATTTCTGCTCGTTGAAGTGGCTGGACCAATGGATTATCTTTTGACTGCTCTTCGGAAGGCATTTCTCGGGATTTTCTAAAAGCTTTATCTTCCATGAACTTTACATCCCTCCGTACCACGATCTTCCTATTCCCCGGAAGATAGATTCTATATGCCTTAGCATTCTCGCTATATCTCACAAGATATCCTTTTTCTACAGTTTGATCCAACTTCTTTCTCTTTTCTTCAGGTATATGGCAGTACACCAAACTCCCAAATATTTTGAAGTGACTCACTTTAGGCTTCTTTCCAATGAAGACACTCTCCAGAGTAATCTTACCTAATGCCCTGTGAGGTGTCTTGTTCTGGACATATACTGCTATGTTGCATGCTTCTACCCATAGAAATTTGGGCATATTCTGATCATACAACATTGCCCTTGTTGCTTCAACAATAGTCCTGTTCTTCCTCTTTGCTACTCCATTTTGCTCCGAATTGTATGGAGCTGTCCACTCGCTTCTGATGCCTTCCCTTGTGCAGAAATTAGTGAAGTCCTTATCAATGTACTCTCCACCATTGTTTGAGCGCAACACTTTTATCCTTTTCCCTGTTAGATTCTCAACTAGAGCCTTAAACTCTTTGAATCGATCAAAAACCTCATCCTTGGTTTTTAGAAAGTAGATCCAAGTCTTCCTGGAATGGTCATCAATGAAGATGAAGAAGTATTCGACACCACTAAGAGATTTTGTGGACATGGGTCCGCAGATATCTGAGTGTATCAATCCCAGAACACTCTTAGCCCTATTGTTACTTCTGGAATAAGCTGCTTTGGCGTACTTGCTTAGGGCGCACCCTCTGCATACGTCATCTCGTTTGGTACCTAACTTTGGAACTCCCATGACGGTTCTTTTGAGAATTCTTAGAGCCCCATGGTGTAAGTGCCCCATCCTCCTTTGCCATAGTTCATTCAAATATTTTTCTCCATTGCTGCCTATCAGTGCTATTGGAGATTCTAGCTGTAACTTATATAGTCTGTTATTTCTGACTCCAATTTGGGCATTCTTCTTCCAACTCGGATGTTTGACATACAATTTCTTCCCAATGAAGAAAACATCATAGCCCTTGTTTTGTAACTGAGATACAGAGAGTAAGTTCATCCCCAATCCAAGGACATGTAACACATTGGTAGCTCGACGCTGATCCCTTGCTTCTGTTTGAAAAACTATAGTACCTCTTCCTATGGGGGTACATTTTTTCTTATTTCCCATGGTGATTATGAAGTTCGTTTGTTCTTCTTGATAGCTCGAGAAACATTCTCTTATTCTTGTCATGTGCGTAGAAGCTCCACTATCAATATACCAAACCTCAGAGGAAGCAGAACTTGCCAAGCAAGCGACTTCTTTTCCAGTCTGGAAGCTAACATAGAATAGTCGTGATCCATCTTCTTCATGCTTTCCTCTTTCCCAGTAGAACTGCGTGAGTCCTTTTGAGTTAGCTGCGCCAGTATCATGCTCCCGATTCATTGCAGATTCTCTAACCCCGTTGCCCGATCTCAACTCTGATACCATCTGAAAATTTCAAACATGAAATTCTATTGCAGTAACTGATTTATTTATCCTACTTATTTTCCATAATAAGCTATTTACAAAACCCTTCAGTAAACATCAAAGTAAATTCTACCGCAGTTGTCACATAATAACATAGAGAAAAGAACAGAGAAATACAAGCACAAGAATCAATCACATCAACTATTTTTTTGGACAATCCGTCACAATCGTCCTCAGAAAAACCCAATGTGGGAAAACCGGTGCAACAAATGAGGGTTTATTTATTATTTCTTCAGCAACAATCTCTTTACAAGGAATGATTTTGCAGCACATAGAGAAACCTTCAAGAAAACACCTGAGATAATGTTCCTCCTCCGCTTGGAGAAAATTCTGACACCCCAGAGAGCCTCTAGCCTTCACTGCGTCACCCCTGCGTCATCCGCATGAGGACTGCGTCACCCTTGCGTCATCCACATGAGGACTGTGTGAGAACTGCGTCCCTAGCTGCACCGGCTCTCAGAGCTCTCCCTCTGTGTCGTCTCTATGAGGTGCTGCTTCACCTCCTCCTCAGTCTCTGACTGATGATGATACCCTCCTCTTCCTTCACCTTGCAACTCTCCCTTTGAAATCGAACTCTTTCTCCTTGAGAATCAATTTCCCTCGGGTTACTGAGTATTTGCCTGGTGTGTCTCCAACTGACTCTCAAGTCTCCTCTTATACTTTTCCTGTTGATGAATCAACGGTCGTGATCTAATCTCTAATAAATGGCTAAGATAAAATTAGACTTGATCTTCATCTCTTGGAAGCTTCTCACCCATATTTTCATTAATACCCATTAATATTTTTATTTTCCTAAGTTTAGACTTAGGAACCCCATCAAAAATATTAAATATTTTTAATAAAATACAATCCAGATGGAATTTCACCAAACGATTTCAGGGTCTTGGAGATCTCATGTGTTCTAGCCCCTCCACAAAATTTTGGAGCTAGAGCACATCTAATGCTACTCAAAATCAACACTTGTGAGGTTTTTGCCCTGGCTTGGAGCCGACATCTTTGTATTCTTTGTCTCTTGTGATCTTCATGTTTTGTATTTTGGTAATCGCTTGATGAAAAAGAGAATCTAAAATATAATAAGAAGGCAACAAACATTCACAAGTAATTATCAAGTAAGAGAAATCTACCTTAATCTACAAGCATCTTGATTTCTCAACATGGTATCAGAGCTAAGGTGAAGGAAAGGCAGTTTGAAGATCACTTCTAGTTGGCTTATTTGAATACAATATTGCAGCAATGATCTCTTCAAAAGAAGGGTTTGAAGAAGTTATCCTCTTAGTAGCTCTTTCTCTCTCAAAGACATTATTGAATGGCTCTCGGAATCATCATCATGTTCTCACTCACTCACACGACAAAAATCTAACTCAAGGCATTGATCCGAAGTTTGTAGCATACAAAGCTTATACTTCTTTTGCTATCATCTTTTGTTTGAAATTTGAGCTCAAGAAAAAGGAATGCGGAGATCTGTAGTATGCTCTTTATCCAAGTTCTATAACTATATGGAAGGTCAAATCTTTGAAACAATGGTATGCGAAGTATCCAAAGATTTAAGATTTGTAAAATCTCTATGGAAGTTGTTTGAACTAATCTTTGAACTACATATGAGGCAAGTAGTAATGCTATGTAGAAAAGTACTGTATAAGAAAGTTCTGGGCATTCAAATCCTAGTAATGAAGCACATCTAAAGTCTGCGGTGATGTTCTATGAAACAATCTGAACTCTCTGATGGCTTACAAAGTTTCTGAAGCTTATATTTCACCTACAATACATGAAGATTCAAGGCTATGTTTGATGTAAGTTCTACTCTTGTATACAATCCAAGTTCTCCTATGACAACAATGCGAAATTATGTGGCATCATTTCAAGTCTCTATTGTAGATTTGAGACACAAATTCGAGTTCTCTAATGACTTGACTGAAGTCTGAATCACCTATCCAAGTTGTGTGGACAAATGTACACAAACCAAAATCTTGAAGAGCGTAGTCTGTAACCAAGATCTAGTAAAGTGACCTATCAATCTCTGCTAAGAAGGCTGGAGTTTGTGACTTGAAATCTGAAAGCAAAGTTTTGTTGTTTCTATGATTCGAGTTCCTAAGACACATCTTTCTCCAAATACGAGCTACAAACCTGTGACAGTATCTCTGTGTGGTGCAGACTTATGACAATCTTTCTATGATGTGAACTTGTGATAGATGTAATGAACTAAGAGTTATGGCTTGTTACAAAACAGGAACATGACAGAGTCTAGAAAGAATGCGAGTGTACTGTGTCATGCAAAATATACCCATGACATTATTCTTCTGTGACATGAATCAAGACAATATCACTATGTAAGAGACCAACATCCAAACTTTTGGCAATCCACTGTCATCTATACCAAAGACCAAGACAAAAACAATGGCCTAAACCTATTACCAATTTGAACTGTGATAACATCTAAAACTTTTGTGGCACTATGATTATATTATGAGGTTATATCTGACGAGCACCAGTATTGCAGCAAAAATGTTGCAACTCCCGGGGCTACCAACTTTACTTTATCAACTCGGCGTTCATACAAACTTGGAGGTGACAGTGCTGTATACACAAGTAAAAGTGATGGTTCTGCCTTTTGTCATTTGTTCAACTGGCGAGAGACCACTAGGGTTTTCAAGCCAGACTTCTATGGATTTAGAAGAAGCTTGATCATTGATGAGGGAAAGAGAAATCTACTCTAAGAGAAAGCTTGTCTATTGCAGTAAGGAAAAAGACTGAAATCCAATGCTAAAACACACCATTTCGTGCCTAACTGCTAAGAGACTATGTTTAAGAAAGAATGCTAGATTAACATCTGTGTTGCACGGGTACCCGCACCCGGGGGTGGGGTTCTCGAACCCGTCCCGGGTTCCCGCACCCAAGTCCCGGATTCGGGTACGGGTTCTTCTCAGACGCACCCAGAAGAACCGGGTTCTTCAAAAAAAAAATTTGGGTTCTTAGCCTTTGACGGGTTCTTGGGTTCTTGGGTTCTTCGGGTGCTTGGGTTCTTGGGTTCTTCAGGTTCTTCGGGTTCTTCAAGTTGGGTTCTTCGGGGTTCTTTGGGTTCTTCATTAAAAAACTAATGGGTTCTTCAATAAAAAAAATAATTTTTTTTATTGAAACAATGAAATTAAAAAAATAAGTTAAAACACCCTAAATCTTAAAGGCAAATATCATATATGAAATACCAAATATCTGATAGACTTAGTCAGATACCGTGATACGCTATACTCATTGTTCTTGGCGGCAGAGCACCGCGACATACCAGTTTCGCAGCAGTGGGCAGCTTCAGCGTGGACCGTGGGCAGCTTCCGGCAGCAGTGGGCAGTGGACCGTGCAGCTTCAACGGCAGTGGACAGTATTTACAAGTTCTTTGTAGAGTCTAGGCTCGTGTTCTCTGTTTTCAGTGTAGTTTTTTCTAAAACATGCAAACAGACTCTTTTTCTATGGTAGAATCTTTGAAAGGCAGATGATATATTTTTTATAACGTATTTGATTTGTTTTAATCGAGAGGGGAAATAGAAGTAGAACTTCCAAATTCTGCGGTAAAACATTTTACACAACTATATAAAATTATTCAATAGATCAAATTTACAACATAAATCGCCAGATTTGCTCTGCGGCTAAGCCCATAAGGAAATTTTCAGGCTTAATATCTCGATGAAGGAAACTCTTTGAATGCACATATTCAATCCTATTAATCTGCAAATCGAAGTAGTAAAGAAGATAGTTTCAATTCATTTCATGAAATATTTCCATGGCCTCCTATATTTTACTGATACTTCTCTTGGTGAACACCTGACTCAATGGCTACTGGTTTACTGTAAAAAAACTGAACTAAGGAGAGATCCCAAATTAACCAGGAATACCAGGACTGAATAGAGATATCTAAGTGGCTGATGCACACCCTTCAAGTCACATTATTTGCAGCCTTATATGTTTCAGTTTTGGGCTGTAGATAGTTTATTAGACAACATCTACCAATGCCACAGATCACAGTATTTGCAAATGTTCCCAGGCAAACGTATTCAATAAAGTTTGATTTCATAAATGGATTTAATAATAAATACAGCAAACAAAATCACAACTTAAATTTAGGAAGAATAAGCATCATGCAAGAATATACGTGGATCTATATCTAATTTTTTAGAATGTGGGAAATCGCTACTTGAAAGTGGAGAAAGTGAAGCACCAAACAATCACTGAGTTATCAAAACAAAACTATAAAATGAATGATTTGTTCAAAGCAATAAAGCTTTAGGATTAGACGCCCATCAGTTGATCAACAAGCATCAAAACAGTCTTCAATGAGAATTCCCTACTGCAGTAATTAAATAAATCCTCGAGACTTGGTCCAAGTATATCTAGGACCATGACATTAAAATCACCTTCAACACTACACAGTAAAATCGAAATCCGTGATTACAACCCACCAGTATAATCGTAATAACAGATCTGAGATTATATTAGAATATAGAAGGAATTGGGTTCTGGTTAGAAGTTAGAACAGCTAGTTGTATTGTATCTTCTTTGTAGAGAAAAGGGTATGCCTTCTACAGCCATCTCTCAGTTCTGTTTTTGGCATTCTGCCATATATTACCATCCCACAGTGAAGTAATTCACCCACAAGACTGTGGGAGTGATTAGTTGCCGTTGGAGTGATTACTATTTATTATTGGTGATAACTGATAAATTTTGAAATTTCAATGTCAATGTTGAATGTTCAATGATGTGCAATGTTTAAATGATTATCATTAAAGTTTTCTTGTTTAAAGTTGAAAAAATATACAAATTCAAATTTCACATATATTATTAATTATAAATTATAAATTTATAAAATATAATTATTAAAATTTAATATTATTATATTACCCGACGAACCCACGCACCCTGTTTCCAAAAATGCCGTCCCCGTCCCCGTCCCTGTCCCCGCACCCACGTTTCCTGGCAACATAGATTAACATGTATGAAATTCAACTATCTTAAGCATGTAAATTCAAAGCATCAACATTCTACTACTGTGCATGTAAATAGCTACAACAAATCTGTTAGATTTTAAGCTTCTGTGGTGGTTTCTTGGAGTAGCATGATCCAGATTATCCATAGTATCATGTTTAAACATGATACTGTGGATAATCCGGATCATGCTACTCTAACAAATCTGTTTTTTTCTTTTTTATCCTTCTATGGAAAAACAAGTGAAAGCTAATCTCTTTTGGTGATGTGGCAGGTGGCTTAGGGATGCTGGTGGATGGTTGGAAGGTTTGTGAGACCTTTAGGTGACCTTGTGTGGATTTCTAGAGGTTTTCTCTCAATTTGGCCTCAAAACAGGGCACTACAAAAAAACCTACAGGATTCCCTGTATTTCTACAAGATACAGCCGAGAGAAAAACGATGGGTGCTAAAGGTGATGGAAGGCTTAGGGAAGGTGGTTGGTGGATGGAATGGAGTGAGAAAATGCCTAGGATCACTCAGAACTCAAAACCAAGGTTGGGAGATGGTTGGATTTGCTCAACATGCTTGGAGAATTTTCCTTGAAAAATGATGAAATTGGTGAGGGTCTTAGTGAAAGTGAGGAATGATCATGGATGGATGAAGTTGGAAGGAGGTTGCTTGCTATGAGATCTCTCTCTACTTTTGAAACACCTGCACTGCATCAAACAATGATATTTGCCCAAAAATCATGTAACCAAGAAGAATTTCAATAAGCTAGAAAAACAGAGTTTAATGAGCTAGCTGTTTGCTTCATGCATGAGGAAAATTTGCAGAATAAGATGAAATCATTGATGAGATCTACTATAAGACTGAAGATGGAAGAAATGATAGCTAAATCCTACACTTGCAAACTGATCAAATGCTGGCTTAAGCACAATAAACTCTAAATTCTATGAGAAAGTAGAATTCTGTCTTTTTGGGGCTGCATGGGGGTCCTTTCCTCAAATCATGATCCCTGAAGGAAGAAGTGAGGCCAAGACACCTACTGACAACTTTTTGATGCTCCTTTTATCGCTTCTAACCTATTGCTGAAGTAAAGCACAAATGGAAGCAAACTAATAAACAAACTAATCAAATCTACACTATTTGCAATGAAATACTTCTAAAGACAATTTAACCATGAATCTATGAAATTAATTTAAGGATAGAGATTCAAGAAGAGGAGCCTTTGCTGCTAGGGTTGGGCCCTAACCCAAGAGCTTCAGCTCTCTGAGTTAACTCAGTACTGGATCAAGAAAAATCTCATTCTCATTATCAAAACAGAAAATTACATAGCAATGTCTTCCACAAGTTTGGAGCTAAAAAATAACTAGTGTTTTTACAACAAAAATTCGAATCCTAATGAGGCTCTAGGCCTCTTTATTTTATACAACTGAATCTCCAACGACTTCCTTAAATTTAGGGAGGCTTGGCTCCCAAACTCGATATAAACTGACTCTTTGACTGTCACTTTCTCGGCTGTCTTTTGATCTTCATGACTTGGCTACTTGTACTCCGAGCTAGTGTGATTGATGGAGGAATATTCGAATGAGGGAGGAGTAAATGAGGAGGATTTACCTCCTACAATCTCTCTTCCTTGTCCCATTCGAGTTTCAGCCTTTAATCTTGCCAAAATTCCCTGATTTTCTCTCACAAACCTACATTTAATGCACATTAGTCCACTAGGCATAATATCTCACTTTGACTCATCTCATTAAACAAAATATAATCAAAACATGTAATAAATTGTGAGAAGAGTTGATTTGGCTAAGCTAGGAAGTGAATTAAGGTCCATATAGTTACCCAATGATGAGGCTCATCATCACCCTCCTACTGGAAGTGTTGCTCATCCTCTTAGCAACTCAATCAATATCCATATCTTTCATAGCCCTGTTGGCCTCCCTGACATCCCATGCTTCTGCTGTGGTCTCTTCTTCTTGTGCAGAGAATCCTTCCTTCCTTTCTATCTCCTCCTATTGCTTTCTTTCTTCCTCTTCCTTCCCTCCTTCTAACATCCCCAAGAGCAGTGGTGGATTGAGTCTCAAGCCAATCCAATTGACTTTGAGCCTTTAGATGGTTTGCTTGTACATGGGTGTTCTGTTCAGTGGCAAGTGCCTCTCTCATTCTTTGAGGAGAATGGTACTCTTTGATTTTCAAATTGTATGGCAGAGTATTCCATCTCCTTTGGCAAGCTTGCATGTTGTCATCCCCTAACAGCCTGAACATATCCTCAAAATGTGTAATTGCTTGCTCTTGGGTAGCAAAATACCTGGGTGCAAGTTGAGGATCATTTGCAATTAAATTATGTGCGCTGATGATAGCCATTGGATTTGTCTGCTCAGCTCTTATCATGAGAGGCTCTGTTTGTTCTCTTGCCAATATCTTCTTCATTTCTGCAGCCCTTGCTTCCTCATGGTTCATCCAGATGCCAAGGCCATTAACTGTAAATCCCCTAATTTTGCATTAGGGTTCCATACATTCAGATCTGTCAAGGCCATGTTATGCAAGTAGAACTGAGACATCTTATCCCTATGCTCCAATGTGCTTTGATCACAAAGATCAATGAACTGTCTATAATCCTGGAATGGCATAGTGCCTCTCTGTGCTAGGGTCTTGATTTGGAACTGTAGCCACTGTTCCTTAAGGTATAATACATAGGACTTAGCTAGCATCCTGCACTGGATTGCCTCTAAAGATAAACTGGCCATGGTTGCCAATTGATTCTCTTTTTCTTGCAACTGTCCTTTCAACCATGCATTTTCTGCCTCTAACTGAGTTTTCATTATGGCCTCTCTGTCCCTTAGGCTGCTTAGTTCTTTGCCCATCTCTTTGAGCTTCTCCTCCATGTGACCTATGTCCTCCACTCCCTTGGACTTGGCAATCTGCATCCATCTATGTGTTCTGGCTCTTTCTTTCTCAAGCTCAAAGAAATGGGATGACAAATTTTTGTGGAATGAACCTACACCCTTCAATAAATTTGTAGTAGGAGTCAAGGTTAGGTTGACAACTAGGTTCCCTTAGCTCTTGGTCCTCCTTCTTTGGTTCTAGCTGCATACTCCCTTATTCAATTTTTGGGTTTCCCGTAGGTTTAACAGAGTTTCCTATAGGATTGCCTTTGCTTCCTGTAGGTCCTGCTGTGTATCCTGTAGGATTTCTTTTCCCTTGGATGAGGCAGATCTAGTCATAGGCCTTCTCTCATAAGTGATAGGAGACTTAGGGGAGGTTTGTGCTGAGGATCCTTCTCCTTGAGTTTTAATAAGAGGAGCCATCTTTTCCTGCTGTTTAGGTGAGTCTTCAATAACAATGGGAACCTTGGTGGGAGTTTGAGGTTTTCCCTGCCTTATCCTTGTACTCTTTCTTGTTCTAAAGTATAATGGGGTTTGTCTCTGTTTTTTGCCTTTTTGTTTGATAGGGGTGCTAAGGGCAATGAGGGCAGTTGTTGCCTCTCTTTCAGTGGGCTGTGGAGACACCCTGGGTGAATCCTCCTTGTCTTCTGCCTCCTCTTTTCCATTCCCCTTTTCATCTTTGTCTTTCTCCTCTTCTTCACCTTGTTCATCAGTTTCCTCCTTGACATATTCCTCTGTTTCTTCACCACTTTCCTTCTTTTTCTCTTCCTCTTCTTCCTCATCTATGTCTTCTTCATCCCTCTCTAGATCCTCATTTGTTTCAGTTTCCTCTTCACCCCTTTCACTGGCAGTAGGGCTTCTGTCATATGTGAGGCCTTTTATATCCTCCTCTGTCTGTATGTCTCTAAAAGTTGCCCATGTGATAGGAATTCTAAGGTTGTGGAGGGCATCTTCTATGTTGAGTCTGATTAACCCATGATGGGCCAGGTGCTGGTAGTTTCCTTCCTTCACTTTTATGCTCATATCTATCAGGGATTGAAGAAGGAAGTAGGGTATGCTAAGTCTGAGGTGAGAAGGTGTATCTTCTCCAAACCTCAATTCTTCAAGAAGCCTAAAGTGGTATCCATATACCACACTATACCTACCTTCACATGATATGTATTTTATATGGTGGTAGCTTATTTCATTCCAGGGGTATGGTAGGCTTGCTCTTCTCACTCCATTCTTGTCTTCCATGGCCTCCTCTCCCTCTAGGAACCTAGGAACCAAGGGACCAGATGGGGGTGGCGTCTCAACACGATCATCATCCTGGAATCGCTCAAAAAATTCATACCAAAAAAAAAACGCTAGTTAACAAAAACAATTAAAAACATGAATTAGAGATGCTTTATAAGGAAAATTCGTACCACAATGGACATACCTGGATAAGAGCATCCTCTAATTGCTCTAATCGCAACACTCCATCCTCCAAATTGGGCTCCTCTAGATTCTTGTCCCAATTCTTAAGGTCTTTATTAGTCTTTGCATCATCACAGTAATGGGACAACAATCGCAAGTTGTAATGAACATAAACTAAGCTCTCTGCCCGGTCTAAACTTAACCTGTTCCTTTTAACATTGTGGATGAAAGAATAAGAGCTCCAACACCTCTCTGCAGAAGAAGTGTTTACCACCTGTGATAGCACCCGCAATGCCAAAGTCTGTAGACGTGGAGTAGCCCCTCCATGCATGTTCCACCACTGAAGAGAAGAAAATTTTCTCGATCTCTAATTGCATGCATGCTCCCAAATGGGCCAGTGTTAAGTGTATAGTTGCTCAACTGTCTCCGTACCATGGCAGCGTCCTCCTCATCAGGGATTAATTTACTCAATGCAATCATATATTTTTTGTGAACCTCTTGATCTTGGTGTGGTTTTCTCTTGCTCCCTCCCCCAGGTGCTAGTGTTGAAAGCCATGATGGATGATAGTATTTAGGTGTCAAAACATATGCTAATGCATGCAATGGAACATTTAGCATTTCCCATCGGTTTTCCACCTCTGCACGAATATAATTGTACAAGGTGATATCTCTAGGCTCAACAATGTCTTTAATTTGCCCCAACGTGCTATCCATTTGCTCATACACCTCCCCAATTATTGGTCAATCTGAATCTCCAAACTTGATCATGTAATAAATTGGTTTAGTGAATTGCAAAACATATTTAACCTGCGACCAAAAGTACATGTCAAGAATAGTGTCCTTGGCTGCATTAACACCATCTCTATCAGTGTTAATTTCATCCCATGTTTCAGCACACACTATATTAGTTAAAGCTTGTCTCACCTTCACTAGCCACCTAAAGGTGAGGTAATAACTGGCAAATATTGTCTTTGCAAGTTTAAGCAACTGCAACTTGGAGTAAGTGCCATAGAAGTAGTTTACCCTTGTATGCCCTACGATGAATTTAATGAGTTGCTTCCCTCTCCTGTAAAGCTCATTAATCCACCCACATTCTTTATGCTTCACAATATCATGCATCAAAAGTTTCAATGTCTGAACCAGGCACCCAGACCAAAAGATGTGTGGATGAGTACGCTCAATAATTTTTCCTACTGCCTTACAATTTGCTGCATTATCTGTGATCACTTGAACCACATTATTCAGATCAACATCTTTGATTGATTGCAATAGGAGATCTGCAATGTTTTGTGAAGATGCACTAATGGAGGAGGAGTCATGACATGTAATAAATACTACAACACTAGCAGAAACACCAAGAACATTTATCAAATGTTGGTTTCTAATATTTGTCCACCCATATGATACAATGGATACCCCACAATCTACCCACTCATTTGTAAAACGTGTCAAAGCTCTTTGAACCTTTGCTTTTTCTCTTTCTAATAACACTGTTCTAGCTTTCTCATAGTTGGGGGACTTGTATCCTTTTGGGGCTTCATTGATGGCCTTTACCATTTCATGCCAATAGGGAGAGCGAAGCACATTGAATGGTACACTGCAAGCACAAAGAAATCGGACTATCTTTCCATCCACATCATCCCTCCTAGCAACATTAAGGAAATCCCCTATTGTTCTTTTACCTCCAGAGCTTCCAGAAGTACCATGAGGAGATGAGCTACCAAATCTAGAGGTTGCACTTGATTCAGAATGAGTTTTTTGTTTCTTGCTTTTTTGTTGTGCAACCTCCTCTATTTGGATGTATTTTCTTCTTTGTTCAGATGAAATGTTTGGGCAAATTTGTATCCCCGCAACACTCTTTTTATCATCACTTTCCATCACCCCACAAAGATGCCTCCTCACACGGGTATATGAACCACTAAATGGTTTTCCTCCATGACAACCATGAGGGCACAAAAATTTGTAGCTTCCACCACCCTTTCCCCCTTCAAGTTTGGTCACATAGTTCCAGAAGGGTGTTAATGCAGGTTTCTCCTCTAGTGTTTCAGTTTCCTCTTCAGGTTCAACTTCATCCCCTTCCTCTTCAAATCCTTCCTCCTCATCATACATTGGGTCACTCGTATTGGGACCACTGTCCTCTTGTGCTTCTTCCCTTCTATTCCTACTCCCCCTTGCCATCATTAAAACCAAAAGTGGAATGATACGTAGAAGCCAAAAGAACACCATCTTGGAATATGGATATAGGTGGTGGACAACTTGTAAGTAAAGGAGCAAGTAGAAACAATGGGAAAGAGTAGGAGAGGGAGGAGAAAAATACAAAAAAAAGGTCAAAAAAATAAGGGAGTTTGGGGTTTGCACTTACCTCTTTAGCTCTTGTAGATGAAGTCCTCCAAGCTCCTCCTCCTTCTCCTAGCTCCTCCTCCTTCACTCCTCCAAGCTCTCCTCTCTTCTCCTCTCTTCTCCTCTCTCTCTTCTCCTCTCTTCTCTTCTCTTCTCTTCTCCTCTCCTCTCTTCTCTTCTCTAACTCTCATAAACTCAAAGTGAGTAAATGAGGGATGAATGGGGGCTTTAATCCCTTCATTCCTCACCCTAACCCAAGGTGGACCCACCCCCAACAAGCCAACTCACACACAAAAAAAAACAGTTTTTTTTTGCCGTGTGGCAAAAAAAAAGGAAGCACGCACGAAATCGTACGCGATTCGTACGATTTGGCCTTCGAAGCGTGGGGCTTCGTATGACCGAAGCGTCGTACGAAACGCGCTTCAGACACACGCTTACGGAATTTCCAGGAAGCGTGTTTATCAATCTAAAACGCGTTTCGGTTTTTCTGAAGCGCGTTTCGGACGACGCTTCCCCCACGCATCCGTATGGATTTCGTTTTGGGGTTTAGATCCGGGGGGGGGGGACGTTTCCTGCAACACTGAACTGCACTGCTGATCTAGGTTCCTCGGCTAGAAATCCTCAGTAACAACTCCTCTGGCCCTGCTCTGTTAGGTACTGTTCTGACTACAGTACCTCACCAACTCCACTCTGCAATATTTCTGTAGCTTTCTAGACTCCAGCCACTGCCTCTCTGTGAACTGCATCAGTGCCTCTCGAGTCTCTGCCTCACGCTGGTTCTGCATCACTCGAGATGGGTCTGCGTCAGCCCTGGGATGCCTTGCGTCAGCTCTCTGGCCCTCTACGTCAGCAACGCTGGCCTCTCTGAGGCTCTGCGCAGCTCCCGACTTCTTTTGCGTGGCTCTAGCTGGCTTTGCATCACACTTCTTGGCTTCTGCGCTGCTAGAAACAACTTCTATTTCATCGGGCAGCTGTTTTCTACTGCTATTGCTCCGCTCAATTGATGTCTTTTAGTCCTCCTGTGATCTGCAACCTCGCTTTGGTACCATATTGAAGTCTCTAAATTTACTTAGTTTAGAAACCCTTCATGCACTTTTTCTGATTTATTCCTACCTACTTGTTATTTTTCTTGAGCAAGTTATTTACAAAGTAAACACTGAAAAATAAACACCAGTGCATTCTCAACATATTATAGATCAACAACTAAAAGAAACAAGAACAAACACACCACGTGACACCATTATTTTTGGACCAATGTCCCCGGAAAAACCCAATGCGGGAAAACCTGTGTAGCTTTCTTAGGGTTTTCTTATTAAGCAATATCAGAGTACAATCTGGGTGCCGAAACTGGCCTACCCAACAGAGAATTTCCTTAGCAGCTATACCTCACAGTCTGAGAGAAATCTCCTAGCTGAAACCTCGGAAAATCCTTCCGGCAACTCTTCAGCACAAAATTGCTCCTGCAACCCCAGCTTCTGCCCAATCTGGACTGTGTCAGTCTCTCTGTCTCACGCTGGCCCTACGTTAGCCTTTCTTGGCATGCGTCAGCTCCAGGAGGCCTGTGTCAGCTTTCTGGGCCTCTGCCTCAAACATGCTGGCCTCTCTAGTGCTTTGTGCAGCCTTTGGCTGCCTCTGCGTGGCCCTGCATGAGCCCTTGTTGGCTCTGCGTCACTCTCCTTGGCTGCTGCGCTGCTCTCCCAGCACAATCTCTGCCTTCTTTGTTTCTCTGTACTTAATGCCCCTCAACTGCTGTCCCGATCACTGATTCTATCTCTCTTAGCAAACACCGCTCTAGAGAATAGAATGACTGATCATCTGGTGTGTTCTCCAAGTGACCCTCAAGCCTCCTCTTATACTTTTCTTATTGGCATCTCAATGGCCGAGATTAAGTCCCTAATCAACGACTAAGATTAGATCTGGCTTGATCCATGTCTTTTGGACCACTCTAACACAGATTCATATTAATACACATTAATATTTTATTTTCCCTAAGTTTAGACTTAGGGACTCCTTAAAAAATATATATTATTTTAATATCTCCTGATCTACCTAGAATTTGCCCAAACCAATGTTACACGAAGCACCCCCCTGGTATGGGAGCCCACAATTTGATTCATTATCATTTTCAGGGTGGTTGGGTGATGCGAGGATGGTGGTTCAAGTCACCTTCAAGTTGGAGACTGAAAACACTTAAGGGAGGTAGGGTGGTGCTAGGGCAAGTTGAAGCTTGCTAGGGTGTTGGAGCATCCTTTCAGCAGCTACTGATAAAACCAGGGCATTGGAGCATCCTTCTAGTTGGAGTTGGTAAATTGAATGCTTTTCTAGGGTACTAGGGAGTTGGGGTTTTTCCTTTTCAGTTGGAGCTGAAGCATTTAATGTACTCACAAAATTATTAGAAAAGCGTTAGGTGGTTTTTGTCCAGGAGGGGTTTCCACCTAACAATTCTTGTGTTTACTGTCTGTTGCTTATTTACGGTTTAAATTGTTGCTCGAGATTAATTAATTCTCTGAAAATATTAATAAATTACTAATTGCTAAGAAATACTGATTCACGCCCCTCTTCGTTTCACTGATCTTGGAAGGCCGAATTTGCTGCTGCTTTGACCGAACTGTTTGGAGCACTGCTGAAAGTTGACCATTAACTGATTAGGGCTGCTGCTGCTGTTGACTTTGACCAGATTTGCAGACTTTGACTTTAGATCAGATTTGACTTGTTGGCTCATCTTTGACTGGATATTGATTGGTTGGTTTGGATAGTCAAATTTGTTGACCTTTGACTCTTTGTTGATGAACTTGAATATTGTATCTCTCTGCTGAACATTTGATGACAATCTAATAGAAGAAGAATTTGGAAAGGGTTTCCCCCTTGTGAGGTTTTTCCCCAGTCTTTGACCAAATCTTATGTCTCTCTTGTTCTTGTTCTTGGCTGTCTTCTATTGTGCATTTGGATTACTGTTCTATCTACAATTGCTTACTGTCATTGGAAGATTGAATTTATTGGATAAAATGATTGCTAATTGAAGTAGATTTGTGTTAAGTGATTGTGCTAAGCATAGAACTCCGGAAAATTAACATCAGTAAGTAGCTCACCCTGGTCTGCAACCGATGGCTCATTAATTTCAGCATTTAAGTTCAGGGCTGGTTTTGTGGGTTTCCAAGCAGGCAAACTCCATCAAACATTGGGATTTGAATGGTTGTCTTCCCCTTCAGTGGGCAAGTAAATTTAAATGTTTAACAACACATGGTATCAGCCAGCCATTGCTCCTATGCTCACGCTGGCATTACAGTACATTATAAAAATCGGGGTAAATGAAAGGTCTTTCATAATCTTGTTGTATATGTTTCAGCATATTTCTTGAAGTCTTGCACAATTATCCTCCCATTTAATGCTAGGAACTCTCTTAAGTCTTAACTTGTTCCATGAACATTAACCTGGCCATAATGTGCTATCTCCTTTAATAGTAATAGGTTTCAGTTGTCCAATTTGGAACCCTCATGACTTATTCATTTATCCTTATAAGTGGGCCTCGTTTCCAATATTATCCTTTGGACTCATGCAGACATTGTGAGAACCTTGCTGTATATGGTTTAGCATGTTTCACAAGTTTTTGCATGATAATCCTCCCCTGAGAACCTTACTGCTTATAATTGATCTATCAATGATAAAAATATGGAAGTACTTTCAACCCTCATTGATAAAAATCAATGACGTTATGCACGTTGATGACTTAATTCCCAAGGGAACTTTGCTCAACCTCTTATGTCATTTCACTAATAGCTTGACCAATGAACGGTTAGGATTAAGGATTTTGCATTTTATCTGACCAATCAATGGTTGTCATAAATGAATTTGCATTTTAGCTTGACCAATCAATGGTTGCTATGAATGATTTTTCATTTTGGCCATATCTGAAGACATCAATCTACATGCATGTATTTTTTGTTCTCTACTTTGACATTTTTCATAATAATGGACACCTTTCATTATTTTCTTTTCAGAAATGCTAGTCTTGTTATGAATGTTCCATTTCTGTGTACATGTTCGAAAGCTAATGTTTCTATGCCAACAGGTTTGTTTTTCTTGTGGGCATATTTACCAGAACCTTGGCTTCATTATTTGGGTATCACTTACTATCCTAGTAGGTGAGTTTCAAATCATACTTTTCGTTGTAGTACCATCTTTAGTTTCGAGATTTGAGTGCTCTACTTTTATATGGTTGACTTGTAAGCTTTATAGCTTGTTATTTTTAATGCCTTTTTTTAAAACTATCCTTGAAAGTTTATTTTAATTTGAAATTTAGTGTCTTTTTTGGTATTTTCTGTGAATTTCCTTTTGTTTTACAGAGTTCCTTAGTTTATATATCTGTTCATAATATATAAAAAATTCTGATTGGTAGTACCAGAGAGTCACACGAGTTTATATATCTGTTCATAATATATAAAAAATTCTGATTGGTAGTACCAGAGTCACACGAGTCATTAAAACATGGCAGTGTACAAAAATGTGAAGAACTAAAGGAACATGGCCTTAGACTTACATTGATGTAAACATGGGACTTAACCATATTGACAAATTCCAAGTGAAAGGTCACATAAGGGATCATTAAATAAATAGAAATGACTTATTTTAAAGGCATGCTCCATTTCTCTCCAGGTGTTTTCTTATTTGATTGAGGCATCCTGATCTTTTGATTTTTCACTATAGTCAGGATCAGTGCTCAAAAGATGTTTGAAGTTCTAGTCATGGTTGCCTGGGTATGCAGATATGTGGGTAAACCAAGACTCAAGTACAGGCATGGAATACCTAGTACAAATCCCTAAATACTGGTTTTGTTGTGTGCCTTTATGAGTATCTCTATGGTCTATACACGTCATTTCAATAACAACCCTGTAATTTTATTGTCTTCATGTCCTATCTTCCTGATAGTGACAATTTGTAGTAACCTGCATCAACCTCCTTATGTTTGGACGTGGATCATTTGAAAATGTATTATGTACATGTGTAACTTAATGCTTATCGTTAACTTACTCCTTATTATTCGGTCAAGGATACCAGCAGTATGTAAACAAAGTGTATATGCAAAAAGTTATGTGAATATGTTAAAAGATTCCTAACAAAGGCCTAATGCCAAGACATCAATATCAAATGTAAATAGCGTATAGGCAATGATCGTTAATATTACCTAGGTCATTAGAGACCTCAGGATGAAGAAACTCAAGCACTTGCAGTTCATGCAGAGAAAAGAAAAGGAAGAGGAAATTTTGGAAAGTTTGATAAGAAGAATACAAGTAGAAGACCTGCTCTAGTTCAAGATCAGAAGAAGAAGGATATGTCAAGGATTAGGTGCTTCAATTGTCATGATTTTGGACACTATGCCTCCCAGTGTGCTAAGAAGAAAAGGAAGGAAAAACAACATGCATCAACAACTGATGTTGATGATGATGATGAACTTCAACCACAAAACAAGACAAAGGGCTCAGGTAGAAAACTTGATAGGGAAGAAGTTCAAGATTTTTGAGGTGCGATAATGGAAGAAAGTATACTTCCTATTAAATTATGCAACTAGGGTCAAATACCACTTTGGACAACTCATTTGATGGAGATGATGATTGCATTGAATTCCTGTTTTCGAGAGGACCAAAGTCGACCTAAAGATCATCAAATTTGGACAAGGGAAAGTGTACTTATGAAGAAAAACTCACATATGCACATTTGGACAGGTTGGCCCTAATGGTAAATTGGTCACCCTTGGAAGCCTATAAATACAAGTGACTTCAAGCTCATTTGGACATCACCAAGCATCTTCTTCTTCTCTTGTTCATTGATTGGTTCGCACAAGTCTAAGGTTGAGACGACAAAAGAAGTTCGCAAAGGTTTGAAATTACAAGGTCTGAGGCTCGGATCGGTTTTTAGGGTTTTAGATTACAGTCGTTGGCTCATCACAAGACAAATTCGACCACAATCGCTGGTATGCAGGATCAAGGGAGCGACTGGAAGCCTTCAGTCGCTCGCACAATTCCTCCTCCATGTGATCGGGAAGTTTGACTGAAATTGACCATTGATCGAAGCTGACCATAGTTGACTGCAGACAGGAAGAGTTGTCTCTGATATATTCTGATGCTGGAAACATATTTCTAAATTTTATTGGGTTATTTTGATGGATGATATTGTATTGGGCTCATTGTACTCTCTGTTGAACATTTTATGATAATCTAATAGAATTAGAATTTCAAAGGGTTTTCCCTGGTCTTTGACCAACCCTGGGGTCTCTGGTTGATTGTCTCCTTTGTCATTGCATTTATTGTTCTATCTTCAATTATTGTTGATGATTGGAAAGACTAATTGTTATTGGAAAGATTGCTAATTGAAGTATTGAATTGGGCTAAAGTAATTGATACAACATAGAACAATCTGAAAATTTAACATGGTATCAAAGCTAAGGTGAAGGACAAGCCCAAAAGGAGACAAGCATTGAAGCAATCATCTTTGGGAAAGTTGAAGGAGCTAATCTAGTCAAGTCAAGATGTCTTCCTTCTTCAAGGAAAATGAGAAGTTGGGTGACTCATCCAATTTTGCTGCATGGAAAGTCAGGTTGGAGATCATAGCTGATAACAATGATGTTTTGGAATACATTCAAGGAAAAGTACCTGAGCCTCCGGAGAATGCATCTGCTGCTTGCGAAGAACAAGTACAAGAAAGGTGAGTTGAAAGCAAAGAAAATTATAGCTGATGGTTAACAAGATAATTGACTTGCATATGGTGGAAATTTGAGGAAGTCTAAGGACATGTATGATAAGATAACTGGCATGTATGAAGTCAACAATTTGAATGAAATCATCTCCTTGAAAGATCAACTCAAAGACACAAAGATGAACAAAGGAGAGTCCGTGCAATCCTACATAATGAGGATATCTTGTCTTAGAGATCAATTGCAAAGAGTTGGGGAATCTGTGCTTGACAAGGAATTGTTGATTGTAGAGGTTTCCTTCCTATTTGGGAAACCTTTATTACTACTATAAGCAACAACAATATCCTCCTGTCATTTGATGAAATTGCTGGAAAGCTCACTCAAGAAGAATCAAGGATGATATCAAGAGGAAGGATTCAAAAACATGAAGGAGAGCCCATTGCATTCATCACTCATGACAAGAAGAAGAAGAAAGGAAAAGGAGGTCCATCAAATTCAAGAAAGCCTCCTCCTTAAAATTCAAATAGAAGGAAGGAATTATTGCACATTGAATGCTACAATTGTCATAAGAAAGGCCACTATGCTCGAGATTGCCTCGAGAAGAACAATGGACCACGCTACAATACTAGAAGCAACAACAACAAGTTCAATGATCAAAGAAGAAGAGATGACTGAAGGAATGATCGCAATGGAAGAGATGAAAGAAGAAGAAGAGATGCTCCAAGTGATCATGAAGAAGATCGTTGTCCACAAAAGAAGTCAAGATTCTCTAGGTATGAAAGTAATGTTGCGAATCAATTTGAATATATTCTTATTTATGATCTTACTAGTTCATCTCCTTCGGATTCGTGGGATAGTTGTTGGATGATAGTGGGGTCACTCATCACTTTTCTGGTTATAAGGAAGTTCTCTCTAATTTGGTAGAGAGGGAGTCAAATTTGAAAATTATTCTTGGAGACAATTCCACTCATCCCGTTAAAGGTTTTGGGTCTGTCAAATTTCATTTGAATTCCGAGGAATCTATTTTTCTCCATGATGTGATGTATGTGTCGGGATTGAAGAAGAATTTGGTATCAATATCCACTTTGGAAGACAAAGGGATGAGGGTTTCCTTCATCAAGGGAAAGGTTCTTACTTGGCCTGTTGGATCACCTATGAGAAATGCATTCACATTGGGATCAAGATATGAAGGACTCTACAGGGTTACTGGAAGACCTCTTCTAGCATTGGTCCATGATACTAATCATCTAAGCATGATATGGCATCGAAGATTGGCCCATGTACATTATGATGCTCTCTCAAAGTTGGATAAATTAGTCCCAGGGATTCCCAAGGTTCAAGCCCATCATGATGGAGTATGTCCAGGTTGTGCCAGTGGAAAGAAGACAAGGGGACTATTCCCCTATAGCGAGAACAAGACAAGTGACATCCTTCATCTCATTCATTCTGATATATGTGGTCCATTGCTTGTGCATTCTATTGGTGGCCGTCTCTACTACATCACCTTCATTGATGAATTCTCAAGAAAGACATGGATATATTGTTTGAAGCACAAGGATGAAGCCTTTGAAATGTTCAAGGAGTTCAAATTGAAATCAAACAGGAAAGAAAATGAAAAGATCCAGGTCTGACAATGGTAGAGAGTACATATCAAAGGAGTTCATTGATTTTTTCAAGGAGGGTATCTAGAAAGAGACAATTGTGCCCTCTAATCCCAAACAAAATGCAGTGGCTGAAAGAAAGAATAGGTCCATTATAAAAGTTGCAAGTGCCATGCTCCATGATCAAAAGTTGCCGAAGTTCCTTTGGGGAGAAGCAATGAATGCTGTCGTATATGTTCAAAATAGGGTGCCTCATCAAGCATTAGACAACAAGACACTTGAAGAAGTATTCACAGATGTCAAGCCCGATGTTGGTCATCTCCATATCTTTGGCTGCCCCGTATACTTTCATGTGCCGAAGGACAAAAGAAACAAGTTGGAGGCCACATGAAGAAAATGTATATTTGTTGGATATTGTGAAAATTCCAAACCATTTAGAATATATATTCTTGTTCAAAGGAAGGTTGAAATTTGCAGGGATGTTACATTCGATGAAGATGTTGCACTCTGAAAAAAAGGGGACCTTCCTCTGCCTCCTCTTGTTGAGAAGAATGATGATATGGATATTTTAGATGGTCCTTCCATGCTTGAATCTGAGACAAATATTGTTGATTATCCCATGGAGCCCATGGATCCCTTAGATCCTCCTCCATGTCATCCTCCTGCCAGGAAGATGCCACTTTAGCTTTGAGACACATTACAGGATGATGAGGGACGAGCTCCCATTCGAAGATCATTAAAGAAAGGAAGAAGCCATGCAACTACCAAGGATATGTTCCATCCATGAACACTATGATTCAAGCCGAACTTGCCACATTCGAAGAAGTCGTAAAAGAACAAGTTTGGAAAGATGCTATGGTCGAAGAATATGAATCGATCATTAAAAATGACGTATGGGATGTTGTGCTGAGACTGAAGGGGAAATCTGCAGCAACTTCAAAGTGGCTATTCAAGATCAAGCATGGAGTTGATGGTAGCATTGATAAATACAAGGAAAGGTTCGTGGCTCAAGGATTCTCCCAAAAAGAGGGAAAATATTATGATGATATATTTGCACTCGTGGCTTGATATACAACCATTCGTTCGATAGATTCCGTTGCCATGTGTCAAGGATGGACCCTAGTTAAAATTGGCAACTAGGGCCAAACTCCATGTGGATCATCTTATTCATGGCTGATAATATTTTTATTAGATTCCTCTCATCGAGAGGTGTAGGATTGATCTAAATATCATCCGATTCCAATAAGTATTTATGGATATATGAATTTATTTTGATTATGGACTAATTGTCTAAGTCGACCAGCAACTTATGTAGGGTCAGAAGCCCAACATTCGCATCTATTCAACCCCAACGTTTTCATATAAATATAGAAGGTCTCCTCCTCATTTGGACACGCACATCTCATCACATCTCTCTCTCTTGCACAAAAAATAGTCTCTTCTCTATCCTGCGCAGATAGGACTCTTCTCTCACACATGTGGAAGGAAGGACGCAGAATTTAGGGCTGCAACTGCAGATCGAAAGTTTGACCAGCGTTGACCATCATTCTCTCTCTCAGAATTGCACTGTAGGTGAACCTGACTCTCTGTGGAAGGCCGCATTTTTTGGTGAAGGAATCAAGTCGATCCGACGGTCGGTTTGCAAGATATTGTCTGCCCTAGTTTAGGGTTGATCTAGGGTTCGTTGCTACTGATGTAAATCAGATTTCTGTACTATTTCTCTTTGCTGAATTATTGAAGATAAAGGAAGATTTGATCAAAGGGTTTCCCCATATTGGGGTTTGTCCCTGGCTAGCCACCACATCTTGTGTCTCTTGTCTTGGCTTGTTTTCTATGGATCGTTTAATGTTCTATTTGCACTTTACTTAATGTACATGTGATTGCTAATCTGTGGATAATAATAAGAAAAAAAGTAAACTGCTCTAAGCATAGAACATACCATAACTTAATATGGTATCGGAGCTGAGGTGAAAACAAAGCCCAAGTAAGAGCAAGAGCAATCACCAAAGAGAAGGTTGGCAAGGCTATCTAAAAGAAGTCATGGGGTCCTCAACACACTTCCTTGCTGAAGATAAGCTTCTTGAGAAATCTGACTACCACATATGGAAGATGTCTCTCGATCTTACATTAGAAGAACAGGAAGTGTTGGATCATGTGAGAGGCGGAATTGTTGAGCCTCTATCAAATGCATTTGCTGCTGCTCGGATTTGTTATCACCCCAAGAAACTCTCCTAGGTTGTATATCAGAGATGCTCGGGAACATTACAAACTCAACAAAAAGTTGGATAAATGGTGGATGAATGAAAGAAATGCTGCATATTCAAGCCAGATAATCACTTCTACTGTGCTTGACCCCAGACATGGGTGAACACCCCCAGACTACAAGGCTTTTAACCACCAATTACTCATAGTTTTAAAGAAAATGTGATGATGGAGAACACTGATCACACCAGCAGATGCACAAGACCCTGTGATGGCCAGCTGCAACTAGTTAAAAGGTTTGTAAATATGTTTTCTAATACACAGATAGGATGACAGCTCTCTGGCATTAAAATAACAGAAACCTGCAAACAAATTCAATGATACATGCTAAATCCTAACACAGAGGTGGGATGACAGCCCCTCTAATGCTAAACATTAACAACACATGAATAAATGTAAAACGGGCACAACCTGGAACAAGAAGAAGAAGTGGACAGTGAACAATTAACAACAAAAGAAGCTTGCATTAGCTGAAAATGAAGACCAAACGCTGCAGGTATCACAGCAGTTACAATCTCCAGAAGTTGAACCTTACAGCAAAATAACACTCATCAATCTATTACATTCTGTTTTCTCAGTATATATGGAGGTTGACTACAAAATTGCTCTGCAAACCCATGCGTGGAGGGGTCATAACTGACCATGAACCACAATTACAATCAGAAATGGGCCTCTGCTGCACACTGCTGATTTTAATGGACAAAATCAACCTTTTTAGATAGTTTGATGTCCTTCTCTGGCAGCTGGAGTATTATCTGCATGAATTTCAATAACTGCTGCAGTCATTGAACTGCTCGAGGATCATTCTTCTCGTCCTTGGCCGTGCTGTCTCCTTAACTGTGGTTGCTGAGAATTCAATGCACAGTGTATCGGATGATATCTTCCTTCTTCACGTGCAGAAAACATGCCGAAAACATGAAAAGTGCATGAAAATGGACGATGGCCTGCAAATGAATACTGACCGTTGGATCTAACAAATAGACGGTGGAGATTGGATCGGAGGGCGCTATCGGGGAAGACGGGCGGAGACAGATCTGGGTTAACGAGGGCCGTTGGAACACCGTCGGGGATGATCGGATGGCCATCGCATGAGGAAGATGCGTGATAGATAGTCGGCGGGAGATAGCGGTTTCGCGGGCGGGTGGTTTCCCCGCACTGCTTATCGGGCGGCGGTGGTTTACGTACAGGGCGGAGCGACGCAATCAAACAACGACACGTGGCTGTAGGGTCCGGCGGGAAACCGCCTTCCCTGCGAGCTATCGCGTGTGCAGCTTGCAGGGAGAAGACTAGCGAACACCGTTGGATGATGAGGCGGGCGCGATCAGACGGTCAAGGTAATAAACTTGTGCTCCGGGGTTGATGTGACAGGTAACGGTCTCGGCGAGTAATGAATTTTATTATATGCGTGGTTATATAATGCATGGTTATAAGGTTTAGCTTTCTCGCCCGGGACCAAAGGAAAAATGGGTTATACGGGGTTTAATAATGTTAAAACACAAAAATGCCCAGTAGTCGGTAAAATAAAGGGTTTAGGCGGGGTTTTGTGGAAAACGGAGGAATGGGGAGCCATAAGGGTGCAAGCGGGAGTTATAAGGGAATAAGGCAGAATGAAGGAGAAAGCATAAAAAAAAACTGCTGCCAACCTTATACAACCAGACCAACAATGCTCAACACCTATTTTGATCCATCAAGTATCAAAGAACATAACAGAGCTAACGCTGGCTCCTTCTGGGGATGAGATCCTCCCTGTGAGGTCTTAAGAACCTGCAGATCAATGCCTTTTCAGCTGAAAACAAATTAGCCAAAATTCCTAGTGTTCCATTGGGCTTGGAGTCTACTGCATCTATACTAAAACTGATAAAAACACAATATTTACAACTTTTAAGGCCAAAGACCTTAAACAACATAAACTTTCAAAAACCGCCCATTAACTGGGCCATCAAAAACTGTCTCTTCTCCCATACTTTTCAGTATGAAGGTTTTCAGTATGAAGGTGTTGTTCCCTTCATCCTGTGAAATGATGAAAGGCCCTATCCAAAAAGCATTAAATTTCCCATGATTACCTTTCTTTTCCTTTAGTGCATCCCATTTCAAAACCAAGTCACCAACCTGAAAATTATGCCTTTTTGTCAAAGGCTTCCTTGACCTTTTTTTGATGTGCTACAGCCTTTTCAACCAACTGTTCTCTAATCTGATGTATTTCTACTAGATCAATGATCCTTTTTGCCATGTCTTCTTCCTCATTCTGCTCTGTTTGAAGGAATTTAGCCACAAAGAGAGTTAATTGAATTGGGAATACAACATCAGTGCCATATACCAGCTTGAAAGGAGAATTGCTTGTGGATTTTTTAATGGTCACTCTGTCAGCCCACAATGCATACTTGAGCTTTGAATCCCAATTCTTTTTATTTTTCCTCTAACAGTTTTTTAATTATCCCGATCAGACTTTTATTAGAGGATTTTTCCAGACCATTTCCTTGAGGATAATATGAGGTGGAATGAACAAGTTTGATACCCATTGAATCACACATTTCTACCAACTCTTTTGCCATGAAAGCTGCTACATTATCTGTGATCAGTTTATGTGGACAACCAAATCTGCTGAAGATATTCTCTGTCAAATACTTTATAACCACATTATGATCAACCTTCCTTGTAGGGACTGCTTCAATCCACTTAGTGAAATAATTAGTGGCTACTAATATCCACCTGTGCTGGCCACTAGAATGTGGATTGATTTCTCCAATAAAATCCAAGCCCCACTGCTGAAAACGTCCTTTTGCCTGAATTGGTTTTAGGGGCAGGGATTTTAACTGCTGTTTTCCTTCAAATCTTTGGCACCTGTCACAAGATTTAACAAAAGAAAATACATCAGAAAATAAAGTGGGCCAATAGTACCCCGCTCTGAGAATTTTATGGGCTGTGGTTTTCCAATAATGGTGCCCTCCACACATGCCGTCATGTAGCTGCTACATCACTTCAATTGACTGTTCCTTGTCTAGACACCTTAAAAATATTCCAGATGGATCCCTCCAGTAGAGCAGATTTTCCATAATGCAATACTTTGCTGCTCTAAGTTTTAAAGTTCTGGCCTGACTTTGAGTAAGTTCTGAAGGGATTTCTAGCTTCAGATAGAAACAAATTATTGCAGCGTACCAATTACAAGAAGCTAGATTCTCGGCCACTAACTGCTTCCTCTGTGGTTCAGCTGTTTCTTCCTTTTCTGCCTGACCATTTTCTGCATTTGCATATAGGAAATCAATGTTTAACGATTTGCAATTTTCTTCAGCTAATAATTTGGCAAGTCCCTGACCTCTGACCAGTGTAGTGGGCTTCAGCTCTATATTAAATTCTATCATTTTAGCAATCCATTTTGCCCTTCTTCCATCAACATCGGTTTGAGTAAAGACATCTTTAATTGTAACAGAGGGTACATATGCAATTATTTTGGAATGAAGGATATAAACTCTAAAAGCTTTCAAGGATTTAATAAGAGCATATGCCTGTTTTTCTATAATATCATGCCTTAGTTTAACATCCCTCAAGTTCTTACTGAAAAATGCTACTGGATGTTCTGAACCTTCTTTATCTCGCTGCAATAAAACTGCTGCAATGGTGTCTTCAGAGGCAAATGAAAACACATGAAACTCCTTGTTGTAATCTGGGCTTATTAATGTGGGAGCTTCCATAATGGCCTTTTTGATGGAATCAAATGATTTTCTTGCTGCGTCAGTCCATCTTACCTCTGACCCTTTTCTCAACATGAAGGTAATATGCTTCACATATTCAACAAAATTTGGAATAAACCTTCCTACAAAATTTATTTTGCCCAAAAATGACTGAATATCCTTCTTCGATCTAGGAAGAGATAAAGTCTGAATTGCTTTGACTCTTTCTGGGTCAATTCGGACACTTGTAGCAGACACAACATGTCCTAACAGCTTGCCTTCTTCTAAAGCAAATTGAGATTTTTTGGGATTGACTGAAATCCCAAACCTTCTACACTTCAAGAACACTTTTTTCAAATGCTGTAAATGATTTTGATGGCTGCTGGAGTATACTGTTATGTCATCAAGATAGATAAGGACAAATTTGTCCTTCTCTCCCACAAACGCTATATCCATAGCTCTCTGAAAGGTGGCTCCAACATTCATTAATCCAAATGGCATTTTGGCATACATAAAAGTGCCCCAAGGAGTGGTAAATGCAGTCTTTTCTTGATCATCTGGGTGCACAACAATCTGATTAAAGCCTGAAAGTCCATCCAAAAATGACATCACTTTAGCTCCTGAGACCTTTTGCAGCAAATGTTCCATCTTTGGCAGAGGATAGTTGTCTTCTTTGAACATTTGTTCAAATTTTTGAAATCAATACAGTCTGATTTCTCCACTCTTCTTCCTCACCACCACTAGATTAGCTACCCATTTTGAATACCTAAGAGGCACTATAATCTTGGCAGCCAACAATTTTTTAATTTCCTTTTCAATCAAAGGAAGAAGCATAGGATTTATTGGTCTCAGCTTCTGTTTGAAAGGAACGGTGTCTTTCTCCAGAGGGATTTTATGCTGAATTATGTTCTTGTCATATGTTTTCAGATCACTATACTCCCAGGCAAACACATTAGCAAATTGCCTCATTAAATTGCAGTATTCAGCACTTTGATCAGCAGACAAATGAGTGGACAAATTTACATATTTAGGCTGACCTGGACTTCCTATATCATGCTTACAGACTGCAGATTGGTCTTCTTTTTGGGCAGCTTTGTAAGGCACATCATTTGATCAAACAGTGTTTCAAGAGGAATTAAACCCTTGGGAATATGATTACTAGGAAGCTGGACTATGCTGTTTTTACCAATTTTATTTCTAAGCTGGGATTGGGGGCTTTCTTGCAAGGCTTCATTCTCTTGGTCAATTTGCATTTCGGAAAACTCATCAATGACCTGAAGGAACCTATTCAATTCATCATCATCTTCAAAAACTTTCCAATGGTGGACATTATCGGGCAAGGATGGTCTATACTTCATTTGGACTTCATAAACTAGTTTGGGAGGCATGGGAGGTATAAATAGACTGGCATAAACAACAAGGGAATCGGCAAGCTGATTTTGGGCTCTAGGAATGTATGAAATACATAAATAATCAAAAGACTCTCTGACTTTCCATACCTCATCTCTGTATGCTTTCAGCCTTGGGTGCTTTGCTTGAAATGTTTTATTTACTTGCTGAATGATCAAATCAGCATCTCCAAATACCTTCAGATTCTTGATTCCTCTGTCTTTTGCTGCATTAAGGCCCAATAACAGAGCTTCATATTCTGCTATGTTGTTTGTGACTTGAAAAACCAGCTTAAAAGACAGCTGAATGCTTTCTTGTTGTGGAGATACTAGCACCACCCCTGCTCCTGCAGTCTCTCTGGAACATGCTCCATCAAAGAACATCTCCCAAACCTGACTTCCTTGCTTTTTCTTGGCCTGAACTGTTGGTTTCCTGATCTGCATTACAACCTTCTGAGATTCTTCTATTTGAAGAATACATGCTCCAAAATCAGTGTCCACTGCATAAATGGGATGATTTGTAGGATTATTCTCATCACTGATGATGTATGCCAGCTGTGCTTCTCTGTACAATCTCCTGCTTTCTCCTCCAAAAGCTGGGACAGTTGCATAAGAAAGATCATTCTGTAAGGTCCCACCTAGTCTCTTAATCCACCCTCTGGATAACAGCATGCCAAACTTAGGAGGGACATTTGCTACCACAATATCCATCATCATACTCTTCATGGGCAGCTGAGTTAAGGTAATGGCCAGATCCTTAATCAATCCAAGACATTTCACCTTCCTTGAATCAAAAGAAAATAAATCATGATAGGGTCTAGTGATATCAAGGCCTAACTCTTCCATGACAGCTTTAGGCATTAAATTGTGGCTGGCCCCTGTGTCTAGCAGGCAATTGTGGAGGATTTTATCATGAATGGTCAAGGAGACATAAAAAGATGGAGAATTATTATCAGCAGGTTCAATCATAGGGCTGAGCACAATGGCAGGCTTGTCATCTTGCAAATTGATAGAGTCAGTGGAGGTTTGTTTGGTTTCTAGTTCAAGGGCTTCAACGATAGGCTTCCTAAATATTTCACTCTTCACCAACTCAACCAGAGGCACATATTTTCAATTTTTGGACCTCTGACTCAAAGCTGAAAGAGGAGGGCAGCTTATCAGAACCTCTTACCTCTTGAACTGGAGCTTTGAGGATGACTGGATCAGCTGCTGGTCTTCTTTGTTTGACATTCTGTGATTCTGCTTGGACAACAGCTCTTTGGGCAGGATTCTCCTTGGCATTCTTTGCATTGGATCTCAGATTATATCTCTGTTGGTCACCAGTTTGTAGGACAACTTCTCTATCCCATTCTTGACTGTCTTGTTCCTGCAACAATGATTGTTCATACTTAGCCAATGTAAAAAATGCAGTGCTGCCTTTATCTTCCATGCAGTGAATTTCATCCTCTTCTTGCTCAAATTGTTCCTCCTCCATGACTACATTTTGGAAGGGAGCTTTAACTTTCTGATCTTCTTTTGATTCTTCACCCCTCTGCATAATATGTAACTGCTCATTTTCTCTTCTGAATAGATTCTGATTTCTTGGAGCAAATGTATTCTGCTGCCTTGTTTTCCTTGACTCTGTTCAACTTTCAGCTTAGAAACTTCAGTAGCCAATGACTCTATCATCTTAGTCATTTTGTCCAATTTAGGCTCTGAAGATGAAGCAGAAGAAGTAGAAGCCTGAGCTCTCTGCCTCCTTCTGTCAGCTTGATTTTTTAACTTTTCTGCAGCCATAATATTAGACTCTACTTCTAGTGCTGCATCCTGCATGTCTGCTAGAGTAGCACATCTCCTTTCTCTCAACAACAAGCAGAAATCAGAGTCAAAAGCATTGGCATAAGTTAGTTTGGCAGAGGTAGGAGTAGGCTTTACCTTAGCTGGTATCTTACTATACATTCGATTGAATCTTTTATTAAAATCAGGCAAAGATTCACCATTTTCCCTCTTCAGATTACCAAACTCAGTATGATAATACAACAAGTCTTTTTTATCTCCCCATTGCTTCAAAAATGCATCATCTAATGCTTCAATATCTGTTATAGATCTCTGGGGTAATTCTCTGAACCACTTCCTAGCCTCTCCATCAAGGCTCTGAACAAAAACTCTCATCCACACATCATTTTCACTTATATCTAAATTATCAGCATAACTGTAAAAAGCTTCAAGGTGTTCTTCTGCTGTTACTCCCTCTGTACCAGTGAATTTAGGCATATATTTTTGATATTCTCCCACAGGCATAGGATTTAAAGGCACAGGCAATACCAATGGTCCATATCTGGCAGCTACAATTCTTTCTATCCTCGTAGGTGCTTGCTGTCCTGCCATGATTGGAATATTTGGAAGAATACTAGCAGCTTGAATGGTAGGGAGTAATGTGATGGATGGCAGAGATAAAGGGATGTTTTGGACTGAATGGGAAGCTTTCTTTGGACTGAGATTCAAAGGGGAACTAACTGCACAAGGGGCTGAACTAATCTCTGAAGATTTTTCCTTATTAACAGTGTTGATTTCTAAATCCTCAATCTGTACATCTTCAACAATAATTTTATCTTTCAGAGATGCATGAGATTTTTTAGGCTTACCTGATCCTGATGCCCCTTTTTGTGAAGCTTTCTTCGATTTAACAGTTCTCTCAAGGTTCAGGCACTGGTTCAGTTGGTAATTTCTGAGGATTTCTTTGAGTATGTCTCACAAACTGAGCCAGAACTTCAATGTGGAGTCGCCAAATGATGGTCTTCCACCAGTGTAGTCGCCAGATAGATGATTACAACCAAAAACTGCATTTAAACCTTGTCTATCATCAAAGCTTGAAACTGTGTCGTTCTCCCAGGGAAGCTGAGCTTTGATTCTCCTCTCCCCGGGAACGACGCCAATTAATGTTATCACCCCAAGAAACTCTCCTAGGTTGTATATCAGAGATGCTCGGGAACATTACAAACTCAACAAAAAGTTGGATAAATGGTGGATGAATGAAAGAAATGCTGCATATTCAAGCCAGATAATCACTTCTACTGTGCTTGACCCCAGACATGGGTGAACACCCTCAGACTACAAGGCTTTTAACCACCAATTATTCACAGTTTTAAAGAAAATGTGATGATGGAGAACACTGATCACACCAGCAGATGCACAAGACCCTGTGATGGCCAGCTGCAACCAGTTAAAAGGTCTATAAATCTGTTTTCTAATACACAGACAAGATGATAGCTCTCTGGCATTAAAATAACAGAAACTTGCAAACAAATTCAATGATACATGCTAAATCCTAACACAGAGGTGGGATGACAGCCCCTCTAATGCTAAACATTAACAGCACATGAATAAATGCAAAACAGGCACAGCTTGGAACAAGAAGAAGAAGTGGACAGTGAGCAATTAATAGCAAAAGAAGCTTGCATTAGCTGAAAATGAATACCAGACGCTATAGGTATCACAACAGTTACAATCTCCAGAAGTTGAACCTTACAACAAAATAACACTCATCAATCTATTACATTCTGTTTTCTCAGTATATATGGAGGTTGGCTACAAAAGTTCTCTGCAAACCCATGCGTGGAGGGGTCATAACTGACCATGAACCGCATTTACAATCAGAAATGGGCCTTTGCTGCACACTGCTGATTTTAATGGACAAAATCGACCTTTTTAGATAGTCTGATGTCCTTCTCTGGCAGCTGGAGTATTATCTGCATGACTTTCAATAACTGCTGCAGTCATTGAACTGCTCGAGGATCATTCTTCTCGTCCTTGGCCGTGCTGTCTCCGTAACTGTGGTTGCTGAGAATTCAATGCACAGTGTACCGGATGATATCTTCCTTCTTCACGCGCACAAAACAGGTAAAAAACATGAAAAATGCATGAAAATGGACGATAGCCTGCAAATGAATACTGACCGTTGGATCTAACAAATAGACGGTGGAGATTGGATTGGAGGGCGCTATCGGGGAAGATAGGCGGAGACAGATCTGGGTTAACGAGGGCCGTTGGATCACCGTCGGGGATGATCGGACAACCATCGCACGGGGAAGATGCACGACATATAGTCAGCGGGGAGACAACAGTTTCGCGGCGGGTGGTTTCCCCGCACCGCTTATCTGGCGGCGGTGGTTTATGTACAGGGCGGACTGATGCAATCAAATAGCGACACGTGGCTGTAGGGTCGGGCGGGAAACCGCCTTCCTCGCGAGCTATCGTGTGTGCAGCTTGCGGGGAGAAGACTAGCGAACACCGTTGGATGATGAGGCGGGTGCGATCAGACGGTCAAGGTAATAAACTTGCGCTCCGGGGTTGATGTGACAGGTAACGGTCTCGGTGGGTAATGATTTTATTATATGCGCGGTTATATAATGCAAGGTTATAAGGTTTAGATTTCGCGCTCGGGACCAAAGGAAAAATGGGTGTACGGGGTTTAATAATGTTAAAACACAAAAATGCCCGGGAGTCGGTAAAATAAAGGGTTTAGGCAGGGTTTTGTGTAAAACGGAGGAATGGGGAGCCATAAGGGTGCAAGCGGGAGTTATAAGGGAATAAGGCAGAATGAAGGAGAAAGCATAAAAAAAAACTGCTGCCAACCTTATACAACCAGACCAGCAATGCTCAACACCTATTTTGATCCATCAAGTATCAAAGAACATAGCAGAGCTAACAGGAACAAATGGACCAAGGGGGAAGTAAAAGCTAAGAAGATGATCCGGGACCCTATCGACAAACGCTTGGTGGCCTACATCTCCGACTTGAACACCTCCAAGGAAATCTATGATAGAGTGGTGAGTTTATTTAAAGTTAATGATGCAAATCAAGTCTTGTTTCTTAGAAATAAGTTGAAGGAAATTAAGAAGGGCAAAGATGAGAGTATGCAAGCATACTTCTTAAGAATCACTGAGATCAAGAACGATCTCCTATCTATTGGGGAGATAATTCCTGATAGGGAAATGGCACTCACGACTCTTGGAGGATTACCGTCTGAATGGTACGTTTTCAAGACTACTCTTCTCAACAATAACATAATTCTTGGATTCGAGGAATTAATGGCAAGATGCATTCAACAAGAAACAAGGATAGAAGAGCAAGAAATGTCCATACCTAAAGGTCCTCCCGCTGCCTTTTCTTCTCATGCTAAGAAAAGAAATAATTCTGGGACTAAATCAAAAAGAAAGGCTGGACCTAAGGGTGGAAGAAAAGGACGATGTTACATTTGCAATAAAGCAGGTCACTATGCAAGGGAGTGCCCTGAGAGAAAGGACTCACACCGAGATGATGATCAAAATCCCTCTCAAGGCAATCAAAGAAATGGCAGGTCAAATGGCCGAGGTAAAAGGAGTGCTGGAAATCAAGGAAGAGGACAATCATTCAAGAAGGCAAGAAATTCCAGGTATGAATCTAACACTGTTGACAATAAGCAGGATGAATATTATCTACCGGCTACTCTATCTACCTCTGCTCCTCTACACTCGCTGGGAAATTGGCTTGTTGATAGTGGTGCCTCAAGGCACTTTACTGGTTACAAAGAAGTTCTCCATAATCTGACAGAGAAAGAAACCAACCTGGAAATTGTCCTTGGAGACAATATGAAATATCCCGTGAAAGGTGTAGGCAATGTCTCTCTTAAATTGAATCAAGGTAATACAATCCACCTACAGGATGTATTATATGTACTTGATCTCAAAAAGAACCTGGTGTCCATTTCGGCAATGGAAGACAAAGGCTACAAGGTGGCTTTTAGCGATGGCAAGGTACGTGTATGGAAAAACAATATTAAAGATGCCTTCACTCTTGGGTTTCGAGTTGATTCATTATATCAGGTTGGAGGAAGTCCGCTAGGTGTCATGTCTTGTAACACATCTCTTCAGGGATCGGAGGTTTGCTCACCTTCATTATAAAGCTCTACTTGATGTAAGAAAAAAGGTGATCGGGATGCCCGAGTTCAGATTAGAGCAAGAAGGTGTATGTCCCGGATGTGCCGAAGGAAAGCTAAAAAGGGGACCATTCCCCTCAACCCAAAGCAAGACCTCCGATATATTGCAATTAGTTCACTCAGACATATCTGGTATGATGCTTGTGAACTCCTTGGGAGGATATTTATATTACCTCACTTTTACAGATGACTATTCTCGTAAGACTTGGATATACTTCTTGAAAAAGAAGGATGAAGTGTTCTCCTGGTTTCGACACTTCAAAGCCTTGATCAAGAATCAAACCGAAAAGAAGATCAAGATCTTAAGGACTGATAATGGGACTGAATATGAATCTAATGAGACTTTTGTAAAGAGGCTGGCATTAAGAAGGAGACTACTACACCGTACACTCCTGAGCAAAATGGTGTGGCAGAAAGGAAGAACCGTACGATTGTGGAAGCTGTCCGTGCTATGCTCCATTGTCAAAGACTTCCGAAGTTTCTATGGGCCGAAGCTGCAAACACTGCTGTATATGTACAAAACCGATGCCCCCATCAGGCATTGGGTTCCAAAACTCCTGAAGAAATGTTCACCGGTAAGAAACCTGATCTATCTCTTTTTAGAAATTTTGGAAGCCCTGTGTATTTTCATGTGCCGAAAGGGAAAAGGAACAAATTGGGTGCATTTGGAAAGAAAGGAATCTTCGTGGGCTATAGTGAAAATACTAAGGGCTATAGAATCTATGTAGCTGGTCAAAGGGAAGTCATGATTAGTCATGATGTCACCTTTGATGAAGATATGGCTCTCAGCAAGGTGAACAATCTTCCTAATGTGAGGAGCTCTCAAGAAGCTGACATCAGGGTACTGAAAGAAAAAGATGATGAAACAATACCCGATGTGGAAGAACCCATGGATCCTATTGATCCTCCTCCACTTGAGCCTTCCTCTTCTAGGAAGAGGCCTTCATGGCTTAGGGGGACACTTGATGATGCTGAAGGACATGCTGCACCCCAAGGAACCTTTCGTGAAAGTAAGAAACCAAACAGGTATCAGGGATACCTGACCATCATGAGCACGATCATTCAAAATGAGCCTTCATCATTCTCAGATGCTGTCAAGCATCAAGTATGGAAGGATGCTATAACCGAAGAATACGAGTCTATAATGGAGAATGATGTCTGGGAAGTGATTCCCAGACCCCTGGACAAGATAATTGTCACTTCTAAATGGCTTTACAAGATAAAGGATGCAACTGATGGAAGTACGGAAAAGTATAAGGCTCGTTTTGTCGCTTGTGGCTTCTCCCAAAAGGAAGGTATAGACTATGACGAGATATTTGCCCCTGTTGCCAGATATACCACCATCCGCTTGATCATAGCCCTTGCGGCTTCACAAGGATGGAATCTACATCAGATGGATGTTAAGACTGCGTTCTTGCATGGTTCGATCAAAGAAGAGGTCTATGTGGAGCAACCCGAAGGAGATTTATGATCGAAAATCTCTTGTGCATGTTGAAGAAGGCCCTCTATGGGCTGAAGCAAGCACCCCGAGCATGGTATGAGAGGATCGATAGCTACTTGATGAAGCTGGGATTCACTAAGAGTGAAGGCGATCCTAACCTTTACTTTAAGGTTGAAGATGACAAACTTCTCATACTAGCGCTGTATGTTGACGACCTCTTTCTAATAGGTGCAGATCCTCTCATTCACAAATGTAAGAGGAAGTTGGCTTCTGAATTTGAAATGAAAGACCTAGGACTTATGCACTATTTCCTAGGACTTGAAGTTTGGTAGAAGCCAGGGGAAATTTTCCTATCTCAAGGAAAATATGTGGTGAAGGTATTGGAAAGATTCGGTATGGTGGACTGCAAGCCCATAACTACCCCGATGGAGCTTGACTTCAAGAAGTTAAGCAGTAGTGTTGCTGGACCTGTTTTACAAAATGCCACCGAGTATCGTCAACTCGTCGGAGCATTAATGTTCTTAGTGAACTCCCGTCCAGATATATGCTTTGCAGTCAACACATTGAGTCAACATACGGTTGAACCTCACCACATACATTGGATTGGTGCCAAGAATTTGTTAAGATATCTTCGCGGCACAATTACATACGGGTTAAGATACACTGCTGGAGACGTGAGACTACTTGGACACACTGATGCTGATTGGGCAGGCACTGTGGTGGACCGTAAGAGCACTTCCGGGTGCTGTTTCTCCTTGGGATCTGCTTCGATATCCTGGATGAGCAGTAAGCAGAAATCGCTGGCTTTGAGCACCGCCGAAGCAGAGTATATTGCTGCTAGCATGGTCTCCTGTGAGGCAGTCTGGTTGCGAAATCTCTTCAGTGAGCTGTTTGGATTTACATTGGATACCACTGTGATCCTATGTGACAACCAGAGCGGGATCCGTTTATCAGACAATCCCGTATTTCACGATCACTCCAAGCATATCGATATCAGGGACCACTATATTCGAGATATGGTGCAGCGAGGAGCAGTAAGGCTCCAACATATCGGTACAGATGAACATGTCGCCAACATTTTGACAAAGCCCCTAGGAAAGGTCAAATTCCTGACTTTCCGAGAACGACTTGGTGTCGTTCAGAGACCCTCCGATGAGGGTCAAGTATGATGTACTGAGCTTTGGGAGCTCCAGGGGGGCGCGGGTTACTTCTTGGAGCGACACATGACCACAAGGTGACTCACCATCCCCTGTTGGTGCACTTGGTATAGGGTAAAAGGTTCAACCTTCCCCTGTGACACCCCGTGGCGACTATGGAACAGGATGATTAGTTCTCCTGTGGACTTTGATGATGTGTTCCCCATGGCGACTGTGGACAGGATGATTCGCTCTCCTGTGGACAAGATGATTCACTCTCTTGTGGGATAGGATGATTCGCTTTCCTGTGGACTGGATGATTCGCTCTCCTGTGGACACAATGATTTGCTCTCTTGTGGGACAGGATGATTTGCTCTTCTGTGGACAGGATGATTAGTTCTCCTGTCGAGGCATCCTACCCATGCAGTCTGGGACTCATGGGAAGTACCTCTCATCTGATTAATGAGCAAGGAAATGAGGATAGGGACCATAGTAGTACCAATGGAGGCATCGCTGTATCTACCGTACTCCCTATGCTAGGATGACCTTCATTGATCTGGGATCAATGATATTGGTCTAGGACCAGTGAGAGTGGTACCCACTATGACATTGACTTCAGGTCAGTAGAGGACTGGTCTGGGACTAGTGGTACACACTCTAAGACTGACTTTGGGTCAATGGAGGATGGTATGATACATCCTCGATCAGTTCTTCTTCATAATTCGAGCAGAGCAGAGCAGAACAGAGTAGAGCAGAATAGAGCAGAACAAAACAGAGCAGACACAACAGAGCAGAGCAGAGCAGGGGTCAAGCTATACAGGGCAGTGCATTTGATGGATGAATAGTAGCGATAGACAGACAAATTGCAGATGGAGTTCTCCCTAGTTGAGATGGAGTGTTAAAATTGGCAACTAGGGCCAAACTCCATGTGGGTCTTCTTATTCATGGCTGACAATAATTTTATTAGATTCCTCTCGTCGAGAGGTGTAGGATTGATCTAAAGATCATCCGATTCTGATAAGTATTTATGGAGATATGAATTTATTTTGATTATGGACTAATTGTCTAAGTCAGCCAACAACTTATGTAGGCTCAAAAGCCCAACAGTTGCATCTATTCAACCCCAACGTTTTCATATAAATACAAAAGGTCTCCTCCTCATTTGGACACACACATCTCATCACATCTCTCTCTCTCCTGCGCAGATAGGACTCTTCTCTCACACATGTGGAAGGAAGGATGCAGAATTTAGGGCTGCAACTGCAAATCGGAAGTTTGACAAGCGTTGACCAGCATTCTCTCTCCCTTAACTGCATTGTAGGTGAACCTGACTCTCTGTGGAAGGCTGCAGTTTTTGATGAAGGAATCAAGCCGATCCGATTGTCGGGTTGCAAGATATTGTCTTCCCTAGTTTAGGGCTGATCTAGGGTTTGCTGCTGTTGATGTAAATCAGATTTCTGTACTATTTCTCTTTGCTGAATTATTGAAGATAAAGGAAGATTTGATCAAAGGGTTTTGCCATATTGGGTTTGTCCCTGGCTAGCCGCCACATCTTGTGTCTCTTGTCTTGGCTTGTTTTCTATCGATCGTTTAATGTTCTATCTGCACCTTACTTAATGTACATGTGATTGCGAATCTGTGGATAATAATAAGAAAAGAATTAAACTGCTCTATGCATAGAACATACCATAACTTAACAACCCTTCATCAGATGGACGTGAAGACTGCATTCCTCCAGGGTATGTTACAAGAAGAAGTGTATGTTGAGCAACCACATGGGTTTGAAGTAGAGGATCGAAAGACACATGTTTGCAGATTGAAGATGGTTTGAATCAAGCCCCCAGAGCATGGTACACCCGCATAGACAATTATTTGGTGAAGTTGGGATTCACAAGAAGCAATGACGATCCCAACCTCTACTTCAAAGTAGTCTAAGGTATGTCGTTGATTTTGGTTTTATATGTTGACGATCTATTTTTGAAAGGTAGTGAGCCCCTAATGATTGAGTGTAAGAGGGAGCTAGCCTCTGAATTCAAGATGGACCTTGGACTCATGCACTACTTTCTAGGTTTTGAGGTGTGGCAAAGGCCCGATGAGATTTTCCTTTCACAAGGAAAATATGTTGTGAAGCTATTGGAAAGATTTGGAATGACAAAATGCAAGTTCCTACCCACATTGATGGAAATGGACTTCAAGAAGTTATGTGGAGAAACTGCAGGACTCTGTTTGGCGAATCCATCTTAGTATAGACAATTGACTGTGGCTCTGATGTTCCTAGTGAACACCCATCTGGACATATTCTATGCAGTGAATACTTGAGTAAATTCATGACCGAGCCTCTCCATGCACATTAGATCGTTGCAAAACATATTTTGCGATATTTGCATGGGACAATCACATTTGGTTTGAGATATTTTGCCGAAGATGTTTGACTTCATGGATACATCGATGCTGACTAGGCAGGAAACGTTGTCGACAGGAAGAGTACATCTGGATGTTGTTTTAGCCTTGGATCTGCCATGATATATTGGATGAGCAGGAAGCAAAAGTCCGTAGCATTGAGTATCGCCGAAGCAGAGTATATTGCCGCTAGCATGGCTAGCTGCGAAGCAGTTTGGTTGAGGAAGCTCTTTGGAGAGCTATTTGAGCAGATCCTAGACACTATAGTGATATATTGCGACAAAAAGAGTGGGATCCGTTTGGAAGAGAATCCCGTATTTCATGACAAGTCCAAGCACATAGAGATCCAATATCACTTCATTTGAGACATGGTGCAGAGAGGAGCCGTTAGACTCCATCACATATTGACAAATGAGAAGATTGCAGATATTCTCACCAAGCCTTTGCCGAAAGGGAAGTTCTTGTTCTTCAAAGAGCATCTTGGATTGATGGATGTGACGCCTCCTGATAAGGGGCATTGCTGATCAAGGGCACTGAGCCAACTCTTCCCCCATGTTTGAGCTCCCAGGGTGAGGAATTGAGATGGAGGGCTCCTGGGGTTGAGGGATCTCTGGACAATAGGGTATCATCCCTATCTGTTACCCATAGGGTTGGAGATGTTGCTCCCCTATCTTGGTATTTGTAGAGTATACCCTAGTTGACATCATACCCACAAGTCGGGCTTGTTGGGATTGTCCCTCCCCATCTGGCCAACAAGTTGAGGAGGCTTGGGGCATGCGATCCTTACCTTTTGGTAAGTCGAGTATGGAGCCCAAGTTCAAATTGTGATGATCAGTAGGCAATAAGATGGGTTGAGATGTGATCCCCAATATCACCTATTGCTTGATATAGGGTTAGAGATATTTAGCTCCCCCATGAGATTTCGGGTTGAGATGTACTCCCCAATGTGGTTTCAGATTGAGATATGCTCTATGGCAATGTAGAGGGTGGTAGCTTTAACTCAATGATTTTTGTTCTTTAGATTCGAGAATGTTTGATTTGATAGAGTTGAGTAGTGATGGGACATGATATGATGACAGGATGACATGTTGATCGATGGTTAGATATTGACAGGTGGAATTCTCCCTAGTTGAGAGGGAGTGTTAAATTATGCAACTAGGGTCAAAATCGACTTTGGACAACTCATTTGATGGAGATGATGATTGCATTGAATTCCTCTTTTCAAGAGGACCAAAATCAACCTATTGGTGATCAAATTTGGACAAGGGAAAGTGTACTTCTGAAGAAAAGCCCACATATGTACATTTGGACAAGTCAGTTGTAATGGTAAATTGGTCACCCTTGGAAGCCTATAAATACAAGTGACCTCAATCTCATTTGGAGATCACAAAGCATCTTCTTCTTCTCTTCTTCATTGATTGGTTCACACAGGTTTGAGGCTGAGACGAAAAAAGAAGTTCGCAAAGGTTTAAAATTATAGGTTCTGAGGCTCGCATATGTTTTTAGGGTTTTGGGTTACAGTTGTTGGCTCGTCACAGGACAAATTCGACCACAGTCACTGGCTTGGAGGCTCAAGGGAGCGACTGAAAGCCTTTAGTCGCTCACACAACTCCTCCATGCATCCAGGAAGTTTGATTGAAATTTGACCATTTACCGAAGTTGACCACAATTGACCGCAGATAGGAAAAGTTGTCTCTGATATATTCTGATGCTGGAAACATATTTCTAAATGTTATTGGATTATTTCGCTGGATGATATTGTATTGGGCTCATTGTACTCCTGCTGAACATTTTATGACAATCTAATAGAAGGAGAATTTCGAAGGGTTTTCTCCCTAGTGGGGTTTTTCCCTAGTCTTTGACCAAACTTGGTGTCTCTTTTTGATGTGTTGATTGTCTCCTTTGTCTCCTTTGATGTGTTCTATCTTCAATTATTGTTTATGATTGGAAAGACTAATTTCTATTGGAAATATTGTTAATTGAATTATTGAATTGGGCTAAAGTAATTGATACAACATAGAACAATTGAAAATTTAACACTTTCAAGGACTTCAATGATTTTCTGCAAGGAGGCAAGGATGAAGAGGAAGTTGGCAGATCCCTGCAACCCTCAACAATTTCTTCCTTGATCTAGAGATAAGTACTTCCAATCATATTTTTTCTCTTCTGATTTTTTGGTCAACCTCTTGTTGTTTTATTTTGTTTGCGTTAAAGACCAGTAAAAGATTGCTTGGTTATGATTTTTGCCTTTTCCATGGCCTCTTGAATGGGGTTTGTAGAAAGGAAGAATAGTTCCATTGTGGAGGCTACCAAGGCGATGATTCATGTAGCGGATGGTAGCATCAAGAAGTACAAAGTGAGGTTTCTGGCAAGAGGATTCTCCCTGAAGGAGGGAGTAGATTACGAGGATACTTTTACTCTAGTCGCTAGATGGTAAGGTTCTTGAGATTGGTGATCGGGAGGGAGGATTGTACAGATTGTTAGGATGTCCAGGACCGTTCCAAATGACCTAGAAGGGCTTCCAGTTTAGAGGGAGCAGATAGTCAGGCAGAGCACCAAGAGTAGCCTTTCAAGAGGATGTCATGAGTTGAGATTGTCAGACTAGATGCTCAGAGACAAGAGGTCTCTAGGAGCAGTATGCTTTCTATGAAGGGACAATTCCAGACAACAAGGTACGCTTCAATAACAGAGGGAGCAATAGTGGCAGAAGGATTTACTTTCATGACAAAGGGAGCAACTGAGATTGCCACAGGGAGATCTGCTTCAATGTCAAAGGGAACACCCAAAGGGGGTGACTAGAAAACAACTTTGGTGATGGATCCAATGAAGGAAGTTGACCAATTTATGGTTGAGTTGAGGCATGTGGTAAAACATGTGTTAAGGTACCTGTATGGTATAATTGGATATGGTTTGAGATATGTCTCAGGTGATCAGTGAGGCTATAGGGACATACTGATTCAGATTGGGTCTGGAGTCCAGAGGATATAAAGAGCACTTCATAGTGTTGCTTTAGCTTGGGATCGACTATGATATCCTGGTTTAGGAGGAAGCATACTTCTGTCACATTTAGTACTGCAGAGGCAGAGTATATTGCAGTGAGTGCCACAAGTTAGGAAGTAGTGTGGGTTTAGAAGCTACTTGCAGGGCTATTTGATCAAGTACATATCCAGTACATATCCATAGACGAGAAGATTGCAGACATTCTCACCAAGCCTATATTTAGAGCGAAGTTTGTATACTTCAAAGACAATTTTGGCGTGATAGAGAATGTCTCATTGAGAGGGAGCGTTGATGTTTTTGCAACTTGCAGAATCAGGCAGACATTCTCCCATGAGGTCATGCTGATTTAACTAGGGTAGAACGACACATTCACCTCCTGGGCCGTGCTGATTTGTCTAGGGGTGAATGGCCCGAAGTGTTTATGCTTGCAGGATAGGGTAGACATTCTCCCACAAGGTCATGTTGATTTGACTAGTGGGGGAATGATATGTTCACCCTGTTGATTTTTGTAGCATCAAATGTGCTCTAGTCTCGAGATTTTGCAGAGAGGCTAAGACACATGCATTCTCCAAGACCCAGAAATCGTTTGTGAAAATTCCACCTAGAGATGGTTTAATTAAAATAATTAACCATTTTTTAATGTATTCCTAAGTCTAAACTTAGGAAATGTGATCAATTAAAGTGTATTAATTAAATTTGGTGCGAATCTTCTAGAAGAAGATGAGGATCAACTCCCAGTTAATCTTAGCCTTTGATTATGTTTTAATCTCAGCCTTTGAAGCCTCAACGAGAGATTATAAGGAGGAGCTTGATGGGCACTTGGAGAACACACCAAGATAGTGAGATCTAGAGATCGAATTTCTCAAGAGTAGCAGCGCTGAGTTGCCTGAGAGAGATTGATTGATCTTCTTGCAGTGAGGGGTAGGGATAGTAGATCAGAGGGGATTTTTCCAGTTCTGGGGAGCGCAAGGCAGAGAAGGCAAGAGAGGTTTAGAGAGGCAGCGTAGTGCCACACAGAGGCAGCGTAGTGCTTTAGAGGGAGTCTGTAATTTTGTTGGGAGGGTCGAGATCTAGTGCCAGAAGCCGGGGTGTGAGACTGGAGGGCCAGAGAGTCAAGTTCCAGCCAACAAATCAATCAACTGGAAGGGTGACACAACTCCCTGAAGTTGTGACGCAGAGGTAACATGAGACCACATAAAGGCAGCGTGGGGTTAGCCATCCAGAGCCTGGATCAGAGTGGGATCGCCAGTGGTAGTGTGAGAATATTTCTCACTACCTCTTTGCCAGTTTATTCTCTGTATCAGATTGCCAGTTTGGGCATCTAAAGGTTTGTACTCAGAAACTACTGCATAATAATAAAACCCTCAGTTGTTGCACCGGTTCTCCCAAGTTGGGTTTTTCCGGGGACATTGGTCCAAAAAAATGGTGTAATTGTGTGTGTGTTTATTTCTCTCATGTGCAGTATTTTATGTTGTGAAGGTTGCAATAGATTTTATTTCAATGTTTGCTATGTAACACTCTAAATAACTTGATTCAAAAATTAACAAGTAGGAGAAATTTAATCGGTGGTTGCAGTAGGAATTTGGGTCATTGAATTTTCACACGCCCATGGAGCCATGCTGATTTGGCTAAGGGTGAATGGACCAGGGCAGCATAGGCTATACATTCTTCCATTAGAGCCATGATGATTTGGCATCCATAGAGTCATGTTGATTTGACTAGGGCAGAATGATGCATTCACCTAAAACGCCATGTTGATTTGGCTAGGGGAGAATGGCCCAGGGGCAGACTTTCTCCTAAGAAGCCATGTTGATTTCGTTGGGTCATGTTTATTTGACCAGAGGAGATTGATACATTTACCCTGTTGATCTAGATTGTCATTGATGTCAATATGGCAATATTCTGAGATACTAAATGAGATTGAATATATATATATAGACAGAGTAGAAGCAGTAGATCCAAGGAGGAAAGCCTAGGAGAAGCAGATCCGTTGATCTAAAATGAGGGTTTAACAACTTGTTATGCTTACAAGAACCTCCCACTCCAAAGCTTAACAAATATATGATCTAGCTTATGTTGACAATTGTGGAATTAAATACTTGAAACAGGTGTATGTCTTTGTTTGTTTTTAACTGTTTAAATGCTTTAAGTCCATTTGTTTCTGCTGATATTAAACACACATAACAACCATATAATGCAACAAATAAACATCAACACATAACAACAAATTTAATCTAGGAGTTCACCCGAATATTGTGGGCTACGTCTCCTTGAGCTTTTGTCATCTTGACTTGGCTCTTTGGGATTATGGTAAAGTTTCTTTTACAAGTTCCACACTTAACTCCAAAGGCTATTGCACTGAACCAATGGGCTTAGAAAACCATCTATATCCCTGTCATGGCTGTCATCACTCTGCAAATAGATCTAAGGTCCCTTAGACTTGATTCCTTCAATCGATGCACTGACCTACCCTAAGCTTCTTGATGGCACTAACTCTTTCAGAATTCTTCAACTGTCTCTGAAACCTCTTCTATCGTCTGCAGCACATATTAGACAACAACAATAGATTGATCATTTTCTCAAAATAAGTACTGCATCCCCAAACTAGGCCTTCCTCCATGGTTGGCAGTGGGCTGCCTGAAACGTCCCTGTAGCATCTCGACCTTTAGAAGTCTCCAAATGCTTCTGCAAACCCCTGCAATGGATTCAGAAGGTTCATTACAGTTAGGAATGACTGTTGGTTCACTGAAAACGAGTACTGGTAGCTCCTACAATTGCCTCCAACCCCTGGTGGCCCTGAGCTCCAAAATCTCCTTGGATGAAAATCTCCTTGAAGATGACTTCTTTAGCTTCTCTGGACTGTTCCATTAGCTTCAGAAAACTCCAATTAGCCTAGTTAGCCTCTTGTTTCATTCATTTTGGTTGAAAATTGCTCCTGGAGTGACTCAAATAGTTTCTCCTTAGAAATCCTCCTCCAAATTTGGAAGAACTCCAGTTAGGGCTGCTAAATCTAGAAGCAGGCCCAAAAATAGTGGAATCCACCAAATTTACCGCCAACTGCTAATCTGATATTAATTAGTGATAAGTGCTATTTAATTAGGCATAAACACTAAGCGCTCCCACTACCCGTAACATTTAACATTATGTTTGCAGTGGTCAAATGGAAACAGAGTTAACCTTGGCGGTTACATGAACTGGAGGTTAGCGTTGGCAAACGACGGTTATATCGCGGCATGTGAACAACTTTCGGGGACTGTTGGCGGGCCTAACCCCCAAACCGCAACTAGTTACAAAACAAATATGCACCGCTGCCTTTGTATGTTAAGAAACATGTCAGGTGAAGATGGTAGAGCTCTGTTCTGTCTTGCCGGAGGTCACAGGTTTGATTCTGTCAAGACCCCAACAAAATTTTATAATACCATTCCAGGGCCACGTGGCGGCCTCCAGGCTTGCCATGTGTCAACACCTGATTGGTTCCCAAAAAGGAATATTTTAGAGAATATTCCTTGGAATATATATTTTTTTAGTTTTTCCAAAAATCAAAATTTTCTTGGAAATTACAGTTTACTGGACTTTTCAAATTGCGATAACTCCATATGGTGTCGGTTTTTCGATTCGTTTGCAGCGCCGGAATCAGGAAGACGAGATCTATCCGGTCGCGCAGGTTCAATACTCTTTCAAACACTTTGAAATTTGAGCTATCATTAAGGTCCTGGATCAATATCTGATCACTCCTCCCCATTGGGAATTTGTTGGACCCCAAAAGGTTGATATACTGATCTGAACAATAGATGAGAGTACAACACCCTCTTCTTTCAGCCTCTATGCATTTGCCTTGCATGACTAGTGCCTTTGAACCAAAACTCGAAGGTAGTCGACACTTCCCTTCATGGATGCGCTTGTCCTCTTGTTAAGAACTGTCTTCTTTGAACTCATTCAGAATGTATAGGAGGTAGCTGAGCATTGCTTCCAAGGCACTTCCATGGCGACCTTTGTTGCTGCAAATTTTTTTCTGACATCTTGTCAAAATACAAGAAAACAACTTGACGACATAAATTCTTGCTCCATCAAAAGAAACAAATTTCACATCATGTGAATCATCATCATGTCTTTACATCTTGTGTACAAATAATTGACTAAATCACAAGCCGACAAAAAACATGCCTTTTCAAACATTTGACCCTTCAAGTCAAGCATGTACAAAAAGAATTTTAACGATTCTTTTTCAAAGATGAAACACTTCATCATTATCTCCCTTTTACAATCTTGGAGACCAAATCAACTTTTCCAAGTCGACATGACATTGCATGCATGTTTAAACAAAGCAATATGATGGTCGATTGCTTTCCATCAAGTCAATTACACATACATGTTCAAATACAAGGAAATCATTAACATCCTTGTGTTCATACATACCATTCTCATGTATGCATTCCATTCTTCAACTTTCTCTTAAGTACAATCATAAGTACAAGATCCTCAATCATATGTACATGTACTTACAAAGCTGAAATGAATATAATTTTGCTGCAATAAAGTGAGTCTACATACTCAACTTTTCCATCCTGCAACTTGCATTCCATTAGCAAAGAAATGCAAATAGATGTGATACATTTCTTTTCACATCAAAAGACATGTAACTTTAATTGTATAAGAACTCTAGCCATTTCTTACCAATACACACATCAATGATGGAAATTTCCTTTCCATTCTTGCCATTCTCTTTTTCCACCTTCTTCAAATTTTGTGGAAGCATTGTTGGATTCAAAGTCCAACACCTTTCAGCAATATGTCCTTGCTTATGGAAATAAGTACAACACATGTTCATCCTCTTTACAACATAATTTGCATTGTCCAATGGTCCTTTGGCTTCTTGCCTCCTTTCCTTCAAAAGTTTCCTGTATGTGGCCATTCTCTTCCAACATCTAGAAACACTATGGTTAACCAAACCACAAAAGGAACATGCAATTTTTTTCCAATGCTTATGTGGAAATTTACCATGCTTAACATAATCAAAAGAAGTGTGATTGAAATCAGATTTATACCTTTCTCTTTTACCTTTATTACCTTCATGAGGAGGTGAATCAAATGAAGAAGTAGCTCCCTTGGGAACACCATCAATCTCTTCATTGTTTTTAGAGCTTTCACAACTCTCTTGTTCGAGTGCATGCTTATGAACACCTTCTTCTTGCAAAGCATGTTTCAAACAATTGCATTCCCCGTGAATACAATATTTACAAACTTGAGGTAGAGAACCTAAAATGAAACTCCTTCTAGGAACTGTTTCAATTGCCTTCATGATTGCTTTGGAACTTTCTCCATAAGATTGTCCATAGCCAAGACTCAAATACTTAGGCCTTTCCTCAACCATTATTGGTTCAACAATACCCTGTGCATGTTTGCCCAATATTTTTCCTTCATAGCCCATTTTTGACATCAACTTGGACCCTATGCCTCTTGTATGTTTTTCAAAAGAACCAACATGAACATTCTTAGAGGAAATTGAAGACAAACTAAAATTGTTTACCTCTTCTTCAAGTTGATACTTGACTAAGGCTTCTTTGGCAACAAGGAGCTGTGTCTTCAACGCATGCATCCTTTCCAGATTCATATTTGCAATATGAAGTTGACTCTCCATTTCCTACAATTTGTCAGAAAGCAACTGCTTCTCTTCCAACATGGAATTCAACTACTCTCGAAGTTTGGTGCTCTTCCTTTCATCCTCATACATTTCTCTCACCATATCCATCATGGTGAACAAGTCTTGCTTCATGTCTTCATCAAAGAATCTTGTGAAGGAGGAGAATTTGGAACACTCACTTATAGAAGTTGTCATCATAAAAATGAACAAAAGCACTTCAACAAAATTCACAAAGCTTTCAAAAAACTAATGACAAATTTCTGAACTAAATGGTAGTAGAATCAAATTCTTATTCAAGCAGCCTTTTCTAAACAAACCCTCTTATGCTTCAAGGGTTGCCTTGAGGTCCTTTGGGTAAGGAGAATGCCTTCAACCCTTCTTCCTTCTTGTCCTCTCCTGGACTTAGCTTTTCAGTAGCTTTCCCTTCACCTTTGCAAACTCAAACAATAGTCAATTTACAAACAATCAAACAGTAGAATTTGACTATTTGAACACCTTTCAAACAAGCAATCTTTTGCTCTGTCAATCAAGCATCTTGCTCTGATACCACCTGATCTGAAATGAGGGTTTAACAACTTGTTATGCTTACAAGAACCTCCCACTCCAAAGCTTAACAAATATATGATCTAGCTTATGTTGACAATTGCGGAATTAAATACTTGAAACAGGTGTATGTCTTTGTTTGTTTTTAACTGTTTAAGTGCTTTAAGTCCATTTGTTTCTACTGATATTAAACACACATAACAGCCATATAATGCAGCAAATAAACATCAACACATAACAACAAATTTAATCTAGGAGTTCACCCGAATATCGTGGGCTACGTCTCCTTGAGCTTTTGTCATCTTGACTTGGCTCTTTGGGATTATGGAAAAGTTTCTTTTACAAGTTCCACACTTAACTCCAAAGGTTATTGAACTGAACCAATGGGCTTAGAAAACCATCTATATCCCTGTCATGGCTGTCATCACTCTACAAACAGATCTAAGGTCCCTTAGACTTGATTCCTTCAATCGGTGCACTGAGCTACCCTAAGCTTCTTGATGGCACTAACTCCTTCAGAATTCTTCAACTGTCACTGAAACCTCTTCTACTATCTCCAGCACATATCAGACAACAACAATAGACTGATCATTTGCTCAAAATGAGCACTGCATCCCCAAACTAGGCCTTCCTCCACAGTTGGCACTGGGCTGCCTGAAACTTCCCTGTAGCATCTCGGCCTTTAGAAGTCTCCAAATGCTTTTGCAAACCCCTGTAATGGATTCAGAAGGTTCATTACAGTCAGGAATGGCTGTTGGTTTGCTGAGGACGAGTACTGGTAGCTCCTACAACTGCCTCCAACCCCTGGTGGCCTTGAGCTCCAAAATCTCCCTAGATGAAAATCTACTTGAAGATGACTTCTTTAGCTTCTCTGCATGTTCCATTGGCTTTAGAAAACTCCGATTAGCCTAGCTAGCCTCTTGTTTCATTCTTTTTGGTCGAAAATTGCTCTTGGAGTGACTCAAATAGTTTCTCCCTAGAAATCCTCCTCCAAATCTGGAAGAACTCCAGTTAGGGCCGCTAAATCTGGAAGTAGGCCCGAAAATAGCAGAATCCACCAAATTTACCACCAACTGCTAATCTGATATTAATTAGTAATTTAGTGATAAGTGCTATTTAATTAGGCATAAACCGTTTTAAGTGCTAATCCCGTAATTAAACTAATTTGGGATTAATTAAGGTTAATCTGAAATTAATTAAGCGCTAAGCGCTCCCACTACCCGCAACATTTAACATTATGTTTACAGTGGTCACGTTAACCTTGGTGGTTACATGAACTGGAGTTTAGTGTTGGCAAACGACGGTTATATCGCGACATGTGAACAAATTAAGGGGACCATTGGTAGTCCTAACCCACAAACCGCAACCAGTTACAAAACAAATATGCATCGCTGCCTTTGTATGTTAAGAAACATGTTAGGCGGAGATGGTAGAGCTTTGTTCTGTCTTGCCAGAGGTCATGGGTTCGATTCCATCAGGACCCCAACAAAATTTTATAATACCATTCCAGGGCCACGTGGCGGCCTTCGGGCTTGCCACGTGTCAGCACTTGATTGGTCCCCAAAAAAGAATATTCTAGGGAATATTCCTTGGAATAAATATTTTTTAGTATTTCCAAAAATCAATTTTTTCTTGGAAATTACAGTTTATTGGACTTTTCAAATTGCGATAACTCCTTCATACAGTGTCGGTTTTTCGAACCATTCGTGGCGTCGGAATTAGGAAGACGAGATCTATCCGGTAGCTCAGGTTCGACACTCTTTCCAACACTTTAAAATTTGAGCTATCATGAAGGTCTTGGATCAATATTTGATCATCCGTGAAGGAACAAGAGCAAGAAGCCAAGAGGGAAAGCCATTGGAATTCAAGAACAAGAGCAGTCAAAGAAAAGCTATCGGAAGAGTTCTTTGGAAGTAGGTTATTGGAAGTTATAGGAAGAACAACGATATCAGAGAAGCAAAGAGGAACACATCAACAAAGAAAGAGCTAAAGGGAAGAAGAGCCATAACGGAGGAGTTAACAGTGTTATCTGAGAATGTTAAATTGGAAACTAGGGCCAAACTCCATGTGGGTCAGCTTATTTATGGCAGCTGATATTTTTATTGGATCCCTCTCGTCGAGAGGTGTAGGATAGATCCAAGGATCATCCGATTCCGATAAGTATTTATGGTGATATGAATTTATTTTGTTTATGTAATTATTATAAAGCCGACCAGCTCTTATGTAGGCTCTAGAAGCTCAAACGTCATGTTTATTCATCACTTACGTTTTAGTATAAATTGGCAAGGACTTGAAGTCATTTCACACATGTATTCTTGAGGTGATCTCCTCTCCACGTCTTGGGTTTTTGGAGAAGGAGAGAACATAGAATATGCTGGCCTAGATGATGCCCTAGCTCACACGCAGATGATGCCCTAAATTACAATCAGTATGCAAACCTATACGTTGTTCATGATGAATCTCTATACGCTGTTCAGGAAGTGAAACCCTACGCTGTTCATGGAAACACTTCATACATATTCGCATGGCATTACGCTGGCCATACACATAGCATTACGCTAGCCATATAATATACGCAGGTGGAAACATATATGTTGTCATACGGAGCAAATGTATGTGGTTGAAAGAATCGCACATTATTCATGGATATATGTACACGCAGGTGGAAACGCATAAATTGTCATGCACAACGTAAGCAATATATATATATATATATATATACGCTTCATGCTGTATGGAACACAGTCATATAGACTGTCATATTTATACACTTCATGATGTATGGAACACAGTCACATACAATACACTGTCCAGAAGTAAAACGCAGTCAAAGCATATGGAACTATGCTGCTCATTGAAGACCTAGCCGCAGTCATAACCACAGCCGCAGGACCTAGCTACAATCTTCATGAAGCACCCATACGCAGGTCAATGGGGCTATATGGTGGTCAATGAAACAGTGATACCCTGTGTATTCAATAAAACATAGATACGTTGTCATGAATATCACACAGTCATATATACTTAGGAAATGAACGCAACAATTATATATACGCTGGTCACTGAGATAGCTTACGGAACAATATACACATATATATTCTTAGGTAAATAAAATATATATACGCTGACTTGTAGCCTAATACGCAGGTCATAAACTAGCATGGAAGTGAAGCCGCAGATATACAAAGCTTTAGGTGACAACATGGTAAATCCAAGGCTGTGAAAGAAGCAGTCTTTCTAAGCATATTGGACAGTGTAATAAAATAGTGATCTGAAGATGAAAATCTTGGATGAAGGGATTATGTTACACAGCATCCTGAGATATAAAAGTCAATGTATTATGACAAGGGCAGCATGATAATTATGCACATTAGCATGGGCAGCAACATAATGATAACACGCATTTGTAAGGACAACAGCATGATGATGATGCATATTAGTATGGGCAACATGATAACATGAACATGAAGGGCAGCATGATAAGATCATGGACATGGGCAGCATGGTGATTATCATGATTAGTGCAACATGGTGCAGTGTGTAGTGGTGCAGCGAGAGGACCAGATGCAACACGATGATAGGTGAAGGAGTCACCTTGAGAATCAGTTGAAGCAGAATGTCTTCAACTGATCTCATCGTTATACAAAATGATCTATGCTAGATATAGATAAGTCAAAGTGTTGACTTCTGTTGTAAATGTACTCTCTCTCTCTTTCTCTACTGAACTTTGAAGATAAAAGAAGATTTGATCAAAGGATTTCCCCACACATTGTGGGGTTTGTCCCTGGCTTGCGCCACATCTTGTGTCCTCTTGTCTTGGCATGTCTTCTGCGATTTATATTTATGTTCTATCTGCAGTTTATCTGAATGCTGATGTGATTGCTAACTGTGAAAATTCAAATAAATTGCTCTAGCATAGAACATACCTAAACTTAACATGGAATCAGAGCTGAGGTGAAGACAATGCCCAAAGCAAGAGTGAAAGAGCAATCACCAAAGATAGTTGGGACAAGTCAAAAGGATCAATGGGTTCCTCATAATTCACCCAGGGTGAAGTCGAAGCAGAGAATGGCGCAGCGAAAGTTTCTGATGGCCCATCTAAAGATCACTTCATTGGAAAGTTCGGATCTAAGGGTGGAAGGAAAGGTAGATGTCTTGGTTGTCAGTTCGGACCTTATGCGAAGGAGTGTCTGAATGGCAGAGATACAAGTCATCTAGGACACGATTGACTCTTCAAGGAAGCAAGGAACCCCAGGAATGGAAGTCGAAAGTTTTTAAGGTGGCATTCGTCGATGGAAAGGTATGTGTTTGAAAATAGAATTTTCAAAAATGCTTTTGAGTTTATGGTTGCATTAAGTTACAAGAAGTTCACTGAGGGACGATGTCCATTGACACATAGCACCGGAGGTCTGTGAGTCAGATGGTGTCAGGGAAGCCTGAATTCAAAAAGAGCATGAAAGTACATTTCTGAGATGTACCGAAGGAAAATCTTATAAGGGGACCATCCCCTTCATGCCACAGGTCCACGGGTTTGGATCAACCCGAGGAGTTTCATTCAGGATTGGGAATCTCATGCATGCAGGTGATAGAAAGCCCTCTATGGCTTAAAGCAAGACACCCCGGGCATAGTATGAGAGGATCAGCAGCCATCTGATGAAGCTGAGATTCACTACGAGTGAAACCGATCCAAACCATCTGAAGGTTGTGGATGACAGACATCTCATACCGGCACCTATGTCTGACAGGTGCAGACCCTCTCATTTGTAGAAGGCAGAGGGAGTTGGATTCCGAATGTGGAAAGATAAATTGCAACCCTGTGACTACCTTGAGGATCTTAAATTTCAAGAAGTTATATGGTAGTAATGTCGGATCAGATTTGGGAAATGCCTCTGAGTTTCATAAACTCATTCGCGTTGATGTTCTTAGAGAACCTTCGTCCAAATACATGCGCTACAGTTAGCATGGTGAGCTCATATTTGGTTGAGCCTCACTAGATTGGTGCCAAGAATCTTCTGAGATGTCTTCAAGACACAATCTCTCATGGATTGAGATACACTGTCGGGAATATGAAAATGCATGATTATTCGAATGCTGATTGGGCAGGCAGTGTGGAGGATCACTGGAGCACTTCTTAGTGTTGTTTCTCTTTGGATTCTGCTTCGATATCATGGATGAGCAGGAAGCAGAAGTTAGTTGTTATACGCACCGCCAAGGCCGAATACATATCTACGAGTATGATCTCGTATGAAGCTTCCTGGTTGGGGAAGCTCTTCAGTGAGCTGTTTGTACACATGATGAATACCACTGTGATTCTCTGTAACAACCAGAGGTGGGACTCGATTATTAAGGAATCCCGTATTCGACGATTGCTCTAGCAGATAGACATCAAATACTACCTTATCTAGGATATGGTAAGTCGATGAGCAAGGAGGCTCCATCGCACTGAGATGATGTACAGGTTGCTAAAACCTCGGGGGAAGATCAAATTTGTGATTTTCCTGAACGACTTGGAGTCGTCAAGAGACCCTTGTACAAGGGTCCTGCATGTTGCATACATTGAGCTCTGGGAGCTCTGTGGGCTTGCGGTTCTTATTAGAGCAACATACGACCACAGGGTGACTCACCCTCCCCCGGTGGTGCGTACTGGAACAAGATGATTCGCTCTCTTGTGGGACGAGATGATTTGCTCTCTTGTGGAACAGGATGATTCGCTCTCCTGTGTAACAGGATGATTAGTTCTCCTGTGAGGCCTGGATTGATGTGTTCTCCATGGTGATTGTAGCAGGATTGATGTGTTCTCCTGTGAGGCCTGGATTGATGTGTTCTCCATGGCGATTGTAGCAGGATTGATGTGTTCTCTTGTGAGGCCTGGATTGATGTGTTCTGCATGGCGATTGTAGCAGGATTGATGTGTTCTCCTGTGAGGCCTGGATTGATGTGTTCTCCATAGCGATTGTAGCAGGATTGATGTGTTCTCCTGTGAGGACAGGATTGATTAGTTCTCCTGTTGAGGCATTCTACCCATGTAGTCTGGGACTCATGGGAAGTACCTCTCATCTGATCAATGAGTAGTGTAACAACCCTGCTAAATTAATCCACCTTCTAAAGTTTTTAACTCTATAAAAACCAACTATGCGGAAATTTAAACTACAAATATGTTAAGATTATATATATATATATAAATTAAATTTAAAACATTATAAGTTTAAATTTTATAAAATATACAATTTAACCTTATAAAATATATATATACATTAATATTACAAATCATAAAATTAAATTATGTAAAGTATATATATATATATATAACTTATGTAAGGTAAAATATAAAGTATAAAATGAACTTTATATGTAGTGTTATAAATATAAAAGGAACTTTATATTGAATGTCATAAAGTACGTATATAATGTTATAAAGTGTACACAATAAAACCTACAGGTTATACGAAAGTTATATGCTATCAAGTCAATTAATGGATTCAGGATATTATTTCATTAACCTACCTATGAGTCACCCCAGCCATTAATAAAACGCGTCCGAACCAGCAGGACATTCATTGCTGAAACGCAGAAGTCAGGGAAAATATCCGGGAAACTTGAATGCAAGGAAGGCGGTGGCTGCAAGTGGGAGGGCGGCCACCGCCAGACCAGGGGTTAAATAGCAGGGTCTGGACCTGAAGAAAGGGGGGGAAAAATAACCAGAGAATTGTGGATTGATCAGCAGAAACCAGGAGAAGTAACCTTGGAGTGGAAGAGTCTTGAGTGATCTGAGTTCTGGGCACGGAGGGACAGAGAGCCTCTGTGGAGAGCTTCTCTGGATTGAGCAACCAGGTTGCTCTGTTTGGTAGGGTGGTTTTGGCCATCCCGAAATTGGATCAAATCAGCCAACAGTTCAGAATTTCCAGCTCAGCAGCAGCATCGGAGGTCAGCCAGCAGTACAGGTAGGTGCAGATTTCAGTTCTATGCATTACTGTTTTTTTTTTGAATTTTATGGTTATTTCTATGGTTGCTGTAATAAGAAAGTAGGGTACTACACATGGTATCGGAGCCGTGTTCAAACCTTCGGGATCTCACAGGCCCACGCTCCTGTACACTGTGATTTAATTCCGCCAGGATTTAATTTTGGCTCTTACAGTTCGGGATCTCTGACAGTTCGCATCCCGTTCCTTGCATTAAAACTTCTCTGTAATTCGTATGAAACTCCATTGATTAAACTTACTGGTCGTTAGGGTTTCAGAGAGTATTAAACTCGTCTTTATTTTCGGGGTTTAGTTGTTGCTGCCCGAGAAGAACGCAGCTATCAATTCGGCGACAGTCGGAATCCGGAGATCCTTCAAGATCCTCGAGGATTTTCACAAGGACATTACTCCTGGATCGAATTGGTTTTAAGATAACCAGGACCAGTGACGGAAAGTTGGTAGTCAGGGGAGTGCCGAAATCTAACTGACGAACTTTTGGTTGGCCGGTTGCATAAACTATCGCAATCCAAGCGTGTACTTGTTCTCTCGTAGGATTATATATCACCGGAGATCCATTATTGCGTCTGCCGGGAGTCGAATTCGGGTCTATTGCTTGGAAGGCAATTACCCTAACCGTTGGACGCAACCATATTAACCCGAGTAGCTGTCGCATTTTGCTTTAATAACGAGATGTTAGATATGTGCTCTGAAGCGGAATGGTAAAATTTAAATAAAAAAAAAAAAAAACCACAACGCAAGTCACGAGTTCGACCAAAAGTGAAAGCAAAAGACATGAAAACCGTGAGTCATAGCGAACGTTTGAAAACGTAGGCAGTTCGGTCGCCTGAAATAGTTTCGACCGGTTCAGTCGCCTGAAATAGTTTCGACAGAATGTTAAACGCCTGCGTTTTAGCAGCAAACCCGTCGCCTGAGAGATTCGAACTCTCGCGGGGAAACCCCATGTACTTAGTAGGCACACGCCTTAACCATTCGGCCAGTGCCATTTGCTGTAGTAGAGTTGTGGGCTACTGCAAGGGCGCTGTCATCACCAATAGGCGAATATACAGTCGGGTCCGTCACACTCATCTTTACAGGCCAGCTGAGCAGCCTTCAATTGGCCGCAATATCCATAGGAATCAATGTGATCGTAATATTCAGCTTCGGGTTTATGATTTATTTAGATAGTTATAACGCGCGGTACTAGGGAATCGAACCCATGGCCATTTGTCCCAGAAAATGCACTTCTGGAAGACTGGGATTATTGCTATAAAAGGGAACTTTGAGCTACTATAATGACCGCGACCTAGCTAGCTCCTCTCTAGCACAAAAGATGCTTCGCTACGGTGAGGTTCAGGTTTACAATCCACTCGTAAGTCGGGTGAGTGTAATTGAGTATGTTTAGACTTGGTAAAAAAAAAATATATATATATATATATAAACCTGAATCTACCTGCACAAAATCAAAACTTTTAAATTAGTATCTCTCACATAATTTATAATCTGCAAATGAAATCAGAACTTTTAAATTTAGTATCTCAGAACTTTTAAATAAGTATCTCTCACATAATTTATAATCTGCAAATGAAATCAGAACTTTTAAATTTAGTATCTCAGAACTTTTAAATTAGTATCTCTTCAGAATGTGCAAAAGGACCTTGTTCATTAAGGTTTTCATATGCGACGAGTAGTAATATTTGTACATCAAAATCTGAGATCATATTGGAAAAGGAACAACATATCACTCAGAATTGTTTTACTAGGAAGTTCACAGGAGCACAATAGTGGTAGAAGAGAATCTGGGCAATGAATTTAGGAAGACTATAGACAATATTAATATAGAAGATTCTAAGTAGTGAATTTATAAGATTGCAGAAGCAGTTTATTTCTTATAGATCCATTTGCCAAATGACAATGTTGTTATAGTGCAACACGTGATGCACTTTGTCAGAATGGTCAGGTATTTTCACGAAACTATAGGTTTAAAGATACACAAATTTTCTTAAACTTCTGTCTGAAGAGTAGACTATTTTGCCCTAGGGTCACTGACATACAGTCATTTTCCAGACATCAGAAAACATAAGCACATATAGATTGCTTGCTATACATTGCTGTGACTATTACACTAGGGTAGACAGATTATATTAATCAATCCAATTTGAGAGAAGGGAGTCAACTATCCAATTTATAAAAAAGCAGTCAATTATTTAGGATCATAGTTTTAAAAACCAGAACTGGGTTTTGAACCAACCCACCTAACTAACCGTGTTTCAAACTGGAACTGGATTTGAGAAAAATACATGAAATAATTACTTTTTAAAAAAAAATGAAAAAAATATATTTTTAGGATTGCAATACCTTTCCGAGCACTGTAACTGCAGCTTGGGTTGAACAAAAGTGACTATCCACGAGCTTCCCCATGCTCCTTTTGTTATCCCTTTTATAGGAGAGGTTAGAAAGGCAGATTCTTCTACCTGTAGCTTTCCTATTTTCAGTGCAAATGTTATATGTGCAAATTGTGTCTGTCATTCCTTGTGCTGAAACGATATATTTGGAGTCTATGCATTTGTTATGCTTAAGTAAATTAAAAGAGAACACCCTCAGCAGCTTGTAAACAAACTGTTTGACCAAGTATAGTGAGCATTTTGCTAAAATCTAAGAAGGAATACTACTCATTCAGACCAAGATCTGGCAGCCTTTCGTCCATGTACACAATGTAGGTCACTAACTCTGGAGTAGCAAGATTATGCATCCATTTAAAGCATGAAATTGTTGAGAAATGTCACGAGACCACCAAGGATGTATGGAAACTTTAAAAGCTATATGCACTCGATAAAAGAAATAGACATGTTGAAGTCATCTGTTTAGTAAAGGATAATAAATTACGAACAAGTGTTTGTTAACGAGAATGCATCAACGGTTCAAAATAAAATGTTTTAAGGTAATGACGGCTAAATATAGTTGAAAGAATAATGTTGTGAGAGAAGGAATATTATTGTTTCATTAAAATGTTAATGCTCCTTGCCTTGTTCACCATATCCAAGTTGAGGAATCTAGGTGTTTTTGAATTTTAAATGAAATCATTACAGTATTATTCATGTGAGTCCTCCACTGAAGCAAATCACATCCCAGACAGAGAAATAGTGGTCCCAATTGTTAGGAGTCTATAACCATACTTCTGCATTATTCATTTTTAGAAAACCCTGCATTAGGACAAGGAGGTCGCGTGGCCACCCTCCTTGACCTCGGTACCAGTAAGATCCGCCTAGCGGGTAAAAATAGCAAAACTATACCCGTTTTAAATGTGAAGTTGCAAGGAAATTGGTGTGTTAAAATTCGGTTATCCGCCCCATTTTTTTTTATATATATACATTTTATTTGTGTTCAGGGACCATTACGATGGTAAAGACGTATGAGCGACGACGACGTGACCAGGCAGCATCATCACCATTAGTGCCGCCACCGTCACCATCGCCATCCCCCTCACCCTCGTCGCCACCAAGGCAACCGTCAACATCAAACGCTCCAGCGCCAGAGTTGGCTGTGATAATGAACTCTTTGGAGGCCTTGTTGGAAACATTAAAGGAATCAACTAAGGCTAAAAACAAGGAAGAATCTCAGCATGTAGCCACCAGTTCAGCGGAACCACATAATTCGGAGCCCAGAGGATCGAGAGAAGACATCTCTAGAGAGCTTCAGAAAATTAGACTCCCAGAATTTTCGGGAGGTCGAGCTGGTGAACGCGCTGAGGCATGGTTGGAGGGGATGAACCGGTGCTTTAGGTTAAGAGAATATTCGCCTTCAGCAAAAACAAAAATTGCCGTGTTTCAACTAAAGGAAAGTGCTCTGATTTGGTGGGGAAACTTGGAAAAGCAGCTACACCTTACATCAGACAACGTTCCATGGGATCTGTTTGAGGAAAGGTTCCGCGCGAAGTATTTACCTCCATATTTTCAACAGCAGCAAGCCAGAGCCTTTCATACACTAATTCAGGGAAGTAAAACGGTGGAAGAGTACGAAATAAGGTTTATGGAGCTGGTAAAATACATTCCCTACTTAGACTCTGATGAACGTCAAGCTGAACGTTTCATATTTGGGTTAAACCCTCGCATCAGAGCCTTGGTAAGTATGTGGAAACCATCATCGGTAGCCGAGGCAGTCGAATGTAGCCGTTATGCAGAAGAACACCTTGGAATCAAAAAGGATATAGGGCCAGCAGGGCCTTTTCAATCTGGGTTTCCAGGGAAGGCTCCCCGGAACATTTTCAGAGGAGGTAGCTCGAGGCCACCTTACGGTAACAGGTTTACCCCAAGTATGGGGACAAGAGTTCCCATGGCTGTAAACACTATAGCTGCGGAATCATCCAGCACCAGACCTTGGGCGTCGCGAGGGACTACCGGTAGAGGAAGGGGTGCGAGAGGAACCAACATGGGAGGACGCGGCTCGTTCTCTAGAAACTCGCACCTTAATTCAGGAGGATCAACGCAGCTCAATTGTTGGGGATGTGGGGGGCCGCATTTCCAGCGTAACTGCCCAGAAGCGTCATCGGACATATTGCAAAGCACTGGGAGGGAGCCGATATCAGCCAAGCGAAGTAATCATAGAATTCATGCAGTAGTCAACCACGACCAAGCAGCCCATCAATCCACTGTAGTGGAATCTTCAGGTATTATCAATGGTGTAAAACTCAAAATCTTATTTGATACTGGTGCCACAGATAGTTTCATTTCGTCATATGCATTAACCAAATGTGGGCTGGCAGCTCGTAGACAAAATGATTTCCACCAAGTGGAAATGGCCTCAGGAGAACTCCAAACCGTGGGCTTGAGTGTGGATCAATGCAAAATTGACCTAGGGGTCTGTTCGACTAAACTAAAAGTCTATGTCACCACCCTAGGGACGTATGATCTTATCATAGGTATGGATTGGCTGGAAGCTCACCAGGCGTGGGTAGATTGTTATGGAAAAAGGATTTTGGGCTTAAATGATGAGGGAGAAGTAATCCAAATTCAAGGAATTAAGAGAGAAATTTCTTTACGCTACATTTCGGCAATGCAGGTGAAGCGTTGTTTAAGAAAGGGTTGTCAGGCTTATGCAATTCACGAAGTAAGCCAGGGAAAGGGACCATCCTTAGAACAATATCCGGTGCTAGCCGAGTTCCCGGATGTATTTCCAAAGGAACTACCTGGATTACCCCCGGTAAGAGAATTGGATCTCACTATTGAATTAAAGCCGGGTACCCAACCGATCTCAAAATCGCCTTATAGAATGACAGCGCCAGAACTTCAGGAATTGCAAATCCAGTTGAAGGAACTACTCGATATAGGGCTTATTCGGCCCAGTACCTCACCTTGGGGCGCTCCTGTAATTTTTGTAAAGAAGAAAGATGGATCCTTAAGATTATGCATAGACTATCGGGACTTGAATCGGGCTACAGTAAAGAATCAGTACCCTATGCCGCGAATCGATGATCTTTTCGATCAAATGAAAGGAGCTTCTGTCTTTTCAAAAATTGATCTTCGATCAGGGTATCATCAGCTAAGGATTTCTGAAAATGATATCTCTAAGACAGCATTCCGGACACGTTATGGGCACTATGAATTTACTGTAGTACCATTTGGGTTAACAAATGCGCCAGCCGTATTCATGAATCTTATGAACAGTGTTTTCCGTCAGTATCTTGATAAATTTGTACAAGTCTTTTTAGATGATATTCTCATCTATTCCAAGAATGTAGAAGAGCATAAAGAGCATTTGCGGTTAGTATTGTCCTGCCTTAGAGAACGTCAGTTATATGGAAAACTGTCCAAGTGTTCCTTCTTTCAGGAAAAGATTCATTATTTGGGTCACATCATATCAGGTGAAGGGATTTCAGTAGATCCGGAGAAGGTAAAAGCGATCATGGACTGGCCAATACCGAAAAATGCACATGAGATACGAAGCTTTATGGGCTTAGCAGGTTATTACCGGAGATTTGTGGAAGGATTCTCCAAAATCGCGAAGCCAATCACAACCCTCCAGCGTAAAGGTGTTAAGTATGAGTGGACCGAGGAATGTAATAATGCATTCTCTGAACTCAAAAGACTACTCACTAGTGCACCAATCCTAAGAGTCCCGGATATGGGCAAAGACTTTACGGTATGTACGGATGCATCTAAGCAAGGGCTGGGTGCAGTATTGATGCAGGATAAGGGAGTGATAGCTTATGCTTCCAGAAAGCTAAAACCTCATGAAGAACTCTATGCTACTCACGATTTAGAATTGGCCGCTGTAATACTAGCTTTAAAGATCTGGAGACACTATCTGGTGGGACGAAAGTTTACACTTAAAAGCGACCATCAAAGTCTACAATATTTGTTCACCCAAAGAGACTTAAATGCCAGGCAAAGGCGATGGTGTGAATTCCTAAGTGAATATGACTTCGGAATATCATATATTAAGGGAAAGGAAAATGTGGTAGCCGATGCCTTAAGCAGGAGACCCCGGATATTTTCTCTCATACCCATTAAAGTGGACTTAAGACAACGAGTACTGGATCGTCTTATCAAAGACAGCTGGTATTTAAAGGTGAGGGCAAGTCTTGAAGGGATTAAGGCAAAAGAATCTAAGTTCGAGGGTTATGAATTAGAAAGCGATGGGATCTTGCGATTCCATGGAAGGATGTACATTCCTGATGATAAAGATCTTCGAGAGACCATCCTCAGGGAAGCTCACAAAGCCGTATATTGTGCTCATCCTGGAGTAGGGAAAATGTATGCGGATACCAAGAAACTCTTCTTTTGGGCAGGCATGAAGCGGGATATCACTCAATTTGTTGCAAAATGTATGGAATGTCAGCAGGTAAAGGCAGATCATTGTCACCCAGCGGGTCTCTTACAGCCCCACGACATTCCTATGTCTAAATGGGAGACCATTTCTATGGATTTTATCACTGGACTACCTCTTACTTCTCAAAGACACAATGCCATTCTGGTAGTGGTGGATAAATTAACAAAAAGCGCCCATTTTATTCCGGTAAGAGATACTTATGATGTTGCGGACGTGGCTCGAGTATTCATAAACGAAATTATCAGATATCATGGAGTACCTAAGAAGATTATATCCGATAGAGATTCGCGATTCACTTCCAGATTCTGGACGTGCATGCAGACAGCCTTAGGTACTCAGCTAAATTTAAGCACGGCTTACCATCCTGAGACTGATGGGCAAACGGAAAGAGTAAATCAAGTACTTGAAGACATGTTGCGGATGTATGTAATGGATCAACAATCCCACTGGGAAAAGTATTTACCCTTGGTTGAATTCGCATACAACAACAGTTACCACAGTTCGATTGGGATGCCTCCATTTGAAGCTTTATATGGCAGACCCTGCAGAACGCCGTTAAGTTGGGACAGGTTAGAAGATCGAGTAATAATAGGACCAGAATTAATCCATGAAATGGAAGCGCAGATCAGGCAGATTAGAGAGCGATTAAAGGAAGCACAGGATAGACAAAAGAGTTATGCTGATGCTCACCGGACTGATAGGAGGTATGAAGTAGGGGACCAGGTCTTCATCCGCATCAAGCCAAATAAAAGTACTATTCGATTCGGAAAAGGGACAAAGCTGTCACCCCGATTTATAGGACCGTTTAAAATCGTGGAAAGAGTTGGACTTGTTGCCTATCGTCTTGCCCTGCCATCTCACCTGCATAGAATTCATAATGTATTTCATGTTTCTGTATTAAGGCATTATGTAGCTGATCTATCTCATAACATCCAGTGGAAAGAATTGCAGGTATCGGACGAGGGAGTCATAACGGTCGAACCGTTACGTATACTGGAACGTAGAATTCGACAGCTGAGGAACCGCCTGGTGGACCAAGTTAAGGTCCAGTGGGACAAGTATAGTCCTGGATCGGCGACTTGGGAGGATGCAGAGGACATATGTCAGAGATACCCTAGTTTATGTCCATTTTGAAGAACTTTACACTACGTTTAGTATATATATTTACTTCACCTCTGTCAGAGAACCAAAAACATTTGAATGATTAGTGATAAACATGGAACTTTGCAGCATAATATATGTTTAAATTCTTGCTGGTACATGGATACCAAAATAGTATGGGTTTAATTCCTGCGGGTACATGGATACCAAAACAATATATGTGATTATATTACTCAATTATAAATGTTGAAGAAAAGATTAAGACCGTCAAATGAATTTACTTCTGGTAGAAATTGAACAATATAAATCTATTTTATTTTATGCATGTCAAAACAAGCAACTGAAATAAAAGACAGGAAGTGAATACACCCTATAGAAAAGTTAGAATACATGCATGAGAAAATAAACAAAATTCTGTTATATATAGATAATACATAAGTTATTTCGAATATGCTGATGCACATCTTACAAATGCTGGGTAAGTATAAGATTGCAGGTAAACTTGCAGATAAACTACGATTGCAGATAATTGATCCAATTTTCGAGATGACCACGTGATGACAGAACTTAGATCAGTTAAAGCTCAAAGTGATTCTTGATAGGGTAGTAGCCCTGATGCTACTGGAGGGGTGGAGGTGTTACCCACCGTTTATCCTCCGAAACCTGGAGTCATGGGAGGACTGTGCGAGTCACGCTCCCCTAGACGTGTGATGATGACTGCCGGATGCCTACTGGGAATCAGGTCGGTATAGTCGACGCTGTTACCTTTGTGTTATGAATGGTTAGGTCAGTAAATTGACGCCATGGCATACTCTAGTAGAGGACGGATAGGATGGGAGCAGAAGAGATTAGGAAGGATAGGATGAGTTTGTATAGCTTGGGAAGCTAGATAGGAAAAGGCATGTCCGTTAAAACCTTGAACCTAAAGCTCTAACTTCGGGACGAAGTTTTCAGAAGGGGGAATGTATGTAACAACCCTGCTAAATTAATCCACCTTCTAAAGTTTTTAACTCTATAAAAACCAACTATGCGGAAATTTAAACTACAAATATGTTAAGATTATATATATATATATATATAAATTAAATTTAAAACATTATAAGTTTAAATTTTATAAAATATACAATTTAACCTTATAAAATATATATATACATTAATATTACAAATCATAAAATTAAATTATGTAAAGTATATATATATATATATATAACTTTGTGTAAGGTAAAATATAAAGTATAAAATGAACTTTATATGTAGTGTTATAAATATAAAAGGAACCTTATATTGAATATCATAAAGTAAGTATATAATGTAATAAAGTATACACAATAAAACCCCAGGTTATACGAATGCATATGCTATTAAGTCAATTTATGGAATCAGGATATTATTTCATTAACCTACCTATGAGTCACCCCAGCCATTAATAAAACGCGTCCGAACCAGCAGGACATTCATTGCTAAAACGCAGAAGTCAGGGAAAAATATCCGGGAAACTTGAATGCAAGGAAGGCGGTGGCTGCAAGTGGGAGGGCGGCCACCGCCAGACCAGGGGTTAAATAGCAGGGTCTGAACCTGAAGAAAGGGGGGGAAAAATAACCAGAGAATTGTGGATTGATCAGCAGAAACCAGGAGAAGTAACCTTGCAGTGGAAGAGTCTTGAGTGATCTGAGTTCTGGGCACGGAGGGACAGAGAGCCTCTGTGGAGAGCTTCTCTGGATTGAGCAACCAGGTTGCTCTGTCTGGTAGGGTGGTATTGGCCATCCCGAAATTGGATCAAATCAGCCAGCAGTTCAGAATTGCCAGTTCAGCAGCAGCACCGGAGGTCAGCCAGCAGTACAGGTAGGTGCAGATTTCAGTTCTATGCATTACTGTTTTTGAATTTTATGGTTATTTCTATGGTTGCTGTAATAAGAAAGTAGGGTACTACAAGTAGGGAAATGAAGTTAGGGACCATAGTAGTACCGATGGACGCATCGCTGTATCTACTGTACTCCCTACGCTAGGATGACCTCCATTGATTTGGGACCAATGATACTGGTCTGCGACCAGTGGTAGGTTTTGTACCTACTATGACGCTGACTTTGGGTAGGTTGAGACTGGTCTGGGACTAGTGGTACATACTCCGAGACTGACTTCGTGTCAGTGCAAGAATGGTCTGGGACCAGTGAGAGTGGTACATACTATGACGCTGACTTTAGGTCAGTTGAGATTAGTCTGGGACTAGTGGTACACTCTCTGAGCCTGCGATACTGGTCTGGGACTAGTGGTACATACTCCGAGACTGACTTCGTGTCAGTACAGGACTGGTCTGGGACCAGTGAGAGTGGTACATACTATGACGCTGACTTCGGGTCAGTTGAGACTGGTTTGGGACCAGTGGTACATTCTCTGAGACTACAATACTGGTCTGGGACCAGTGGTAGGAGTGGTACCCACCATGACGCTGATTTTGGGTCATTTGAGACTGGTCTGGGACCAGTGGTAGGAGTGGTACCCACTATGACGCTGACTTTGGGTCAGTTGAGACTGGTCTGGGACCAGTGGTAGGAGTGGTACCCACTATGACGCTGACTTTGGGTCAGTTGAGACTGGTCTGGGACCAGTGGTACGCACTCTGAGATTGACTTCGGGTCAGTGGAGAATGGTATGAGACATTCTCGATCAATTCTTCTTTTTCATAGATCAGCGAAGCTAAGTTGAGCAGAGCCAGAGCCAGTAGAGCCAACAGAGCTGAGTAGAGCAGAGCAGAGCCAGTGGAGCTGAGCAAAGCTAGCAGAGCCAGCAGAGCTAGTAGAGCTAGCAGCGCTGAGCAAAACTGGGCAGAGCAGTGCAGGGCATTGATGGCAGAGATAGTACAGTCAAACTTAGGATCAACGGATGGAGTTCTCCCTAGTTGAGAGGGAGTGTTAAATTGGCAACTAGGGCCAAATTCCATGTGGGTCAGCTTATTTATGGCAGCTGATATTTTTATTGGATCCCTCTCGTCGAGAGGTGTAGGATAGATCCAAAGATCATCCGATTCCGATAAGTATTTATGGAGATATGAATTTATTTTGTTTATGTAATTATTATCAAGCTGACCAGCTCTTATGTAGGCTCTAGAAGCCCAAACGTCATGTCTATTCATCACTTATGTTTTAGTATAAATTGGCAAGGACTTGAAGTCATTTCACACATGTATTCTTGAGGTGATCTCCTCTCCATGTCTTGGGTTTTTGGAGAAGGAGAGAACATAGAATACGCTGGCCTAGATGATGCCCTAGCTCACACGCAGATGATGCCCTAAATTATAGTCAGTATGCAAACATATACGTTGTTCATGATGAATCTCTATATGCTGTTCAGGAAGTGAAACCCTACGCCGTTCATGGAAACACTTCATACATATTCGCATGGCATTACGCTGGCCATACGCATAGCATTACGCTAGCCATATAACATACACAGGTGGAAACATATATGTTGTCATATGCAGCAAATGTATGTGGTTGAAAGAATCACACATTATTCATGGATATATGTACACGCAGGTGGAAACACATAAACTGTCATGCACAACATAAGCAATATATATATATACGCTTCATGCTGTATGGAACACAGTCATATAGACTGTCATATTTATACACTTCATGATGTATGGAACACAGTCACATACAATACACTGTCCAGAAGTAAAACGCAGTCAAACCATATGGAACTATGCTGCTCATTGAAGACCTAGCCGCAGTCATAACCACAGCCGCAGGACCTAGCTACAATCTTCATGAAGCACCCATACGCAGGTCAATGGGACTATACGGTGGTCAATGAAACAGTGATACCCTGTGTATTCAATAAAACATAGATACGTTGTCATGAATATCACGCAGTCATATATACTCAGGCAATGAACGCAACAATTATATATACGCTGGTCATTGAGATAGCTTACGGAACAAGATACACATATATATATTCTTAGGTAAATAAAACATATATACGCTGACCTGTAGCCTAATACGCAGGTCATAAACTAGCATGGAAGTGAAGCCGCAGATATACAAAGCTGTAGGTGACAGCGTGGTAAATCCAAGGCTGTGAAAGAAGCAGTCTTTCTAAGCATATTGGACAGTGTAATACAATAGTGATCTGAAGATGAAAATCTTGGATGAAGGGATTATGTTACACAGCATCCTGAGATATAAAACTCAATGTATTATGACAAGGGCAGCATGATAATTATGCACATTAGCATGGGCAGCAACATAATGATAACACACATCTGTAAGGACAACATCATGATGATGATGCATATTAGTATGGGCAACATGATAACATGAACATGAAGGGCAGCATGATAAGATCATTGACATGGGCAACATGGTGATTATCATGATTAGTGCAGCATGGTGCAGTGTGTAGTGGTGCAACGAGAGAACCAGATGCAACACGATGATAGGTGAAGGAGTCACCTTGAGAATCAGTTGAAGCAGAATGTCTTCAACTGATCTCATCGTTATACAAAATGATCTATGCTAGATATAGATAAGTCAAAGTGTTGACTTCTGTTGTAAATGTACTCTCTCTCTCTTTCTCTACTGAACTTTGAAGATAAAAGAAGATTTGATCAAAGGATTTCCCCACACATTATGGGGTTTGTCCCTGGCTTGCGCCACATCTTATGTCCTCTTGTATTTAATTAAGCGAAGAAGGAAGCCGAAGGTCCAACAAAAGAAGAAGGGAGCCAAAGGTTGAGCATTCTATTGACTGGGTTATTTATTGAAAGGCTCGGACCTGTGTTTGACAGTGATTTGAGCATTCTATTGACTGGGTTATTTATTGAAAGGCCCGGAACCGTTTTTGACAGTGATTCAGATAACAGTTCAAAAGGATGCTCTGCGGATCTAAGAAGATTATCTGAGTATGAACAGGGTTGTTCTTAGTTGAACACACAATATGGAATCGCGACAGTCACTCCTCTGAAGAAGTCACTCTAAAGTAGTTACTCCTGACGTAGTCACTTCTAAAGCAGTTACCGCGATAGTGAGAATAGAGGGTCGAAACAGAGAGCTGTTTTGAAAAGACATTGAGGCCTAGTGCATATATCTTGTTGATGATGCATTGTTGAAATCATCATGAGGTAAACTTTGCAGACTCCGTTGGGCAATATGAAGAATTGTGAAGACTCTTTCATATGAAGATAGGTTGTCATTGATGAAGTAGCATGGAGACTACAGTGAAGCTGTAGATTGAAAAGAACTCAGTGAAGAAGATTTTGGGAGCCGTGAATTACTATAAAACATATCTAGACAAAGTATAGCAGTGGGTTGGAGCCCAGAGGGTTGGTGCCCTGAAGGTTGGAGCCTCGAACAAACAAGGTAGGTGCCTTGAAGGATAGGGTTGGAGCCCTAGAGGATCAGTGTCCTCAAGAAACCAGGTTGGAGCTTGTACCAGAGAAGGGTTGGTGCCCTAGGGGTTGGAGCCTGTACCAGAGAAGGGTTGGTGCCCTATGGGTTGGAGCCTCTAAACGCAAGGTCGGTGCCTTGAGAAGATAGGGTCGGTGCCCTAGGGGTTGGAGCCTCTAAACGCAAGGTCGGTGCCTTGAGAAGATAGGGTTGGTGCCCTAGAGGTTGGAGCCTCACAAAAGACCAAGTTGGTGCTTGGCAACAGGTTGGAGCCTGGGAGATTGAAGATCGGTGTCTTCATCAAGGGTTGGAGCCCTATATATTGTACTTGATTCATTATAAAGATTATATTAATAAAAGAATTTATTCCTATTTCTTATTTTGTGTTCTAAATATAATTGATTAACTGGTAAAAGTAACAATGGAAAAGGAATATTGATTCACCCCCCTAGTATTTCCAACATACCCATGGGGCCATGCTGATTTTGGCTGGGGGAAGTGGCCCAAGATACCAATTTTCCCTGCTCTGGGATGGAGCGATCTATATCTATAGACGTGCAGGTGAGGAGACACTACATCTGTGAAAATTCCTCAACCAGAATCCCTACTGCAGCAATTGATGATATTACTTCTATTTGTTAAATTCCTTTAAACAAATTACTTGTAGTTTCCTACGACAAATATTGTAATACATACACTGTAACCTTCACTTAATTAAATATTATGTGGAAACAAGAGACTAAGCAAGAAAGAAAGTACAACACAATTGACACCGTTATTTTTGGACACATGTCCCCTGGAAAACCCAATGCAGGAAAACCGGTGCAGCAGATCTGAGGGTTTTATTATTATGCAGGAGAAAATCCGAGTACAATTCTTGGATGCTCAACTAGCAATCCGAAATAGAGAGAAACTGGACAAAATGAATGGTGAAATGATCTCACCTTGTCATTGGAAGAATTTGACCTTGACCTCACTAGAAAGAGGCTCTATGTCCCTTTTGCGTTAGTCTCCGCGCAGAACTACGTCAGCCTTACGCAGTCTCTGTGCCACCTCTACTGGGGACTGTGCTGCTCTTCCTTCTGATCCTCTGTTGCCCAAAAACTTCGATTTCTAGCCTCTCGGTCTCACACCCCGTCTCTTGGCTTCTGAAACTCAATTTCGTCAGCAAGAATTTGATCTCCCTCTAAGGCTTGCGCTGCCATTGCGCTGCCATTGCGTCAACTCTGTGTGGGCCAACGTTTGCCTCTCTCTGGACGTCGTTCTGCGCTCTTTTTGCCTCATACTCTCAAGCCTAGGAAAACTTCTTCTGGATACTCACTGCCCCTCTCTACAAGAAATCTCCTCGATCAGAACTTCCTTTTGAGAAGGAAGGAGATTCATAGGAGGGATCATCTCAGTGATTTGGGGCATTTTCTAGGAGGTTTTACAGCGTCCTTCTAGCAGTCCGAGTTTCGCAGTTGCAGCTGAGGTTGGGCTCCTTGGGGGTCGAATTTCACAAATTTGAACCAGACCAAACTCTTTCTAGGTTTTTCTGGGTTTAGGCCAAGGAAACAAGGAACTGAAATCTCATAATTTTCTGAGCACAGGAAGCAGTGATTCCAACCCTTCGATTTTAGCAAACAATTGAGTTTGTGGGCAGCGTAGTTCAGTTTGGTGCAACAGTTGGGGCAGCCTTCAGTTCAGCATTTGCTCACCTGGGTTTTGTCATGCTTGTCCATTGAGACAAGCCTAGGTGCACCATTCTATTTTGTCATTGTATTTTCCCTTGAAGAATTAATAAAATGGCTCAACAGTTCTCTATTTCCAGTGTTTTCATGGGTGCTTGATGTAAATTTTGTTTTTCTGATTGCTGGATTGTTTGCATGCTTTGTTTATCACTTAATTTCCTGTTTAGGAACATTACAGTGGTATCAGAGCCTAGGTCTTGGCTCAATTGTGGGGATTTTCTCCTATGAGAGAAGGGGACATCACATACAGGAGGCAGAGGTACTGAAGCAGAGAAAGAGAGCTGGAAATTGCTCCAAACACGGAGGATAGGGGGAAGCAGTGGTAGCAGATGAAGATATGGTAGAGCCTAAATGTAGGGAGGAGATGGATATTGACAACCTCTTGAAGGCTTTGAATGATTTAGCAAAGGGCCAGAAAGAGATGCTGGAGGAGATAAAAATGCAGAACCGAGAGAGGACCAGCCCTAGAGGATTCTTATTTGGGTAAACTTTTGGAGCCTCCTAGCAATTCGATCACCCTTCATCGGCAGCACAACACCCATTAGCTAGTGGGTTTGCTCGAGCCACACTGCTCTCTTTCGTGCCTGTGGCACAGATCAAAGCAGTAGGGGGTGAAGACCCCACACAGATGGGAGAACACTTTAGAGAGTGGCAATCTATGGGTGCAGACTTAAGGGAAGCACTCTCTTTTAGAGATTTCTGCAAGCTCAAGCAAAATGAGAAGAGCAAGGGCTATGGAGGACAGGGCACGCAGAGCTATGAGCTGCAGAGGACCATAGGGAGGATGTACTTCCCTACATTCGATGGCACTACCAAGTGCACTACTCGGGCTTGGGTTGAGAAGATGGATACGTATTTCTAGCTCAACTAGATGATAGAGCTGGAAGCCATCAAGATGGCCATGCTACACATGGAGTGGGGAGCCCATGACAAGTGGTTTCATGGTTTGGCCACCTTGGGGCATGCTAATGTGGCTTCATATGAGGATTTCACCAAGAGGGTGGTGGAATGCTTTGACCAGAGGGATCCGAAGGCCCATTTCAGGGAGCTAACCCAATTGCGCCAGATAAGCAACCCAGAGCAATACATTTCGAGGTTTCTGCGAGTTTCAGTGTTTGTCCCGAACATATCAAATGCTTGGAGGGTATATACCTTCAGAGAGGGCTTATTCAAGCCCTTGCGTGGACTGGTGAAGTCATGCCGACCTTCCACGCTGCAGGAGGCAGTTATGTGCCTAGATCTACATGGGGCCATCCCCAAGACTAGAGCACCTTTTCCTACATGGACCCTTTTTCCCTAGAAGGGGCATGACACTAGACCCCCACCTCCGAGAACCACCCAAGGTCGGGGGCAGCTGGATGATGAGACATGGAAGGACCTCAGGAGGAGGAATTTGTGCTTCACTTGTCGGGAGCCCTAGGCACCAGACCATCGGTGCACTGCTGGCAAAGCACATTATATTGAGGTCTTTTCAGACAGTGACCAGGAGGATGAGATGGAGCAGGAGTGGTGAGAGTTCGACAGATAGGGGACCACCACCACCACCTCCACAGGGAGGGGCATCCTTTGCTCTATCCATGGGAGTCCTTGCTTCGTTATGCGGGGTCCCCAAATTCTTGACATTGAGGATCAGAGGCACTATACAGGGACAAAGGGTGTCGATATTAGTTGACAGTAGGGCTACCCACAACTTCATAGATGCCTAGTTGGTTCAAAGGAGGGGCCTCACCACGATTGAGTTTGAGGGCTTTTCAGTCTTGGTACCAGGTGACCGTACCATGCAGTGCATTCGGTATGTGCCTGCTTTGACAATAGTTATGGGAAACTACTCTATGATGGACCATTTCTTTGTGGTCGATATGTGCCAGACACCAATGTGGTGATGTGTGTCCAGTGGTTATACTCCCTTGGGCGAGTCACTACTAATAGGAAGAAACTGGAGATGGAGTTCACTCAGACGGATTGAAAGTCAATGGTCCTTAGAGGCATGCGTTCATATCCACCCCAGATAGTCTCAGCACATAGGATGGAGGTAGATCTGCGTCATGGAGACATAACATGGCAGCGCCCTACTTGAGTTTTGTATAAATACATTACAACTCTCATTTTACATTATCATATTTTTCTGCAGTGGAGTTGAGGGTCTCAGAGGTTGGAGGACAGGTCCAACCACCACCTCCAGACATACAAGCCTTGTTGGACAGGGACGCAATGGTGTTTGGGGATATTCCACTAGGTCAGCCGCCAGACCGAGGATTCGAGCACACCATTGAGCTGGAGCCGGGTGTGCAGGCAGTGATCACTAGCCCTTATAGGCATCCTAAGGCATATAAGGATGAGATTGAGAGGGTCATCAAAGAGCTGTTGGCATTGGGCCATATCAGGCCAAGTTCCAGTCCTTTTGCTTCACCAGTAGTGTTGGTGTAAAAGAAGGATGGAACCTTGCGCATGTGCATTGACTACCGAGCCCTCAACTGGAAGAGACTGAAGAACAGGTACCCCATCCCCTGCATAGATGAGTTGATGGATGAGCTTAGAGGAGCCAAGTACTTCTCTAAGATAGATCTACGTTCGGGGTACCACCAGATCAGGGTGAGGGATCAGGACATCCCCAAGACAACTTTTCGGTGCCATTATGGGCACTTCAAGTTCCTGGTCATGCCATTTGGGTTGACCAACGCCCCGACTACTTTCCAGTCATGTATGAACCATGTGTTCCGGAGGCAGTTGAGGAGATTTGTGCTGGTTTTCTTCGACGATATCTTGATTTACAACAGGACTTGGGAGGAGCATCTCCAACACTTGGAGGAGGTGCTGCGTATTTTGGAGGAGCAGCAGTTTTATGCCAAACTGTCCAAGTGTGAGTTTGGCCTAACCAAGATGCTCTACTTAGGGCATATCATTGGTGCAGATGGGGTGAAGGTCCATGAGGAGAAGATATGAGTTATCTGTGATTGGTCGGTACCTAGAGACATGACAATGTTGAGGGGCTTCTTGGGCATCTGCACTTATTATTGAAAGTTCGTCAAGGGGTTTTCGTAGTTGGCAGCCCCCCTAACAGATTTGACCAAGAGAGGGGCTTTCACATGTGGACTGATGAGGCACATGCAACTTTTGATCGCCTCAAGGAGGTGATGAGCAGTTGTCCAGTTTTAGCACTTCTGGATTTTTCCTAGCCCTTCACCGTGGAGTTTGATGCATTCGGGGAGGGAGTTGGAGGAGTACTATCTTAGGATGGGCACCCCTTTGCTTTCGAGAGTTGGAAGCTCTTACCCCATGAGCGGTCATATTCTATATATGACAGAGATGTTGGCCATCATGCATGCATAAGTTCCGACAGTATTTGTTGGGTAACATGTTTCAGGGAAAGACTGATCACAATAGTCTTTGTCACTTCATGGGGCAGCAAGGCCTCAATGACAGACAACAAAGATGGGTCAGCAAGGTGCAGGGCTATGACTTCGACATAGAGTATTTTCGGGGAAAGCACAATGTTGTGGCTGATGTCCTATCACGGAGACCCGCAGACCTATCACTCATAAGCATCTGCCATGATTGGAAGGCCCAGTGATTGGTGGAGTAAGGATAGGAGGGCATGCGAGATTTTGGAGGGTACCCACGCAGATGAGCACTATCGAGTGATGGACAAGGTTATCTACTATAAGGGGCGCGTCTTTCTGGTGCCCAGGTTGCAGTTGAGGGAGAGAGTGCTCCAAGAAGCACATGACTATCCATTGTTAGGGCATCAGGGGTTCAAGAAAACATACATGGCAGTCAAGGAGCGATTCACATGGAAGGGCCTCAAGGGGGACGTGTTGAAGCACGTACATGAGTGTGAGGCATGTCAGTGGAACAAGGGGGAGTTGATTCACCCTGCAGGATTGTTACAGCCACTTCCCATCCTCGAGGGGAAATGGGAAAGTATCTCCATGGATTTCATCACGGGGCTCCCCACAGTGCAAGGCAAGGACTACATTTATGTAGTGGTCAACTGGTTGACCAAGTATGCCCACTTTTTCACCATCCCTACCAGATATTTGGCTGCACAGGTTGCAGAGCTGTTCTTTAGGGAGATCTTCCAGTTACACGGGTTTCCCAAGAACATCGTGAGTGACAAGGATAGCAGGTTCATGGGAGGCTTCTGGCAGGAGATTTTCAGGTTGGTTGGTACCGAGCTCACTCCTAGCATGAGCTACCACCCCCAGACAGATGGCCAGATAGAGCGAGTTAATTAGTGGTTGGAGCAGTACCTGAGGAACTATGTGACGAAGCAACAAAGGGCTTGGATCCGGTGGCTGCATTTGGGCGAGTATTGCTACAACACCACCCACCACATGTCCATCGGTATGACTCCTTTCCGTGCCTTGTATGGTCATGATGCATTATCTTTTGCTGATGTTTTTGGAGACAATCGGGCCCTAAAGGCCAAAGATTAGATCCAAGAGAGCGAAGACATCCTCAAGGCTCTCAAGGATAACTTAGTGACAGCACAAAACCAGTAGAAGGTGTATGTAGGCCGGCAATGGACCGAGACACATTTCGAGGAGGGGCATTTAGTGTACCCCCAGTTGCAGTCGTACAGGCAGTCCATGTTGAAGCAGAAGGGGGCCAAGAAGCTACGACCCCGCTTTTATGGGCCATACAGGGTGATCAAGCGAGTTGGGGAGGTGGCCTATGAGCTGGAGCTACCTCTGGGGAGCAAGATTCACTATATATTCCATGTCTTACTCCTTAAAAAGGTGTTGGGGCAACAGGTGATCGCAGCAGTAGAGTTACCCCCATTGGATGATAAGGGCCACTTGGTTTTGGAGCTTGAGGCCATTTTGGAGAGGAGGGAAAGGAAGTTGAGGAGCAGGACCATTAGGGAATTCTTGGTACGCTGGAAGAACTTACTGGATGAGGATGCCACCTGGGAGGGTGAGCACATTTTGGAGCACCCAAGTCTGAAGTTGCTTGAGCGAAAACAACATTTGGAAGGGGAGGACTGTCATGCCCCTTCCCAAATACATTTGTAACAGGCTTATCTCTACAGAATTTTGCACAAAAAAAAGGACCAAGCAATTTCGACGGACTTAGGAGAAATTTCAGCCAGATTAGTTAGCTAGTAGAAGGTGGGGGCCACCCACGTGGGAATTCAAACTAAGCAATTCAAATTTCTTGGAGGGAATTCGTATTGTTGTTGGAGGGGCTCACATGAGGTACAGGAAGACCCGCAAAGTCATAAGGAGAAGGAGCCTCTCACTTGGTCGGTCATTCACACTTGTATATCGAATTTTACTTGACTGTTTGCTCGAGCTGCTTAGTTGAGTCAACTGGCTGTTCAATTCAACCTTACCTTTAGGGGACTTCGAGTGCCACCCTAGGAAGGCAGTTCCATAGCATTTCGAGGAGTTCCGGAGAGTATCTATAGCACAGTCATTCAACTATCTTCAAGGAGTGCGTATTTCTGGGCCATCAGTGGAGAACACACAATGGGAGAAGAGCTATCTTGGGCAAACCATTAGTCGGAGAAGCCAAGGAATCTGAAGGACATCATTGGGCCAGCATTTAGGAAGAGTTTTGGGGCAAGAGAAGGCAGCAAACCAGCGATTGGAATTCCAGGCTTGGAGGACAGCGCAGAGGGCCAGTTCAGTCAATTCGTGGGTCTTGAGGGGAAGAGCTACAACTCGGAATCACAGCTGGGAAGGAAGGAGATTCATAGGAGGGATCATCTCAGTGATTTGGGGCATTTTCCAGGAGGTTTTACAACTTCATTCCAGTAGGCCGAGTTTTGCAGTTGCAGCTAAGGTTGGGCTCCTTGGGGGTCAAATTTCAAAAGTCTGAACCAAACCAAACCCTTCTTGGGTTTTTCTGGGTTTAGGCCAAGGAGCAAGGAGCTGAAATCTCATAATTTTCTGAGCACAGGAAGCAGTGATTCCAGCCCTTTGATTTCAGCAGACAATGTAGTTTCTAGGCAGCGCATTTCAATTTTGGTGCAACAGGTTGGGGCAGCCTTCAATTCAACATTTGCTGTAATGACCATTAATTGGAATACGGTAAGAACCATAACTGAAATACAGTAAGAACCAGAACTGAAATACAGTAAGAACCAAAAACTGAAATGTAGTAACCGTAAGGGATTTTGAACACCTACCTGAACTGCTGCTTGCTCTGGTGTAGTTGATGGCGTTGTGGTTACTCTGATCCAATTACCGGGAAACCAATTCCACCCAGCCAGATTGAGCAGGGCCTGGCTGCTCAATCTAGTAAGCTTCTCGCAGAAGCTCACTGCCCCCCGTGCCCAGAACCTTAGAATGCCTAAAGCTCTTCCCTTGGTCAGTTGTCTTCCTCTGGTTTGCCCTCCCTTCTCTCATGATTTTCTCCTCCTTCTTTTCTGCATTCCTTTCCCCCCTTGACCGGTGCAGATCAGCGGTTTATAATTGTAGGCTTGGCAGTGGCCGCCCTCCTGCCTACGGCCACCGCTCTTCCTCGTCCCGACATGCCTTCGCATGCATTTCAGACTCTCAGATATTTATCCATCTGATCTATGTACTTTGTTTATATTCCAAGTTTGGTTGATGCGTTACCTTTTACATAAGGTTTTAAATTTTATTTTTATTATAAACTTTAATTTTATGAAGTTTAATTTTATATATTTATAAAGTTTAAATTTATATTTATTATAAAGTTTAATTCATATTTATTTTAAAGTTTAACTCATATTTATTTTAATATGAGTTTATCATATTAGTTTTAATATAAAGTACCGAACTTTATATTAGTTAATTAGTTTAGATGGGTCGTTACATACACTCCCCCTTCAGAAAACTTCGTCCCGAAGTTAGAGTTTTTTTTTTTTTTTTATCTGATTACTTACGATAGTAATTAGTACCCCCTTCTTAGATTTTAAAATTTTTGTTTTAATATCAAGAGACTATAAAATTAGAGTTTTAGGTTTATGATTTTAAATGGATAATTCTTACCCTACCCAGGTTCCCAAGCTATTCTAAAATCATCCTATCCTTCCTAATCTCTTCCGCTCTCATCCTATCCGTCCTCTATTGGAGTATGCCACAGCGTCAGTTTTATTGACCTAACCATTCATAAACTCTAAGGTGACAACGTCGATTATACCGACCTGATTCCTAGTAGGCATCCGGCAGTCATCATCACACGTCTAGGGGAGCGTGATTCACACAGTCCTCCCATGACTCCAGGGTTCGGAGGATAAATGGTGGGTAATACCTCCACCTCTCCCAGTAGAACTAGGGCTAATACTTTATCATAGAATCACTTTGAGCTTTAATGGTTCTGAGGTTCTGTCATCACATGGTTATCTCGGTAACTGTTTATTATCTGCAATTATACACTTACCCATACATTTGTAAAATGTGCATTAGCATATTCAAAATAACTCATGTATTATTCACATATGACATTACAGTATAACATATTTTGCCATATTCCATGCATGTCTTTTGACTTTCATCTAGAATGTATTCACTTCCTGACTTCTATTCCATTGTTCATGTTGACATGCATAAATAAAACATATTTATAATATCTTAATTTCTATCAGAAGTAAAATCATTTAACGGTTTTTAACTTTACCTTGACAACTATAATTTAGTAAAATGAACCACATATATCGTTTTGGTATCCATGTACCAACAGAAATTAAACATGTATTATGTCACAAAATTTCACGTATATCTATAATCATTCAAAATGTTTCTGAGTCTCTGATTGCAGTGAAGTAAATATATACTAAACATAGTTTAAAGTTCTTCAAAATTGACATAGATTAGGGTATCTTTGACATATGTCCTCTGTATTTTCCCAAGTTGCTGATCCAGGACTATACTTGTCCCATTGGACCTTAACTTGGTCCACCAGGCGGTTCCTCAGCTGTCGAACCCTACGTTCCAGTATACGTAACGGTTCGACCGTTACGACTCCCTCGTCCGATACCTGCAATTCCTTCCATTGAAGGTTATGAGATAGATCAGCTATATAATGCCTTAATACAGAAACATGAAATACATTATGAATTCTATGCAGGTGAGGTGGCAGGGCAAGACGATAGGCAACAGGTCCAACTCTTTCCACGACTTTAAACGGTCCAATAAATCGGGGTGACAACTTTGTCCCTTTTCTGAATCGAATAATACTTTTATTTGGTTTGATGTGGATGAAGACCTGATCCCCTACTTCATACCTCCTATCAATTCGGTGAGCATCAACATAACTCTTTTGTCTATCCTGTGCTTCCTTTAATCGTTGTCTAATTTGTCTTACCTGCGCTTCCATTTCATGGATTAATTCTGGTCCTATTATCACTCGATCTTCTAACGTGTCCCAACTTAACGGTGTTCTGCAAGGTCTGCCATATAAAGCTTCAAATGGAGGCATCCCAATCGAACTGTGGTAACTGTTGTTGCATGCAAATTCGACTAAGGGTAAGTACTTTTTCCAATGTGATTGCTGATCCATCACATACATTTGCAACATGTCTTCAAGTACTTGATTTATTCTTTCAGTTTGCCCATCAGTCTCAGGATGGTAAACAGTGCTTAAATTTAGCTGAGTACCTAAGGCTGTTTGCATGCAAGTGCAAAATCTAGAAGTGAATCGCGAATCTCTATCGGATTTAATCTTCTTAGGTACTCCATGAAATCTAATAACTTCATTTATGAATACTCGAGCTACGTCAGCAACATCGTAAGTATCTCTTACGGGAATGAAATGGGTGCTTTTTGTTAATTTATCCACCACTACCAAAATGGCATTGTGTCTTTGAGAAGTAAGAGGTAGTCTAGTGATAAAATCCATCGAAATGGTCTCCCATTTAGACATAGGAATGTCGTGGGGTTGTAAGAGGCCTGCTGGGTGACAATGATCTGCCTTTACTTGCTGACATTCCAAACATTTTGCAACAAATTGAGTGATATCACGCTTCATGCCTACCCAAAAGAAGATTTTTTTGGTATCCGCATACATTTTCCCTACTCCAGGATGAGCACAATATACTGCTTTGTGGGCTTCCCCAAGGATGGTATCTCGAAGATCTTTATCATCAGGAATATACATCCTTCCATGGAATTGTAAGATCCCATCGTTTTCTAATTCATATCCCTCAAATTTAGATTCTTTTGCCCTAATACCTTCAAGACTTGCTCTCACCTTTAAATACCAGCTGTCTTTTATAAGATGATCCAGTATTCGTTGTCTTAAGTCTACTTTAATGGGTATGAAAGAAAATATCCGAGGTCTCCTGCTTAAAGCATCTGCTACTACATTCTCTTTTCCTTTAATGTATGATATTTCGAAGTCATATTCACTTAGGAATTCACTCCATTGCCTTTGCCTGGCATTTAAGTCTTTTTGGGTGAACAAATATTGTAGACTTTGATGGTCGCTTTTAAGTGTAAAACTTCGTCCCACTAGATAGTGTCTCCAAATCTTTAAAGCTAGCACTACAACGGCTAATTCTAAATCGTGAGTAGCATAGAGTTTTTCATGAGGTTTTAACTTTCTGGAAGCATATGCTACCACTCCTCTATCCTGCATCAACACTGCACCCAGCCCTTGTTTGGATGCATTAGTACATACCGTAAAATCTTTGTCCATGTCTGGGACTCTTAGGATTGGTGCACTGGTGAGTAGTCTTTTGAGTTCAGAGAATGCTTTATTACATTCCTCGGTCCATTCATACTTAACACCTTTACGCTGAAGGGTTGTAATTGGCTTTGCGATTTTGGAGAATCCCTCCACAAATCTCCGGTAATAACCGGCTAAACCCATAAAGCTTCGTATCTCATGTGCATTTTTCGGTATTGGCCATTCCATGATCGCTTTTACCTTCTCAGGATCTACTGAAATCCCTTCACCTGATATGATGTGACCCAAATAATGAATCCTTTCCTGAAAGAATGAACACTTGGATAGTTTTCCATATAACTGACGTTCTCTAAGACAGGACAATACTATCCGCAAATGATCTTCATGCTCTTTCTTATTCTTGGAATAGATGAGAATATCATCTAAAAAGACTTGCACAAATTGATCAAGATATTCATGGAAAACACTGTTCATAAGATTCATGAATACGGCTGGCGCATTTGTTAACCCAAATGGTACCACAGTAAATTCATAATGTCCAAAACGTGTCCGGAATGCAGTCTTAGAAATATCATTTTCAGAAATCCTTAGCTGGTGATAGCCTGATCAAAGATCAATTTTTGAAAAGACAGCAGCTCCTTTCATTTGATCGAAAAGATCGTCGATTCGAGGCATAGGGTATTGATTCTTTACTGTAGCTCGATTCAAGTCTCGATAATCTATGCATAATCTTAAAGATCCATCTTTCTTCTTCACAAAAATTACAGGAGCGCCCCAAGGTGATGTACTAGACTGAATATGCCCTATATCGAGTAGTTCCTTCAATTGAATTTGCAATTCCTGAAGTTTTGGAGCTGTCATTCTATAAGGCATTTTAGAGATCGGTTGGGTACCTGGTTTTAATTCAATAGTGAGATCCAATTCTCTTACCGGGGGTAATCCAGGTAGTTCTTTTGGAAATACATCCGGGAATTCAGCTAACACCGGATATTGTTCTAAGGATGGCCCTTTTCCTTGGCTTACTTCTTGAATTACATAAGCCTGACAACCTTTCCTTAAACAACGCTTCATCTGCATTGCTGAAATGTAGCGTAAAGAAACTTCCCTCTTGATTCCTTGAATTTGGATTACTTCTCCTTCATCATTTATGCCTAGAATCCTTTTCCCATAACAGTCTACCCAAGCTTGGTGAGCTTCTAGCCAATCCATACCTATGATAAGATCATATGTTCCTAAGGCTGTGACATAAACTTTCAGTTTAGTCGAACAGACCCCTAGGTCAATTTTGCATTGATCCACACTCAAGCCCACGGTTTGGAGTTCTCTTGAGGCCATTTCCACTTGATGGAAATCATTTTGTCTACGAGCTGCCAACCCACATTTGTTTAATGCATATGACGAAATGAAACTATCTGTGGCACCAGTATCAAATAAGATTTTGAGTTTTATACCATTGATAATACCTGAAGATTCCACTACAGTGGATTGATGGGCTGCTTGGTCGTGGTTGACTACTGCATGAATTCTATGATTACCTCGATTGTTTGATATCGGTTCCTTTCCAGTCCTATGCAATATATTCGATGAAGCTTCTAGGCAGTCACGTTGAAAATGCGGTCCCCCACATCCCCAACAATTAAGCTGCGTTGATCATCTTGAATTAGGACGTGAATTTCTAGAGAACGAGCTTCGTCCTCTCATGTTGATTCCTCTCGAATTTCTTCCTCTACTGGCAGTCCCTCGAGATGTCCATGGACTGGTGTTTGATGATTCCGCGGCTATAGTGTTTATTGCCATGGGAGCTCTTGTCCCTATATTTCTTGGGGTAAACCTGTTACCATAAGGTGGCCTCGAGCTATCTCCTCTGAAGAAGTTTCGGGGAGTCTTTCCTGGAAATCCTGATTGTAAAGGCCCTGCTGGCCCCATATCTTTTTTGATTCCAAGGTGCTCTTCTGCATAACGACCGCATTCGACTGCCTCGGCTACTGATGATGGTTTCCACATGCTTACCAAGGCTCTGATGCGAGGATTTAACCCAAATATGAAGCGTTCAGCTTGACGTTCATCAGAATCTAAGTAGTGAATGTATTTTACAAGCTCCATAAACCTTATCTCGTACTCTTCCACCGTTTTATTTCCCTGAATTAATGTATGAAAGGCTCTGGCTTGTTGTTGTTGAAAGTATGGAGGTAAATACTTTGCGCGGAACCTTTCCTCAAATAGTTCCCAAGGGACATTATCCGATGTAAGGTGCAGCTGCTTTTCTAGATTTCCCCACCAAATCAAGGCACTTTCCTTTAGTTGAAACACGACAATTTTTGTTTTTGCCGAAGAAGAATATTCTCTTAACCTAAAGCATCTGTTCATTCCTTCTAACCATGCTTCAGCGCGCTCACCTGCTCGACCTCCTGAGAATTCTGGGAGTCTAATTTTCTGAAGCTCCCTAGAAATGTCTTCTTTCGATCTTCTGGGCTCAAAATTATTTGGTTCCGCTGAATTGGTGGCTACATGCTGAAATTACCCTTTGGTTTTGGCCTTAGTTGATTCTTTTAATGTTTCCAATAAGGCTTCCAAACAATTCATTATCACAGTTAACTCTGGCACTGGGGCGATTGATGTTGATGATGGTCTTGGTGGTGACAATGGTGATGGGGATGATGATGGTGACGGTGGTGGCATTAATGGTGGTGATGCTGCCTGATCACATCGTCGTCGCTCATACGTCCTTACCATTGTAATGGTTCTGTTAGAGTTGGTCTTGTTGCCCTCCATCAGCGATCAAAGCTCTTTGCATTTGTATAAATAAGTGTCTCATCAGTGTCAATTTTTGCATCCCATTAGGCATGCCATAACCCTGATGGAGGAGCTGGTGTCTTTGTCCCCCTCTTGGCATTGCTGGATCAGGTCATTTCAGTCCTTAGTCACTTTCAAGCTTATCTTGTCTTGTCTTGAGGTCAAATTCCTAGGTCTAGGGTTTTGGTCAAAATGGTTTACAAGGTCATGTCTCTGAAGGTCAGTAAGTGCTCAGCAAGCCAAAGGGATGGTTTTAATGGTGTTTCTTCGCAAATTTCTCTTTTGTACAGTTAATCTTCACCTTGGATTTAAAAACTCTGTTTTTAAAGCCAAGGTCATTTTTAAATGATTTTGCAAAAAATGTAAAAATTCAAAAGTTTTCAAAGGACATCATGTAACCCTGGCTCCTTGCCAAGATCCCTCAGATGATATCCCTGCAAAAAGAATTGAGCAAAAGCAGTAAATGAGTCAATTTCAGGACAAAGGAAACCAAAAAGGTCAATTTTATAAAGTGTCAAAGCAAAACATTATAAAGTGGGTTTGGGCATGAAATTTATTCAAATGAAAGCTATAAAGGCCCAATCTCCCTCCATTTACCCTCATTATGCATTCAAGTCACTTGCAAGAGAGTTTGGGCGAGTGATTGAGTGAAAGTTGCGCGAATTCGGGAGTTTGACAGGCGCGCGACCCGTCAGGCCAGGCACGCGACCCGTCAGAGGCGCGCGACCCGTCCAGCGCGTTCCCACAGTTCATTTTTTCAACGGGCGCGACCCGTCAGAGGCGCGCGACCCGTTGGGTGAGGCGCGCGACCCGTCAACGCCCTCCCTTTGAAATCACCTGCAAATTCACCCAAGGAGCTATCAAATCGCCGATTTGCTTAAGGTAGGCCCTCCAAACTCAAATTGGTTGCTTGTTATGTTTGAAGGACATCATGAATGTGTTTTTAAAGATCAAATTGTGCAAGAGAAAAAGCTCCATATGGCTGTATATTAAATTTGTAAAAATTTGCTAGGGTTTTATGCTGTTTCAATGGTTTTTCCCTTGTAATAATTTTTCCTCATTCCCATTTCATTTTCCTTGTATTTCCATGTAAATTTCCCTTTTAAATTTGTAAAGAAAATAAACCCTACCCCTTTTCCCTAAAAAATAAAAATCAAGCCCTAACCTTACCCCTCATAATACCCATGTAAACACATGTATTTAATGATGCATATGCAGTGATGTTTGCAGTGTTTTTCCCTAAATTCCCTGTTGTATACATGTATTCCCCTTTTCCTTTTAAAAATTGTCCCTCCCCTAACATTCCCTTCATGCTCTTTGTCCCCCTTGAAACAACATACAAATCAGCATTTTACAAAGCAGAAACAACAGTACCTTTTGGCCACTCTGCTCCTTAAACAATGTCAGAAACCGAAACCTATGAGCAGAGTGATGACCAGGCATCAGCTTCAGAGATTGAGATACAGAGGAGGCCTCATAAGGGTGGTAAGGGTGGACATCATAGGCGAGAGGAGCCCACCTCTTTGACAGAGTTACAAGCTTGTCCTATGGCAGTCTCATGTTACCAGTACATGTCTTGCTATGAGTTTTGTGAGAGGATCTCTCGGATTCAGCACCACAGAGAGTTGGCTCGCCTGTTTGTTTTACACTTGCATGATGGACATGTCAACCTTGCCGGGGTGGGCTTCACATTGACACCTGAGGTGATTGCACAGGCTACAGGGATACCTAATGTTGGAGAGGTATGGAATAAGCGCAAGGTGCTGGACAGTGTTCATTTTGAGCCTTTTGTTAGACCAGCACTCATGAGACACTTGACAGGAGTGTTTCCCTTCAGATTTCTCAGGAGCGATTATGCTCCCATGATGAGGCTCATCATGCACTATTTTACCTGTGACGGCAGATTTTCACAGGTATATTCATACCATATTCGCCTCTTGATGCACTTCACCCGAGTGAGGATGATGAACATCCCTGTTTTCTTCTATTAGAACATAGAGAAGATGGTGTCCATGATGCAGAGGAAGAGCCCGGCACAGCAGTACAGGAGCCTTTATCATTATGGTTTGATTTAGCTAGTGGTTTTACATCAGTTGGCTCAGCAGGGCATCTCATGGGAGGATTTCATCTCTCGTGAGCTTTTCACAGCACCATCACCGCCACATCCTGAGGTTATTCATGAGGAGGGAGGACCATCACAGCAGCATGACATCCCTGTCACTAGACATGTCAGCTCCTCACATTTGGTTACTTATCAGAGAGGCCAGAGGGCCTTATTTGCAGCAGCCAGGCGAGTATTATCTCCACACCAGGTGGAAGGGGTCTCGCCTTCTTCATCGACTCAGCGAGTGTTATCTCCACATCAGGTGGAAGGGGCCTCGCTTTCTTCACCAACACAGGTACCAGGGAGGGGCAAACAGCCCAAGATTGATGAGGGACCATCAGGTGTTCCGGATATAGAGTTTATTGATCTTGATGTCAGTTCTCCTAGCCGAGAGGCAAAGGAGATCATTCAGCACCTCAGAGCTGAAAATGATGCCTTGCAGAGGAGATTAGAGGGTGCACAATGGACAATTTCATACCTGGAGCAGCGCAACAAACAGTTGGAAGATGAGCAGGCACTTGATGAGCTGTGGAGGATTCGTAGTGACCGCCATTTGAACCGGAGAAGACCCGGTGATCTATTGCCCGCTGAGCGAGAGTCCATGCTCATCCGGGTAAATGCACACTTGGAGAGGCTGTTGGCTAAGGCCAACCAAGAGAAGAAATTGCTGAGGAACATGAAGAACCATTATTGGGCAAGAATGCATGTGTGCAAGGCAAAGATGAAAATGTTTCAAAGGCGGTTGGCCAAGGCACAAAAAAGGAGAAAGAGGCCCGATCCCCTCCATATCTTGGCTGAGGCCTCACTGAAGGACCAAGGCACTAAATAGCCCAGCCACAGCACAAATCTCAAGAAATTTTGAGCATTTTGGCTAAATTTTGGTTTTTTCAGGCAATTTACAGGTTTTCTCCATTAACGGGTCTCACCCCCCGCGCGACCCTTCATCCTGGCAACTCCATTTTGCAAAAACTCAGCATTTCCAGATTTGTCATGCAAAGTTACACATGCTCATGGATGGACTTGAGATTTGGTGAAGTTTTGGGCCTCCAAAAGTAAAAAAACTAGCAAAAAATGACTTTCTGCCACTTTTTTGAGTTACAGAAAGCAGTCTTGGGAGATTTGATTTTTGACAGGGCAAATGAACTCCAAATTCAAAAATTCCAGTTGGGTTGGAAAGTAGACTCACAGACCTTTCCAACAAGCCTACTCTTGCCCAATTTGGACACCTGCAAGTGCCCCAAAAGTGGCTTCAAAGGCGCGCGACCCGTGAGGCAGGGGTGCGCGACCCGTCAGGCAGATTTTTCTAAAATGCACTGTACAGCTCAGAAAAACGCAGTTTGACTTTTTGGGGTGAATTATGATTCTCTTTGATGCAATTATTGTACTTTTAAGACACTTTTACTCTTATGTAACACTTCTAGAAGATTCATTCATGAAAAGGGTAAATATTAAATGAATGAATTGGTTTCCTAGCTTATAGAGGCAAGTTGTTTTGACTGCCTAGTTTGTAGTGCTTAGTTTAGAAGTGGTTGAAACAACTCCTAGGATAGTGAGCTCAACCCATGGAGGCAGGCAAAGAGGTTAGATCATCTATATTATGTACTTTCTTGCTCATTTTTATGGTTGGACTCTTGAGGGATAAGCTATCATTGTATTATTCACTGTATCTCTGCAATTTTTGGCTAAGGAAGACCAGGGTTTTGCAGTCCTTTTTGGGATTCTTGTGGTTAGATGTATTGATGGTGTGTTTCTCTATGTACCTGTAAGTGTGTTATGTGAATCATTTCCTTTCTTTTCCTTCTGCACATTAAACAAACGAAGTGTTAAAGTAAGAATTCATGACTGTCATGCTCTGATTTTAAGTTTGTTTAATTTCAATGTTTTCTACTGTTTAAGGAGAATTCAAAGTTATTGTTTGCTCTCCTTAGCTCCTCACCTGTCATTCCGAACCATCCACCTCAATCAAAAGCATCAATACTGTCTCCTACCTCGCCCCAAAGAACCCCCTGCAGAAACTGTGTCCAATCCCTGCACCCAAAATTGCCATCCCCTCAATTTGCCACCAAAAACCCTAAAAACCTTAAATCAACCTTTTTGATCAGTTTACTAGCCTAAAATCAGTGTTACCCTATTGGTCATCTCATCCATTGAAGATTTCACCGAGATAGACCGGAGAGAGCCCTCTCCAGCCCCGTAGGGCTAGCTACGAGGCTAAGTGGTTTGATGTTGCCTTGAGGTTTACCTTTCTCAGCCTGAGGTGAAATTTCAAGCGCTAACATACTGGCGACCATACTGGGGAGAACAACTTGTCTGTGGATTGATGTGTTTGTTTCATAAGTCTTAGACGGAGCCTGAAGTTACGCCAGGTAGCCTTCAAAACGCTTTTGCTTTGCATAAGCGGAAGTAGATAAACGCTGCTTCAGTCAATCTCCGTGAGCTTGTGAATACAACACTTCGATTGCATTTTACCCCAGTACTTGTATCAAGTTCAGATCTGATTGTTGATAGTGGACAACGATCAGACATTGACAAGGCTGAAATCATTCACTGGCGACTCCTTTCACTGAAGAATCCAACGATCAATGCTTCATGGTGACTTCACTGCAGGAAGATCAGTGGCTTTGAGATTTTCAAGATGGATCAGATTGCAAGAAGATATGCTCCCTTGAGCCGAGATCACATTCCAGGTTTTCCGAATAAAATTCCGAAGGTAGATTGGTCAAGGAATTTGCCTACATTTAATGATGATGGTAAGAAGGATGCTGCTTTACATCTAGTTAGATTTCATATGCATATTCGCAAGTTGAAGGCGGATTTTCCTGAAGATTGCTTGATGAAGATATTCTTGGCCACTCTGGAAGGTGCAGCTCAATCTTGGTATGAAAGTTTGCCGCCTGCTTGTATTTATTGTTTAAAGGATTTTCATGCTATGTTCATTGAACGATATAAGAACTCTTATCCATCATTAAATTTGGTTCATGACTGTTGCAAGCATGCTTATAGTTTTATTGAAAGCCTTGAGAAATATTATGAAGATGATAATTTTATGGATGTTGAGATCATGGAGGCTCTGTTTGAGAATCCATTTCAACAACATGAAGAGAACCTAGTGGATACCCATCAAGATGATCAGGGAATTTTGCAGCAGAATCAAGATCAGCAGGCTGAAGATGGCCATATGGCTGAAAATGATGAAAGAGAGGGTTCTATTTCAGATCTGCCCACAGAAGAAGACAGCGTGCAGGGTGGTCAAGATTCAATCTCAGAATGTGATGCAGTCAAGTCAGCTATTTCAGATCAACATTCAGATCATGATTATCAAGAATACCTTGTGCTAAATCCTGAAAAAGAGAATTTTGCTGTTGAGATCATAGACAGAGTTTTGGATTCAGATGTTCATGAACAACAAGGTGAGACCTTTGTGCAAGTAAGTGATGAATCTCCTTTCAATAGCTCAGTAATAAATGATAGTTTGAGTGCCCTATCGTATGAAGATAATTACTGTTTAAGCAGAAGAGAACAAAAGGCATTGTCTCCTTTGTCTGAAGAGGAGATAAATCAGCTCTTGAAAGGTCTTGTTACAGCCCAAGCCACAACAGATTTGCAGTGCACACATAGTCAGGAAAGTGTTGGGAAAACTTCTTCCTCTGTTGAAAAAGATGACTGTCTTGTAGATCAGCAAATAGATAATGTTTTCCTTCACAAAGATGATAATCCGGCTGTGATATCATATGAAGATGGCCTACCATATTGTCAGACTACAGAAGATCATAACATTCAGGATTTCCATTCAGATTCCTCTTCATATGTTTCATGTGCTGAAATGCTTTTCCAAGAAGAGATCTGCCCATCCATTTGTTCAGAGTTTTTTGAAGCCCATGAGCATACTTTCACCGAAGCACATGAGGAAGGCAGATCATAAATTGAAGCAAAGGATACCTTGTTCTTTCAGCAGGAGGTGGCAATGTCAAGTCTTCATGTTTTCCAGGATCCAATGGCAGATTTGTTACAGTCAGCAGTGAAAGTGATTATTGTTGTGTTCAGTGATGAAGGAGATCATGGTCAGCTATGTTTTTGGATGCCCAGTTACCAGTATCTATTGTTGACCAGAAGATCTAATCAGGAGAATCAATCAAGAAGGCATCTGCTTGATTGGTTGCATTGGCATTTTGATATAGTTTGATGTATATTGTCTTGTAAGAAACACAGGTGGTTGTCATCATGATTTCAAATCTTGATGGACTGCTGCCCTTCAATAAGCTTTGTAAGTTCTTGTTTTCGTTAAGTCAGTCATCAGTCATTTATGAGTCAGTTTTCAGTCATGTTGGTTTCATAATTGTGTCGGCTTGAGTCAAGTTTCAGTCAATAAATGAGTCAAAGTCTTGTATTGTTTGCCGAAATAATGACTCCATTGCCCAATGGTTGAATGCACTGGTCTACTCTCCCAGAGGTCTAAGGTTCTTGGCACCTCCAAGGAGCTACCATCCCCATTGGAGCCAATGTTAGAGTCGGTCTTGTTGCCCTCCATCAGCGATCAAAGCTCTTTGCATTTGCATAAATAGGTATCTCATCAGTGGCAATTTTTGCATCCCTATTAGGCATGCCATAACCCTGATGGAGGAGCTGGTGTCTTTGTCCCCCTCTTGGCATTGCTGGATCAGGTCATTTCAGTCCTTAGTCACTTTCAAGCTTATCTTGTCTTGTCTTGAGGTCAAATTCCTAGGTCTAGGGTTTTGGTCAAAATGGTTTACAAGGTCATGTCTCTGAAGGTCAGTAAGTGCTCAGCAAGCCAAAGGGATGGTTTTAATGGTGTTTCTTCGCAAATTTCTCTTTTGTACAGTTAATCTTCACCTTGGATTTAAAAACTCTGTTTTTAAAGCCAAGGTCATTTTTAAATGATTTTGCAAAAAATGTAAAAATTCAAAAGTTTTCAAAGGACAACATGTAACCCTGGCTCCCTTGCCAAGATCCCTCAGATGATATCCCTGCAAAAAGAATCGAGCAAAAGCAGTAAATGAGTCAATTTCAGGACAAAGGAAACCAAAAAGGTCAATTTTATAAAGTGTCAAAGCAAAACATTATAAAGTGGGTTTGGGCATGAAATTTATTCAAATGAAAGCTATAAAGGCCCAATCTCCCTCCATTTACCCTCATTATGCATTCAAGTCACTTGCAAGAGAGTTTGGGCGAGTGATTGAGTGAAAGTTGAGCGAATTCGGGAGTTTGACAGGCGCGCGACCCGTCAGGCCAGGCGCGCGACCCGTCAGAGGCGCGCGACCCGTCCAGCGCGTTCCCACAGTTCATTTTTTCAACGGGCGCGACCCGTCAGAGGCGCGCGACCCGTTGGGTGAGGCGCGCGACCCGTTGGGTGAGGCGCGCGACCCGTCAGCGCCCTCCCTTTGAAATCACCTGCAAATTCACCCAAGGAGCTATCAAATCGCCGATTTGCTTAAGGTAGGCCCTCCAAACTCAAATTGGTTGCTTGTTATGTTTGAAGGACATCATGAATGTGTTTTTAAAGATCAAATTGTGCAAGAGAAAAAGCTCCATATGGCTGTATATTAAATTTGTAAAAATTTGCTAGGGTTTTATGCTGTTTCAATGGTTTTTCCCTTGTAATCATTTTTCCTCATTCCCATTTCATTTTCCTTGTATTTCCATGTAAATTTCCCTTTTAAATTTGTAAAGAAAATAAACCCTACCCCTTTTCCCTAAAAAATAAAAATCAAGCCCTAACCCTACCCCTCATAATACCCATGTAAACACATGTATTTAATGATGCATATGCAGTGATGTTTGCAGTGTTTTTCCCTAAATTCCCTGTTGTATACATGTATTCCCCTTTTCCCTTTAAAAATTGTCCCTCCCCTAACATTCCCTTCATGCTCTTTGTCCCCCTTGAAACAGCATACAAATCAGCATTTTACAAAGCAGAAACAGCAGTACCTTTTGGCCACTCTGCTCCTTAAACAATGTCAGAAACCGAAACCTATGAGCAGAGTGATGACCAGGCATCAGCTTCAGAGATTGAGATACAGAGGAGGCCTCATAAAGGTGGTAAGGGTGGACATCATAGGCGAGAGGAGCCCACCTCTTTGACAGAGTTACAGGCTTGTCCTATGGCAGTCTCATGTTTCTAGTACATGTCTTGCTATGAGTTTTGTGAGAGGATCTCTCGGATTCAGCACCACAGAGAGTTGGCTCGCCTGTTTGTTTTACACTTGCATGATGGACATGTCAACCTTGCCGGGGTGGACTTCACATTGACACTTGAGGTGATTGCACAGGCTACAGGGATACCTAATGTTGGAGAGGTATGGAATAAGCGCAAGGTGCTGGACAGTGTTCATTTTGAGCCTTTTGTTAGACCAGCACTCATGAGACACTTGACAGGAGTGTTTCCCTTCAGATTTCTCAGGAGTGAGTATGCTCCCATGATGAGGCTCATCATGCACTATTTTACCTGTGAGGGCATATTTTCACAGGTATATTCATACCATATTCGCCTCTTGATGCACTTCACCCGAGTGAGGATGATGAACATCCCTGTTTTCTTCTATCAGAACATAGAGAAGATGGTGTCCATGATGCAGAGGAAGAGCCTGACACAGCAGTACAGGAGCCTTTATCGTTATGGTTTGATTCAGCTAGTGGTTTTACATTAGTTGGCTCAACAGGGCATTTCATGGGAGGATTTCATCTCTCGTGAGCTTTTCACAGCACCATCACCGCCACATCCTGAGGTTATTCATGAGGAGGGAGGACCATCACAACAGCATGACATCCCTGTCACTAGACATGTCAGCTCCTCACCTTTGGTTACTTATCAGAGAGGCCAGAGGGCCTTATTTGCAGCAGCCAGGCGAGTATTATCTCCACACCAGGTGGAAGGGGTCTCGCCTTCTTCATCGGCTCAGCGAGTGTTATCTCCACATCAGGTGGAAGGGGCCTCGCTTTCTTCACCAGCACAGGTACCAGGGAGGGCAAACAACCCAAGATTGATGAGGGACCATCAGGTGTTCCGGATATAGAGTTTTTTGATCTTGATGTCAGTTCTCCTAGCCGAGAGGCAAAGGAGATCATTCAGCACCTCAGAGCTGAAAATGATGCCTTGCAGAGGAGATTAGAGGGGGCACAATGGACAATTTCATACCTGGAGCAGCGTAACAAACAGTTGGAAGATGAGGAGGCACTTGATGAGCTGTGGAGGATTCGTAGTGACCGCCATTTGAACCGGAGAAGTCCCGGTGATCTATTGCCCGCTGAGCGAGAGTCCATGCTCATCCGGGTAAATGCACACTTGGAGAGGCTGTTGGCTAAGGCCAACCAAGAGAAGAAATTGCTGAGGAACATGAAGAACCATTACTGGGCAAGAATGCATGTGTGCAAGGCAAAGATGAAAATGTTTCAAAGGCGGTTGGCCAAGGCACAAAAAGGGAGAAAGAGGCCCGATCCCCTCCATATCTTGGCTGAGGCCTCACTGAAGGACCAAGGCACTAAATAGCCCAACCACAGCACAAATCCCAAGAAATTTTGAGCATTTTGGCTAAATTTTGGTTTTTTTAGGCAATTTACAGGTTTTCTCCATTAACGGGTCTCACCCCCCGCGCGAACCTTCATCCTGGCAACTCCATTTTGCAAAAACTCAGCATTTCCAGATTTGTCATGCAAAGTTACACATGCTCATGGATGGACTTGAGATTTGGTGAAGTTTTGGGCCTCCAGAAAGTAAAAAAACTAGCAAAAAATGACTTTCTGCCACTTTTTTGAGTTACAGAAAGCAGTCTTGGGAGATTTGATTTTTGACAGGGCAAATGAACTCCAAATTCAAAAATTCCAGTTGGGTTGGAAAGTAGACTCACAGACCTTTCCAACAAGCCTACTCTTGCCCAATTTGGACACCTGCAAGTGCCCCAAAAGTGGCTCCAAAGGCGCGCGACCCGTCAGGCAGGGGCGCGCGACCCGTCAGGCAGATTTTTCCAAAATGCACTGTACAGCTCAGAAAAACGCAGTTTGACCCAGTTTGACTTTTTGGGGTGAATTATGATTCTCTTTGATGTAATTATTGTACTTTTAAGACACTTTTACTCTTATGTAACACTTCTAGAAGATTCATTCATGAAAAGGGTAAATATTAAATGAATGAATTGGTTTCCTAGCTTATAGAGGCAAGTTGTTTTGACTGCCTAGTTTGTAGTGCTTAGTTTAGAAGTGGTTGAAACAGCTCCTAGGATAGTGAGCTCGACCCATGGAGGCAGGGAAAGAGGTTAGATCATCTATATTATGTACTTTCTTGCTCATTTTCATGGTTGGACTCTTGAGGGATAAGCTATCATTGTATTATTCACTGTATCTCTGCAATTTTTGGCTAAGGAAGACTAGGGTTTTGCAGTCCTTTTTGGGATTCTTGTGGTTACATGTATTGATGGTGTGTTTCTCTATGTACCTATAAGTGTGTTATGTGAATCATTTCCTTTCTTTTCCTTCTGCGCATTAAACAAACGAAGTGTTAAAGTAAGAATTCATGACTGTCATGCTCTGCTTTTAAGTTTGTTTAATTTCAATGTTTTCTACTGTTTAATGAGAATTCAAAGTTATTGTTTGCTCTCCTTAGCTCCTCACCTGTCATTCCGGATCATCCATCTCAATCAAAAGCATCAATATTGTCTCCTACCTCGCCCCAAAGAACCCCCTGCAGAAACTGTGTCCAATCCCTGCACCCAAAATTGCCATCCCCTCAATTTGCCACCAAAAACCCTAAAAACCTTAAATCAACCTTTTTTATCAGTTTACTAGCCTAAAATCAGTGTTACCCTATTGGTCATCTCATCCATTGAAAATTTCACCGAGATAGACCGGAGAGAGCCCTCTCCAACTCCGTAGGGCTAGCTACGAGGCTAAGTGGTTTGATGTTGCCTTGAGGTTTACCTTTCTCAGCCTGAGGTGAAATTTCAAGCGCTAACAGGTTCCTGAACCCATAATAAAATTCTATAAAAATTTTGAGGTAGACAACCGAATTTAACACACAATTTTAAATTTATATTTATTATAAAGTTTAATTCATATTTATTTTAAAGTTTAACTCATATTTATTTTAATATGAGTTTATCATATCAGTTTTAATATAAAGTACCGAACTTTATATTAGTTAATTAGTTTAGATGGGTCGTTACATTTGCTCACCTGGATTTTGTCATGCTTGTCCATTGATACAAGCCCAGGTGCACCATTCTATTTTGTCATGGTATTTTCCCTTGAAGAATTAATAAATTGACTTAGCAGTTCTCTATTTCCAGTGTTTTCCTGGGTGCTTGATGTAAATTTCGTTTTTCTGATTGTTGGATTGTTTGCATGCTTTGTTTATCACTTAATTTCCTGTTTATGAACATTACAACATGCTACATCAATTAGTGCCTCCTATTGATGCCCCTCCCAACAGTGGAAGTAAAGGACCTTAACGGAGGTCACATTGGACTAAGGCCAAAGGATAAATCTCCCGAGAGAAGTATGGAAACAAAGGTACAAACAAGAGCAGTCAGTTATCCAACTTGACCTACAATCTATATTAGCATACCCCAAACATTAAATGAAAGCACATGATTACATAAATGGTAGTATACCTTTTGACAGATGATCCACCTTCCTTCAAGAAGTATGCTAGATGGTAGAGAACACTGACTAGAGCATAGGTGGTGAGCTATGAAATAAAGCTATCTGTAGATCATCATAGGGCTGCTGGCTGGCTGGCTGACCAAAGTGAAAAAAAAATTCTCCTAGGGTTACCTACTTTTGTTGGATATTAGTCACTTCTGGCATTACTGCAATTTCTTTTTGAGTTTGTACTTTTTCGGGAGCTTTATTTTATGGTGAAGTTAATCCATCAGCCATCTAGTTGTACATGCTTCTTATGATCCAAATTCAACAGAGCTACGTCTATGAGTATTACAAGTAGAAGAGAGGACTAAAAGGACAGTTCACATTTAGGAAACACAAGTGCATGCCAATCTTCCAATTTTATTATCATACATGTTGAACAATAAACTTCAGATTTATTGTCGTTTTCTGTAATTTTACTTCTTTTGGAAAGATCATATTTTTAAAGATTTATAAATAGTTTGGGAAATCTGTAATTTTCAAAGATCCATAAAGAGTTTGGGAAATCTATAATTTTAGATAGTGGAGGAATGACCTGTTATAGAGTTTTATGAACCCAACGTTTCAGACTACCAAGTGAGTCCATCACCAGGAGGGGACTTACTTGGTAGTCCGAAAAGTTGGGTTCATAAAACTCTATAACAGGTCATTCCTCCACTATCTAAAATTCTTCTCACCTGTATGGATTCATTATTTAAAAAAATCTATAATTTTCATAAATTTGTAATATTGTAACGTTATTCCTATAACAGTTTGTTTTGCATATTAGCTTACTGGAAGTTTTCTCTAGCTTTTCTTGCACTTTATTTTAAAGGTTTTATGTGAAAATGAGAGCTCTTTGAAATGTACACTAGATCTCAGGAAATGAAAGTTATTGACTTTCCTGTCTTACCTTTTTTCAGGTATTGGGCTTTGGCAATTCCAACGTATGTGATGGTGACAATCATTTTCATTATCTTGTTTTATTTAGGTTTAAACTATATGGCAACAGTTCCTTCAACCTCATGGAATTCTCTTTTTGGTATGTCGAACTTCCGTTACATTAACCCTCCTGGATTTCTTATTGTATTAAGTAGGATTTAACTTTCGTGCTAACTAGTAAACTTGCACCATATTATTGGTATCTCTACTCATGTAAATATTTTAAGAGTTTCTGTCGTAGTTGGTTTTTAGGCATGCACTATTAGTAGTAATGCATGATGATGCCTAGAACCAATTTGTAAAGTTAGATTGTCTCTTGACTTGCTGCACATTTTCATGTTTTGTCTTTAGATAAAACGTAAAGAACAAAGCTTTTCTTTCAACCACCAAGTTCTTCTGTGACCATGGGTGATTCATTTCCAACTGCATCTCAAGTAGTTCCCACAATTTTGTCATTGGTATGGTATAATCTGTAACTCGTTCCTGAAACTGACAACTTCTGCGGGCTTCTGTTGCCTATTGTCTGAGATATAGATTCAAGCCCCACGCATCGTAAGATCCACAAACTTCAGATTTGGAGACAATCTTTGTCTATGATTTTCACGGAGCTTTCGGGCTGGCTTCACTTGTATTCTTTTTCTATTATCTGTCCGAGATAGTTATGGTAGTTTTACTACCAACGCCAATCTTCTTTGGACATGTTATGTGGTTTCTCTTTACTATAGCAGGGATCTGCCTTCTTGTTGTTTGATGAGGGATGAAAAAATGTATCTATCTATGTCTTCATTTTATTTTTGTACATCTTTGCAAGTGTCTCATGGTTGACATGTGGATGTTTCAGATGATCATACAAGAGATGCTTCAAGAATTCTATCTGCACACGCATTTATAGATGGAGAACATCCAATTGATCCCATTTCTGATATTCCAATTACAGAAGTAAACGCTAGTTTATATGGATAAATGGAGGTGGTTGAAGTTGTGGGACATCCATGTCACGATTTTAAATACACTGTACTAGATTAGGCTTAAAATAATCCAATTATTTGCTTGCTTCCCCATGAAGTCCTGTACCAATAAAGACTACACTTGTAAAAGAAAAAGAATTACTACAACATGGAAGTCCTTTTGTATTGATAAAGTTTGCATTAATAAAGGAAATGACTTTGCATGTATTTTGCTGACTTCTGACCTTCTAAGCACATATTAAATCAGCTTCTATTTTCTTTGAAGTAGGTTAAATGAGCAAGATCATGATCATGGTAAGGATCATGGAATTTAACAAACTTCTGTTAATGTCACCACATTATGTCCAGCTACAGATTTGTTAATATATAATAGAGTACCCCATCCTTTATCGATATAATTGATTACGGATTTCAATGATAAAAAATATTCAATGTGTTTATTGGTATCAAACTTTGATCTGTTATATCCACTGTCACGAATGAATCCCATGATTCGAGGTTAATATTTTTTCAAATCCTGCAATGCAATGGAAATGTATTGGCCAGTTATCGTGACGTAACATGTCTTTTTAAGTGCTTGATGCAGAATATTTTTATGTTGTGCTGAAGACTTTAAATTGGATTCCTTTTAAATACTTCCACTGCCATGAATTAGATTGTAAATATTATTTTTAGCTAGAACACATGCTAGTTATCCAATTGTTTTGGAAAATTAATTAACCCAATTCCTGCATAGAATACTTTTCTACATCTAAGATAGGCTATGTAGTCTTGTGTTAGAAGGCTTGAGATTGTTATCTACATGAAATCGATGTTAACGATATTAAAGTTATGAAGATGATGGGTTAACAATTTGGAATTCTTAAGGGGCCATTATTAACCCTATGTTTATTTTTATGACATAATGTAAAATTATTTTTTAGGCTCATACATCTTTTTGCGAGATTAAACTTAAACTTGAAATGGTGGGGTTAGAACTCATTTGTTAGTTGCGATGCTTTCTCTAAGATTTTGTTTCTAGCAATTTTTTTGTTTTCTTTAAAATTTGAAAGGAGATATTTTCAGTGGCTATTTGAGTTGACTGACTATTTTAGCAGGATTGATTAATTGGACTATTAAAAGTACTGCAGAAGCTGATATCTTTGAGTAACTCAATCAAACACGTTGTAGAGGTTTTGACTCTTACATTAGAACAAAATGAACCAAAAACCTGTACAAAGAAACTAAGCCAATAATTGGACTTGGAGGATCCTCAAATTGTTCTAAGAAACAAAGTCCAAGGGAAGGATGCTACTACTTTATGTGATCTTGCCAAATGTCCCTTTGAACAGTTTTATTGACCATGTTGGGTCAAGTCAACTTGATTCCTACCATTCTCACTCCCTTACCGCATTATTTCAAAGTTGTGGTAATTATTGGGATGGTTCAATTGATAAATGATTTTAACATTTGAGGCTTAATTTAGAGATAGATCGACTTGTAAAATGTAGTAACGCTTGTCCCTACAATCGTTCAACATGGTGTTTAAGAATCCATTCATGATAAAGTAAACATATGGATCAAAGTTTTTTATAGTGCAAGTCAATTATGGTCAAACCAATGTCAAACTTGATCACATCACAAAACACAAACGCCTGATTATTCCATCTTGGGTGGAATGCTCGACTGACATTCCAGGTTAATTGCTTTATTAGATTAGAATGCTTTGTTTGATTTCAGTCAATTTTGGGTTTGTCGATTGTACATATCTTTCACTTTCATTTGTTGCATCCTAGTTAGCCTTACAATAAAATGTTTTTTGTTTTAGTTTTACCTAATTGTCTTGTTTTCATTCCACTTGTTTACATGGTTTCCTAGGTAGTTTGTACTCTTGTTTTTTGTTTTTGTTTATTTAAATAAAAGAAGTATAACCTCCTAATCCTTCCAGAAGAATGTACTTAAACATTGAAGTGAAATAGGAAACATATCCAAGTTCTGGTTATTTTCTTTCAGAAATCGTTGTATGGAAGTAGAAGCTTGTCCATCACATTTGATTGATATGTTGATCATTTGAATGATTGGTTCAAGTTGCATGACTATGATTCCGTGAATAACAATTTCTGTTGCCAAAGATATCATTAAGAAGGTTATGAGAATGATTTACCTCTATAGTTTTTTCATATTTATTTTTCCTTTGCTAATTAGTTTGCTTGCTGTTTTTTTTGTGGGTTATCTTCTGCAAAATAAATATTTTGTTACTTGTTTGTGTCAAAGGTTGGAAGCGTGCTTGAGGACCCTATGTTAAGGTAGGTTTTTCCATGAGCTGGATGAGGGACCTAAGCCACTTAAGCCATAGTGCTCAATAAAACGTGTGCCATGTGTACCATCCTTTCTTTGTTGTGATGTCAGTGAATGTCTTATTGTGTGACTTTATTGATATCTTTCACTCTCGTCCACTCCTTGGTGTGAAATGGTCCTTAAACTTTGTTACTTTTATTTGTGCTTGTTCAAGGTACTTCATATCCGTGACCTAAATTTTGGGTATTCTTTGTTATCATTAAAGCGTATTGGAGATATTCAACATGTGTAGTAAGGAACTTTGCCTGTAGAAGCAAGAGTGTTGAGCCAAATTGTACACCCCATTTCAACATGGTTTTCTCTAATTCACAAACAAGGATCGTGTCAACATCTTTTTACGCCATATTTGGAGACTTATTTGTAGACCATGTCTCACTTTGGCATCAGGGATAAATTGGGTTGCCAAATATGATATTCAATGGTGATATTGTTATCTTCAGAGAGGATACCAATTCAACTTTACCTTGCCATTGTAGGGATAAAATTAAACACTTTAGTTAGTCGTGGTCCCTTTCCCATATCTTGGATTACTAATTTAGGGCATGGGCCATCATATACATTGTTTTAAACATCTTATTTACAACATTTGTGCTAGGAAATTTCTTTCAAAGGTGCAGTTGGAGTTAGTTTGACAAATTTCAAGTTGCTTAGGCACTTGAAATTCCTACATCAAAAATACTTCTTTCTTGCTTAATGATAAGCAAACATTAATATTACTTATGGCTCACTATAATATTTCCAACAATATCAATAACTCTAAAATATGATAGTGTTTCTTTAAGTCATAGCTTCCAAACATTGCATGCAAAAGTGGAAACCTTACACAACTTCAAGTACATGGAAAACCTACTTGCTCGCCTTGGATTGAAGTTAGGCACCCTTAGGGAAGAGTATAGGTTGATGGCTTCCTAGCTTTTAGATATAGACCCACTTTTCACTCCTTGATGATGTAGTTATGAATGTGTTAGGTGAGTTTCCAAAGGTAATAGGATGGTCAATTTATATGCATAAAAAATATCACTTGTTATTGCGAGAATTCATACATGGCACCATCACAATAGATGACACTACAAGGGATTTCTAATAGAGTATCTTATATGCCATCTTGAGTTTAAACACTCACAATATTTTGTTAGTTCTTTGATTACATTCAAGCAATTAGTGATTGAGCAATAAATCATTATGGGCCCCAATGTATTTTGGATGTTGAACTTTTCTATACTAAATAAGGCCTTACAATATATAAAAATGATCACAATTTTCACAATAAGTACTCTTTAAGGGTATATGTCTCACAATGCCTACTTGCAATATGCCCTAAAACTATTTCTAATTGGCTAAAGTTTGTGTTCCTCAAATGTAAGGAAACATGTTAATAGCTCAAGACCTAGAGGCATATGGTAGAAGTGAAAGCCTACCCCTTTATGGACCACCAGTAGGTAATTCCAAGTGGCATAGTTTTCCTTTAATAACGACAATGAATTAGCTTGCATTCACATATAGCAGCCATTGATGGTTGCCGTCACTGCTAGTTTGACAACTAAGTCATGATAGGTTTTCTCATTGTGTAAAAAGAATGTCTCACAATGACTTTTATAAGTTGTACTCTCTAAAAAATTACCCTTTCTTTTATAGATTTGAAATAAATACGAAAATTTACATTTTTAATCCAATGTATTTGAATCACATAATTTTTTTTCAATGTATTTGAATCATGGGATGGGTATGTTGAAATTTGTAACTAGGTTTGGTCTTTATAATGACCTATTTGTGATCATGACATTGTATATTCTTTATAAAGAAAGAAAAATAAATTATATTTTATTTTGGAGTATGGGTTTCATACTGAAGTTTGAGTCAAAAGCATGTTCTTCGTGCGTTTAGCTTTTCTAGGTCTTTCTAGGATAAATAATAATATTGGTCATGTGTCATAGTTCCATTTGGTCTCATTGTAATAAAGAAAGATATTTATTTTATCAAGAAAATGCCATTTTGTATTCCAAGGCCAAGTTGACCCAGGAGCAGATCAAGTTGGCCTAAGGGAGAGTTATTCGATGCTTCAAAAAGGCTATAAATACAAGGAGCTCGACCTCATTTGGAGTACTCATCTATCACAAGTTCGATCTGCAATAGTGAAGGAGAAGAAGAGCTATAAGGACGAAGGAAGAATAGAGTTTCTTTGGCTAAATATTTCTCTCTCTCTCTCTCTGTTCACATGTGTGAAATTAGGGTTTTTGTGTAGCCACAATTATAAGAGGCCAAAATTGCAGGGTTGAAATTCTGAGGAGTGGTTGCAGGGCCGAAATTATGGTCGAAGTTTGAGAGTTTCCTTGGAGAAGAACTTGTTAGGGACTAAGTTGGTGCTTGGTAAGGTTGTTGGCTTTGGTCCTTATGTCTTGGAAGTCTCTTTGTAAGCATATTCTATATAAGAAGAGAAGCATATTTCTAGGTTTTCCCCTTGGAGGGGTTTTTCCCTGGCTTGGAGCCTATATCTTGTGTACTTTGTCTTGTTGCGATCTTCATTGTTTTGGTAATTGTTTGATGAACAAGATCTAATAAAGTAATGAAAGGCCAACATACATCACAAGTAATTATCAAGTAAAGGAAAATCATTTATAATCTACAAGTCTCTAGATTTTCCAACATGGTATCAGAGCTAAGGTGCAAAAAGGAGACTGGAGATCACTTCTAGTTGGCACTATGACAAGGATCATGGAGAAGGGTTTTAAGTTTCGTGGGAATCTTGCTACATCCATCAAGGATTGCATATTAAAGATCATCTCAAGCTAGCAAAAAAAGTAATAAATGGAAGTTTGTTCTCTGTTTTATCCGATACTTTCAAGGACGAGAATGTATGGGTTATTGATAGTGGTGCCTCCATACATATGACAGGAGAATGCAGTCAATTTCAAACTATATCTAAAGGAAACTGCTCTCACTTAATTGAACTTGGAGATAAGAAGAGTTATCCAGTGAAGGGCATTGGATTTACCTCGTTGGAACTCGAGTCTGGTGGAAGCATTCACCTCAACAATATTCAATATGTTCTAGGGTTGAAGAAAAACTTACCTTCTATTTCTTGTCTAGAGTATAAGGGTGATATAATTGCTTTTGTTGATGACAAGGTTTTGGTTTGGGGTAAGGTCTCTAGTATTGATGATGCTAGGGTGATTGGGATATGTGAGGGGACATTATATAGACATTTTACATGCTTTTGTTGATGACAAGGTTTTGGTTTGGGGTAAGGGCTCTAGTATTGATGATGCTAGGGCGATTGGGATCTGTGAGGGGACACTATATAGACATTTTACCCCTCTATCTCATGCCCTAGTCCACTTGAATGTGAGTCCTTCTGAACAATGGCATAGAAAGTATGGACACCTGCATTATAAGAATTTTTCCATCTCTAAGTCAAATGGTCAATAGCATCCCCAAATTGAAGGAAGAACATGAGGGGACCTGTAAGGGATGTGCTCTAGGCAAGAACGTGAAGAAGCCATTTGCAAGAAGTGATACCATATCTAAGGAAGTTTTAGATCTCATACACTCAGATGTATGTGGACCTATGACAATTAAGTCTCTTTGTGGACATCAATATTATGTGACCTTCATTAATGATTTCTCAAGTAAAACTTGTCCATACCTCCTCAAGAATAAAGATGAGGTATTCAAGAAGTTTTAGTGGAGAATCTAGCTGAGAGAAAGATCAAGACTCTGAGGTCAGACAATGGTGGAGAATACACCTCCAAAGAACTAATAGCTTTCTGTAAGGAAGTAGGGATTAAGAGGGAGCTCATTGTTCCTTATAATCTTGAAAAAAATGGTGTGACCGAAAGGAAAAATACAACTATTGAATAATTTGTTAGGGTCATGCTATGTGATCAAGATCTCCCTCAATTCCTATGGGGAGAGGCATGTGTGATAGTTTTTTACTTGCAAAATCGAAGTCCTCACAAGATTCTCAACAACATGACTCTGGAAGAAGCATTTATAAGAAAGAAGCCAAGTGTGGATCACCTTCGAATATTTGGGTGTCCTGTGTATATTCATATACCCTAGGACAAGAGAAAGAAGTTATATCATACTAGTTCAAAGGGAATATTTGTTGGGTATAGTGCTTTAGCTAAGGCGCAAAAAATCTATATTAAGGAGGATCGTCGAATTGAAGTGAGCAGGGATGTCAATTTTGATGAAAGCATGGCATACAAAAAATCAAAGGATGTTCCAGTTGACTCTGATGAAGAAGATATACCTATATTTGAATATATATCAAGGGACAATGATGGTCAAGATCTGACATCTACTCAAGAAGATGTTGAAGGCCTTAGTGAGCCTATACAACAAGTGATTGTTCCAGAAAATTAAAAGAGGCATGCTTGGTTGAGAACTAGTCTACAAGAAGCATAAGGACATACAACATCAGGGACATTCAGGGAAAGTAAAAGACCAAAAAGGTATTCTGGGTATGTTTCATATATGACAAAGCTCATTGAAGCGAAATCTTCCTTCTTTGAAGATGCAACTAAACATCAAGAGTGGAGGAATGCAATGCAGGAAGAATACTAGTCTATCATGGAGAACGATGTCTGGGAAATTGTCCCTAGGCCAAGTGACACATCTATAATCACTTCGAAACGGATTTAGAAGATAAATCATGTTGCAGATGGGAGCATAAATAAATACAAAGCAAGATTTGTAGCAAGAAGATGATCACAGAAAGAAGGGATTGATTACGAGGAAACCTTTGCTCCCACAACTAGATATACAACAATAAGATCGCTTGTTTCTTGGCTGCTACTATGGGATAGAACATTCATTAGATGGATGTTAAGACAACATTTCTGAATGGGACTATTGATGAAGAGGTTTACATTGAGCAGCCTCAAGGATTTGAAATAAATCAGAGGGAGACTCATGTCTGCAGACTGAAGAAAGCTCTATATGGCTTAAAGAAAACACCTAGAGCTTGGTGTGCAAGAATGGATGCATACACATTGAGACTTGGTTTTACCAAGAGTTCTGTAGACCTAACCTATAGATCAGGGTGGCCTAGGACGAACCAGTTATCATACTCTTGTATATGGATGATCTACTTGTTACAGGTGTAGAACATCAAATTTAGGAATGCAAGAAATAGTTAGCAGTTGAGTTTGATATGAAGGATCTTGGGATTATGCATTATTACTTGGGACTAGAAGTTTGGCAGAAGCCAGGTGAGATATATCTTGGTCAAGGTAAATATGTGATCAAGATTCTTTAGAAATTTGGCATGATGGATAACAAGCCTATGATGACTCCTATGATTACCAATTCTCATAAGTTGAGGAGTTCAAAGTCTAGTTCGGTGGATCCTACTTGCTACAGACAATTGATTGGGTCCTTGAAGTATCTAGTAAATACTAGACCAAACATTAGTTTTGTAGTGAATGTCCTTAGTCAGTTTCAAATGGAGCCAAAACACGATCCTTGGATTATAGCCAAGCATATCATAGGATACTTGCATGGGACCATGCATCACTTCCTTTGGTATATTGGTATTGAAATCCAACTCATGGGATATACAAATTTAGGTTGGGGTGGTAGTGAGACAGATGGTAAAAGCAAAATAGGTGGATGCTTCAGCCTAAGATCTTCTATGGTCTCATGGATGAGTAGAAAGAACGATACATTTTCTTTAAGTCGTGTTGAAGAAGAGTATATTGTTACAAGTGAAGTATGTTGGGAAGCTGTTTGGCTCAAGAAATTATAATTAGATTTGTTTGAAGGCCCACTCAACCCTACACATATACACTGTGACAATGAAAGTTTTATAAGATTGACAAAGGACTCGGTGTTCCATGCTAGGATGAAGCATATAAATAATAAGTACCACTACATCAGAATCCTAATATGAGATGGGGTCGTGGCTGCACTATATACCTATTGATGAATAGGTAGTAGATATTTTGACCAAAGCGTTACCAAACAAGAAGCTTAAGTATTTGATAAAAAAGCTTGGTTTGGTAGACATCTCTTCCCTAGTTGAGAGGGAGTGATGTTGGATAGTTCTTGTCTTTATGGATCAGGCACTATACTAGGACTAACAACTGTAAGTGTTAGTGAAGGCCATAAAGAAAGAATGGAGTCTGAAGGATTGGATAAGCATCTTAGATTAAAACTTCTTATGGATTGTAAAATCCAGGAAAATGAAGTTGTTGAACAATACTCGTTGAGGATGAGGTAGGGAATCCAAGATAAGAGTAGTCAAAGAGTATCAAAATTATTTGAGGATTCAAGATTGGAAATCCAAGATAAGAGTAGTCAAAGAGTATCAATATTCTTTGAGGATTCAAGATTGGAAATCCAAGATAAGAATAGTCCTAAAAGGACATACTTGGTGAACACCTTGATGGGGTATGTTCCATAGAGGTATTGTAGTAGCTCAGGTAAAGCCTCCTAGCATAATTCTCTCAAATGAAGATGAGCTTATCTAGTTAAGGCCTTCAAGGATAGTGTTGGTTATGATATATATGCTCGACAAAGATGGCTTATCAATCTGACTCTTCTTATGAGAATGCTTCAAGATTGAGATTCCTTGTACCATGTAATGGGATTATGAATACATCCCTATTTAAGAGGGAGTGTTGAAAATTGTAACTAGGTTCGGTCTTCATAATGACCTTTTTGTGATCATGACATTATATTCTTTATAAAGAAAGAAAAAGAAAGAGAAAGAAACTATATTTTATTTTGTAGTATGGGCTTCATACTTAAGTTTGAGTCAATAACATGTTCTTCATGCTTTTAGGTTTTCAAGGTTGTTCTAGGATAAAGAATAATATTGGTCATTTTTCATAGTCCCATTTGGACTCATTGTAATAAAGAAAGATATTTATTTGATAAAAGAAAAGCCTTTTTGTATCCCAATACCAATTCGGCCAAAGAGCAGATCAAGTCGGCCTAAGGAAGGGTTATTCGAGCCCTCAAAAAGGCTATAAATACAAGGAGCTCGATCCCATTTGCAACACTCATCTATCACAAGTTCGATCTACAATAGCAAAGGAGAAGAAGAGCTAGAAGGACGAAGGAAGGAAGGAAGAATCAAGTTTCTTAGGCTAAATCTCTCTCTCTCTCTCTGTTCACATGTGTGAAATTAGGGTTTGTGTGTAGTTGCAGTTGCAGGAGGCCCAACCCGAAATTCTGGGTCAAAGTTATAGTAGGCCGAAGTTTGAAAGTTTCCTTGGAGAAGAAATTTCTAGGGGCTCAGTTGGTGCTTGGTAGGGTTGTTGGCTTTGGTCTTTGGGTCTTGGAAGTCTCTTTCTACGTAGATTCTATATAAGAAGATAAGCATTTTTCTGGGCTTTCCCTTTCGAGGGGTTTTTTCCTGGCTTGGAGTCTATATCTTGTGTAATTTGTCTTGTGATATTTATTGTTTTGGTAATTTATTGATGAACAATATCTAATAAAGTAATAAAAGGCCAACATACATCAGAAGTAATTATCAAGTAAAGAAAAATAATTTAATATCTACAAGTCTCTAGATTTTTCAACATGGTATGCATATGGGGAGTAATAAATTGTGAACTACATATTATTATTCTGAAGAATTCCTATTATTTTTCAAAAACCCTAGGAACAACATGCTATGAATTGCACTATGGAAATATAAATTACATAAACTTTAGCAACAAACTCCAAACCCATGTTTGAGACAAAGGGTAGAATGAGTCACAAATATCATATTAAAATAGTAAAGCAATTGACATAGATAGGAACCATAGTCCTGCTAAGGTAAACATAGTATTCCATACAGGACGAACACCTTCAATAACCACTCACACAACTACATCAAAATCACAACGCCAATATTTTTATGTGGTTAAAACCCTCTGAGAAGACAATAGTCCATGGCCCCAGCCAATGCAACCACTCAAGGCAATTTTATTAATGCAAAAGAGATTATTTTACATAAGGGAGTTCTCACAATCGATCATCAACCATGATCCTCCATGCCCTTTAAATATAGATCATGCACAAATCAGGGGTTAAGCGACGAATCAATAGCCATTAGTATCAAGGAGAATATGAGTCGTCCAATCACTCTGTATAAAACATATTATGACTATTGGATTACAATGCAACTAATGCATACTAAATAAATACACTAAGAAACACATCTTTACCTAATAGACACATTAGACCAAGTTGAACTTAACTAGATCCCAAGTGTCCAAATATCCTAACATCCCCCCTTAAGAACAACTTGGGATAATATTGAAGGATTTATAATGGTAACACAATAGGAGAAGGAAAGAGGAATTAGAGCCTATCCTCCTTTAATGAAAACTTCCTGAACTCTTAACATACATCAAGGTTTAGAAAACTTCACTTCTATAAGATATTTTATGAAAATGTCTACCACTTGATTATTTGTAAGGAAAATGTGCACTTCAATAACTTGATCATGAATGAGTTTTCTAATGAAGTGCATTTGTAGCTCAATGCATTTGTTGCACTGATGTTGAACTGGATCTTTGGTGAGCATGATGGCACTCTGATTGTTGCACTAAAGGGTGTTCATATGTTGTTGTTGGAATCCAAACTTTGAAAGGATTTGTCAAAGCTACAAGACTTCTTGACTTGCATTAATCATTGCGCTATACTCTGCTTCTACTGAAGAAAGGACAATAGTTTGTTTCTTTTTACAAGCCCAAGTGACATGTCTGAAACCAAGAATGAAAACATAACCTGAAGTATATTTTTGATCATCAAGGTTGAAAGGCCAATCTGAATCAATGAAAGCAACCAACAAGGGATCCCCCCGTGAACTATAATGTATCCCAAACTGAACTATACCCTGAATACACCAAAATGTCCTTTTTGTTTCTTTCCAATGAATTTCATGTGCAGATTGCATATATTGGGAAAGAAGATCAACAACAAAGGAAATAAGATGGGTATGAGTAAAAAATAAGAGACTACCAACTGATGGTACAAAGTGGCATCAACTTCGTGTGTAGTGCAGGCAACAGTAAGTTTGACTCTAGATTGAAAGGGAGAAGGGGATGGTTTACAATCTTCCATGTGAAAATGATGAAGAAGGTCACATGCATACTTAGATTGGGAAAGAGAAATTCCTTCCTTGGTTTGCAAGACTTGGAGGCCAAGAAAATAATGCAAATATCCTAAGTCTATCATTTCAAACTTCTTCTGAAGGCTTGACTTCACATGGGTTAAAATTTTAGGGTCACTACTAGTGAGGATAAGGTCATCAACATAAAGAACAAGGATTATGAGATGGATTCCTACTTTTTTGGTGTATATAGTGGGGTCAAAATGACATCTAGAGAATCCAGTGTCAAGAAGAAAGTTATCCATTTTGGCATACCAAGCTCAAGGAGATTGTTTAAGACCATAGAAAGATTTCTTAAGGCGGAAAACAAGGTTAGAGTCATGCAAAATATAGTCGGGAGTTTGTTCCATGTAGATTTCTTCTTGTAGATCCCCATGCAAGAAGACATATTCAACATCCATCTGATGGACCTCCCATCCATGTGAGGCAACTGTTGAGAAATCTAGGGAAGCATATAGTTTAGGTTTCTTAACTTGATTTCTCTTATACTTTGACAAGCTATTGTGATTATTATATTGGTTCTTCATCATTATTATTATGATTTTTTCATCATCAAGACAAATGCCAAACAAGAAGATCACAAATGCAACAATAGGACACTAGAGATAGGCTCCAAGCCAGGGAAAAACCCCTCAATAGGGGAAAACCCAAAGAATTATCTTCTTATAGAATCAACTCAAAGAAGACTTCCAAGACCATAGGGGCCAAGACAGACTCACCAAGACCAAACCAACCACCCACAAGAATTGTTATTCAAACAAAGTCTGCCACTATCTTCAGCAAAACTCGGACATGTAAAAACTCTAGAATCCACAGAAAATTCACACAAAAGAGCAGACCCAAAGTGTACGATTTCCTCCACTTCTTCGCTAGTGTTCATCTTCTAGCTTCAAGACTCTCACATTTTTCTCTAGCCATAGATTAGATTAGATCATATGCAAAGTATCTATACAATGGAGGTTGAATTCCTCCCTTTATATATGCTTCTCAAGGGTTGCAAGGGCCTCTTCTAGGCCAACATGAAGGGCTAACCGATTTGATCTTTGGTGGACTCTAGATTTTTCTTTACAACAAAATAATATTTCCTTTTCTTGTTACATGTGCCCTAATGGGTCTTTTACATCATGAATTTGATTTTGACTCAAGACTAAACCCCTAGAGCACTCAATGGGTGCTTGGACCTAGGACCAATGACCATGGGAAAGAAACCCATTCTTAAATAAATAATTTTCATTTTACAAAAAATATATTTTCTTTATTTTGACAAGTGCACTAATGATTACATCAAATCACGAGCCAAATACAATTATGAAGATTGACATTAGTTACATCTTTCAACAACAACAAGGATAGAACAAGGCAGATGGAATTCATTTTGGTGATGGGGGCAAAGGTTTCATTATAGCCAATTCCTTCAACTTGAGAGAATCCTTTAGCAACTAACCGAACCTTACATCTTTGGATACTTCCATTCGATGCATATTTAGTTTTGTATACCCATTTACATATGACAAATTTTCTTCCTTTTGGAAGAGGTATAAGTTTCCAAGTATCATTCGCCATTAAGGAATGAGATTCTTCATTCATTTTTGTTTCCCATTCAAGATGTCTTGAAGCTTTTGCAAATTTTTCTAGATCATAAGTCTTTGAAACTTGATCCAAAAGAGAGGAGGCTTGTTGGAACTGTGAATAAGTATGACATCGAAATTAGGGGAATTTTGAGGTCTAAAATAGGCCTCCTACGGGAACTATAAAATAATAGTGGAAATAATAAAATAAGATTAGATTACATCATCAAATTTTAGAGGGAAAAAAGAAACAACTATTTTTTCAACTTGTATTTTCAACTTATCTCCCTATGGGTTTACTCAAATTTTGAGCGGCAATACTCGTTGGATGCAGAATTTGATTCCTCATCCAAGGAGTAGCCATATTGCATACTTTCTATGGACCTTGCTACACAAAAAATGAGAAATACATGAAAAACATGATTTCAATCACGTTTTTTCATGTATTTCTCATTTTTCATGTAGTAGGGTCCATCGAAAGTATGAAGCATGGGTACTCCTTGGATGAGGAATTAAATTTTGCACCCAAAGAGTACTCCTACTAGAAATTTGAGTAGAACCTTAGGGAGACAGGTTGAAAATACAAGTTGAAAAAATAGATTTATTATTTTATTATTTTTTAATCTATTTACTTTCTTACTCCAAAAATGGTTAATCATCCCCCATGGTTGACATCATCTTGAATCCTATTGGTTCTTATAAAGTTTATTTTGGTTGTACACTTTTCTTAGGAGGCCCATTTTAGACCTCAAAATTCCCGTAATGATCTAGAGGATCACTAGCAAGGTTACCATCCCCTTCACATGTTGAACATACCCATTTGGAAAGTTATGGTTCAGGTGTAATTTCATGTTTAATGGAATCATATGGAGGATTGTCAGCTGCAAAGGTGGATTTTCATCCTCAGTGTCATCATTTGAAGAAGAAACTAGAATAGGAAGAGAAGGTGGTACAAACGTCGAAGATGGCTCGCAGGACAACATATTTTCATCAAATTTAATGTCTCTTCTAATGATTATTTCATTGGAGTGAGGTTGAAGAATTCTATAACCTTTTACATCTTTAGAATATCCAACAACAAAAAACACTTCTCATTTTAGGCTACACTACCAAGAATGTGAACTCATGCTACACTACCAAAGATATGGAAGGGGGTTACATCTGGCTTAAGTTTAGTCCATGTTTCTTTTGGTGTTACATTGCTTAAAGCCTTTGTGGGACAACGATTTACTATGTAATTTGCACAACTAATGGCTTCTTCCCAATAATGAACACTTAATCCCTTAGATAGAATAATACAATTACCAATTTATTTTAATATATTTTTATTTCTTCTAGGAACACCATTTTGTTGTGGTGTATATTGAAAAATATGTTGCATTTGAATTCCCTATGCAGTGTAGTAAGTTGTGAATTTATTGTTGACATATTCACCTACATTATTTGTTCTTAATCTTTGTTGGTTATGCCCAATTTTTTTTTCTACAAGGTCCTTGTAGGACAAGAGAAAGTCAAAAAATTCACTCTTAAGTTTTAAGAAATAAATCCAAGTGCATCTAGAGAAGTCATCAATGAAAGTTAAGAAGTACTTGAACCTAGAGAAGGAAGGAGAAGAAAGTGGACCACATAAATCACTATGAACAAGTTGCAAAGGGGTTGAGGCACACCAAGAGGCATGTTTGTCAAAACTATCCCAATGATGTTTGTTGAGAACACAACTAACACAAACACCATCGCTACAAGAAATGAGAGGAAGACTAGTCACCATATTTTGATTACATAGTTGTTGTAGTGAGAGATAGTTTAGATGACCAAATCGCTCATGCCAAAGTTTTCTCAAGTTATCACTATGAGCAATAAAAACTAAGGGAAAATATGATGACCCAAAGTTGTCAAACTTGTACAATTGGGTAATATCATCAACTATTCTTGTGGCAAGGACATGCTTAGGATATTTTAAATCCTTAATTACAACTTGGTGAGGTGAAAATTCTACTATTTTACCTTCACTTGAATGAGTGATCTGATATACTAATAGAAGGTTGTAGGAAAGACTTGGAACACGTAATACATCATTGAAATGACCATTATCTACTTGAACTATTTCAAACCTTACAACACTAAGAGATCTATCATCACCAACAAATATTTGGAGTTACAATCATGAAGAGGAAAAATGGATTTATCCTTAGCCATATGATAAGATGCTCCATAATCAATAATCCATTCATAAGAAGAAGTAGAGGTTGCATTGAAGGAGAAACTAGAAGTAGAAAGTGCATGTCCATGAGAAGAAGTGTTAGAAGAAGAACCAAGGTTGATGTTGTGCTTCTTCATTTCTACTTCCAAGGCCTCCATATTTTTAAAGCATTTGGACTCTAGATGATCGTCTTTCCCACAATAGTTGCAATGTCTGTCAGGTTTCTTACTCTTTCATTCTAGCCATTTGTCACCATTAAGAGTAGGTGCTGGATGAGAGGGTTTGGAACCCTTATTTTTCTTATTGTTGCGAGGATGTTTCTTCTTTTGATGTTTGGTTTTACCTTTCTGTTGGTCCACTAAGGCCTAGTTAGATGTACCTATAGTTCTAATAACTCCAATGTGCAAGAACTTGTATTATTCTCTAATTAAAGTCACAAAAAGATTCAATAGAAGTTTTTTTATAGGTAGTTTCCAAAGCTTCTCTAGTGGCATAAAATGTAGATACAAAAGCAAAGTATTGAGAACCAAGTATATGAGAATCAAGATTAATATATTTGCAACACTCATCGTCTAGGTCAACCTTACAGTCTTTAAGTAAATGTCTAAGTAAATTTGAACTTAGATAAGTAATCTTCAATGTAAGAGAAATCGTTAGGACTTAAAGTCATGATCTGATTCTAAAGTTCATGAGATATAATAGTATTGGCATCACAAAATATCTTTTTCAAATTTTCCCAAGCTTCATCCAGATCATCGGTTTCTTGAATATGAAATCGCAAATTAGGAGAAACAAACATTCCAATTAATCGAAGGCTTTATCATTCTTGTTATCCCATTTGGCTTATATTGTAGCAGCTGCAACACCCTCCAAAATTTTGGCCTGCATCAAATCTTAGAGCCTCTCTTGGATTTTTACTTGATGTTTGCAAGCACTCGGGCTCACCCCGTGGGCTCATGTGAGTCTTTGCACCCTCCTTACTTGACCGTTCAATGGACAACTTTTTGCATGTTGGTCACATTATCATGCTTGCATCCATGTTCTGGTCATACAAGGTCCTCACTTCATGTGTACATGTTGTATCCGCTATGTGAACATCCGTCACACTCACACACGAAGTGGTATGCACTGTCGTGCAAGCTTCATTGTGGTCGTTCAACGATCTATCATAAGCATCACACTCGTCACTCACACCGTTGGTCAATCATGTTGAGTATATGTTGTCTTGATGGTTTGAGGCGTCGTGTCGTCAAGTCATGTTGAGTGTCTTTTTGAAAGGTCATGTATGCATGAATTCACTCGCTCACACACTTAGTCATTTTACTGAATTTATGATGACTGGATCACCATGTAAAATCTGGACCTCCACCCTGCACTCAACTCAACCGAATACCACCCATAACATTGCAGAAGTGTCTAACAATCCATTTCAAACTGCGCTTCCTGCAAGCTGATCAACCAACCCTCCAGTTGGTCAACCAGAGATTTTGACCGGGCAATGTCCCCAAGACTCACTCCCCTAAAAAATTGTGCAAAAGTTACAGTCCTTTCCCTCTCCGGTGATTGAGGAAATTGCATAGACAGGCTGGACAAACACCCAGTGCCCATCCCTGTCTCCCTCAAAAATTGCGTAGTTTTCCCAGCCAGCCACCCAGTTAGTCGGCCGACTGCTCACCTAGAAAAATGTACAGATTTCATGAGCAAGCCCCTCAGCTGCCCAGTATACCGCTCAACTAAGAAACTGCGCAGAGGTGTTCAGCAAGTCAGCCTCCTAGCAATTGCGTAGTTTTTGACTCCAGCAATCCCGCAACCCGCTATTGGATCCTTCTAGGAATTGCACAGTTTTTCTGCCAAGCCTTTCCGCAGCCCGCTACTAGCTCCCTCCAAGAACTACACAGTTTTTGGTGCAAAGCCTTCCTGTAGCCTGCTACCATCTCCCTCTAGGAATTGTGCATATTTTGCTGCCAAGACCCTCCTGCAGCCCGCACTGCTTCCCTCCAGAAATTGCATAGACCTGCCCTCCAACCAAGCCAGATCCCATGGACAGTCACTGTTGATCCAGATTTTCCATCTCAGTCTCCTAGTGACCTCTAAGAAATTTTCACCAGCAGTGCCCAGAGCCCGCATCCCAACTTGAAACTTGCCTTGCGCAATTTTATAGCCTTGTCCTCTCTCCCGATCACCCGCATATGAAAGCGAATGACCATGCATCATGGTAGAATATGAGGTTTATGGATTTGATGTCGTCTCATCATGAGTGACTACAGATACAGGGACATGAATAAGACATGACACGATGACAGATGGGATGAACAAGGAGAGTACATTCAAGGAGATGTGTTGGCGAACGGATGAATGAACGATGCATGCAAGGAGAATACTTCGCAAACGGATGAACATGTCAAGCATGCCAAAGTACAAGCAAATGAGAAACGTGCACATGCAACATCAAGCGAACACCAATGACCATCAAAGACTCTGCACACCTTGCCATGCAGAGGTGAAGCTGTGATACACCAAGAGGACATCCATCACTCAGCAGCACTGCAACTCGACATGCACACCAGCAACAACATGAACATACCAACACTGTCATGTCGAGTCATGTCATGAGTCATGTCAGCCACATCACTAATGTGGGTCATATTGTTGTAAATCAATGTAATGTAACGTGGAAGTCCAAGAGACCCACTTGTAATCTGAAGAGTCATGTAGAATTGAAAATTCATGAAAGTCAAACAGTCATGAGGGAAGTCGAACAGTTGCAATGGCCAGTTTTACCCTTGGCTTTAAATACCCGTCATTTGTACATGGAACAAACTTTTCACCTTGGCTCTTCCCACACAGCCTTAAGAGTATGTATTCTTTTCTTTGAGGAGTGAGCAATGGCTCCAACTCCCCGCCTATGGGGTTTGTGATGTATGGTGTATCAATGTGTCTTGGAAATTTCGCTTAATTTAGAAGCCTGATAACAGGCCAACACAAACTTTTCACACATGTTGTAACTGTTTGTAAGATTAATCTTGAACACTTGTAATACATGTTGTTTTAACCTGTGTTAAAAAATTGAACTCATTCAACTGTTTTAATACATATATTTATGAAAATGTGTTGTATAAGTTGTTAATGTTGTCCTTCCCTTGTTGGTTACCTCCCCAGACATTATACATAACATTTCACGTAAACTTGTTATAACGACTGTCACACTCGCGCTGATTGTCCTATTGTGTGTTGTACGTGCTATCTTCCCTTGTGTGTTGTGATTTACGCATCCGTGTGGACTACTCCTCCAGAAACTGTGCATGTTATATTGTGTTGTGTGTCTCTGACAGAGTTGGGAATTCCTCCCTTTCAACTGGAGACTCACTCCCACCCTTTCTCTTTGCGGTGAAAGAACCTTGACACAAGTAACACTAGCACTCACCAGGCATGTGAACCTCACTGTTCTAAGACAAGCAGACTACTCTCATGCGATGACAAGAAAGATCTAAGGAAAAAATTTAAGATAATGGCAACCAGGCCATCATATCGGATGGGACTCCCACACCAAACGGTGTGAGGTCTAGTTGGGACTTCATACCGGGGAGATCGCCTGAATGTTGGCGGGTCTAGAACTGTCAACATTTATAGCTCTAGGAGGAAGGCCGCCAATTGTTTATGGCTGAATGTCCTGTCACCCCCACTCATCAAGAATCTGGTCAAGGTAGTAAATCACACTCCCTCTCACCGAATCACAACTATGAAGTTTGTTACTCCTCACCTCCTAGACGTGAACACAAAATTTCGTATCAGCACCTTCGCTCCGTCCATCCCATCACCCATTAGTTCGCGAAAGCAGTCGAACTGATACCAGGAATACAACATCTTCCATATGCATAAAGGAAGACAAAAACCACTCCCACAAGGGTTGTTGTATCATCGGTGGAAGAAGAATTTCTTGCCACGCTCGAAGATCTGGCAAAAGCTATTGAGAATGGAGAGGAACCATTGGTCTTCCAACAGGGAGAACGAGACATCCTCGTGATCTTGGGCTTAGACTCTGATACAGGAGGTGGAGGGGAAAGCAATGAAGGAGGTGGAGGCGAAGAAGAACCAACAGAATTAGAGCTGGAACCTTCAGATTCTGAAGAAGAGGAGGAGGACGAAGAGCAAGAAGACATGGCTAAACAAAATCTGGAATGTATGACTCAGGGACCATTAACTCTCTTGGGTTCTTTGTAGAAGATGCCGAAGGGGTCGAAGAGAATGATCACAAAGTTTGACCCTGACAACAAAGTGAAGGTAGAATATCACTTGGAAAAATTCTACCTACAACTACAGACCTTGAGGTATAGTACGATGAGGTTACATGTATATTGTTCCCATGTACCTTGGACAGTCGCGCAAAAACATGGTATCACAACCATCCTGTCAACTCTATATATAATTGGGGTGCATTCAAACATATGTTTATGGAAAATTTAGTTGATGACAAGACCCCAACCATGTTACTCAAAGAATTGGGAAGCCTGAAGATGGAGGGGAAAGAAAAGGTAAAATATTTCTGTGAAGTAGGAAAGTGTTCCCTCTGCGGACAGAGGCAACCCCTCTAGCCCTAGAGTGGGTCTAGTCACAAACAAGGACAAATCAACAACAATTCTCCTTAAATAGTTCAAGTTAGAGGCCTACCTCAACCGGTGGTCAATGAAGTTCCGTTGCATTGCTCCAGTTTCTGCTTCTTTCTCCTAGAGAGTAATCAACCTAAAACAAAGCAAGGAAATAAAACAAAGCACATAACCGGATACAACAAAGAACTATTTACCCATAAAGTCAAGAAATCATGAGCTATCTAGTACATTGCATACGACATAGGAAAACATCATCGATTGTATTAAATATGAAAATAGAGTAAGCTTACAACCCAGGTCTTGACGTCACAAGCCTTCTCAGGAGGGTCCAGCCAGCATGTTCCTCAAGCATTCACCCTTGAAGATGGATCTCCCAATACAAGTCTCTCTCACTCACAAGTTTCACACAAGATCAAAAGCACTTCACAACCTTCCTCAAGCTCTCAAACAATCCCACACTTGTCACACCATCTACCTATCAAGCTCACAACACTATCAGCAACACTCCAAAGACTAAGAATTCCAAACTAGCAGCTCATAGCAATGGTGAAAGCTTAAATAGGAGAAGGAGTCTCCATGAATGGTGGGAAGATGAGCTTATCTCCAAGGAAGGTAGCACAAATGACGAAACAGTCATGCCAGAGAAGGGAGGGTGACATAAACAAGGCCAACAACCAGGTCTAGAGTCATCTGGAAGGCCGGCTGTTAGAACAAACTCGCCCAGACTGGATCATCGCGGGTACATAACTGTACTGGAGCGCTGACATTGCTACTGCATAACGGAGAAGGTCATGTCATCGCGATAAAATAAAAGCAACAATCGTGCTGTCTCATGAAATTTGACCATCGCGGGAATCACGTGTACTTCCGCGATGTCATCGCGTATGGTCTTTTTTGGAGTGCTCATCAACGCGTTTATTTTGGCAACAGTTGCGATGATGCAGAAACTTTGGCAAAGTGGGTCATTTGGCAACATCAGAGAGCATGAGCACGAATGATTTGGACTCATGACATAGTAGGAAGACTGGGATGAAGGCAGTGACAAATTACTTTGTAACAATTTCAATTAGAAGTTTCTGCGCATATTGAACAAGTTTGTAGCAGACATGAAGCTTTATGACTCCATCACCATTGACTACTACACGTCCACACTGCCGAGTAGCATTGTGTAGTTTGTTAAGCGAGCTGTGAAACCAACACTGTTATAAAACTACAAAGAGGAAATCGCTGTTGAAAAGGATCTGCATATGTTTGGAGTCATCAAGTATGATGAACCAATGAAGGACTCCAAAGATGTGAGCAGGAAGCCCCAGGCTGCAACAAGCAAGGGTAGAGACAAAGGAACAAGTGATATTGAAACCCTTACTCGCCTTGTTAAGAACTTGAGAACATAAGTGTATGAGCTTAAATAATGAACAATGGACACATCTGCGAGCAGCCGAATGCCCAGGAAAAGTCAAGGAAGATTGTCATCAGGTAACAACTACTTCTCGACTAAAACTGTGCAGAGCTCCAACTCAGTGTTCCAGGTCGAAGAATGCGCAAAAAATGAATTTTGTTCATTTCATGAAGATAAGCACCCGGAAGGGTCTTGTTCGAACTGGAAACGTGTTACAGGATCCTTATGTGACCAAATGACAAACATGTCGAACAGTTCATAGGGACAACCGGGAGACATGGATGATGATGAAGATGCTGCACTTGATGAGACATCAAGCACTGGGCGAGTGATTAACATGTATCAGTGCGCGCAAGCAGCACATAAGACAAGCACCGAGAAGTAGCCCCCCAAGAAGAATGAGTGTTACAATCTTAGAAGTAAAGGGGTTCCCCCTACAATTGGGGAAATGAAATAAAAGCTCGAACTGCTGAGGAGGTTTGATCCATCAGTCGTCCAAAAGCAAAAAACACAAAGCAAGCTTGGGAAGAAAGCGATGGAAAAGAGTACATCCATGAGTAGCAAGCTACAGAGCACTCCATCAGACAACACGAACATCAGTCCAACCCCAGACATCTCGGTGAGTCTACCTGCCCTTGATTACAATATTGTGGAAGATATGAAGAAGACTCGTGCAAACATTAGTTTGTTCAAGTTGGCTAAGATTCAAGGAAAGCGGGGCATCTTGTTGTGCGCACTGGGGAAGTCATCTATGGACAACACAGCCTCTACTAGCAAGGGAGCAAGCACATCTCCCGAATCACTCACAACTTTGCTAAACACACTCCGGATGGAAGAAGAAAACTTTGTTTTCCCTCCATTCTTGTTATCATTTGAAATCTTCAACTGTAATGTTCACAATTGTTTGGTTGATTATGTCACATCAACCAAAGTCATGCTGCTCTCCATTGCTAATAAGATCAATGCACAGTGGAGCAAGACATCCACGCAAATCATCCAACTCGATTGCACACTGGTGCTAGCCATTGGTGAACTTCGTGACGTGATCATTTGATTATCTCATGACAGCTGAGTTCACCAATGCATAAACATTATTGTTGTGGACATATTGGAAGCATATGGCTTACTTCTCAGTAGAGACTGGTCTAGAAATCTTAATATATACTTTCCTACAGACTGGTCACACTTGTGGCTTCAATACAAGGGAAAAAACAATCAAATCCGGGCATTATCCAAGAGATATAAGAGGCACAATGTCACTCCCATCAATGGAAAGAACGAACCGTTGGCCTTCGCAGAGATCATGCTTGGAAACTTCCTCTTGGAAACAATGTTGGGGTGTTATCTCGCATGACCAACTTCGACCCCACCAAGCACGCAATTGGGTATCCTTCCTTGCCCAACTGATGGAAATGAAACCTGTACAGTGCATTGTAACAATAGTAGCAGTAGCAGTAGTAGTAGTGCAAGCGTGTCAAACAGTTTGTGTACAGACAAGTTGTGGATCATGTATTTTGACGGATCAAAGACATAGGATGGCTCAAGAGCCAAGTGTGTATTGATCGACCCAAACAATAGGAAACATTTGATTTCGAGCCGCTTGGAGTTCAAGTGCATGAACAACATTGCTGAATACGAAGCACTTGTGTTGGGCTTGTAAAAAGCCATTAGCCTCAACGTGGTCGCGCTCAGGTGGTAGGTGATTCGAAAATAGTGGTACGGAAAGTACGTAACACCATTCACTTTTTATCACCTCATCTCAAAAGTTACTAGCAAGAAGTATGGCGACTAATCTATAACTTCCAAGCATTTAATATCGGTGTTGTACCAAGAATATGTAACACAACTTCCAATGCTTTGGAAAACATAGCTTCTAGAATGTCACCGCTTAGGGATAGATTTACCCTTAAAATTTTGTATAGACTCTCTCTCCCGGTTAACATAACTAATTTATGCATATTTGATGATGTTCAATAGATACTGCATTTCATGGCCAACATTGATACCTTCAAGGATGCAACGATAGACGAAGACGAGCACGAGCGATATTTGCAAGCTAGGGCGGATATCAAGAAAGGCCATCTCATACCCAAAGGTTTGGTATTGTTAGAAAAACTCTATGACTTGCAAGAATGCTTTCAGGGGCCAAGGGAAAAAAAACCACAACTCTACCATGATGCATGAGCCAATTAACTTGGGAACAAAACAAGATCCTAAGTTCGTCAATCTCAGTACATGTTGCACACAGCAGGAGCGACAAGCCTTTGTTCGCTTGTTCATACAATACCAGGATGTGTATATTAACATAAGCTGAGGAAACTACATCCGTCACTTGAACCCCTCATACAGAAAGAGCTCACCAAGCTGTTGGATGCACATATCATATACAAAGTACGTCATTCTACTTGGGTTTCGAATATTGTTCATGTATGTAAGAAGTCTCGGGAAATCCGCTTGTGTGTTGATTTCCGGAACTTGAACCATGCCTTAGACAAACACAACTACCCCGTGCTGTCCATGGAAAAAATTCTACAAACAGTCTTTGGGGCACATATTTTTTCTCTACTTGACGGGTTTTCAGGATATAATCAGGTCCTGGTAGCTGAACCTGATAGACTCAAAACTACCTTCCGTACCAAGTGGGGAACATTTTCATACACACGAATACCATTTGGGCTTGTGAAGCAGGCATGAACTTTCAGCGCACCATGGAAATTGCCTTCCACAGACTCATCAGATAGAGCGTAGTGGTGTACCTCGATGACGTGACTATGTTTTCAAGAAAACGGGAAGACCACATATGCCATTTGAAGAAAGTTTTGAGTGATGCCAGAAATACGAGATTTCCATGAATCCCAAAAAGAGCATATTTGCAGTATCTGAGGGGAACCTCCTTCGGCACATCGTTTCCAAAAGCTGGGTCAAGATTGATCCGGACCGGGTCTAGACTATTACACAGATCCTTCACCCAGCCAACAAGAAAGAAATGCAGTCCTTCTTGGGAAAGATAAATTTCCTTCGGAAGTTCATCTCAGATTATGCGCATATAGTCAAACCAATGCAAGATATGATCAAGAAGGATGCAGTCTACAACTGTGGCAAGAGGGAAAAGTACACATTCACCTGTATCAAGTAGGCTATCGTAGAAGTGTCTGCACTCTACATCCCAATTTTAAACAAAGACTTCCTACTATACACCTTTGCCTCCGATAACTCTCTCGCTGCAGTGCTCACTCAGAAGGATGAGTTGAACGAAGAACATCCCATCTCCTTCATGAGCGCAACCATGCAAGGACTTGAACTCAACTGCCTTGCCATTGTAAAATAATCATATGCAGTATAAAAGGTGGTAAAACACTTCAGACCCTACTTGCTGAAGAACCATTGCATAGTCTATGTGCCTCACCCAGCAGTCTGCTCATTGCTTGTATAACAAGAGATGGGTGAACGATGTGTGAACTAGATGACAGGCTTGCAAGGGTATGATATTGAAATAAATCCATTTCACACTGTCAAGGGTCATGGTATTTGCAAACTCACAGTTGAGGTAGTACACACGCAGGAGGAAGAAAAATAGCTCGCTGGTTGGCAGCAAGAAATTGAAATGTATGATGTAGTGTGAGCACCATTTACTGTAAACAGAAACTCTTGGTATGTAAATGTACACCAGTACCTTGAGCACGACACCATACCCTCTCACTTTTCGATAAGATAGAAGAGGGAAATGTGCCTCAAAGCTTTATCCTATCAATTGGTGCACGGTGTGCTTTACAGAAAGCACTGTAACAAAATCTTGCTCAGGTGTCTAGAGGCACATGAAGCAGAGAAGGTTTTGAAATATTTGAATGATGTACCCATCGGGAGTCATTTTGCGGGAAATACCACTGCACACAAAGCTATGCGATTCGGTTTCTATTGGCCCACATTATTCAAAGATGCACATGATTATGCCTGGAAGTGCCCAGTCTGTCAACGATGCGTTGGTAGAACACGAAGGTCAGTAGCCCCAATGCACCTTGTTGCAGTGACTGAACCAATTCGACAATGGGGCCTGGACATCATTGGGGAAATTTTCCCACATTTGTCAAAATAACACCACTACATTTTGACAACAACTGATTACTTCACGTGGTGGACATAAGTAGTTCTGCTCAAGCAAGTGAATGACCAAGAGGTCATCAACGTCCTCCAACAAAACATAATCTCACGCTTTGGTGTTCCAGTATCACTTGTGTTTGATAATGCAACACACTTTTCATCTTTAAATATTTAATATTTTTCATTACAAAATGGTATTGTGCTGAAACATTCATCAAACTACTACTCACAGGGAAACAGTCTCGCAGAATCCACGAACAAAAACTTTATCCGTATAATCAAAAAGACCGTCTACTCTGAGCAGCGTAATTGAAATTTTGCCTTGATGAATGCTTTATTGGATGACCGCGTAACTCCAAAACTCTCTATGAATACCTCTCTATACTTCCTGGTCTATGGTAAAGAAGCCATCCTACCGCCCAACATCTACTTTCCTGTGCTTCAGTTGTCTCAAGAATCCAAAGGCAAGCCTTGCTAGATAGTTCAGCGTAGGATGGACACACTTCAAAAACTTCTAGAAGAAAGGATGAAAGCAGAAGAAAAGTTTACACTCGACCATAACCATATCAAGAGATGGTTCAACAAGAAGTCTGTAGGGAAATCTAACTTTGATATTGGTGACTTTGTCTTGAAATGGGATAAACCCTATGAAGACAAAGGCAAGCATACGAAGTTCTAGTCCCTATGGATTGGTTAGTACACAGTCCATGAGAAGCTTGGCCCATACACATACCATCTGCAATCACTTGACAGGATGATTGACAACCTTCCTGTCAATGACCAAGATCTCAAGCATTATTTTCTGTAGGTTGGGTCGTGCCAAACAACATGTACATAGTTTTCTTACTACTTATTGCTTGTTTTTCTTTTTTATTTTCACTTACTATGTTTGTTTCATTTTGTTCTGTTTGTTTAGTATCATGCTATTTTTAGTCTTGTAAGTAAGCGCTGCCCTCTACTGAGTTCTGGATTTTGAATGAGTATGTGGCTGAGCTCCAAAGAGTCTTGTGACACTGCAACCCTTGGCCAATCCTGTGTTCGTCTTCTCTGTGATTGGTTATAACCTTTAGTCGATGAAGTCTTGACGAAACATACGAGCCTTCTGCAAGGGAAGCTTGGGTCCAACCATGAACCTATGTCCACAATGGGAAACCTCATTCCTGTACTGAGCCTCCTGCTCTATGTGTTCACGCTCATCCAACTAGTAGAAACGAAGAAGGGGAAATCTAAACAATAAAACTTGTGTCAGAGATATTACATGCTTCTCTGAAGGAATAATCTCTTATGCTATCAATAAGTTGGGATCCCTCTTCCGCCCCAAAATAAATAAGTGCCTATGCACAATTCTCTTTAAAAAATACAAAGGCGAAAGAAGAGAAAGACTTCCTGCGCAGAGAGGTGAAGCATGCAACTCCACTGGGGTACTGACCAGGCTCGTTGGCAATGGAGAGATGTGTGTGTTCCTGCGTGACTCAACCAGGGTACTGTCTAGGCCTACTAACAACGAAGCAACACCAGAGATGAAAAATTATACTTTGAATTTTTTTGACTTGTGAGCCAAACTACCCTTCCCGATTTTGAAACACTGTGATCAAGTTGAAACTTCTTATTGTGTTTCACTAGGTTAGCGAAAGGTGAACCATGTCTGTCCATGGGGTAAGTGGGGAAGCCGAAGTAATCAGCATAACAATTCAATACTCCATGAAGGACTAAGGACCTGTGTTATCAATGAACCAGAACAGAGAAGATGGAATTCTACTAGTGTTTTGCTAAGTGTTGTAGTGGCTACAACACCCTTCAAAATTTTGGCTTGCATCCAATTTGAAGCATCCCTTGGATTTTTACTTGATGTTTGCAAGCAATGGGGCTCACCGTGTAGGCTCATGTGAGTCTTTGCACCCTCCTTGCTTGATCGTTCAATGGATATATTTTTTCATGTTGATCACAATGTCATGCTTGCAACCATGTTTTGGTCATGCACAAGGTCCTCACTTCGTGTGCGTGCTGTATTCACTATGTGAACACTTGTTGCACTCACACACGAAGTTGTATTCACCGTTGCACAAGTGTCGTCGTGGTCGTTCAACGATCTATCACAAGCGTCATGCTTGTCACTCGCACCGTCGGTCAATCATGTTGAGTATATGTTGTTTTGATGGTTTGAGGTGTCTTGTCGTCAAGTCATGTTGAGTGTGTGTTTGCAAGGTCGCGTATGCATGAATTTAGTGGCTCACACACTTAGTCATTTTGCTGAAGTTTTGACGATTAGGTCACCCTCCAAAAGCTGGACCTCCACCTTGTAGTTGACTCGACCGACTATCACCCAGAACAATGCAGAAGTGTCCAACAAGACATTTCAATCTGCACTGCCCGCAAGCTGTGCAGGTTTTAACCCCATACAGAAATTACTTGGATACGAATTCTAAAACACAGAAAATAAGCAATGCGAGAGCATAACACATAAAACACATATACACAAAGATTTCCCCTAGATCCCAAAATTGGGACTACCAGCTTGATTTTTCATTATGTTCCTTTCAATGTTAAAATACATATTTATACATGTTGAAGCATCCAATACCATGGATTGAAAAACCATCGCGTCCAAAACCATGGACTGAAAACCATCGCGTCCAAAAACATGTGCGAAAATCATGCACAAAACCATAGGTGGGTCTGCCCAACCTAACATAGGGTCCAAAACCAAAATTTTCTGGGGCACTGCCCCGGACCCCATAAAGTGGGGTTACGGGTACCCCTCAAACCCCCTGTGACCTCCCCCCCTCTAACCCCCAGTTAACTACGTGGGCTAGTCGTGGAAAGAATATAACACAACCCAACATTCTCCCACTTTTTGTTTTCTTTCCACAGGAGGCCACAAGAGAGATTAGTCATTTATCCAGCCCTGCAACGCCCATTGTTTCTCTACACCAAGAGAAATTCTCAGAGCTCACAGATTTTGTCAATGCATCTGCAGTATTCTTCAAAGTGTCCACCTTTACCAACACCACCTTTTTTTCTTTTATCATATCCCTCACAAAGTGGTATTGAACATCAATGTGCTTTGTCTTTGAATGATATGCGGGGTCCTTTGCCAAGAAAATTGCACTTTGGCTGTCACAGTCTATCCTTATAGCTCCCTGTACTAACCCCATACTTGAACACAATCTCTACAGCCAAACTGCTTCCTTGCTTGCATGAGTGGCTGCCATGTATTCTGCCTCTGTAGTTGATAGTGCCACTACAGATTGTTTCTTACTCATCCAACCGACTGCACCTCCAAATAGGTTAAACACATACCCACTTGTAGATCTTCTCTGATCCAGATCTCCAGCCTAGTCTGCATCAACAAAGCCATGAATATCCAACACTCTGTCCAATCCTGGTCTTCCTTGGTAGCACAAACCATAATTACTAGTGCCACTTAAATACCTGAAAACTGTAGAAATTTTGAATAATAAACACATACTCAATGGAGATTATCCTGATCATGTACTATTTCAGAATACATACACAATACATAAGCTCCTCTATGTTGATCATCAATTTACAGAAGCAGAAACATTCACAGGCACACATAGAAGCATCAATCAAACTCATTAACACAGTATGTATCCCGGGGAAAGCATCTCGCTAAAAACCCCAACTATCTGTATATTATATTGATTGAATCATGTAACATTACAAAGTACAATGCTTATCACAAGAAATCCAGTACCAACTCCACTTATTACACACAATACAGCTCAGATCTGATCTCCAAATCTATTCCACTGCTTGCCTGCCTCTCCAGCTCAATACCTGCTCAAGAAATGATTAGAATGGCTTACCAAACTCGTATTTGACCTGCAAATAATCACTCACACTCTGTTGGACGTGAGCACAGGCTACAATTCTTGATATTGGCCAATTCATTGGCATACTCAATCCCTTTGATTGTGCAAATCATCATGCACAACTATAGTCACAACTGATAGCAATATGATCCTCTAACACCTGTCCTTGCTGAACTGAACATGCACTGACAAGCAACTGAGTTAACTGATGTATTCTATAGTTTCATTATGAGTTAATAACTTGTGAATTAATTAATAACTAATTCACCCAATTCATCTCTAGTCTATTGATCAGTTAGACTAAATACAACTAGTTTAACAAAGCTAAGCTGAACACAACTCCATCAACTGCACCTCCAGTCCACTAAACTCAACTCACTTGAGTTCTAACTGAAGTCCTGCATGAAAATATTAGTCATCCCATAGGTAACCACGTATTTCCTTCTGGGATCTGCATGTACCACATCCGTAGCTCATCCTAAAGTGCTCCAAGAGAATAAGATCAAGTTTATAGTACAAATATTATTATGAGACAATAATATTTGACTTTTCTATTTTTGACAGCCAGTCTAAAAATAGACTTTGATCACTCACACTGTGATCACTCACACTGTGGTCACCCACACTGTGATCATCCACACTGTGATCATCCACACTGTGATAAAAAATAGAACTTGCGCCATAATTTTCCTGCAGGCCCACTTAGTGAAGGCAACTCTTTTCACTAAGCTCCATCATCTTGTTGCATTCTCAACAAGCATTTCTTGTTGCACACTTTTCAACAAAAACCTGCTTCATTGTTTTCTAGTGCTCCTTCCCTGGTTTTGACATAAACCTGCTTAATACTCCCACTGCATGTGTAATGTCTGGTCTAGTACATACCATTGCATACATCAAGCTACCGACTACACTTGCATATGGAATGCGGGACATGTCCTCTTCCTCTTATTGTGTCGTGGGACACTGTTCAACAGATAACCTCAAACCTACAGGAATAGGAACCTTCATCAGTTTACTATCTTGCATATTAAACCTCTACAATATTGTCTCGACATACTTCCTTTGGTTTAACCAGAGCTTCCTCTTTTTACGATCTCTTTTAATTTCCATGCCCAAAATATAGTTTGCAGCACCAAGATCTTTCATGTCGAATTTTGAGGACAATTGGGCCTTCAAATCCTGGATAATTTCTTTATCATTTCCAACCAGCAACATACCATCCACATACATGACCAGATAAATAACATGGTCACCAATTAATTTAAAATACACACAGTGATCTGCTTTGCTTCTAGTGAAGCCAAGTCCCTGTATAAATGTATCAAATTTCTAATACCACATCCTTGGTGACTATTTTAACCCATACGTAGACTTCTTTAACTTGCATACTAGTTCTTTCTTACCCTTCACCGCAAAGCCTTCAGGTTGCTTCATGTAGATCTCCTCTTCCAGATCCCCATGAAGAAATGTTGTCTTCACATCTATCTGTTCTACCTCAAAATCAAAAGCAACAACAACAGATAAAAGTAATCTAATAGAAGTTACCTTGGCAACAGGAGAAAAAATATCACCAAAATCAATTCCCAGCACCTGGTAATAACCTTTTGCTACCAACCGAGCTTTGTATTTCTCCACTTTTCCTTCTACATTTATCTTCTTCTTGAACACCCATTTGCTGCCAATGGGTTTCCTTCCAGCCGGCAACTCCACCAGATCCCAAGCCTCATTTTTGTGTAAAGATGCCATTTCATCAACCATGGCCTCTTTCCAGAGTTTTCCATCCTCTGAATCTACTACTTCCTTCACAGTTCTGGGATCATCATCAGTAATAGATAGAGCAAAATTTGAACAGAAAGCAGATGGACTATACCTTTCTGGCTGCCTTCTTTCTCGAACTGATCTTCTCACACCCAGAGTTTGTGGCTCTTCATCTTCTAATTCCTCCTCTGTTGTAGAGTCTGATTCTTCCTCCTTTAGCTCAAACTCTATCTTCTTAGGTTCCTTTGGTTGAACTTCATGTTTAATAACATCTTTAACCTCTCTAAACATCACATCTCAGCTGTACACAACCTTCCTTGTTATTGGGTTCCAAAGCTTATAACCCTTTAAACCATCCTTATACCCAATAAAGATGCACTTTTTAGATTTACTATTCAACTTGGTTAGTTTCTCCTTTGGAACATGTACATATGCATCACATCCAAATACCCTCAGATGTGAAAGAGAGGGTTTCTTACCAGTCCATACCTCTTGTGGAGTCTTATCCTCCAACGCTGATGAAGGTGACCTGTTGACTAGGTACCATGCAGTATCCACCGCCTCTGCCCAGAATTCTTTTCCTAACCCGACACCACTGAGCATGCTTCTTGCCCTTTCCATCAACATCTTGTTCATTCTTTCTGCAACTCCATTTTGCTGAGGTGTATATGGAGTAGTCTTCTGCTGTGCTATACCACACTTCTTACAGAATTCTTCAAATTCCTTGTTGCAAAACTCTCCACCATTATCTGTCCTCAGCACCTTTATCTTCTTCTCTGTCTGATTTTCCACGAGAGCCTTAAATTCTTTAAACTTGTCAAAGACTTTAGATTTCTTCTTAAGGAAATATATCCATGTATTCCTTGAGAAGTCATCTATAAATGATACATAGTACACAGACTTACCCAGTGATGGAACCTTCACAGGTCCAAACACATCACTGTGTACAAGCTCTAATATCTGTTTCACCCTCTTACCAATAGAGGGGAAACTCACCATATTATGCTTCCCATATACACAATTTTCACAGAAATCAAAATTCAGAGATCTATTACTCATACCTTCTACCATACCTTTACCATGAAGTATTCGAAGGCCCTTATCTCTAGTATGTCCAAGCCTTTGATGTCACAACATGGTCTTCTCTCCAGAGACCACTAGATCTTCTGCTCCACTTTCAGGAACCACAGAATTGTTGCACCCATCAATAACAATGCTACTTTCTAGCTTGTACATAGTTCCAATCTGAACTCCTTGCATCAATACCAGTGCTCCCCGAACCATCTTGCAGGTATCCTTCTCGAATAGTGTTTTTACACCTGCATCATCCAACTTGCTTACAAAAATCAGATTTCTGGCCAATGTAGGAATATGTAGAACACCCGGAAGTGTTCTAACCCTTCCACCTTGCAGCTTCAATTTTAATTTTCTGCGACCAACGATTCTAGTCTTCCTATAATCCCCTAAGAAAACATCACCACCATCATATTTCTCATACTCGCAGATCCACTCTCTATGGAGAGTGAAGTGAAAGGATGCACCTGAGTTAATCAACCATGCCTCATGATCTACATGTGTACTTGAAGAAGCCATGTACACATCCCCACCTTCATCTGAGGTGGTTTTCGCCTCTGTAGAAGGAGCCTCATCTGATCCCTTTCCTTTGTCAGGAGCTTTAGATTTACAGTTCCTTTTGTAGTGCCCTTCCTTTCTGCATTTTCAGCACACCACCTTTACAAGTTTTCATAGAGATTTAGATCTCCCACTCAATGACTTATTTTTGTTTCTACTTTGGGACCGTACTCATATAGACGAGGCATCACCATTCTGGCTCTCTGTATTTTTCCGTCTCATCTCCTATGTGAGCAAGGCTGAGACTATTTCATCAAACTGCAAGGTAGTTGCATTTCTACCTATTGCAATAACCAGACTATCCCACGAATCTGGTAGAGAACACAACAAACTGATGCACTTATCTTCATCTGAAATTTTAATATCAACAAATGTTATCTGAATTACCATAGTATTAAATGCGTTTAGATGCTTTGTCACCAAGTCTCCATCTTTCATCCTCAGGTTATACAACTTTTTCCGCAGGAACAGTTTATTCACCAGAGAATTAGATTGGTACAAAGTCCCTAACTTGTAGCACAAAGCCTTCGTCGTAGCTTCCCCTGATACATTCAGAAATATTGAATATGAGACACACAATCATATTGTGCTCTTTGCCTTCCGATCCAACTTCTTCCATTCTTCATCGAAAATACCCGTTGGTTTAGTACTTGGATCTACCGTGATCTACTGATATTTATCCACAAACAGATCCTCCATCTTGAGTTTCCACAACTCAAAACTATGATCATTAAATTTATCAATCTCTATCTTTCCATTGCTCGCCATCTTCTTTCACCACTAGAATCAATCTCGCAGATCTCCCATTGAACAGGGTCTACCATAGGCCTGAGCGAAACCCCTCAGCAACAAAGGCGTTCCCTTGAAGTGAAAACAATGTTGATACCAAATGTAGGTTTTAACCCCGTACAGAAATTACCTGCATACGAATTCTAAAACAAAAAAAATAAACAATGCGAGAGCATAACACATAAAACACATATACACAAAGATTTCCCCTGGATCCCAAAATCAGGACTACTAGCTTTATTTTTCATTATGTTCCTTTCAATGTTACAATACATATTTATACATGCCGAAGCATCCAATACAATGGACTGAAAAACCATCGCGTCCAAAACCATGGACCGAAAACCATCGTGTTCAAAAACATGTGAAAAAATCATGCGCAAAACCAAAGGTGGGTCTACCCAACCTAACATAGGGTCCAAAACTAAAATTTTCCGGGGTGCTACCCCAGACCCCATAAAGTGGGGTTACGGGTACCCCTCAAACCCCCTGTGGCCTCCCCCCCCTCTAACTCCCGGTTAACTACGTGGGCTAGTTGTGGAAAGAATATAACACAACCCAAAAAGTTGATCAACCAACCCTCTAGCTAGTCAACCGGAGAGTTTGACCAGGTAGTGTCCTCGGGACTCACTCCCCTAAAAAATTGCACGAAAGTTGCAGTCCTTTTCTGCTCTGCTAACTAAGGAAATTGCACAGATAGGCCGAACAGACACCCAGTGCCTGTCCCTGTCTTCCTTAGAAAATTGTGTAGTTTTCCCAGCCAGCCACCCAGTTAGCCGTTCGATTGCTTACCCAAAAAATTGTGCAAATTTCATGAGAAATCCCCTCAGCTTCCCAGCATCCCACTTAGTTCAGAAACTACATAGAGTTGTTCAACAGATCAGCATCCCATCAATTACGTAGTTTTTGACTCCAGCAATCCCGCAACCCGTTGTCAGCTCCCTCCAGGAATTGTGCAATTTTTTTTGCCAAGCATTCCTACAGTCTGTTGCTAGCTCGCTCCAGGAATTTTGCAGTTTTTGCTGCCAAGGTCCTCTTCTAGCCCGCACTGCTTCCCTCCAGAAATTGTGCAGATCTACCCTCCAACTGATACAGATCCTGCGGATAGTCACTGTTGATCCGGATTGTCCATCTCAGTCTCCTAATGACCTCTACGCAATTTTCACCAGTAGTGCCCGGAGCCTGCATCCCAGCTTGAAACTTTCCTTGCACAGTTTCATAGCCTTGTCCTCTCTCCCTATCACCTGTATCCGAAAGCGAAATGCCATGCATCATGGTAGACTAAGAGGTTTATGGATTTGATGTCGTCTCATCATGAGTGACTGCAGATACAAGTACATGAATGAGACATGACACGGCGACAGATGGGATGAAGAAGGAGAGTACATGCAAGGAGATGTGTTGGCAAATGAATGAACGAATGATGCATGCGAGGATATTTTCTTGCAAATGAACGATGCATGCGAGGGGAATACTTCACGAACGAACGAACATTTCAATCATGCCAAAGTACAAGCAAAGGAGCAACGTGCACATGCAACATCAAGTGAACACCAATGACCATCGAAGACTCCGCACACCTTGCAATGCAGAGGTGAAGTTGTTATACACCAAGAGGACATCCATCACTCAGCAACACTACAGCTTGACATGCACACCAGTAGCAGCATGAACATACCAGCGTTGTCATGTCGAGTCGTGTCATGAGTCATGTCAGCCACATCACTAATGTGGGCCATACTGTTGTAAATCAATGTAATGTACTGTGGAAGTCCAAGAGACCCACTTGTAATTTGAAGAGTCATGTAGAGTAGAAAAATCATGAAAGTCAAATAGTCATGAGGGAAGTCGAACAGTCACAAGGGCCAATTTTACCCTTGGCTATAAATACCCCTCATTTGTACATGTAACGAAATTTTTACCTTGGCGTCTCCCACATAGCCTTGAGAGTTTGTAGTCTTTTCTTTGAGGAGCGTGTAGTGGCTCCAATGCCCTAGCTACGGGGTTAGTGATGTATGGTGTATCGATGTGTCTTGGAACTTTCGCTTAATTCAGAAGCCTGATAACAGGCCAACACGTTTTCACACGTGTTGTAACTGTTTGTAAGATTAATCTTGAACACTTGTAATACATGTTGCTTTAACCTGTGTTAAACAATTGAACTCATTTAGTTGTTCTAATACATATATTTATGAAAATGTGTTGTATAAGTTGTTAACGTTGTCCTTCCCGTGTTGGTTACCTCCCCAGACATTAGAAAAAACCTTTCACGTAAACATGTTATAATGACCGTCGCACTCACGCAGATTATCCCGCTAGGTGTTGTACATGCTATCTTCCCTTATGTGTTGTGACTACCGCATCCATGTGGATTGCTCCTCTGGAAGTTGTGCATGTCTTGTTGTGTTGTGTGTCTCTGACAGAGTTGGGACTTCCTCCCTTTTGACTGGAGACTCACTCCCACCCTCTCTCTCTATGGTGAAAGAACCTTGACACAAGTAACACTAGCACTCACCAGGCACACAAACCTCACTGCCCTTAGACAAGAAGACAACTCTCATGTGATGACAAGCAAGAGCTAAGGAAAACATTTAAGAGAATGACAGCTAGGCCATTATACCAGATGGGACTCACACACCAAATGGTGTGAGGTGTAGTTGGGACTTCATACTGGGAAGATCCCCTGAATGTTGGCAGGTCCAGCAGTGTCAACAGCTTCCTTATCAGGATCATTGGGGGAATTTTCTTGTCCCAAGGTAATGCGGTACAATCCTTTACTTCTTAGTACATCCTCCAAGTGGGATTTCCTTGAGTAAATGGTACCAGTAAGAAAAAGTTCACTTGGAGTGGCCATATTAAAATATGAATATAATATGGTTTCAAAAGCTGAAATTGATTGTCTAGATAGAAATCTCTTGAAAAAATAGGTTGTTTAAAAAAATGGCACTAAAAATGGACATTGGATGTGTAAGTTATGCCCTTCTCAAAAAAGGCATTAACAATAACAAAGAGCCACATGGTGGTGGATGATGGTTAAAAAAAATCAAAACAAAAAAAACCTTCACTAGCTTTGCCTATAAGCTCACTTTTACAAATAAATTACTTTATGAAGTGACCCACTTTTATAAAACAAGTGAGAATCACTTTTACAATGAAGTTACTTTATAAATGAAATTACATGCAAAAATAACTTAAAAGAATATATTAAAATTATTTTATAGTGATTCACTTTTATATAACAAGTGAAATACACTTTACAATAAAGTTATGAGATAACTTCAGTTTGCATGAGTTTTTTCAAAAATTAACTTGAAAGGAGAATCAAATTCAAGATCTCTTACTAAATAAAGTAGTTTTTAACCAAGTGAGCTAGTGTAAAAGGCACAACAATATTAGTGAAGGAGAGTGTTGTTATTATTTGTCCTTGAACTACGTGCCTACCAAAAAATATGTGCTCATCGACATATCAACAACAAAGGGGTGAAAAGAAACAACAATTGGAAAATAAAAATAATTCTTATTGTTTCTAATTTGTTGAGATCGAACAACATGCACGGCAAAGAGAATACGTAGTCAAGAAAGAATAGAAACTTGGGAATATAAACAAAAATCCAGAATATGATCTCTGCAAAAAATGAATTTAAAAAAAGGTGTATTTGGATCATATACCTCTGAACCTGATGTTAAAAGTTGTATCACGGGAAAACAAACACTTTTTTTTATGAAACGAAAGGAATTCTTAGTTGAAAACAATGTTCCATGCACAATGGAATAGTTTGTTTAGGCCAAAATAGTATAAACATAGCAGAACTCAGAAATGCGGAAACACATGCTTTAATATCTCGATCACCAACAGGAACAATTCTTCAACTAGGCTCTGAAACCATGTTCAAGTAAACAAGGTATTCCATACAAGACAAACACCTTAAATAACCAGTCACACAACCAAATCAAAATCACAACGCTAATATTTTTATGTGGTTAAAACCCTTTGAGAGGGAAACGACCCACGACCCCAACAAATGCAACCACTTGAGGTAATTTTTATTAATGCAAAAAAATATATTTTACACAAGGGGGTTCTCACAATTGATCATTAGCCATGACCTTCCATGCCTTTAAATAGAGATCATGGACTAAGCAGGTGTTAAACCATGGATCAATAGTCGTTAGTATCAAGGAGAATATGAGTCGTCAAATCACTCTATGTCTAAAACATATCATGAACGTCAGATTACAATGCAACTAATGCGTACTAAAGAAACAAACTTGTACCTAATAGACACTTTAGACCAAGTTGAACTTAAACTAACTCCTAAGTGTCTAAATATCCTAACAAGGCCACCCAGTGTAGGTCCATAAATCCTCATTAGAAGGAACACCATTCTCTAGAGGAATTACATTTTGTAGAATATTGATTTCCAGAGTGTAAGAAGGGCCACAATTTATGTAATGGTAATCAAGTGTGTTAAGAGCCAGAATGGAGCTAGGGTTTTTGTAGTGGATAGGGTTTTGAGCTAAGGATTTTTGGGCCACTCTTATGCTCTACAAAACTCTCTCATCAACAAATGGAGGATGAGGTATTGGATATTTTTGGATGTCCAGTAAATGACCAATAGATCTAGTTGAACCCAATGTACATCCATGACACTTTGGACTCCATCTCTCCTTTAGATGCTAACTAAAAATATGTGTTTGTGAGAGATGTCAAACCAAATTCTTATGGTGATATGGAATGAACTCAATTTGGCTATCACCCAACTAAATTCACCACTCAAATATTTGAAATGGGGGTTACATTTTCATCAACTCAATCTATTTTTCAAGTCTCGAATGAGGAGGGCTCTAGTAAGTACACCAAATATCAAGCAATGGATACATGGGGATGGATAGATTTTTCATGGGTCTTGAATTTTTTAAGGTATTCGTAAACTCCATTCAAAATTTGAAAGGGTCTAGCAATGTTTTATCAAGCCCTCGACTATGAAGCAATGATATCAAAACCAGATTGGTCATTGAATTGATCTACCCCAAAACCAAGGATTGAACCAAAATTAGATAAACATTCGAACCCAAAAAAAATGGATGAAAAATACATAAACTGTGTGTGTATGTGTGTGTTTATTTATTCATGTGCATCCATATGAATCCAAACCATTTATACAAAAATATACAAAATTTCTCATTTATATGGAAAGAGTACATATAACTAAAGTAACACTTAGTGCAATACATATATGAACCAAAATACACCAAGAAATATGCTCTAAATGACCTCTAGAATCCAAAAATAAGCATAGTACTACTAATGGTTATCGTCTGAATCCTTATCCTCATCCTCAAGTTTTGAATGAGTAAACTTTATAGTGGAATTTCAACTTGATTCCCTTGGCCCTAAAGGTAGTGATGCATTTCTCCATGTAGGTGGATCCATGTCCACCGAGAAAGGTGTTCATTGTGAAATGTTGGTGCTTGACTCTCCACAACCCACTCTAATGATCGATCAAAATAACCTAGAACTATGTTCCTTGATTCATGTGTCTTGTTGAATAATTGATTATGCCTCACCCTATGATTGTATTGAACATAAACCATGTCATTCAATTGTTTTTTCTCCAAAAGGTCTTGCTTTTGGATGTGTTATATACTCTCAAGAACACTCCAATTTTTTTCACACCTTGAAGCAATACATGTTTGGTTCAATATCCAAGTTGCATTTTTTTTCAAATCAGAGCATTAACTACCAAATTGTTTCTACTAGTAGGCTGCGATAAGAGTTGAAGGCAAATGATTTTTAGCAAACGACTTTGAAACTTGGACTAAACTCTTGAAATGAGTAATGTAATTTGAAAACTTTGAGATTTATTACTTATTGGATCCTTTGTTCTACTTATATCCATAAAATAATGTATCAATAGTATCATTACAATTCAAGAGCTTGTTATGTATCTCATCTTGGGATTTGGGACCATGCACTCAATGCATTTGTGAAACCCCTCTTTTACCTCCACATCTGCTTCAAAATACTCTGTGTCACAATAATTTCAAAGTTTATAAGACAAAAAATATCAATAAACTAATTTTGATTGTTTGGCTAAGATTTTTTAATAAATAATAGAACTTCTAAACTTTGAAATTACATACCTTGAGTTTACGTAATAACTCACTACATATAAAGGTCTATGGAGTTGTTTGTTGTTTTTTCCATCTTCCTTCAATGAATCTCCATAGAGGAAGATACTTATTTATTTTATCCCCGTAAACTGACTATATTCTCTCTTTGGTTTGATCCATGTACTCATAAACAACACCCATGGCAAGGTTATCACCATCCACCATCCACACAAGAAGCTCACTATATGTGTTACTACTTCTTTTTCCTTTCTCCAAAATATTTTTTCAAACTCTTTTTCACTGCTCTTGCACTTCAACGTTTTTTCTCAAGTGAGATGCATTACATTCATCACAAGAAAACATTTTATACAAGTTGTCTTTTTGTTGAATACGGGATTGCAATAAAAGAAAGTTTGCTACAAATCGTGTAATAGTTGACCAAACAAGTTCTTTACCCCCAATATTTGTATTCTTCTAAACACTTCTTTACCCATTCAATCTGCCAATATTCTCAAGCATGAGGTCTAAACAATGGGTTGCACATGGAGTCCATCAAATCATGGAGTGTTTTTTCTCCAACATCTTTCTAGCTACAACATAGTTGGATGCATTATCTATGATATCCTATACAACATTCTCTGCCACAACTTCCACAACCACTTCATCCAAGAGACAAAGTAATATTTTTGCATCACCCCCCTATTCAGATGCATCCATGAATTTGAGAAACATAGTTCCTTTTGGGCAAGGAATTATGAAATTTAAATTGGTGTAGGATCTTCCATCAATCCATCCATTAAACATAGTTGTGTACCCTGTTTTAGTACATGATTTCTATAACTCTATAAGGTATTCATTTATTCTTGGACCTCATTTTGTAAAAATGTCTCCTTGATATCATGAAAACTTGGGATTTTGAAGCTTAGACCACATGAAGTTATAACAACAATCATAGGCTGACACTATGCAAAATCAGTGGCATTGAAAGGTATGTTTACATCATATTACAATCTAGTAATTCATTCCTAAGAAACCCCCTTCTCCATATTCTCCCATTTAGCATCAATGGTGGGTTTAACACTAGGGGTGGCGAGGGGTACCAAAAAAGAATCAATCCCTTTACACACCCTCTTCATATTAGATTAACTAGGCCTAGAAACACGTTCATCGTCAATTATAACAGGAAAAATGAAGGATTATTGAAAAATAAACATATTCTCTTCAAGTTTAGTGACATTGTAAACAACATCATCATTTTGACTTTTTCTTATGTTTTATTTAACATTTTTGGTCTTTTCCTTCATTACTTTGAAGGCTTCAATCAAGCCTTGCATGATCGAGGTGGATATTGGTTACCACCTACCTATTCCACTTGGAAACTCACCATTGTTTCTTTCAGTTTTTCATTTTCCTTAATTGTAGCACAATTTACTATTTTTGGCAGTTTTTCAGGGCCTGAAATTCCATAGCCGTTTTGAGGCCCTAAATGGAATTTTTTGGAAAAATTCCTTGCGATTGCAATGGAAATTACGTTGGCAGTTGTAGTCATTGGAAATATCTTTACAACGAGGTATCATATATGTCAAACATGGATAATATGACCAAGTTACGACCCCAGGAAGTTGGTTGCACAACTAACCCCAATGGGACCATAAACTCTTGGTGTTACATCTCCTGGGTTAGGGTTTTCATTGTTTAAGGTTTTCTCTTATTGTTCAATAATAAAAAGGCCCTTGAGCCTCATTGTAACTTAGTTCATAGGCATGTAGTCACCACATCTCTTCCTAGAGATAAGCTACGATCTCCTGAGTTCAATATTTTTCTATTAATTAAATGAAGTGTTTTTCTGTTGCATCTGTGTGTTTATGATTATATATGTAAATTGTAGTGTTCTTGTTTAAGTTAGGATCAATGGTATCAGAGTGGTATGCTCTTTCTATTTTTTTCTTTGCATGTTCCCAACGAGGTTAGGGTATAAGGAGTTAGGGCTCGATCTGGTTGAACCATTGCGCGATCAGCCTCGCAAAACCTGACGACCTCCCATGGCAGGAGAAAAGAAAGATGAGGGGCAGGAGATCCTTTCAAAATGTTGCTCGAGGATGCCCTTGAGCGATAAAGGGACACAATGATGGATAACATTACCTAGATCCTTCGATGGCTACCCACAAATGATGCATCTTCATCTAGCAGCTACTCTGGAGGAACTACTCCTTTTAAGGTACAAGTTAACTTCGATATTCCCATATTCGAAGGCCGGATAGATGAAGACACCATAGATAAATGGTTAAATCTGTTGGAGGGATAATTTTCAGTTCATGACTTTTCTAATTGGGAAAATATTACTTTTGCATTTGTCAAAGCCACCCCACACGTTAGGGACTGGTGGGAAACCTATTGTGAACAAAAGGACGAGAGTGAACCCTCGTTGTTTTCAACCACACTCACTTGGAATTATTTCGGAGACGCCATCAAGGAAAAATATTACCCTGTAGGGAGCTATGAAGGTAAATACATAAAGTGGACCACGCTGCGGCATGGAAGGGACCAAGATGTGACAAAGTTCAAAAATACTTTCCATACCCTTTACACAAAGTTGGGTATCAAGGATATTGAGGGGTATTTGGTGCTCAGGTACCACGACTATCTACACAAGTACATCCATGACGAGTTGGAGTTCCTGGACATCTCCTCGCTTGGCACGACCTATCAGTATACTGTAAAGATTGAGTATAATTTTAAACAAAAGAGGCAGGACCTTGATTTTGCGAATCCAAAGCAAGGAAAAAGTGCCCTCAAACCACAGAACAAAGGACCAAGCCAAGGCAGGGCTACCTAGGACAACCCACCAATGCCACAAGAAAAGAACAACACCACAAAGACGAAGAGGGACACAAGAAAATGGTGTGAGTTCCATAAGAGCTCCACTCACAATACAAGTGAGTGTCGGGCCAAGCAGTCACTGGTGGCTGAGATGAAGGCTTCTGAATCAAACACAGGTTCTAACTCTGAATCAGAACCTGATAAGGGAACTGACAAAGGGAAGAAGATCATTGATTCATAGCCCAGTGCCATCATGGCCACCACAAAGATCCAGAAAATTGAACCTAAAGATCCAGAGGAGGGGGAATACCTCTTCCACTCAAAAATTTGGGTGAAGGGTTCTCCGCTACAATGCATAGGCGACAACGGGAGCCAAAAGAACCTAATTTCAGCAAAGGTCGTGAAGCAGATGGGCCTAAAGACTACAACACCTCCACAACCATACACCATCGGGTGGCTTCACCAAGGACAGGATCTTTGCGTCAGCCAACAGTGTTGCCTTCCTTACAACATCAAGCCCTTCACGAATGAGGTACTGTGTGACATTTCTCCTCTTGAAGTTTCTGATATATTGTTAGGAAAACCATACTTGTGGAAGCGACATGTTGTATATGAGTCTAGACCTCGTTCTGTGATTATTACTTTAGCTAATAAGATGTATAGGATGTCGGAGGTAGCCATGCCTACCACCATCTCTTTGGTCACTGCAAAGCAATGTAGTAAGGTCATTTCCCAGACGAGGAAAATTGTTTTTCTTATGATTAGCCCCCAAGGAAAGAAGAAGGTTGTGGCCATGTCTTCCAAGTAGGGCTCCTCTGCACAAAAATAGTAGATGGAAAATGTTGTGGAGGAGTACAGGGATATTTTTTCCTCACCCATAGGGGTACCTCTTCACTGTTAGGTCAAGCGCTCCATCTATCTGACCCCAGGTGTGGTGTTGCCCAATGGACTGATCTATTGACGCTCTGTTCTAGAGAAAAATGAGATCAAGAGGCAGATTCAGGAACTACTACAGAAAGGGCACATTAGTCCATGCTCATCACCCTGTGGGAGCCTGATTGTATAGGTACAGAACAAGGATGGGACCTAGAGGGTCTATATTAACTATCAGACGTTGAAAAATATCAATATCCGAAACAGGTACCCAATCCCACAAATTGATGACCTTTTGGACTAGCTCAAGGGGGGAAAATATTTTAGCAAGATTGACTTGAAGTCAGGTTATCACCAGGTGCCTATCGAACCCTCCGATGTGTGGAAGACTGCCTTCAAATCTAATGAGGGCCTTTTCGAATGGTTGGTCATGCCATTTAGATTGACCAATGCCCCTACAACCTTCATGAGACTGATGGCTAACATCTTGTGACCCTTCACCAATGCATTCGTGGTGGTGTATTTAGATGACATCTTGATATTCAACCAAATTTGGGAAGAGCACCTCCACCATATTCGACAGGTCCTTCAAACCCTTCAAGAATACAAGTTGTGTGCTAACTTGGAGAAATGCATTTTTGGCCTGACCCAAGTTCAATATCTGGGGTACATCATTGATGAGAAGGGTGTAAATGTGGACCCATCCAAGATACTGGTAATTCGAGATTGGCCAACCCAACCACTCTAACAGAGCTTTGCTGCTTTTTGGGTCTTGCGAATTTCTATTGTAGGTTCATGTTGGGGTTCTCTCATATCACTTGGCCTTAAGTCAAGTCACCAAGGGTGGAGCAAAAGAAAAGTTCTTTTGTTTGGAAACCCAAAATGAGCATTCTCCGAGTTAAAGAATCACCTCTGTTCTACACTAGTGCTCGCATTAGCAGACCTGCAACAACCATTTGAGATTGAGACAGATGCCTCCGACTATGCTATTGGTTTGGTTCTTACTCAACATGGGCATCCAATGGCTTATCACATTGAGACACTTTTAGACACAGTCCAAAAGTACCCCACTTATGACAAAGAAATGTATTCCATTGTGTAGGTCTTCCATCAATGGAATCATTACATTATGGGGAAGGAAACGATCATCCACACAAACCACTGATCTCTACAGTTTATACAGACATAAGGGAAGTTGCAGTACGATCACCATCAGAAATGGTCCACCTATATGCAACAATTCCATTTGAACATTAAGTATAATAAGGGTAGCACCAATAATGTCGCTGATTGCCTCAGCCGACCACTGGTCATGGTGCTAATCACTGTGCTCAACTACTGTGGACATGAGACATCAAGGTGGCTGCATATTTACAAGAGCGATCTAGAATTTGACAACATATATCAAACACTCCTGGAAGGGAAGAAAGTTCCAAATTTTCACCTTCAAGATGCACTGTTATGCCACTTGGGACACATCTGTGTTCCTTCAAGTGAGCGTGCCAAGATGATTTGGGATGCGCACTACAGTCGGGTCACTGGACATTTCAGAGTAGAGAAAATAGTGGCGGTATTGCAGAAGTATTTTTATTGGACGAAACTTCGTTGGGACTGTTAGTGTCGGTCTTGAAAGCCCTCCATCAGTGATCAAATATGCTCTTACAAAGTGGTCTCAGAGTGTCAAGGTCAAATTTTGTCATTTCAGTGAGTCTTCAAGCAAAATTTGGTCACTAGGCATTAGGTCTAGGGTTTGCCCAAATGTCAGTCCATGTCACTATTCAGCTGAGTCTATCATCATTCATATGGTTGTCATTATCATCTCAGTGTCTAATGAGTCATTTTACAGCTGGTCCATGCTTCAGTTGCCACCCAGGCAAGCTCATTTCCCTCTCCTAGGGTTTTGAAGGCAATTTCTCTTGGATGGTCAAATCACCGGAAAAACTTGTTTCCTGATGTTCATACACCTTTCCCTATCCCTAAAGTACCTTATCAAACACTTCCCATCCCTTAGATCCGCCAAATTCCTCATTTTTGCACAAACCCTAGTTTCTAGCTACAACCTGGCAATTTTCTAGGTTGGGCCTGTGTTTTGCTCTTTTCGACCCCTTCCCCTCACTCAATCACTGAGATTCCACTTTCCCCTGCTTCCTAACATCCCTCCCCACTCCCACAAATTTCCCCAAGAATTTAGAAGACCCCTATCCCCTTCATCTCGCTCCATTTCGACAAAATTCCTTGCTTCACACATCGGGACAAGTCGCACTCAAATGATGTTCCAAAGCAATCAATGATGAATTTTGGAAAACTGAGAGAGGTTTTTGTCCAGAACATGCCAAAGAAGAAAAACCTCCTTCACTATTTGCACAGGTGTCATGGTTTGAGAGAAATGTCAAAAATACCGGCGAGAACGAAGGTGCTCCAAGGACGGTTGGCCAAAGCACAAAAACGAAGGAAAACGCCCGATCCACTCCAAAATTTGGCCAAAGCCTCTTTGAATGAGCATGGTACTTGATTGGGGACTCCCAGCCCAAATTTCAAGAAATTTGGAGAAAATTTTGTCATTTGTGAATTTTTTGTGCAAATTACAGGTTTTTCCCGTGGAATGGTCTCACCCCGGGTGAGACCATTTTGGAGGACTGCTCGGAATTTTGAAAACTTGGCATTTTTGGAAAGGGCATGCAAAGAGAAAAATTACCAATACTTGGGAGAAGCCTGATTTTGAGATTTGAGCCTCCAAAAGCTCAAAATACATCAAAAAAATGACTTTCTGCCCACTTTTTGAGTTGCAGAAAGTGACCTTGGGAGAAATGGTTTTTGAGGGGGAAAAACAACTCCAAATTCAGAAATTCCACTTGGGATGGAAAGTAGACAGACCAAGCTTTCCAATGAGCCATCTTGCACCTGATTTGGACCAGTGGAACCCACTCAAAAGTTGCTGCAAAGGGGTGCGACCATTTGAACAGGGGGCGCGACCATTCGAGCCAGCTTTGCCAGAATTGACCTTTTTTGTCAAAAAACACTGTTTTGACTATGGTTGACCATTTTTACTTGTAGATGATGGATAAATGTAATATTTTCATGGCACTTTGATAGATTTTATCTCTCTTTACCCTTCTAGAAGCTTCCTTGATGTAAAAAGTGAATAATTAATGCATGAATCAGTTAGCTAAGTAATAGAGGCAAGTTGTTGGACTGCCTATTATCTAGTGCTTAATTTAGAATTAGTTCAAACTGCCCCTAGGAAGCTGAGCTCGACCCCTAGAGGTGGGGAAAGGAGTTAGATGGTCTAGATGGTCTATATTATGCTCTCTCCTTCTCATTTTCATGGTTGGACTCTTGTGGGAGAAACATTATTGTGTATTGTACATCTATTTCTGCAATTTAAGGAAAGGAAAGCCAGGGTTTTGCAGATTTCATTGTGGATTCTTGTGGATCATTGTGTTGATGGTGTGTCTTCTAATTGTTACTGTAAGTTTGTTTATGTGTTACATCTCTCTTTCTTTGCTGCTATTTGAAAAAGATGAAGTGATAAAGTTTGAATTCATGCATGCCATGCTCAGCTTTTAATTCTGTTCAATATCTATGTTTTCCACTGTTTAAAGAGGATTCAAAGTCCTTGTTTGCCCTCTTTAACCTCCTCTCTTTCTTCCCTGATCACTCATCCAAGCCAAAGGCATCAGCACAAGTTCCTACCTTGCCCCAAAGAACCCCCTGCAAAAATTGAGCCCAATCCCCGCACCCTGAATTGCACTCCCTCCAATTGCCACCAAAAACCCCAAAAATCATTAAATCCAACCCCCCTATCAATTTACTAGCCTAAAATCTTTATTTTTAATTGGTCAGCCTAATCATATTGAAAGATCTATCAAATCTGACCCGAGAGAGCCTTCTCATACCTCGTAGGGCTAGCTACGAGGTGAAATGGTTTGATGTAGCCTTGAGAGTTTGTCTATCTCAGCCTAGGTGAATTCCAAGCGCTAACAGGGACATTGGGAAGTACATTAGATCCTACACTGCCTACACCATTGCCAAACCAACCAACAAGAAGCAAGGTATGCATACTCCTCTACCTACTCCTAGTCGGCCTTGGGAATCTGTCTCCATGGATTATATGTCGGGAATTCCTTCTACTAAGCACAATAACGATTGTATTTTCATGGTCATCGACAGATTCTCTAAGATGGCCATCATGGTGGCCTGCAAGAAGAGTATCACAACCGAGAACACTGCTAAGATCTTCTTTTAGCAAGTGTGGGTACACTCTGGGATCCCACAATCCATTATCTTAGATTGAGACAATAGATTCCTGAGTTCATTTTGGTCAAGTCTTCGGTCGGTGTTGGATACAAAACTTACTATGTCCACGACTTTCCATCCCCAAACTAATGGCCAAACAGAGGTTGTCAACATGATAATCGTACACATTCTGCGCATGTACAACTCAAATCATCCACACCCATGGGATGAAATTCTCCCCTATGTACAACACAACTACAACAAAGCTCTCCACAACTCAACATGCCACATCCCATTTCAGGTAGGGCTGGGATTTCAACCATTATGCCCCATTGATGTGGTCATACAATTTTCAACCAGTCAGGTAGATTCGGCTCACATGCAGTTTGAAGCTGAAAGGGCTAACAACTCCATTGAGTGCATTCAACACATCCACCAACAGGTCCATGATATATTGGAAAAAGATAATGTTAATTACAAGCAACACCATGATCAACATCGAGTGCCGCACAAGTTCCTGGTGGGCGACAAAGTTTGGCTACATGTGCAGAAGGAGTGCCTTGCTGGACCCCTCTGCAGGATTCGCCCACTCCGATATGGGCCATACACCATCACCAAGGCCATCAGTGACAATGCCTTCGAGCTCAACATCTCACCATTCCTTGGTTTGCACCCAGTGTTAAATGTAGATCACCTTCGGCCATACTTTCCACCATTGTTGGACACATCTGACATTGTAGAACAACTCACACCACCATAGCTCAACCTAGACTGCATGGGACATGCCACATCGAATCATATCATGGACACAAAGATCAAGAACACTTGACAACAGAGGATACAACTATATCAAGTTGTCAAAGTAGGCCAACTCCTTCACCAAGGCAAATGGCTCACCAGGGACCAAGTTCAACAAAAGTTTCCTCATCCCATTGAGGGACTCAACGCAATGGAGACCATTGCTTCCTAAGGGGGGAGGACTGATCTAGGTGGATATTGGTTTCCACCCACCTATTCCACTTGGAAACTCACCATTTTTTCTTTCAGTTTTCCAGTTTCCTTAATTGTAGCACAATTTACTATTTTTGGCAGTTTTTTAGGTCCTGAACTTCTAGAGCCATTTTGAGGCCCTAAACGATGTTTTTTTGGCAAAATTCATTTGGTGACTGCTATAAAAATCACATTGGCATTTTATTCCCTGGAAAGATATTTCTAATGAGGTATCATACGCGTCAAACGAAGATAATATGACCAAGTTACAACCCCGGGAAGTTGGCTGCCCAACTAACCCCAATAGGGCCCATAAAATCTTGGTGTTACATATCCTCGAGTTATGGTTTTGGTTGTTTAGGGTTTTCTCTTATTTTTCAATAATAAAAAGGCCCTTTAGCCTCGTTGTAACTCAGTTTAGAGGCATGTAGTAGCTAGATCTCTTCTCATAGATAAGCTACCATTGCTCGAGCTATCTTATTTCCATTCTATTTGTAAGCATAGTTCAATATTTTATATTAATTAAATGAAGTGTTTTTCTACTGCAACTATGTCTTTATGATTATATTTGTAAATCGTAGCATTCCTGTTTAAGTTCGGATCATTGCATCTCCTTTATTAGCTTGAAAATAATAATAATTGCAAGGATCTATTTGGCCTCTTTCTTGTGCTAAGTGTTCTTTAAGCCTATGGATAACCCCACTTTTAACCACAATAGTTGCATATAATTATCCCATCTTCATCCAAATGGAAATGAATCCATGTTGGTCATTCTTGTAAGTAGGGGACATAGAATTTTTTATAGCAACAAATAAAAATTTACATACAAAAACCTAGAAATTACTAATTTATAGGAAATAAAACAACAATTTCAAAGAGAAAAATATAAGAAGAAGAGAATCCTTGACATACCTTTAGAGGTATTGAAAATGTTGAGAATAAAAGCAACTCCAAACAACAAGAAAAACAACTTTCTATCAACCCTCAAAAATATGAAAATGACCCATTCAATCACGTCTAAAAATAACCCAAAAAACAACCCACGATATTTGGAAAACGAACTCTTGAATCATCTCCAAATATCGCAAAGAAAATCAACCTAAAATCTCTCCAACTCAACGCTTCAATTAGCTCTCCAAATTTTCCCAAGAACTTCGTTAAAACATCCCTACATATATCTCCAAACCCACTCAAGAAACTTAGCTCAAGAATTTCAAGAAGCTCAAATGAATAGGGTGGGTCGAATGGAGGGGGTGGGGTGTCTTTAAATAGGTTTTAGAGGGCCTATGGTTGATTTGGAGGTGGGAAACTCCACAATTATTATTTTTAATCAATTTTGATTTCGTGGATCTTAAGTTGCATTGTATGATGTCGTACAAAAGCAACCAATTGTTCCTAAAACATGCCTAACCACCTTTATACCTTGATAAGGGTATGGGGTATCAAATTTTCAGTTTTCTTAGTTAACTCAAAACTCCTTTTTTGTGATATTCATCACTTTCTTCTGGTCAAGACATTTTTTACAGTTCAAAATTTATTAAAATAGGAGTCTAGATTGTTCAAATATGATTGTTTGAAGATTTTCACTCTTGGTGCCATGTAAATATTATTGAACAACTTCCATGTGGTAGATGTTGTGGCACCCCAAGTTCACATATCACACCAAGTCCATCTGATTCCGTAATGTCCTTTGCTAGCACCAATTAATTTTATTTATGTGTATTTACATAAGTGATATTTAATCGATTAATTCCATGTAAATATATCTATATCCCATCATTATTATAATATTTAAATCTCATATGTAAATAAAATTCACGTGGGAACAAAACCCACATGCCTTTAGCCTTGAGGGTTATCTCAATTGGTTGAGTTCTCGTCATTAAAGCACCTCTCTAATGGGAGGTCAAGGGGTCAATTATCCTCGACACCCTTGGGGTTATGCTCTACCAATAAGCCAATGGGATGTGATCCCATTGGGTGGATCTGCTAGATATTTCATGAAAAAAAAACCCACATGCCAAATTCCAAAGTGCCGACCATATTAAATTTTCCACATTTTGTTGATCACGGATGAAGTCAAAAATATTAAATTTTCCACATTTAATTGATCACTAATGAAGTCAAATTTCAATCTAATCTTTTGGTTGAAGGTTGATGGGTAAGTCAAAATTCAAAAATTCCATTGGTGCAATGGGTAAATACCTCAAACATTTTTCAAATGGGCTCATCCACCACCACTGAAAATTAAGATTTAACTTTAGAATGAACCTAGTGGTATTATTTGCATAGCAAAAATTACTAGTTGACTTTGAGAATTTTGTCCAAATCGCCAAACCCCAATAAAATTATTCACATTGACAAGATTTAGTGTGTTCACCTTTTGAAAAAAATATCCGACTTGCCAATTTTTTGTTGATTGGTGAAATTTGATGTGTTTATGTTTGAAAATTTTATCCAACTTGTCGATTCGCAGATAACTTTATCAACCATCAACGAAAGTCAATGTGTTTCCCTGTTTACCTTTTGAAAACTCTTAATTCAATCCCTTGTCTTATATTCCAAGAAAGGAGTTTTCAATTGAAACTTTGGACATTCTATAGAATTTTCAATTATGAAGGTTTCCTCTTTGAACCTAAGAGAATTTTCATTGAACATTAGTGAGAATTATCTCTATTTAGGAAATCAATCAAATTTATGAAGAACACATTTTTTCCTAGAATTCCCTTTTTCTTCATGTATTAGAAAATCTATGAATGCAAGTAATTATATGCATATAAATATTCTCATATAAGTATGGGGGATTTACGCAGTGCATTATATTAGATATCATTTTTTTTTTTTTTTGGGATTCAACTGCGTTAAGTAAGTCATTCAAACGTATGACCATTTCCATGAGAGGTAGTCAAGGGATCTCTACTTGAATGGTTCATGAGGCACAATACTTGCTAAGGTTTTGCAAATGGGGTAGCAAGCTAAGTGGGCTTGATTGTGGGAAAAACTCCACAGTTAAGCGCGCTTGAGCCAGAGGAGTTCTGGGATGGGTGACCTCCTGGGAAGTCCTGGTTACCGGGTGCAAGCCCCGGAAGTGATGATTGATGCTATGTGATTCATTCTCCACATTTCACTAGTTTCAATCCCACTTCTTCAACCCTGTGAGCATCACCCGATGCAATGAGTGCTAAGTGAACTATTCAAAAATCATGAGAAATTAGTCAGTTACGACTACCTCTCATGGAAATGGTCATACGTTTGAATGACTTATGACTTACTTAACGCAGTTGAATCCCAAAACAAAAATGATATCTAATATTCTCATATACATAATGAATTTAAAAAAAAATCGCTCGTGGAATGAATTATTACCAAAATTCATCATATTCACTTAAGAAAACAATATTTCTTCCCAATATTTAACAACCCTAAAATTCATGTAAATCTTTTTCAAAATTCATATGAGTTTATATCATTGAAGTTTCAAATTGAATCCTGGAATAAGGAAACTATTGGAAAATGTAAATAGGTTCAGTCTTCATTAAAGTATTTGAGTCATCATGAAATGTACTTGTTAAAAGAATAAAGAAAATAATTTTTATTATTGTAACAATGACTTATTAAAGCATGTGTTTCATCCTTTGGTCATAATTATATTAGTAAAAGTCTCCATTGTGGACTCCTAGGATTAATATTGAGTTTATAGAGTCATTGTACATTCAAAGAGACCATTCTTGGGCTTTTGAGTCATGTAAAAAGGTTTAATATTGAGTCAAACATAATTTATGTATCCTCCACACCAAGTCGGCCTAGAAGAGATCAAGTTGGCCTAAGGAAACTTATTCAACCTCACTTGGAGCCTATAAATAGAAGCAATTTGATTTCATTTGGAGCATCTCATCTCAATCTAATTCAATATCTCAAGAGAAGCTGGAGAAGTGCAAAGTAGGTCGGAGTGGGTCTAAGGAAGTAAAAGGAAGTTCAAGATGGGTGGAGTCTAAGGAGAAGAAGAAAATCAAACTTTTGGTGCCTCTCTCTCTATGTTTCGTGCCCTAGTTTGGGAGACCGAAGTTTTCCATGTTTCACTGATGTCGGAAGATGCTGCATAGTTGAAGTTTCTGGAAAAGAGGTCAAAGATCTAGGAGGCTAACTTGGTGTGGAGGGAAGGTTTGGTCTTTGTTTAGGGTGAAGAGTCTCAAAGAATACTATTGAAAGGAAGAGAATTTTGACTGGGTTTTCCCCTCGAGAGGGGTTTTTCCTTGACATAGTGCCTACATATTATGTCTCTTGTTTTGTGATCTTCATACACACATAATATGGTAATTGATTGATGAAAGATAAGATAATAAAGAAGTGGATAAGACAACACAAGTCACAAGTAATTATCAAGAAAGAAGAATCAAACCCTAATCTATTTGCATTGATTTTCCAATATAGTATCGGAGCTAAGGTCGGGAATATTTGAAGATCATTTTGTTGGCATGGATTCTCCCTCTTTGATGAAATACATAAGAACGAGTATCAACACTGCTGGAAGTTGGACCAAGAATTTCATCCATTACTTATTCAACAAGGTCAAAAGTCAAGGATTGTTGGATGTTCTTACCATTAGGGGAATTTTGAGGTCTAAAATGGGCCTTTTAAGGAACTTATAAAATAATAGTGGAAATAATAAAATAATATTAGATTACATCATCAAATTTTAGAGGGAAAAAGAAAAAAAATACTTTTTCAACTCGTATTCTCAACTTATCTGCCCCATGGGTTTACTCAAATTTCGAATGGAAACACTCATTGGATGCAAAATTTGATTCCTCATCCAAGGAGTACACATGTTTCACACTTTAGATGGACCCTACTACATGAAAAACGTGATTGCAATCACGTTTTTCATGTATTTCTCATTTTTCGTGTAGCAGGGTCCCTCAAAAGTATGCAACATGGATACTCCTTGGATGAGGAATTAAATTTTGCATCCAGCGAGTACTCCTGATCGAAATTTAAATAAAACCTTAGGGAGATAAGTTGACAATATGAGTTGGAAAAGTAGTTTTATTATTTTATTATTTTTGAATCTTTTTACTTTTTTACTCCAAAAATGGTGAATCATCCCCCATGGTTGACATCATCATATTGAATCCTATTGGTTCTTATAAAGTTTATCTTCGTTGTATATTTTTCTTAGGAGGCCCATTTAGACCTCAAAATTCCCTTAATGAGGCTCTCTTAATGACGAAAATGCATGGATCATTGATAGTGGAGCATTAAGATATATGACATGAGAAAGTAAAAAAAATCATACACTATCAAAGGAGCCATCTTCTCATGCAGTGGAATTGAGTGAAAATAAAGCTATGTTGTTAGAGGCCTGGGATCAACATCATTGAAGATGGAAAATGGATCGAAGTTGTATCTCAACAACATTCTATATGTTCTAGGTTTGAAAAAGAATTTTCTTTCTATTTATTGTTTAGAAGATAAAGGGAAAAGAGTTTCTTTTGTTGATGGAAAATTATTGGTTTGTGGAAAGGACTCTAGCATTGATAAAGCTAGGGTTATTGGAGTTCATGAAGGAAGCCTTTATAGAGTCATTAAACCACCTCCTCAAGCTTTGGTTGATATGGAAATAAGTCCCATTTAGCTATGGCATAGGAGGTATGGTCATATACATTATAAGGTCATCCCTACTCTTAGTCAATCGGTTCATGGTATTCCCAATATGAATTTAGAGCATGAAGGTGTGTGCAAGGGATTCTCTTTTGGAAAACATACAATAAATCCATTTCCAAATAGTGAATCTAGGTCTAAAGAGATATTAGACCTCATTCATTCTGATGTGTGTGGGCCCATGTCTGACAAATCACTTGGAGGTCATCTCTACTATGTGACATTCATTGATGACCATTCTAGAAAGACATGGCTCTACCTCCTCAAAACAAAATATGGAGTCTTTGATAAGTTCAAGGATTTTAGGGTCGAAGTGGAAACCCTAACCGAAAGAAAGATAAAACTCTAAGGTCTAACAATGGTGGGGAATACACTTCTACGTAATTGATTACATATTGTAAGGAACCATGTATTAAGAGGGAGATCATTGTTCCCTATTATCTCGAACAAAATGTATTGGAATAAATAAATAATATGTTAATTGAAGAAGGAATTCAAACTCTGCTCCTTGATCAAAACCTACCGAAATTCTTATCGGGAGAAGAATCAATGAAATACGTGTACATTCAAAATAGAAGTCCTCATAAGAGTCTTGATAATACAACACTCAAACAAGTATTAATAGGAAAGAAGTCGAGTTTGGATCACCTCTGAATCTTTGGAAGTCCAGTATATATCCATGTTCCAAAGGTAAAGCGAAAGAAGTTGGACTCCAAAAGTATCAAGGAAATATTCGTTGGATATAGTCTCGCCTCAAAAGCATATATAATCTACATAAAGGAAGGAAGACACATTGAAGTAAGCATGGATATCATATTCCTATTCATTTTGATGACAAAGAATTTCCCATATTTGAAGAAGACGAAGAAGTTCATCATGAAAACCCTACTAAAAATCAAGAAGATGAATAATGATCAAGTGAGCCTATTCAATTAGTGGTCATCCAAACCACAAGGATGGATGAATATCTACTTAGAATTGGGTTTGTCAAGAGTTCTGCTAATATGAATGTCTACAACAAGGTTGTGAATAATGAGCCTGTTATTATTCTACTGTATGTGGATAATCTATTCATTATTGGCGTGGAGTGAATAATTCAAGAATGCAAGAAGATGTTGGAAACTGAATTTGAAATGAATGATCTAGGATTGATGCACTATTACCTAGGTCTAGAAGTATGGCAGAGACTTGGGGAGATATATTTGGGGCAAGGAAATTATATCATCAAGTTTTTGCAGAAATTTAGGATAATGGATTCCAAGTGGATGACTTCTCCTATGATCACCAATCTCAAGAAATTGAGGGACTCTGACTCTAGTTTAGTGGATCCTACCTCCTATTTACAGTTGGTGGGTTCCCTAATGTATTTGGTAAATAATAGGCCAGATATATGTTTTGTAGTGCACATTCTCAGTGAATTTTAGTTGGAGTCTCTTCATGATCACTGGATAGCTGCCAAACATATATTGAGGTATCTTCGTGGCACTATATATCACTGCCTAAAGTATGATAGTAAGGAAGTCAAGCTAATTGGCTTCACAAACTCTGATTGGGGTGGAAGTGAGACTGATGGAAGGATCGCTATCAGAGGATGTTTTAGTCTGGGAGTTTCTATGATCCCATGGATGAGTAGGAAGCAAGATATCGTTGATTTAAGTAGTGCTGAGGCAGAATATGTGGTTGCATGTGAAGTAGGAAAGGAGGATGTTTGGTTAAGGAATATTTTGACAGATTTGTTCGAGAAGTCTCTGGGTCCTACTGTGATTAATTTTGACAATCAAAGTTGTATCAAGATGTCTGGAGGTCCTGTGTTTCATGCTAGAATGAAACATATAAACAATAAGTTCCACTTTATTAGGAGCCTGGTGCAAGATGGGATCGTGAAGTTGGAGTATGTATCAACAGATGAACTGGTAGAAGACATAATAACAAAGGCTCTTCCTAATAAGAAGTTTGATTATCTAAGGAAACTACTTGGTTTGGTAGATATTTCTGATGGTATTGATGATAAGAATGTGGAATATATTTGTTGAGGCTTTACGAGTGAAGAATTGCCTCGGAAAACATATGGTCGTCACTTTGTGCTGATGTCTAGGTCCCAAAGTAGGGAAGGTGGCATGGGTCATAGAGCTCTGACTATGGATACACACCTAGGTCCCTGGGTTGATGGTTAGCAAGTAAGCTTGATGGTACCTAGAGAGGCTGAAAGCTTGAGTCCACCTTATTCCCACTTGGATAGATTTCCCTGGTCAGGAATCTAGTCTGTGGCATTGCGGTGCTTAAATTGATGAGAGACTAATGGATAGATTTCCCTAGTTAGGAATCTAGTCCATGGCATCGTGGTGCCTAAAGTTATTCATTGTTCATATAGTTTGAAATCTTTGATTGTATTTTTATATCTTGAATACCTCCCTAATTAAGAGGGAGTGTTGGAAAATGTAACTAGGTTTAGTCTTCATTAAAGTATTCGAGTCATCATGAAATGTACTTGTCAAAAGAATAAAGAAAATATTTTTTATTATTGTAATAATGAATTATTAAAGCATTGGTTTCATGCTTGGGTCATCATTATATTAGTCAAAGTCCCCATTGTGGACTCCTAGGATTAATAGTGAATTTATAGAGTTATTGTACATTCAAAGAGACCCTTCTTGTGCTTTTGAATCATGTAAAAAGGTCTAATATTGAGTCAAATATAATTTATATATCCTCCACACCAAGTTGGCCTAGAAGAGATCAAATCGGCCTAAGGACACTAATTCAAACTCACTTGGAGCCTATAAATAGAAGAAAGTTGATTTCATTTGGAGCATATCATCTCAATCTAATTCGGTATCTCAAGAGAAGATGGAGAAGTGCAAAGTAGGTAGAAGTGGGTCTAAAGAAGAAAAAGTAAGTGTCAGTTGGCTGGAGTCTAAGGAGAAGAAGAAAATCAAACTTTTGGTGCCTCTCTCTCTCTGTGTTTCGTGCCCTAGTTTGGGAGATCAAGTTTCGCTGATGCGAAAGTTGTTGCATAGTCAAAGTTGCTGGAAAATAGGTCAATGATCTGGGAGGTTGACTTGGTTTGGAGGGAAGGTTTGGTATTTTTCTAGGGTGAAGAGTCTCAAAGAATACTATTGAAAGGAAGATAATTTTGACTGGGTTTTCCCCTTGAGAGGGGTTTTTCCCAGTGCCTACATCTTGTGTCTATTGTTTTGTGATCTTCAAACACACATAATGTGGAAATTGCTTCATGAAAGATAAGATAATAAAAAATTAAAATAGTCCAACACAACTCGCAAGTAATTATCAAGAAAGGAGAATCAAACCCTAATCTAATTGCATTGATTTTCCAACAAAAACTTACATTCTTTACATTCATATGTGATTGAGCATACTTGCTACGAGTTATTTCCCACCATTGTTATAGTCTTTACACCCATATAAGTAAACATATTACCAAGAGTTATTTCCCACCATAATTTACACAATTATTTACAGCAACAGAAGTAGGATCCATATGTAATTGACCATACTTACTAGGGGTTATTTCCCACCATTATTTATGCATTTCTTAGTACAAAATTAGGCAAGAGTACAAATGTAAATGTGACTTACCAACCCACCAAAATTTATTCTTCTTTTCGCATGAATCTACAAGAGGATTATGTAAATTAATTTCTCCACTTTAAACGTTAATTTGTTTTCAAAATCTCTTGTAAAATGGGAGTAATATATATTTATACTAAAATATGATAAAAACACACACACACACACACACACATATAAATATTCAAACTCATAAAAAAATATAATATATGACAATTTATCATATCCACCACCTTCCAAGTTCCATACAAGGATAAAGCATATATATTTCATCTCTAATTTTACCAACAAAAATTGAAAGAGAAAATGAACAATAATCACATGAATATAGATAACACTTATCTAAAATTCCAAGCTCGCAACTAAATTGGGAAGTAGCCTTTTCCACCCAACCATAGGCATAGCTACACATCAAATTTCTGCAGTTGGCCACTCCCTATCCAAGCAATGATGTGGGAAAAATTGATAATTCACTAGTAACCGGGCTAGGTGAAAACAACTTTCCTTCATACATATGAAAGAGGTGGGGATATCCTTTCCTAATTATAGGTCTCTGTGATCTCTACAATGCCTCTTAGTTTAGTTATCAAATAAAATAAGGGAATCCATTCAGTTCTCTATAGTCTCCTAGTGGTTTCCCCACCTCTTACTTATCATGCTTAACCAACAAACGTCAATTCATATCCCACTTTTCCCAGCTAGAGTCCAAAGTTATTTTGCAGGTGTTTAAGAACAAAAAGTCATTTTTAGGGAACCCAAAACACACCAACATCATTCAAATATTATATTATCTCTTTTTTGAGCATATTGGACACTCAAAACACAATTTAATCACCTAGAATTCTTCATCCATCATTCCACTTGAGATTGGCAACATTCCACTCATGATTTTCACTTCATAGGAACTTATGTGTCTCTACTCTCTATGGGTGTCTATCAATGTGCATGAATGGATGAATTCATGTTTCAATCAATGTATTAGATCCTTTTTCCATTTGTGGATATATAACCCCTTCTGAAATTTTCCAAGTTTAACGCAATTTGTTGTTGTACACTCCCACATTTACCTTAGTCTCCCAGGAAAATTGTAGGCCAACTTCAAAATCCAAAGGATGTACTTAGCTCATCCATTCCATTAAATTTTGAAGAAATATTGTGACTACTAGTCGAACTTCCATATTTATGAGGGTGATTATTCCAACAACCAAGTCATTCACAATCAATTAATTATTGGGCAAGAGGGAAAAAACCACTTATTTAAATTCAAATTTGATGGCAAGTCTTTGGAAAGACAATTCCTTGCAACACCCTCATCGCTTTCCTAGTTATGGCATCACACCTCATATTTATGCTTGTATGTTCCGAGTCAGTTGTTTACCGTTTTTAATTATCAAAGGAATATGTGCATACATATCATTTTTAATTGCTCAGTTTGGTTTGTCACAATGTCAACATTTAAATGCCAATACAAGGGATACAATACGATTAACATACTTTGTTGGCATTTTAGCATTGGCATTGATGCCAACATGATCATGATGTTGCTTGTCATGTGCATGTGTGTTTGTCTTGATGGTCTTGTTAGTTGGAATTAATGTCAACATACTTATGACTAGAACTTATGGAGTTGATGTGATGTTGGATTGAGGGTGGCACGTTATGTTGATTGGAGATGTTATTGTTGCAGGCAATTGAAATGATGCTCCAGGTGTTTTGTATGTCTCTACATGTCTTGGAGACATTAGATTGTTGCTACATGTGTTGAGTTATGGTTGTATGTGTTGGAGGTGCCTCTATTAGTGTTGAAGGAAGTTGTATGTCATCATTATTCTATTGAAAGAGCTTGGACATGTTGCTATAAGAGTTAGAGATACTTCTACAGGTGTTGGATATGTTTAGATAGGTTGTGGTTGCTACTTGAAGAGATAGAGTTGTTGGTCTTGGTGTTGAGATTGGCAGAATAGGTCTTGCATGCCATTGACTTGTTCTTGGCCTTTGTCATCACTTGAAAACTTGTCACAGAGGCTTGGAGGTGAGCTTATGTGTTGAAGAAGATGTTCCATCAATTGGTAGAGGTTCCGGGCTGAAGGATTGACGTTTTTACCTTAGCTTTTTCCCCAGTTGCATGGAGACAGGCTTATCAAAGTGGATGAGGCAAGCTCAAGAGAGTGACTGTGGCCTCTAGATGCATGGAAATAGTGTTGTGGGATTGAACAAGGTCTTTCATGAGAATTTCTCCGCATTCCTCATGTTGATCAGCTAATTTTTGTGTGTGGAGACATCCTTGATCAAAACTTTTTGTTTTATGGTCAGAAAATTTTGTGGGACTTCCAAAATTTTATTAAAGTTGAAAATATAAAAAAGTCTAGTGGATTTAGTGGTTAATTGAGACAATGAGCTTAATCTGGATCAAATCAAGCATATGATGAAAGTTGCGAAGCCCAATAGTTCTGTGTAATTGTTGAGTTGAGAACTTGAATTCATCTACATATTGGAGAAAGCACATTGTGAGTATTATTTTTATTGTCTAGTTGTGGTGTGGAGTGAGTGTGAGCTTGGAGAAGAGCTTGCACTCTGTGTGGGTTGTCTATGAGAATTTTATGAAGTAGTTTGTAGTTGTAGCAGCAGATAGCTGAAGTTTATTTCAGCAATTATATTATGCAATGAGTGAAGTGTTGATGTGTGGATAGGAGTAGAGTTTGAGGAGCTTGTTTTTGCAGCTTGGTGGATATTTTGTGTGGAGGTTTTGATGGCAACTAGTGATGCAAATTTGCTATTTATTATTTGTTTTCCGCTATGTTTCTACAATGCTCATTTTGAGCAGATTGGGAGTCTAGTTTGAAAATAATTAAATGAGGCTCACACGAAGGAAGTGAAGGCATAGAGGCTTCAGAGTGTATATTGACTTGGCAGATTCAATAGAAGGAAGAGGTTTCTCTATCAGATAAGAGTTGGATATTCCAATGGCAGTTGGGCGAGGATCGTTGATTGTGGTGGCCTTCAGTGGATGGTAGTCCATATATCTGATAGAGAAATAGCTTCCTATCTGAAAGGGTCAATACATTGTGAAATAAGTTGAGTCCTCTGACTTATGGGTGTAAGCTTATCCATGTAAATTTGTTCAACGTATTAATAAAAGAATTGAGTAGTGAAAAATCAGCAAGGTGGTTTTTTTCCCGGTGAAGGGTTTTCCACCAGACATACTTGTGTCCATTGTGTTGATTTATTTTGTGGTTACATGTTTATTTTTATGTTCTGATCTATGGTTTTGTGCTTCAATTTGTGGATGGTAAAATATTAATAGTTTACATAAAATATTATAAGTTCCATCACTACTGATTCACACCCCCACCCCCCCAAGTAGTGATATAGTTTCCAACAATTGGTATCAGAGCAAGGCTCTCAGGTGCAGATTGATCGTTGGAGAGAGGACCTTGGAGATTTTGGAATATTTTTGCAAATTTTCAGAAATGGATCAACAAGGTATTCCAATGCCTCATGAAGGTAAATTTGCAACTTGGAGAGTGAATTTGGATTCGTAATTTTTATCCATTAATGAATATATTTTTCTATCAATTGAATATGGATTTAAATATAAATCAAATGATTTAGATAAAAAGATTATTTTGAATAGTATTTCAAAATATGATAGCATGCACGTGAAACATTGTGAGACTTCCAAATAGATGTTGAACAAGTTGCGGACTTTGTATCTTCGAGGAAAATTTCATTTCTCAAAAATGGAGAAAAATGCAAAGGATTCTACTTTTATTGCAGTAACAAATCAATCCTCCTCACAAGAAGAAGATGATGAAATGAGTGTTTGTAGTGATAGATTGATCATCAGTTACAAAAATGATGATAAATCCAAGATGATGGCACTAGAAACAGAGATTCAGAGCCTCAACGATGAAAATAGAGATCAACAGATGTTGTTGCAAATGTTCGATGAAAAGGAGTGTGTATTCAAAGAAGAAATTCTAGATTTGAAATTTTAGCTACAAAAGGGAATGAAGATTGAAATCGAAATGAGGAAGCAATGCAAGGAGTTGGAGGAAGAATTTCATAAATTTAAGGGTGAGGCAATTTCTGCAAGAGAAGAATTAGAGAGGTTCAGATTTAGTGCTCAAGTTTCAAAAAGTAAATCTTAAAATGTTGGAGTATCTAGTGGTAGTAAGAAAATGGAGAATCAGTAGCAAAATCACCAGCCATGCATGAAGCAGAAAAATAAGAGGAGGCCCAAGAAGAAGATTAGAATTGGAAAGTGTTATAACTATGGAATTCATGGACACATAACAATAATTTGCAGAAATTGAGAGATTAATATCTCTCATCAAAAGGAGAAACCAAGGGAAAAGAAACATCAAGCGTGCATGCGAAGAAGATCTCCATTTTTCAGGTATAATAGTCCTTTTTATGGTTATTTTTTCTCATGCAATGATTTTTTCCATAAGGCTATTGACTCCAAGGCACATGAAAGGAATAAAAATCAGTTCAACAGAAAATATCAAGCTTTTCCTTTATTCCTTGGTCACATTAGATGTTTTGTGTGTGACATATTGGCCATAAGGCCAACGATTGCAAGTTTCCCATGTGTTACTGGGGATCAAACTAGAGAGAGAAGAATATGTGAGAAAATTATATATTATGGAGCAATGGAACACATAAAATATTGCATAAATATAAACACAGAAAATGCATAAAACAAGAGAGACACAGATATACGTGGTTCAACCAGTTTGGGCTACGTCCACAAAGAAACAACCAGTCCTTCCTTTTATATTATCCAACAAATTGAAGAGATACAACCTACAACAGATCCGTTGTAACACCCTCTTCGCTCTCATTCTCCTCTCTCTTTTTCACTCAGAATACAAATCTAAATAGACGCAATACAATTCCCTCATATATAGTGAGGGGTTGCCTTCTAGGGAAAAAAACCCTAAATTAAACATAACTCCTATCGTCAGATATCCGCCTAAAGAACGACCTAGATTGACTAGAAATTACTATACTTTTACAATGCAATTTTACATCTATTCTTAGCTTCAAGGCACTGCCCCCGAAACCCCCCACCAGGGGGGGCCTCCTCAAAGGTCACAGCCGTGCCCCCCCACCCCCCTTGGAACCCCCCTACAGCAAATATTTTTCTGGCAGCAAGCGTTGTTGCCCCATTTTGAACTGCGGTCCAATGTGGAAATACCTTTGAATACATAAGATAATCAAGCTCCACACCCAACAATCTCCTAGTTGGAGACTGATTATAGCAACTCCACCGCTGCTTCATTTGCTGGATAATGACTCCTCTTTGGACCTGGTTGTTTCTCATCTTCTTCATCATACTTGAAGACCAATTGAAACTGAGCATATTCTCAGTTTCTCCCTGGTTACAACTTGTGTTAGCATATCTGCAGGATTTTGGCTAGTGTGTATCTTTTCCAGCGTCAACTCTCCATCTTCCAACACTAATCGTATGAAATGGTACTTGAGTTGTATGTGTTTAGTCCTAGAATGAAATGCTGAGTTCTTTGCAAGATGAATGGCACTTTGGCTATCACTATATAACATGCCCATATCATGCTCCTTATCCAATTCACCCATAAAGCTTTGTAACCAAATCATTTCTTTACTAGCCTTTGTAGCAGCAACATACTCTGCTTCTGTTGTTGAAAGTGCAACAAAAATTTGGATTTTTGAAACCTAACTGACAGTTGTTCCACCTACAATAAATACATATCCTGTAGTGCTCCTCCTGTTATCTCTGTCACCTGCCATAGAGAAATGTTTGAACCACCAAAGCATAATGCTTGATTTGTGGTACCTTTCAAATATCTAAGAATCCATTTCACTGCCATCCAATGTTCCTTTCCTGGATTGTTCATGTACTTGCTTACAACTCCCACTGCATGTGCAATATCAGGCCTTGTGTAGACCATTGTACATTAAGCTTCCAACTGCTGGTGCATATGGAACTTTAGACATTTAATACATGAATTCTTGGGTATTTGGGCACATTTCCTTACAAAGTTTAAAATGGCTAGCAAAATGTGTACTAACTATTTTTGCATTGTGCATATTAAATCTTTTCAACACCTTTTGTATGTACTCATTCTGAGACAATGTTAGTTTGTGATTTTTCCTGTCTCTAGTTATTCTCATACCAAGGATTTGTTTTGCAGCTCCCAAATCCTTCATTGCAAATGAATTTGCCAGTTTTCTTTTGAGCACATTTATTTCCTGCATGTTAGACCCTACAACAAGCATGTCATCTACATACAATAACAATATAATATAGCTGCCATCATTTTTCTTTTTCAGATAGACACAATGATCAGAGTGACATCTAGTATAACCTTGTTCAGACATAAATTTGTTAAATTTTAGATACCACTGCCTTGGAGCTTGTTTTAAGCCATACAAGCTCTTCTTCAACCTGCACACTAGTTCCTCCTTCCCTTTTACCTCATATCCTTGTGGCTGCTGCATATATATCTCTTCCTCCAAATCCCCATGGAGAAAGGTTGTCTTTACATCTAACTGCTCAGGATACAAATCTTCAGCTGCTACTAGACTTAGAATAGTTCTGATTGAAGTCATCTTAACAACAGGAGAAAATATTTCATCAAAATCAATACCTTTCTTTTGTGCAAACCCCTTCACCACAAGTCTAGCTTTGTACCTCTATTTTCCTCCATCTTCTTCCTTCAGCTTGTAAACCCATTTATTCTGCAATGTAGTTTTACTTGTAGGCAACCTGACTAAGTCCCAATTCTAGTTATGCATTAAGGATTCCATCTCTTCTTCCATGGCTAGCTCCCACTTCTTCCTGCTTTCAACTTGCATTGCTTCTTCATAACATTCGGGTTCACCAGAATCTATCAACAATAAATAATATAATGAAGAAGAGTATTGTTCAGGGGGTCTACTTATCCTAGTAGATCTTCTAACACCACTTTCAAGTGTTTGGGGTGCCTATTGCTGTTGTGGTGGTTGTTGTTGTTGTGGTTGTTGATTATTATTATTTTCAGGCACCTTTACTTTTTCAGTGATCTCATCAAGAATTGTGTATTCCTTGTTTTCGTTTTCCTGTTTCTTTTCCTATAATTGATTCTTATACAAGACCTTGTCATTGAATATTAAATCTCTACTCCTAATGATTTTGTGATTTTCATAATCATATAAGCGATAACCAAAATCATTAACACCATATCCAATAAAGGTACATTTCTTTGATTTTGCCTCAAGCTTTGTTCTATTTTCTTTATTAATATGGATAAAGGCCTCACAACCAAAAGGCTTTAAAAAAGAGTAGTTTACCTTTTTACTTGTCCATGCTTCCTCTGGAACACCACCATCTAGGGAACTTGAAGGCCCTCTGTTTTTTAGATAAACAACAGTATCTAAAACATCTGCCCAAAATTGTAAAGGAAATCCTACATGCAATCTCATGCACCTTGCACTTTCCATGATTGTTCTATTCATCCTTTCTGACACACCATTTTCTTGTGGTGTTCTTGGAACTGTTTTCTCTCTATGAATTCCATGCTCTGAACAATACCTATCAAACTCCTTGCTGCAATATTCACCTCCATTGTCTGATCTGAGACACTTCAATTTCTTTCCTGTCTCAGTCTCAACCAAAGCTTTCCATTTCTTGAAAGTATCAAATACATCAGATTTATTCTTAATACAATAAATCCAAGTTTTTCTAGTTGCATCATCAATAAAAGTAACATAATAATGAGAGCCACCGATAGATGACACCTGAGTAGGTCCCCATACATCTGTATGCACAAGATCTAATTTTTCGCTCTTCTTTTCTTTCCCAACTCTGAGAAATCTGACTCTCTTCTGTTTTCCATAAATGAAATTCTCACAGAAGTCCAAATCAACATTCTTCAAACCTGGCAACAAATTCCTTGAGTGAAGGATCTTCATCCCCTTCTCACTCATGTGTCCGAGCCTATGATGCCATAATGTTGCATCTGCTCCTTTGGAAGTTAAAGCATTAAGAGGGTTAGAAATACCATTGCATAAATACAATGTACCAACCTTTTCGCCTTTTTCTATTACCAGGGCTCCTTTGGTGACCTTCCAAGCTTTATCTGTGAAAGCTGTCACACAACCTTCACCGCCTAACTGCCCTGTTGAAATCAGATTTTTCTTCAGATCTGGAACATGCCTTACCTCCTTTAGTAGTCATTGGTTTCCAATCTACTGTTTTACAAGAACCTTACCCATTCCAACAATTTTACAGGGTTTATCATCACCCAAATGGACTTGTCCAAAATCTCCTTGAACATAGTCATGAAAGTATTTCTTATTAGGTGTGGCATGGAATGAGGCCCCTGAATCTACCACCCAGGAATCAGTAATATTTTTGAAAGAAAGAATCAAAGCATCTTGTAACACCTCACCTGTCACATTTGCTTCATGATTGTTTTCTTGTTGTGCATCTCCTTCTTTTCCCTTCCGAGATCTACAGTCTTTATTTAGGTGTCCTTTCTTTCCACATTTCCAGCAGACTATCCCTGATCTAGACTTGGATGTGCCTTTCCTTGATTTATACGATATCCTGAGTTCTTTCCTCTTTCCATTTTCTTCCCTTAGAATCTGCACTCAAATCATTACCCGATGTCTCACCAGATCTTTTCCATTGCATTTCGTCTCTAAGGATAGCATCGACAACATCATCAAACTTTAAAGTACTAGATCTAGAAACATAGTTACTAATGGCCATTACTAAACCGTTCCAACTTTCTAGCAATGAGCACAAGAATAACAAAGCTCTAACTTCATCATCAAAGTTTACCCCTACAGAACTTAACTGACTTGTAACAATATTAAAATCATTTAAATGGTTTGCAATAGATCCACCTTCTGACATCTTCATATTAAATAAACGCTTCATAAGAAATACCTTATTTGAGGCCGAGGGTTTTTCATATAGTTTCGCCAACACCTTAATCAAACCCTCCGTCGTTGTTTCCTTCGAAATGTTGAAAGCGACCGACACTGCGAGGCACAACCATACTGTTCCAAGTGCCTTTCTATCGAGAAGGTTCCATTCTTCATCTGTCATACCCATTGGCATCTTTGTTTTTCCGCCTAATGGTAGGTACAAATCTTTCTGATACAGATAATCTTCCATTTGCATCTTCCACAACGAGAATTTTTGGCTGTTAAATTTCTCTACCCTAAACTTACCATCTTCCGCCATTGCTCCCACTTGAACCAGGAATCCTTCTCTCTTGCGAGTTTGTTAGCCAAAAAAAAAACCTTCGGCTCTGATACGAGTTGTTAGAAAATTATATATTACAGAGCAATGGAACCCATAAAATATTGTAGAAATATAAACACAGAAAATGCATAAAACAAGAGAGACACAGATATAGGTGGTTCACCCAGTTTGGGCTATGTCCATGGAGAAACAACCAGTCCTTCCTTTTATATTATCTAGCAAACTAAAGAGATACAACCTAATCTCCGCCTAATGAACGGCCCAAATTGACTAGAAATTACTATACTTTTACAAGGCATTTTTACATCTATTTTTAGCTTCGGGGGTGCTACCCCCAAAACCCATCGCCAGGGGGGGGGGGCGCTCCCCAAAGGTCGCAACCGCCCCCCCGGTGCCCCCCCCCCCCCCCCCCCCCTGCCCCCCCCCTCTCCCCCCCGGACCCCCCCTACAGCGAAAATTCTTCAGGCAGCAACTAGGGTCCGGTGTGGCGATACCTTTGAATACAAAAGATAATTAGGCTCCACACCTAACAGAATATGCAAGAACAACCACATAAGAAGAAGAAGGAACAACAAATGAAAGTTTGGAGGAGAAAAGAGTAGCAAGGAACTTCCAACAAAAACTGATGCATTCTTAGTCTCAAGGGGAGCATATGGTTGCATAATGAGTTGCATGAAAATATTTAATTGTGCAGCCATATGGAAAAGTGCTTGAAGACAAATTTTCATTATTATAGATGCATGTGTGTAGGGGGAGTTCATGAGGTTTGAAGTGCATCTTCATTTCATATCTAATTATATTTGGTTTTAGTTGGAGCAATTATATGTTTTAGTTTTATTGATGCTAATGTTGATATGGAGACCATATAGTTATTCTTATGTGAATTTTCTAGGTGTGATGGGGGGTCACACATTCAGGGGGAGAATTTTTTATTCCAAATGGACTTGCAGTTTTTGGCATCATGCTCACTCTGGAGAAGTTTTATTGTGCTTACTTGACATGAGTGTGTTGTAGGGAAGGAGTTTTATTGTTGCTGCCATATAGTAACAAAATCATATGTTTCGCATGACATAGTTAGTATTTTGATGATTACCATACCACTAGATGATATGTATCTCATGTGTTGTCATGCATATGTTGCTGCCATGGAAATCAGATGATGTGTTGAAGATAGTACATCTAGATTTTGCACTTTATGGTTCATGATTATTATTCTAGATGCATTATATTGTTTCTCATGTGTTTTTGGTTGGATAAGATATGAGAAGGATGGTTGTTGTTTCTCATAATATTTGATGCATGTTGATGATGAGATATTGTGCACTCATGATGATCTATATTGTTGCTCATGCATGGAATATACATGTTGTTTCCAGTGATGTTTTGTTGCTCACTGATTTTCTACTAGTTCCTCATTGATGATATGTTTCTCGCCTTTGATGAGGAGATAATGAGTTAATATTTTTGGTGAGCTCTGGTATTGCAACAATAATGTTGCAACTCTTGGGGCTCCCTACTTTACTTTTATCAACCCGGTAGTTCGTAACAAACTTGGAAGCGACGGTGCTGTATGCACAAGTAATAGCTCTTACTGTAGGCTATCACTTGATCAGCTGGCGCAATTTCACTAGGAGCTTAAGCCAACTTCTATGAATACTCAGAAGAATCTTTTAACTATGATGAAAGAAAGCTAACTCGAAAGAGGCTATTCTACTTGCACGAAGCGAAGGAAAACTAAAATGTAATGCAAACCCTATCAAACCCTAGTTTACCCACTAACCCTAATTTTGCAAGAAAAGAGATGGAAACTAATGAAATGGGTGCCATTGACTATTAAAAAGGTAAATTGAATTTATTCAAGCTACTTCTGAAGAGAAATGAGAAGAAATCATCTTTTTGTACTTTCGAGCATTTTTATGTGGAATTATTATGCTTGTGTTTTGACTGGTTGTTACTCTACAGAGGGTTGGTGGCAAAGGGAGATGGAGTTTGGCTTTTGTAGAAGGTGAGGAAGGTGTGGAGAGGTCCTAAGAAGCCCCTAGTACCCTTCTGAAGACTTCCATTGCAATCAGACTTCAAAAAATCACTCACAAGGAATTCTACAGGAGGCTGCAGGGGATCTACAGGAGGTTCTGCAGGAGGATCTATAGGAGGAGGCCGAAAGTGGTTTTTGGAGGTTTGCATGTGGAAAATTGATGAGAAAAGGGAAATAAAGGCTGGATGAAGGTGTTGAGGGGTATATAACCTGTCAAGGAAGATCAGGGATGAATGAGATGGTTGGATTTGTTCAAAGATCAAGAAAGCAACTTTGTGGAAAAAACGCAGAAATTAGGGCAAATTGGCGAAATGTGGCGAAGGAGTGGGGAAATCTAGGAGAACTGAGTTGGTGCTAGCTATTTGATGGAGTGATGGTGATTTGGAATGTTATACAAGAGAGCTGTACACTTACTTCTCAAAACTGACCAAAGCAAGAACCGAAAAACAAAGTTTTGTCTATTTTACCCTAAATTCTGACCTAAAACAGAAAAATGTTGAAAAATACTTTATGAATAGAAAAGAATGCAAGAGAACTATGATAAAAGGACATGAAATGATCTAAGCAAGTGAATCTGAACAAATATCAACTCTTCCAAATCAAAGTATCACGGTAGCACTTGCATGAAAGAGCGAAAACTGTGTTTTTGGTGGCAGCAGTAGTACCTTGACCTCCAAATCATAGTCCCAGGAAGGGAGAAAGGAGATCAAGACCTGCTGTTGGCCTTTTTGGATCTTTTTTGATCACTGTAGCAACTTACTTAAGCAACTAGAAACAAAAAAAACTATTTTAACCATCAAAAGCAACCTATTCTAACAAAGCAAAATGAATCTATGCAATAGAAATTAACTCATGAATGGAAGAAAAACATATAAATACACAAAGGAGGTGCTGGGAAACTTGGGTTGGGCCCTAACCCAAAAGCTTCAACCCTCTAGAAAATATTAGTGTTGGTTCAAAACTTGGTTCATCTTCATTTATAAAAAAATAGCAGTTACATCACATAAAAATTGTCTCAAAAGGAGCTCGAAAATGAGCTGACTATAATGCTGCACAAAAGTGCGAAAATAGACTAAGAATTGGCTAACCTACTGAGGCTTGAAGCCTTCTTATTTATACAAATGGGGACTCCCAACAGTCCTCCTAAACTTAAGGAACTCGACTGCCTAAAACTGGAGTTAACAACAACCCTACTTGACTTGCTCGACTGCCCCTTGGAATCATCAATGTGGGCCTTTGTACTCCGAGTTGCTGATGGAGAATTCGAGGAAGGGGTATTTAATGAAGGAGACACCCCTCCTACAAGTCCTCATCCCTGTTTCCTCGAGTTTGGCTGCCATTTTTCTCATAATTGCCTTGTCTTTGTCCAAAAAATCTGCAATAAACATTCATTAGACTACATGGCAAAGTGACTATCCACATTCACTCTATTGACATAAATATATTCAAAAACATGCAAAAAACTATTGAGAATGGTGGATTATCATTTAAGGCAGAATGAGCCCATATAGTTACCCATTTCTGGGGCTCATCAATTGTTGCTCCATAGATTAGTTTCTTCTGCTCGAATGCATTGCATATTAGCCATATCTTGATGTTGTTGGAGATGTTACTTGTATTGGTCCATATGCTACAAGTGTTATAGTTTTTGCCTGTTCATTTTCTACTTAGAACTTATGTTGATGGTTTATGATCATCATGATGATGAGGTTGTATTTGTTGTTGTCTTTATGATATATTGCCATGTTGTTGCTATTATTGTTGTATTGATGTGAAGCATGGTGGTTGATAGTGGTTATCATGACTATGCTGTAGGATGTTAATTGATGGGATGGTGATGGCCAAGGTGTTGAATGACCATGTACTAGAACATGCTATTGCTAGTTCTTATATTGTTGTTGCCATACATTGTGAGCTTATATGTCATAGCTTATGGAGGCCTTATGTTTGATACACTTTCCATGTTGTATTTTATTGTTACGACCATATGGATCATATATTGATTCTCATTGTTGTCATGTACTCATGTATTTCATATTTTGGGCATGTATTGATGAGAGCACATTTACGTGCATATGTAAAAGCCATGTACTATCATTGTATGATCTTTTAGGCACATTTCTCATGGAGAGACCCATGGTGTCTAGTATGTCTTGTCATTAACTATGTATGGGTCAATGGAAGTCAAAGTCATGTATTATCTTGTATATCATTGATGTAGCACCACTTCATTTGGTGAATGATGTAAACATGGATCCATAGAGTCATGGTTGGTGATAGGTGTAGAGGAGTGATATGTCAGTCCTATGTACTTGTCACAACTATGTTTTTTCTGCATGAGGCATTGTATGTATTGTACTTCATGGTATATCTTGTCCAAAGTTAGTAAGAGTCATGGTTCCTTAGGAGTGGTCTCTTGCACACGACAATGAGGCTTATTGTAGAAGGAAAAAGTGTTGCTTCAGCAGCAAAGAGAGTGTGTTTGCAACCCCATTACATGATTAGGGGAAGCATGTTCAGTCTTTAGAATTGGCATGACATTGGTTAGAGACATGATTGGAAGCTGAGCTTATTGGTCTACATCAACCTTGAATTGGTATGGTATTGAGCACAACAGGGGGAGCCCTTCTCTCATCCGACACATTATTGGCATTGTTCTTAAGTGTTGGTATGTCCATTTCCTCTGATGTCAAAGGGGGAGAGAATTTGGATGTATAGAGAGCAACTTCAATTTTGGAGAGTGTTTGGAGATCAACCTCACTTGTTGGATGGCGTTTGACATAAATTCCAAAGGGGGGGTTTTTTGGCATTGTAATGTTGGCATTGATGTCAATATGGTCATGATGCTGCTTGTCATGTGCATGTGTGTTTGGATTTATGGTCTTGTTAGTTGGCATTAATATAAACATACTTATGACTAGATCTTATGGAGGTGATGTGATGTTGGATTGAGGTTGGCATGTTATGTTGATTGGAGACGCTGCTGCTGCAGGTGATTGAAATGTTTCTCTAGGTGTTGCATATGTCTCTACATGTCTTGGAGACATTAGATTGTAGCTACATGTGTTGAGTTGTTGTTATATGTGTTAGGGGTGGCTCTATCAATGTTGGAGGCAGTTTTATGACATAATGTTGCTGATACAGGAGCTTGGAGACAAAGCTATAGGAGTCAGAGATGTTGCTACAGGTGTTGGAGATGTTTAGACAAGTTTTGGTTGTTGCTTAAAGAGTTGGAGGTGTTGGTATTGGTGTTCAGATTGGAAGAATAGGTCTTGCATTTCATTGAATTTTTATTGGCCTATGTCATCACTTGCATACTTGTCACATAGTCTTGGAGGTGAGTTCAAATGTTGAAGGAGATGTTCCATCACTTGGCAGAGGTTCTGGGATGAAGGATTGATGTTTTACCTTATCTTTTTCCCCAATCGCATGGAGACAAGCTGATCAGAGCAGTTAAAAAGCTCAAGTTGCATGGATGCAGGCTCATGAGAGTGTCTGTGACTTCCAAACGCATAGAGACAGTCTTGTGGGAGTGACTAAGGTTTTTTATGAGAATTTCTCTGCATTCCTCGCACTGATCAACTAATTTTTGTGTGTGGCGACATCCTTGATCAAAACTTTTCAGTTTATGGTCAGAAAGGTTTGTGGGACCTCCAGAAGCTGATTAAAGTTGAAACTATCAAAAAGGATAGTGGCGTTAGTGGGTAATGGAGTCAAGGAGATGAATCTGGATCAAATAAATCATATGAACAGAGTTGTGAAACCCAGTAGTTCTGTGTCATTATTGTTTTGAGCACTTGAATTCATATACATATTGGATAAATCTATTTGTGAGTATGTTTTTTATTTTCTAGTTGTAGTGTGGAGTGAGTGTGAGCTTGGAGAATATCCTGTAAGCTGCGTGGGTTGTCTACACAAATTTTATGAATCAGTTTATAGTTGTAGCAACAAATAGTTGGATTTTATTTCATCCATTATATTATGCATTGAGTGAAGTGTTGATGTGTGGATTGGAGTAGAGTTTGAGGACATTGTTTTTGCATTTTGGTGGAATTTTGTGTGGAGGTTTTGATGACAACTAGTGGTGAAAATTTGTTATTTGTTTGAGCTTTGATGTTATGTTGTTGCAATGCTCATGTTGAGTAGATTGGGAGTCCAACCTAAAAATATATGAAACGAGGCTACATGGAGGAAGTGAAGGCATGAAGTCTTCATAGTGTACAATGACTAGACAGATCCAGTAGAAGGAAGAGATTTATCTATCCAATAGGAGTTGGATAGTCCAACGACAGTTGGGAAAGTATCGTTGATTGTGGTGGCCTTTAGCGAATGGTAGTTCGTAGATTTGAGAGAGAAATAGTTTCCTATCTAAAAGGGTTAATATACTATGAAAGAGGTTGAGTCTTCCAACTTATGGGTGTAAGCTTATCAATGTAAATTCGTTCAACATATTAATAAAAGAATTAAGCAGTGCAACAACATCAGGGTGGTTTTTTGCTCGGTGAAGGTTTTCCACCAGACATACTTGTGTCCATTGTGTTGATTGATTTTGTGGTTTCAAGTTTATTTTTTGTTCTGCTCTATGGTTTTGTGTTCCAGTTTGTGCATGGTAAAAGATTAATAGTTTGTAGAAAATTTTATAAGTTCCATCACTATTGATTCACCCCCCCTCTCAGTAGTGATCTAGTTTCCAACATATTTAATTACAATTATTTACAATTTAATATAGGGATCAAAATAGAGATATTACAATCCACTTCCCCTTAAAGAAACATCGTCTTCGGTGTTCACACCAACTCTTGGAATTATTTGTTTGTAGTGACACCATCCTAGGTGCTCTCTTTTATTGCAATAACATTCCTCAATGTTTCTTCAACTGTGTCAACAACATGATCCTCTTCAATTGTTATTTATTTTTTATTTTGTTGTCATTATCTAGTTACCCTCTATAGATTTAACATTATATCAAATGCCTACAAAATTTATCAATAAAAATGCATATTAAAACATTTTTCCATGCATGAGCATTTTCTTGATTTTTTGTAAATTAGAATATGATATTTATTCAATCATAATACTTATTTGTATCATTGTGGATTCATGACCATATGGTTGCCACAATTAGACTAATTTCACTATTTTTCCTAGACTTACCCAGTGTGCTCATGATCACAACTAGCTTGTTATTTACTCAAGTCTCCTCTTCCTTACAATCACTCTACCTCTAGGCTTAGGAAGCACCTTCTCTTCTAAATAGTCTCTTGAGTGATCCATAATTTGCGAAGGCTTCCTCACATAGGAAGAGTGTGGAGACTTATGGATTTTTTCTTCCAAGGAATTGTCGGTTGCTCCATATGGCATAGTTTTTATTACAGATGATCATGGAATATTATAGAGTTCTCATATCCTAATGGTAGCCTCTTTTTCACACTAAAAGTTCAAAATACATCACTTTTCCTTTATAGAAAACTTCATCATCTCATGTGTATCGAGTTAATAAAATTACTGTGAGATGTTATTTTAAATTTTTGATAAGAAATCTTTTCAACTTTCATCATACATATTCTATGTTCTTATTTGTTTTATCATGGAACCCTGATTCCCTATCACGAGGTTCAACTTTCTCAACTTTCTCTCGTTGTGGTAGGTGTCAATATTCTTTATGGTCTTATGTGTCTTGCACATCCAAGACCAATTCACCCACGATAAAAATTCGACTATGCAATCAACCAAACATTCATTAGTATTCAAGCATAAATTAATTTATCGTAGAAAAATTAACATCTTACACAAAACCTAAAATTTCCACACGTATCAATCAATCACTTTTAATTATCATTCACATTGAAAGAATGAAATTTCTCATTGAGTCACATGTGCATTATCAACACTCATCATTCCATTAAAAACTCGTAAGTTTTAAATTTGAAACCGCTACACCCATACGTTTGTTTTCAAAATGACTTATCCCATGTCATGCACTCCACCATGATAATTTGGAAGGTCAAACCAATGCCTCATAACATCATTCATATACCTCTCTCACACTTGATCAACCCTTTCGACACCTTACTCCTAACCCAACACAACACCAAGCACGTACCCTTTCTCTGCTACATAGTCCCTCAAGAATCTCATCCCTACAAGCACTCTTCAATGTTGGTGAAAAGGTTACAATCCAAATTCCAATAGTGTAAGGAGACCATGGACACTTGTGTGGCACTATATCCTTTCCATCTCCATCATCAATATAGCCTCACACATGGGTTAATTCTATTGGTATTATTCTTCACTCTATGTTGCATTTACTTAATTTAATGTAATTCTCAATGCATCCTCATAATCATGCATTTGCAAAATCTGAAATTACAATTTAGTAATTTTCAATATGGTTTTTCTTTTCTTCAAAAGGATTCTATAGATTCAATTCATTTTTTTCTTATACAAACACAATGCTTTCATAGTCCCAATGAGCAAGTGACATGAATTCTTCCATAATAGATTTATTCAAACCTCTTTTTCCTAGTAGTCGTTTACCCTTCAAGATTAGGCATCCCATTATCTATTAAATAGTGCTTCAAATGATCCTTCTTTCCAAGGATTTCTTTCATAGGAAGGTTAAAGAGAGTTATAGTATCTTATCGCTAAGGCATCCCTCTAGCTTACTTTAACATACACAAACATTTCACATACATGAATCATGCCAATAAAGGCATCTCATAGGGTTCTAGTGTCACCAAAATTGCATTTTTCTAAGGCCTTTTCCATATCAACAACCATCATCATATCCTACTTGGAAAAATATTTGATCTCACATGTATCACATGCATACAATTTCTGTAATATATCATTATAATGATTCTAATCCTAAATATGTTGTCTTTAATTAATAGTTCATATGCATGAGATATTTCCTATAATATTTGGGTCTTGTAAGTGGCACCTAGCCTTCATTATGGACTTACACTCATTTCCATATCCAAGGCTATTCCACTTGCATATTTCACTTTCAATAAGTGAAACAAGGTTAGCATATATGAATTCTAAATGGCATATATGAGCTTGAGTGGAGTACTATACCACATCAATGGGATTCTTCTCATCACTAAAGTGCTTCCTTGAGCTTCAAGCCAAAGTTAAGATAAATCTCTTGAGATTTTCTCTCACTCTCAAGGATTTTTCTCGAATTTTCTTGAGTCACATTGAGTTAATAGACGATGCAAATGCATATCATTTATTTTTTAATGATTCAGCTACTCATTTTATTTTCAACGAGGGTTTGTTAACTTGCGAGGAATTTGTGTTGTATGCACAAGTACTAAGGTTCCTACCAATTCCTATGCCTATGCATGAACTCTATTGGTGGTGGCAGCATAGATCTAGAGTGGTTAAATTACTCAGATTGGTGTGGCTATAAGTTCACCCAAATATTAGAGTTCAAAACTTAATAGTGATACTTAATTGAGACAAAATTTCCCATAAAGGTATAATTCTACGACACTTCCTGTAATTTTGCAGCAGTCTGCTGATTTCACAGTAGAAACTACCAATTTTGCAGCAATAGTGTGACCACCTCTACAAACACACTGATGCAAAGAACTTGGCCCAAAAAAGTATAGAAATAGATTCAACCATCAATTACACTAAAACACACCACATAAATCACTTCGGTCGATCGTAATCTATTGAACAATTATCAAACCAAATGCTACAATGAAGAAAACCATACATGTATAAATAAATAACTGGAAAGAAATACGTACGGAGGGCCTCACTTCGAGAGGGCCCAACTCGGGGTTCGGCCTATGCGTAGTGATCAAATTACAATGACAAGATTAACAAAAGAAAATGTGCATCCATGAGAATATATTATCAACCAAAATTATAACAGTCTTGAAAATGACATCTCATCATAGATTTTGGCATACATATTTATAGGGAGAAAAGGAATCTTTGTCCCAATCAGCTAATTAAACCCGAAGAATATATAATCCAAATAATTATCCTCGACTACCAAAATAGGATGAGACACACTTGACATAGTTACATATGAAATTGAATGAGAGCCTAAAAAACACAACAACTGTTGCAAACCAAGGTATCTTGACCGTTAAGTCATCAATCTACAGGACACAAATCACCCCTTTTGGACTTGAAAGAGATAAACGAACCAATTGAATTTTCTGATTGGAGCATGAACAACAACCTGGAAAAGATGTCAACACCATTGTATTTACTCATGGTTGCGATGCTAACTTCCAAGGAAAGATGCTCATTGTTGTTCCTAACTTCTAGTGCCCTATTAGTTCGAAGATGCTTTCTGTCCTTGAATAGTAGGTGCTTGTTTGATCATTCATCTGTGGTCTTAGACAATATGGATTAGTGTTTATGATTTATTCATATATATTGTTTATGACTTATTCATATATATATATATATATATATATATATATATATATATATATATATATATATATGTCATTATAAGGATAAGAAAAATGACCAAATTACCCTAAATAGTAGTAGCCAAGGTAGCATTCCAGCTCTCACTAGCACGTTTTCTCTTCCATTTCGTTCCAATGGTCAGGTTCCTAGTAATGTCTTGTAAGACACTAGAGAATTGGAAAATGAGACCTCAAACTAGTGCCCTATTAGTTCAAAGATGCTTTCTGTCCTTGAATAGTAGGTGCTTGTTTGATCATTCATCTGTGGCCTTGGACAATATGGATTAGTGTTTCTGATTTATTCATATATATATATACACACACACAACTATAGTATTAGGCTACTCCTTAACTAATTTCTAGTTCTATTCTATAACATAAGATAGAAAACCAATGAAATGTGCATTATACCTTTAGCAACTCGTGTTAAAAATGGGATTAGAAGAATTTGAGTAGGAAAATAAGAGGGATTAGACAAAATAAAGGAAATGATTATGTTGCAAAAATAGTCCATTTCACTGCCCATCATCACCCCTCTACCAATCTTGATGCAGTTCCTCATGCATCATTATCCTCCCCTTCAGGGAGTCTTGCATGTATGTCATTATAAGGATAAGAAAAATGACCAAATTGCCCTAAATAGTAGTAGCCAAGGTAGCATTCCAGCTCTCACTAGCGCGTTTACTCTTCCATTTCGTTCCAATGGACAGGTTCCTAGTAATATCTTGTAAGACACTAGAGAATTGGAAAATGAGACCTCAAACCTATCCACCGAGATCCATATTTTGAGAGAGAACTTGCATAGAAATCAAATCTATTGAACACCAAACAAAAATAAGGGTACCCTAATGGAAATATCCATTAAAGATTCTTTAGAAGAGCATTCCATATGTTATGTGCATTCAACAGGCTTTATAGGCCTCAGCTTTAGCCACTTCCTGACATTTTGAAACATTGCACTGTTGGTTATGTTGTATATTCATTGCATCCCTTGAGTCCATCCTCAATATGTTTATCGCGAATCGGCCTTGTTAGAGGGTACTCTTCCCTGACCACTAGATTTGATGCCTCTTCCAATGTGAAGTAAAAACTTTGAGCCGTCATCCATTGCAAAAGATTATTTATGCGAGAAATTAAGGCCTTGAGATGAATACCTCCCATAAAGGGCTTAGGGATCCATCTGGAGTTGTTCAACAAATATATATATATATATATATATATATATATAGATATATAACTCACATAAAAGGTTTTGGTCTGTATTCTCAGCATTGAAGTACATGTCCATAAATTCCTGAGGTTGTGAGATCTTATGAGGTTGCCCTACTGTGATATGTTGTAGCTGCAAAATTACCCAATGCTCATGCAAATAGACATAGTAAATTCTTGAAGGAATTAGGGTAGTAAGCCCCTACATTGCTAAGTCTACCATTGTTATCTTATTTTCCTATTCTTTTAAGGTTTTTTCCATCCACTTCCTTATCTCAGCTCCCCATTTTTCTTCTTGATCCAAGAGCACAATGAACCACCTTTTCCTCATCTTTTCAATCAACTAACGGTGGGTTTCTTTATCAATTATCTCAATATCGAACAATTCATCCTTATTTTGCCACTGTGGAAGATCAGGTTTTAACTATACAAAGGCATAAGTGTTGGTAATGATATCATCAAGAATACTATTGATGAGGTGTTGTGTATCTGTCATGTACTCTTGGGAGTACTGCTCAATGCTCACCTTAGGCCCCTCAGCCTCATAGCCTTTAACAAAGTGTGAATATTTTGAGTTTCGTCCTGAATTTTGTAGGCGGGCTTTTAATTTATGATTTTGCAGCATAAGTCTCTTGTTTTTTTAACAGGGTTTCATAATTGGGGATGAAAAATATAAAGGGCTTAGGCATGTTAGTTTTACCTTTTGATCTTGACTTCTTCACCTTATTGCAGTCCGCATTTGAAATTGCATGGTCTCCTCCTGTAGCGTTGTTGAAGGCTTGAAATTATCTACCTCAACATTGAGGAAAACTACTTGGTCGGGGACTTAAGGCAACTACTTTTCCATTTGGAATGGTGGCTCCAATTGGGATTATGGGATCAATTTCCCTTAATAAAAGATATAAAAAATGGATGAGATATATAGGCTGGGCTAATGATGTAAATGAAACTAAGAAATAAGAATAAATAAACTTAAAATATCTATCCTCGGAAAGCTTTCTTTATATATGTGACTTTAGAAAGATCTCACATTTAACATAACAATATAGATCATCAAGTCCTTTACGAGGTTAAAACGAATGAAGATAACTAATTTAATTAGATTAGTTGATGAAACTCATTGCACATATAATATAATGTTGTTCGTGCATATACTTAAAATGTTTCAATCAAACACATCAATAGTGATAAAGCTTAATTTCTTGCAAAGACATATATGATAAACACAATTAAAATGACCATTCAACTCATAAACACAATACTAATACACATATAGTAGTACTCGATATATGTTGACTCTGCTCATAAGTGAAATAGTAATGGTTCCACTTTCTATTAAGATCACTTCAAGTTACAGTAGTGCAAACCAAAAGATTTCTTGCCAAAATTCAGAACCCCTTCTTCATATCAATGAAGGGGATTTATAGTTTCTAGTGAAAATACAAATATAGTAAAGAAAAATAAAAGGCTGGAGTGGTTTCAACAAACCACACTTGAAATAAAGTAAAAATACAATAATAGATTTCAGTTGTAACAACTTGACTATGGCTAAGATGAAGGCTGCTCTCCCATACGTTGTCGAAGTTCACATATATCTATCATTGGCTTTAATTTAGGTGGATGATGAGGTTGTATGTGCATCCGTGTAGTGAATATCACATTGTTGAGTGCTGGAAGTAGATGGGTGGCCATGTTGGAGAGACACCTCAACATTAGCCACTGACTATGAGGTTTAACTAAGAAATGCTAATGGAATTCCATGTCAACCTTTGACATATTATTGATTTTCTCAGCCTTCTTCTTCGATGATTCTTGCCATGTTTTAGTTAACCATTTCACACTAGGCAAAGTATCCTTAGGGCAGTCTGAAATCAAGTTGGCCTGTAATAAACTTTCACTGATTGATTCAGTGAGATTGTTTGAAATATCCCTCACACTGAAGATTTTGATTTCTGCATTATTTCCCACTCTTGGAAAACAACCTCTTTTTGTGATTCTTCAATTTTAGGGAGATCACATGATCTCCCCTCAGTACTATATTTCCAGTCTATATAATCTGAAATAGTTTCCTCAACTTCACTATATTACGTTATTACGTCCTCGTATTGGATAATTTATTCACTAATGAATTGCTTGATTGACATAATTCATGGATAGTGGTTAATTTATGACAGAAAACAACTTGTTGTTGAGCAAGGAGATTGTTTAGTTCTCCTACTTCGTTCTTAAATTCAGTTATCTCGGGATTCACCTTTAATTTCTCAATGGTTTGTTAAAGTCATTGAAGTTCTTTTGCAGTTTTGAAAGTTGTGCTTGCCACTATTGAGCAATTACTTATTCTTCATTCTCAAAACCCTGTTCTAGCTACATAATCCTTTCATATTTCTCCCTTAGGAATTTTTGTACTTCAGAGGCTTTATAAATAGTAGCACTGGCACATGCTCTTGTAAATTGTGAAAGCCTTTTGAGATCCTCAGCAGGAGTAGCTTGGGAATCTTTCCAAATTAGTTCAAAAGAAGCATTACCAGGGACTAGGCCTGGGTTTGTTCAATTCTCTTTCTTTTTCTCTATCTGCTAACCACAACTTTATGTTTTGGACTATAAAACACATCAAGAGGAGGAATTTCTTAAATTTTCAAAACGACCTCAGAGGTCATGAATACCGAGATGACTTCTAAATCATAATTGTCCAAAGCTTTATTAGAAGCCTCAATAGTAAGTTAGGTCTTCCCTGTAACTTCAGGGGTTTGTGTAATATTCATCTAGAATGAAGTCTTCAAATTTTTAGGATCTATTTCTTTGGTGAACTACTCCCATATTACTTCTAGATTTTTGTCTGTTAGAGTTTCTTCTGATTGAGAAGAAGGAAATATCTATCTCTTTTATTTGAGATACATAAGGGACCTATGTTGTAGTCGCTGAGACTTTACAATTAAAATGACCATTCAACTCATAAACACAATACTAAAACACTGATAGTAGTACCCGATATATGTTTTCTCTTCTCATAAGTGAAACAATAATGGTTCCGCTTTCTATTAAGATCACTTTAAGTTACAATAGTGCAAACAAAAATATTTCTTGCCAAAATTCAGAACCCCTTCTTCATATCAATGAAGGGGATTTATAGTTTCTAGTGAAAATACAAATATAGTAAAGCACCATAAAAGACTAGAGTGGTTTCAACAAACCACACTTGAAATAAAGTAAAAAGACAAGAATAGATTCCAATTTTAACAACTTGACTATCGCTGAGATGAAGGATTCTCTCCCATACACTACTGAAGTTCACATATATTTGTCATTGGCTTTAATTAAGGTGGATGGTGAGGTTGTATGCACATCCATGCAGTGAATATCATATCGCTGAGTGTTGGAAGCAAATGGGTGGTCATGTTGGAGAGACACCTCAACATTAGCCACTAACTATGAGGTTTAACTAAGAAATGCCAATGAAATTCCAAGTCAACCTTTGACAGATTCTTGATTTTCTCAACCTTCTTCTTTGATGATTCTTGCCATGTTTTAGTTAACAATTTCACATCGGGAAAAGTATCCTCGAGGAAATTTGAAATAAGGTTGGCCTGTAATAAACTGTCACTAATTGATTTAGTGAGATTGTTTGAAATATCCCTAACACTAAATATTTCCATTTATGCATGTTTGAGTTTTATTTCCCACTCTTGGAAAACAATATCTTTTTGTGATTCTTCAATTTTAGGGAGATCAGTTGATCTCCCCTCAGTACTATATTGCCAGTCTATATAATCTGAAATCTTCTCCTCAACTTCCCTATGGTATGTTCTCAGATCGGATAATTGATTCACTAATGAATTTATTGATTGACATAAGTCATGGATAGTGGCTAATTTATGACATAAAACAACTTTTTGTTGATCAAGGTGATTGTTTAGTTCTCCTACTTCTCAAATTTAGCTATCTCAAGACTCACCTTTAATTGCTCAATATTTTGTTGAAGTTCCTGGATTTTAGTATCCATGCTCTTTAGATAAGATTCATGTTGAATCTTTAAGTCATTAAAGTTATATTGAATTTTTGAAAGTTGTGCTTGCCATTGTTAATCAATTACTTGTTTTTCATTCTCAGAACCCTGTTCTAGCTGCATAATCCTTCCATCTTTCTCCCTTAGGAGTTGTTGTACTTTAGAGGCTTTATCAATGGTAGAACTAGCATATGCTCCTACAAATTATGAAAGCCTTTCGAGATCCTCAATAGGAGTAGCTTGAGCGTCTTTAAAAATTACTTCAAAAGAATCATTACCAGGGACTAGGGACTAGGTTTGTTCAATTCTCTTTCTTTTTCTTTGTTTACTAACCACAACTTTATGTTTTGGACTATAAAAAACACAAAAGGAGGAATTTTTTTAATTTTCAAAATGACCTCAGAGGTTGGGAATACCAGGATGACTTCTAAATCATCAGTGTTCAGAGATTTATCGAAAGCCTCAATAGTAAGCAAGGTATTCCTTGTAACTTCAGGGGTCTGTGTAATATTCATTTGGAATGGGGTCTTTAGATTTTTAGGATTTGTTTCTTTGGTGAACTGCTCCCATATTGTATCTATATTTTTTTCTATTAGAGTTTCTTCTACTTGAGAAGAAGAGGAAGTACATGTCTCTTTTATCTGAGATACATTAGGGACCTATGTTGTACTAGCCGAGACTTTATCTTGCTCTGTATTTTGTTGATGAAGCATCAATAAACCCATAGGAAAGTGAGTTGTACTTTTATTCTAGTTTTAAACTAAATCAATTCCTTAGGAATTAACTACTAGTTTCTCAACCTCTAAATAGATAGAAACTAATTCAAATAAATCATCAAACTTGTCTGGTTCATTCGTGAATTGCCTAAGTTTCTCTTGTATAGTGACATTCTTGGTAGTATCATTAGGATCATATTGCATATTGTAATAGTTGGGAAATTTAAACATTGAATTTCTTCAATGTCAAGACTAGCATGCTTGAAATTGTCAAGAGCATAGACACCACATTAGATAGGAAAGGTAGGACACATTGTATTTTTATTATATTTCATAACCTTTGAAAGGCCATTCCTTACAGTTTTGTAGGCTATCTCTTGACCTAGGAGTTTATCGAGAACATAAAGGGGAAACGCATGAGGGTTTGCAAGACTGCTGAATATCTGGATATAAGTGAAGGGTTCTTCTCCAAACCATCTTCCAATTGATAATAAATCATTGTTGACTTTAGGTTAAAGTCTAGGAGCCCTCTCATTAAATACACTTTGGTGTATGGGAAACATAAATCCATGGAAATTTTTATAGAGTTGAGGCTCATATTTGGATTCCTAGAGTATGTTATGATAGATATGGATAGGAGTAGGGTCTTCTATGGCCTATTTCCATCCCATATATGTAAAATCATATGTGAAATAGAAAACATCCATTATATAGGTGCTCATATAGTATAGGGGAACAATGTTCTCAGAAAAAGTGCCATTTTTCCTATAATTTAGGATCTTGGTGCCTATAGTATCAGACAATATAGTTCCCCAATCCATAATATATCCATCTGAGGAATCATCAATTAGGGTTACCCATTGGTCTGGGAATTTTTGGGTATTAGGGTAACCATAGATTGTACACATCATAACAACTATATAAAAGAATGGTCAGACAAGGGAAGCAATAGAATACATACCCTTACCCTCATGCTTATGGTTGTTGGGATCCATTCTCCACCCTTTGATGACCTTTGATTGATCCTCATTTTATTTCATGATTTTTTCTATAAATTGCTTATCATATTTTTTTCCTGGGGGCAGCGGTAGCTGATACATCGTGCTCAAATCATTGCTTGTAAATGACCCAATAACAATGTTCCTCTTAGTCATGAAATTCCTATTTGCAATATGCATATGGTCGATAACTCATTTAACCATATTTGTATAGGGCACGATGTTTGGTCGAGCTGCAATCCTATGCAGGAGTGAATTGGTGATGTCACTATAAGTAGTTTTAGAAACAAGGGAAAAATCCTCAGTTGTGGCTATTTTCTCTGTCACCCTGGGTTCTTCATCTTCAAAGAGTTTATAAATGGCTTCCCAAGAAGAGCTTCCAACATCAGGAGTGCAGGTTGTATATGAGAATAATGCAGGCATTTTGGTAGCTTCAGGCGAAGGAGTGACTTTCTATTGTTAAACAACATGTTTCTTCCTAGGTTTAGTTTCCCTAGACATTTTTGTTGAGATTTTCTTATCGGGATTTGCCTGCAAAGGAAAACACGAGAATAATGAGAGACTTCCTTAACTGAATAATTCCTTAGAGAGAATAACCAATTTCATCCCAATTTATGTCTTTATGAGCAAAAATATAGTGATATCGAGTCGTAATAATGAAATAGTTTAAAACTTTGAAATCATAAATTCGTTACATTTGGAAATTAAATGATAAAATGTGGGTTCACATGGGCTTTTGTACACATCATCATATCATAGGATTATATCAGAGAAATCTTATGGTTGTACCTTTGAAACATGTGATATTCTTATTTTATGATGGGATTTTATTATTAAAATGCAATAGTTAAAAATATAAGCGGAAAGGGATATTGAAGGTCATGTATCGGAGATTTGATATTACTGGTTGAAAAGAGTGATAACTGATTGGAAGTTCTGATATGGAAGTTTTGGTATGGATAGCGGAAGTTTATCGGAGATTAGAGGATTGGGGATATCAAAGATCGGATATATGAGGATATTGGAGTATTGAAGATGTGAGGATATTAGAGTATCAGAGATATCATATATCAAAGGATGGGAAAAAAGAGATATTAGAGGATCAAGGGATCGGGATACCAGAGCATTTAGAGTGATTCTTATATTGAAATCTTTGATATTTAGAAGCTATGATAATGCTACATGGCAATCATGTGGGGTGAGGCATTTTATTATTATATTCTCAAAGAAGCGTTTTATTACTTTTAGACTTAAATTTTTTTAAAACATTAATCGGGTAAGTATTTATCACAACTTATCCTATTGGACATGTTACAATATTTAAAATATTTCAGTAAAGTTCTTCCAAAAATAGATTTTAAACAAAATCATATGAGTAGCTTATTTATGAAGATGTCTTATGGGCCTAAGCTCTAATATGAAGGCTTCGACAAGGGGGATTTCTCATTTAGTCACTTTTTTGAAAAATAAAACTAATATTGTCTTATTTTATTAAAACTAAGGGATTTTATCCTAAATCAAAAGGGCCCCCATTATTTATTAGTTCTAATATTAACCTTAATGAGGGGGTTGTTGAGTAGTACAACAAGCCCACAATCACTTTCACTTTGAAATGGAAAACCTTCAACACTAGTGTCACCCTTGTCCATATCCACCAGCTTAAATTTTGATTTCGACCCCGGTTCATCCTTGCATGTAACATCAATATGACTATCCTCAGCTTACTTACCCTTTTCCTATTGAAATGCTCGAGTGTGGTAACACCGCTTAGGGTTTTCTATGGAGAAAAGTATTTTTCCCCTTGATGTTAATTTATTTGTGTAGGTATGAAAAATTCCCTCAGCTTCAACTTTGCTCCTTGCAAAAATGGTCCCCACAGAAGTCCAATCCTAGTAAGTTCATCCTTAACAATAATTTTTATAATCCCTTAAGGGAATAATGCTAATTCACGGGTTTTCCTCTTTTGTACAACTGCAACCATTTTAGCCAAGCTCTTTAGCACGAAATATGGCATTTTCATGGGTTTTGTTCTGACCAAATGCATTGTATCCGCCTTGAGAAATTTGTACCATCTAAATTGCATGTAATGTATGGACACAACCATAAATACCTAGTCACTTCCATAATGGAGATGGAAACCTTCCTATATGAAAAATCATAATTGCTCGACCCTCTCTCTCTTCGAAAGGATTAGTTGAAACCCTTTATGGCCTAGAACCACCGAGATTTGAACCATCTCCAATTAGAGGGCACTATAGTGATTTATAGGAAGGCTAGTTGTATATTCATCATTTGTGTATTCTATGATGGAATACCTGGCTTTCCTTAGAGACGATATTTCCATTATGGAATTATTGTGCATATGTACTTCATTAGGTTATTCTCTAGCTGGGGTAATCTACCTTTTGCCTAAGGTGGAAACACTTTCCATTTACTTTGGATAGTTTAAATCATCTTGCTTAGGCTACCTAGGTGGCTTGAACCTGTTGGATCATTTTCTACTTTACCCTCCCTCTGAGAGCAAGATGTCCCACAAGCCTCTAGAGGGTAGACCAACATGAAAGTGCCTCCTCCCCTTGTTATCTGTGTTCATCTTTCCCAAGCTCTCTCTTGCCTCAATCGATGCTCGTGTGCCTTTCTGGCCAGGTTAATACTTAGGTATATGATTATTTTTTGCACAAAATAAGAAACTATCACGCCATACTAGTTGCAACAAATCCATTTTGAATCCCTACTTCAAGTCGGACAATGATGGAAGGTATTTCACAAAAAAATGCCAACATTTGTTCAAAATTTTAATACTCTTATACCATTTTTCACTCGTCAAGAGAAGCTCAGTACTTTCTGCCAGTGTCCCTTCGTTCACAGAAATAGTAAGTGTTCAAACTAGGGCTTTGTCACCATTAAAGGTCTTAGTGAACTCTAGTGAAATTTGGATATCAAATCCCTATAACTTGTACAAAATAAAATCCACTCGACCCAAACGAAAATGTCCCATGTGGCCTAATTAGCCTTAATAGCTTCCACGCTATTCGGTTTTGTTCACACTATAGTCCCTCCAATCTTACTTTTTTCTACACTTCGCCTTCCAAATGCTCCATCGTAGCTCGGATATCACCTTACTTTTAAATTCATATGCCAACTGTAACTTGCCTTATTATTTCGACCCAACAACTGTCATGATTCCAAACTTTAATTCTCATTACCACCTTTTGTTACAAATTCCCAACCATTATGATTGTATCATTACAATCTAATTCCTATGTCGTTGGTCACATGGAGAGGCATGTTGCGGATTGATGCCCCATGCTGTGAAATGTCACGGGTGCAAAATCAATTAATTGCTACAAAATTCGAATGCAGATATCATATGCCACGTGGGTTGACCATTAAATGATGAGGGCGGCTTAAAATGACAGGATTGGCAAGTTTTTTAGGATAAGATATAATGTCGGGTTTTGGGTTCCTTTAGGTAAAGGTGAATTTATTTAGATAGGTCATAAGGTCGAGTTAAAGTAGAATTGGGTAAAGTTCTATCGAAATATATATTAGGCACATTGATTTTTTTATATTAGGCATAAGAAGGTCAGGGACAAGGTAATTTAAACAATAGGTGAAAAAGGGTAATTAGAACATGAAAATAGATAAATAAATGATAATCATGTTCTTTTCAAGGGACAAATATATACATAAACGAGGAAGAAAATTAATCCTTAAAACAATATTAGGAATGCTTATGGTAAATTTACATGTTATTAGTTTCTATATATGTTAAGAAAATAAACTAAGAAATAGTCAAAGAGTACTTGGCCCCGGAGATAAGCATGCCACAAATGATTTCGTCGGTTTTTTCTTCACTATATGATTTAATTTTGAAGGATAGTCTCGAATACGTGATGATTATGTTTTTCCTACAAAATGAATCATTTGACATAAGTGGTGCTAAAGAAAATAATGTCGATAATATTTATTATATTTATTATTATTATTATTTTTTTTTCTTCGAACTCTACTAGCTGGAATCTCGGTTTTCTAGCACAAGTCCATCCAATTTCTCCCCAAAAGGGTTTTCACAATTGGAATTTAATTATCCCTAGTGATGTTAGCCAGAGTATGGTTTTCTAACATTACTAGTGCCTATAGTGCCCAGATACTAGGTTTTCGCTCTCAGATATTTTTTTTTCTCTTTCCTTCTCTCTCTCTCTCTCTCTCTCTCTCTCTCTCTAGATGGACTAGAAGTTTAGAGAATTGTAGAGGGGAGTGTGGTGTCCACTTTCTCTACAAAATTCATGTCAGACTACTTTTCCAACCCCTGAATAAATTCTTCTCTCGATTGGGGTTTATGGTATAACCTTAACCAATGTCCATTTTCCATTAACGGTGTGTGAGCTTCATCGATAATATGAAGTCACACAGACATGTTATAAAACATAGTTTCAATATCATAAGGTCCAAACCAAAAAGTGTAGAATTTTTCTTTAAAATATTTATACCTAGAATCAAATAGAAGAGCACAATTCCCTTATTTAAATTTATTTTTCTTTATAAACTTATCATGCCATTTTGCATATTGTTGCTACACAATAGTCATTTGATTAATGAAATCCATTCATATCTCATTGAGCTCATTAATTTGATCTAGTAGGTGCTTTTGTGCTTCGGAAACCTACATTCCCACTTGAAAAGCAGTCCTCAATGTTTTGATCTCAAATTCAATTGAGAGAACAACTTGTTTCCTATACACAAGCTCATATGGAGTGAAACCTGTAGTATCCCTCTAAGTGATTCTATAAGCCCACAATTCTTTTGGAAGTTTCTTGACCCAATCCTTATGGTGTTACTTCACTGTCTTAGTCAAGATATTTTCCAGTACCTTGTCAATAAATTTAATCTATCCATTGGGTTGTGGATGGTAGGGGGTAGACATACGATGCTTAATCCAGAATTTCTTGGTGAGATTATGAATAAGCATTGAGTTGAATTGAGGTCCTTGGTCTGTAACTATTTCTCATGGTATACTAAATTGAAAAAATATCTCTTCATATAAAAATTCATCAATTACTTGTTCAATTTCCCTTGGTAAATCCTTAGCTTCAACCCACTTAGCCACATAATCAGTACATATAAGGATGTATGACTTCTATTTCTATGGTGGTTTGATTGGCCCCATGAAATCAAGGGCACACTTTTCAAAAGTCTTTAACAATATCTATGGTTGCAGAGGCATCGCATCAAATTGTTCTGGTTTATCCATCCTTTGACACTTATCACAAGTTTTGTTATATTTCTTGGTGTCTCTGAAAATGGTAGGTCAATAATATCCTTGTCGTATAATTTTATTTGTGGTTCTTTTATCTGCAAAGTGGCCCCCACAAGGCTCATCATGAAAATCCTTCAAAATGTCATAGATTTCTTCCTCGTGGACACATCGCCTAATCACATGATCAAGCCTCATTCGAAACAAATACCCTTGAATCCAAGAGAATTTAGCACTATCTCTTATGAATTTTTGTCACTCTTGAAGTGACAAATGTTGTGGAAGTTTCCTTGCAACCAAGTAGTTAAAGTTATCTACAAACCAAGGTACTTTAGTAGACAAAACAAACAAGTGTTCATCATGAAAAATATATTCTGTAGAATTAAACTTGCCTTCATTATGGAGCCTTGATAAAAATTCAACGACAATATTTTCTTTTGCAGGTTTATCCATAATAGTAATGTCAAATTCTTTCAAAAGAAGAAACCATCTAGTCACTCTGCCATGAACGATAGATTTGTTCATGAGATATTAGATGGTTGAATCAGCTTTGTGTACAAACATTGGGTATCTAGTGATGTAATGACGAAATTTGTTGATGGCCTGGATTACAACAAGGAATTATTTTTTAGTAACTATATAGTTCAATTCAGTTGGGCTTAGGTTTTTACTGATATAATAAATGGCATATGGTTTTTGATCTTCTTTTTGTCCCAATACAGCCCCAATGGTTGTGTCAGAAGCATTAGTATGAATGTGAAAAGGCAGAGACCAATTAGGACCTCGAAGAATAGGAGTGGTGGAAAACTTTTCTTTAAGTGTATCAAAAGCTTGTTGACAATGCTCATTCTGGGAAAATTCTACAACCTTTGTTAAAAGATGAAAGTGGGAAGATGTTATCTTGGTAAAATTTTCTATGAACCTATGATAGTATCTCGCAAAACCCAAAAAGTTGTGGACGTCCTTTTGTGTAATAAGAGTGGTTAGATTCAGAATGACTTCTATCTTGGCAGGGTCCACTCTAATTCCTTCGCATGAAACAGGATGCCCTAAGACAATTCCTTGATTAAGGGGCATATGACATTTTTCATTACTGAGAGTGAGGTTTTTTTTCTTGAAAATGGATCAACACTTTTTCTAGATTCTTTAAGGCTTCTTCAAATGTGTATCCATAGATAGTAAAGTCATCCATATGGATTTCAACATAATCATGGGTTAGGTTAGAAAATATACCAAGAACAACCCATTGGAAGGTATCTATGGCATTACGCAATCCAAATGGGAGTACCCAGTATGCATGTGTTCCACATGGGCAAGTAAAGGTAGTATTTTCTTGGTCTTCAGGGGCTACTTGAATTTGGTTATAGCCAATGAACCCATTAAGAAAAGAGAAAAATTTCTTCCCAACTAGGGTATCCAAGACTTGGTTGATAAAAGGTAATGGAAAGTAATCTTTCATAGTTTCTTTATTCAAATCGAAATAATCGACACATATTCACCACTTCCTACTCTTCTTAGGGTAAATAACCAAAGGATAAACCCACTTACTGTTGGAAATATGATAAATGAAGTTAGAATTTACAAATTTTTGCAACTCTTCATTCACAATGTCCTTCAAAGCGAGGTTCATCCTCCTTTGAGGTTTCTTGATTTTTCGAGCATCCTCCTTTAGTTAAATATGGTGAGTGAAAATATTAGGAGAAATACCCTTTATATTAATGTAAACCCAAGCAAAATCGCTACTATTCCTTTGAAGTACTTCTACCAATTTCTTTTGTAATTGGGAAGGATATAGATGGCCATTGATATTAAGAGTCTTTCTAGGATAAATTTCAACAGACTAAGTTTAATTATCAATGCCTAGTGAGGCTAATGAATCCAACTATTGTACTAACTCAACAAGTGAGCATGAGTCTTGAAAATGTCTTCCTAAGATTTAATTATATGGAGAAGGATGGTCATCATGAGGGTTGGTCAAAGTAGTGTAGATCAAGTCATATTTGGTATCCTCCTTGAAGTTAGCAACTTGTTCAAAGGTCAAGAGAGGTTGAGTGAGTTATTCATCACTATCTTCAAACCATAAAGGGTTTTCAAATTCCAATGAAGGTTTGGTAGGTGGGTATAGTGTAAGATTTTTAGTGGATTTCCCCTGTGAGATAGTCATGTTCTCTGACCTACAACTAATATAGGCTTATGTTGTAGCCAACAAAGGTCTCCCTAAGATCAATGGATAACCTCCAAGGTTAGTTTTAGGTTGGAGAATTATAAAATCAACTGAATATTCCCATGAAACTATGGAAACAAATATGTCCTCCACCATTACTAGTTTAATAGTAGATTGATCAACCAACTGGAGAATAGTGGGGTTGATCTTAGGCTTGATAAGCCGAGATTTTCCATAGTTTCTTTGGTCAGAACATTAATACTTGTCCCTAGGTCGATTAAAGTATTTTCTATAGGGGTATTGTTAATAGTAACTATCACAATAGGGCTTGCAGGGTCTCTATATTTTGCTATAAACACATTTCCATACATTAAATTAGATAATTTCCCTATGAAATGGATTGTCTTAGGGTGCTTATTTTTCCTTCTTTGTTTCTTCAAACATAGTTTTTGAGCTGCTTTCTCATATACAGGAACAACCCTAATGGATTGGAGAAGTGGTATTATTACACATAAACTCCTTAACTCTCCTATAAAATAAAATTAAGATTGTACAAGGGGTTTTTCCAAGCTCAATCTCTAGAGGAAGGTATTCCTAGTTATGGGGAGGTGTCCTAATTATCATGTTCTTGCATAATGGGAGAAGTTTGATTTTGGAGCACCTTCCCATAACGTAAATGAATATTCTCACAATCAAAATTATAACTGGGAAAGAATGGTAGCTCGATATTGTAGGTGGGATGAGCTACTTTATTATTTGGGTTAGGCATTGATTAAACTGACAACTAGGGTCTTTGTTATGTTCGAGATTGAGTGGGTTGATTTGATGGTAGTTGAAGTTATTATCGATAATTCTGAGGTGGTGCTTGTGGTATATTTTTGTGGGAAGAAGGTCCTCCCAACCTGGGACCCACCCTTGATGTTGCATTTGAGGTGGCAATTGGGGCCAAGGCATAGGAGGGTATCAGCCATAGGTTGGAGGAAGATATAAAGATGAATCTTGGGGTATGTTTCCAGATGATCGAGGTGGCTAGGGTTTCTTTTGGGCCACAAAACAAATATTACTTTTTCCTTCACTGGCCTCTTAAAACATAACCTTAATCTTTGGAAGAGAAGGAAATTCTTGGGTTCAATTTTTCTACTGATAGATGTTGCATGTTTCAATATTGTTTAATGGGCAATCATGGAGAGGGTGCTTTTTGTGACATTTAGAGCATGTTGTAGCGGCTACAACTACCCTCCAAAATTTTTCCTTAGCTTCATTTTGGATCCTTGCTACCAACCTTTCACAACATCATGTCTTGCTTTGTCAAGTACACAAGCTTCAGTGATTTTCTTGTGACATTTAGAGCATGTTGTAGCGCCTACAACTACCCTCCAAAATTTTTCCTTAGCTTCATTTTGGAGCCTCGCTACCAACCTTTCACAACATCATGTCTTGCTTTGTCAAGTACACAAGCTTCACTGATTTTCTTGCAGATTGCTAGTCGGTGCATCAGAGCTTATTGCATCCTCTTCATAGGTTGTTTCTCCGGAATTGGTCCAACTACAGGCTGAGTAGCTCCCTCAAGAAATTACGCAATTATGGAGGGGAACCAACCTTCCCTCCAGAAATTGCGCAATTCTGTTTGGCAGCCTGTTGGGCTCCAGAATTGTGCAAATTTTCCTGTCACTGTTCACTGGAAAAATTGTGCAATTACTCCTAGCAGCACAGCTCAACCCAAAAATTGCGCAATTCTGGGCAGCAGTCAGCTGCTCCGCATAGAAATTGCGTAATTCCTTTGGGTAGCCAGTCTAGCTCCCTCTCAGAAATGTGCATTTTTCCCCTCAGCTGAGCAGACCATTGCATGTGTAGTTGGGTTGACCAGTTCCCTCTGGGACCGAGCAAAACTAATTTGCATGCATGGATTTCTTCTCCCAAGGTAGCATGCAAAGGCATCCCTTGATTCAGGGATCTATTTTTAGCAGCTGAATGTTACATGCATCATTTCAGAAACCTCCCGCTAAGTGTCACTTTTACTAGATTTGTGGCATGAGCGTCACAACCTCGATTTTATCAAAGCTCATCAACCAGCTATAGAGCTCATTCCTCACATCGATCTTGCAACTCTCACATCTCACATTTCATCTAGGAGTCATCGGCACATTCAGCTCAACTGTCTTGGGGTAAGCCCACCTTTCATGTCTTGTGTTGTGTTTCTGTCGCTTTTTTTGTTTCGCTTTGTGTGAGTGTTGCCTGCATGATTTCAATGAGTGCTTGTTGTCATTTTGATGTATGTTAGCTTGCAGAAGCACCATTTCATTTTTCGTTTGCACCTCACTGCTGTCGCATGCATGACATTGTTTTGCATGGACGGTCGTTGTTGTGACGACTCGCTTCACACACATGCATGCTTTCCCATTTTCTAAATACTGCATTTATTGTTTGCATGAATGATCATTCACCCTTGTTTGCTCTCATCTCACCATGCATCTAGACTTCTCATGCTTTCAGTCGCCCATCGGCTGGTTTGGACTGCCTTGACCCAAGCCGTGCCCTGCCTGGCTAGCACTACGCATTTCCAGAAGTGAAGGCACTGCAATCCCTCCATAAATTGTACAAGTCTGGCCCAACACTACCCTCTAGGCTTGCATTATGCAATTCTTGGAGGCAGTGTCCTAGTGGCCCCAGAAACTGTGCAATGCAGTTTGGTGGTTGCATGTCACTAATGACTAAAATTGTGCATTACATAGTTTCAGTCCCCAACGGGCCAGGCTGGACTGCGCATTGTGCAGTTGCAACACTCAGTTAGCCTCCTGACAGCCCAGACTATTCTTTGCATAGTTTTGGAAGTCAGCCTCCCGACCTCCTGACAAAAATTGTGCAACCTTCATGATAAATCACACAGGTATGTTGCAAGTCAGTCCTCAAGTTTGTTTTGGTTTTCAATTGACGTATTGCTTTCCATGAGTGTTGCTATGTCTCCAAGCATCATAGGTGTTCATATATCTCTCAGAAACACAAGTACAATGGCCTTCTGGAGAGTAGAGTCAATGACATTTTTAAGAGCACAACTGAGGATGCAGTCAACCAAGTGTCTATGAACTTGCTTATCCACGAAGACATCAAGTTTTTCATGGACAATGATATCAAGATCAATGGAAACGACATCATAGTGAGCAGCACCATCAGCAACAAAAAAAGGCAACACACCTGCATGTGATCAATACAAGAGGATAGTTGTTGACAACATAGAGGTAAAGAAAAGATGCAAGTTCAAAGAAGATCCACTCATGACGAGAGCAGCTTTGGAGATTGAGGCTATGAGGTGATGACGCGACATGAAGGTCGCACGAAGGAAGAGAACGGAACAAAGAAGGAGTTGCATGTGTTGAAGCAGCAACTCAAGGAAGAACAAGAGCTTCATAGACGAGAGAATGAGTTGCAATAGGAATAGGTACAGCAGGGGGTGCAACATGCACAGACAGATGAAACAACTCCCATACAAGTTATAGATCCAACCCAGTAGCTGGCACAAAGCAAACAAGGTGAGAAGGGTTTTTGATCGCATGCAAGGGAATTCAACAACATGCATGTCATTGTGCACACACGTGTGATCCCACCCATTTGGCACACTCACTGAGGCGAAGACAAGAAGCAAGTCCAACTGGCGTTGAACATGTATTTGGACAAGTTGATGCACATGGCCACCAGCACATGCTTAGAGATCAGCGCAGACATTATTCATCAACATGTTGCCAGTCCGGTCGCACCCAGGACGACCATGCACATGCTATCAGATGAGTTGGACGATCGAGCCATATCAGTGTACCTAGATGCAACAGATGCAAGAATTTGCTTTAGAAAAATGTCACCATTGAGGGCACGGACACCATCAAAGACGAACAATCTTGGCATCAGTTCGCCACCATCGACCATCACAAGGATGTCAAAGAGTTGGTCTCACCACAACGGTCCAAGTGTTAGTGATGCCTCGCATGGCTCACTCAAGCCATTTTGTCTCACATGGGTACATGTGCAGATTGTATGTAATGTCTTTTCAAGTGGAAGTTCAAGTGTCGATAGTTGGATGTAACAATCATAGAGTAGATGAAGAGTCATGAGGGTAGATGAACTGTCACAAAGGGGAATGTCAAGGGCCACCTCACCCTTTTCTATAAATAGTCCCTCATAACTCATTGTATAGGCTTTTGGTTAGCTAAGCTTTGATAGGAGTATCTTAGAGAAAGCTTGGATAGTATTGTAATGCACCTTGGCTTCTCCACTGTGTAGAGCTAGTATATCTCTTTGGAGGAGCAGGCGGTTGTGGATGTAACATTCTGCTATCGGAACTAGTGGTTGGACATGGATGTATTGTATGACTGGAACTTACACTTCTTACTATAACAGAGCCAACACATTTCATGCATATGTTGTATTGTATCTTGTTTACTCTAAATGATATATGTATTTTTTTTCTTACGCATGCATGTATGGACTATTATGTATAAGTATGTATGAATCTTTCTGAAATGTGTTGTTGGTTTAACCATCACTTTGGATTTCTTGCTAACTTTCTTTCCAGCTTGTGATGTATCTTTGCTCATGTGTTCCCTTCCAAGCCGCGTACTATTACAGGTTTCCAAGTGGTGCACTCATCCCACTCTCCATGTGTTAGAACCTCTCATGCACTTTCATTGACTTACTACCACTGTCACACCCTTCCTACCAACGGGGACATCTTACTTGCTTCTGTGCGAAATCACGGTTAAGGCATTATCGTACAACCCATTGTTGGGACTCCTACACTAAACAGTCTAAGGTGTAATTGGGACTTCTTACCAGGGAGATCCCTTGACATGTTGGCGGGTCTAGCACCATTAACACTTCTGGCACTAGAAGGAGGGCCATATGACAAGTTGTGTCCTCTCATCCTATTTTGAACCTTTGCATATCTATCATGGATTCTTGCACTCTCCTCCCTCCACGATGTTTTTCGCATGCCGAATCTGTTACCATCACGAGGGAGTTTTTTGATCTCTTGTCTACATACACGTATTGAAGTGAAGTGGCCCGGCCTGAGTTCTTACATGACTTCCTTTCCATGCTTCATGAGGAAGATGGATGTTTTGATGAACAGGCTACTCTTCTACTTGCATACACACTTCACGAATCTCCACATCAGTGGATGTGAAGCCTACCAGATGACGTCTTGCACTCACTTGAGCACTTCTGTGATCTCATTGAATACACTTTCTATCATTTTGATCATCTTGACCATAAACTGTTACAACAACAAAAGGCTCTGCATGAATCACCTATGGATTTTTGGCAGTGCTTCCGTGATTTGCAGTTTCAAGCTCCAAAGAGCCATATGAAAATTTTCTATCTTTGGGATAGATTTGAGTATTATCTTAAGAAATCTACCCATCCTAAGAAGAAGCTCAAGCTCAAACCCCACTCAGCATACTTTAGTGATGGAGCTATGTAATCACAAACGGATACAGTCACTGTCACAATTGATTGTCCACTGTCCCCTCGTCAAACAACTCCACTATCACAGGGTGATGTGGGATAGCATGAACACACATTTGTTGAACCGTCATGACCCCACTCAGCATACTTTAGTGATGGAGCTATGCAATCACAAATGGATACGGTCGTTGTCACAATTGATTGTCCACTGTCCCCTCGTCAAACAACTCCACTATCACAGGGTGATGTGGGAGAGCATGAACACACATTTGTTGAACCGTCATGACCTACCGACATCAATCCTTCTAATTTTCGTGCAGACTTGGTTGTGAGTTCCATACCTCATCACATGTATTTTGTACCTCAACCTCCGTTTGCATATTCTGATCAGCCTCCGGATGACACTGTCACGTGTTCTTCCATTCTAGACTCTACACTTGTTTTGAATGAGGATCGATCTATCGACGGATTTGGTGTTGCACAACCATCATGCGTTGGCATTCATGAAGAGCATGATGGAGAGCTTGGACATCCACTGGTAGCAGGGGACCATCCCTGTTTGTCTATACCTCCTTTGTTTTTTCCTAACATCCTTGATGATCCTGCCATCCCTAATTTTTCATGTGCATCTCCATCCACGGATGTACCCATTGTTGATCATTCATAGGACACACCAGATATTAGTCCATCACTTGACAATGGAGAGGACCAATCATTCATTGAAAATCCACTTGATCTTTCATTTGCTTTTTCCAGAAATGCAGAGGGTGAACATCCTTTCTTCTCATCTACCCCTCTATGTGATTCATCAAATCATGAGGATGCCGACCAACATCCTGAGTTTTCTAATCTTGGTTGTCATGATCTCTTTACCTCATCATCTGATCACGATGTTGATTCACTCATTGTTAATCCATATAAGCCACTGGTATACGATGATATATCTATCGACAAAGTCGAAACCCCCTAGACTATCGAGGCACTTTAGCCCGAGCTGATGGTTATGTCAAGCCCTCGCTATCTTGAGGTTGGTCTCACTTCTGATCAGGAAATTGTTCAATCACCCAAGGCTCCTCATAAATCAATATCACACATAGATCATGCTTCCTCCACTCGAATTGCATGATCCCATCGCTCATGCATTGGAGGAATCTTACATTGCAAGCGCACGTGCACGACGCAAGTTGTCTTTGTTTCTCTTGTTTTCTTGCATGTCACAGTGAAGAGTATGTGTATGCTTCAAAGCTTCACGTTCTGTCGCATAGCACGTGACAAGTCCACATACCACATGTCATGTACTTGCACTCACTTATGTCCCGTGGACACTTTTAAACATGAAATGTGTTTGTCTTCATTTTTATATCTTTCTTGTTTGCTGGTTCGCACAACCGAGTTGCTCGTGGACCAAGCCTTCACCAACATGGGTCAACCAATGTGCTGGTGGCTAAATTGGAAATATCAATCCACATGATCAAGCCCATGCATTGTTAGTTTAGGAGTAGGAGTAGTGTTTGATTTTAGTTTGTTTGCTTGCATGCCTATTTTCTTATTTTCTTTGCTTGTGTGTTTGTCTGCTTGCTTGTTTTCTTACTCACTTTGCTTTTACTTTTACTTCTACTTCTACTTTGCTTTGCTGTTTGTTTGCTTGTTTTTGTTTGTAGGTTAGTTTGACATGAAACCATGCATGCCTCTTGAAACAAGCTGGGTAAAAGTACAAGAGGCCTTGTGCATCTATCACTACTTGGTTATCTGTCATCCTACATCTGTATGAAGAACTTGTTACTTTTGGTCCATGATACGTCGATGGAAAATACGTACTGTTCGAAGTGAACCTTGGTGAAAACACAACGCTTGCGCGCTAACTAGTATCACCTACTCTAGTCGGTTGTTTTTGGGTTGATCCTTGTCAGCTCAGTCAAGTAGAGTAAGGTGAGGGGGGAAACCTTAATAGGCACGTCAAAGGTGTATAATAAACTACTTCTTTGAAGGAACAACCTCTTCTTCTCTCAATAAGTTAGGATCCATCTTCTGCCTGTGAAATGAATAAGTGCCGTGCACCGTTATAAAAAAATGAAAAATGAATAAGGCAAAAGAAGATAAAGGCTTCATGCACAGAGAGGTGATACAAGTAACTCTGCTGAGGTACTGACCAGGATTACTAACAGCAGAGCGATGCTTGTGTTCCTGTGTCACTCCACTGGGGTATTGCCTAGGCCTATTGGCGGTGGAGCAACACAAGAGATGAAACTAATACTCTAACGACTATACTTCTTGTGCACCAATATACACCTCAACCCAAATCAAAATAACTGTGTTGACTTGGCTTGGAATGTGTGTCGACCGACCAAGAGCTTGGAAGATGATACATCTTACAATCAAGCAAGCATGGAAACCAAGATGAACTGAGAACTGAACAATATTTCAAGAGGTGTTAGACTTGCTTTTCATGAACAAGGTCCATTCAGAGAGTTGGAGTTCTACCAGTGTGTCTCCAAGTGTTGTAGCGGCGACAACCACCCTCCAAATTTTTTCCTTACATTCGTTTTAGAGCCTCCCTACCAAACTTTCACAATAGCATGTCTTTCCTTGTCAAGTACACAAGCTTCAGTGATATTCTTGCAGATTTCCAGTCGTTGCATCAAATCTTGTTGCATCCACCTCATAAGTTAGTTCTCCAGAATTGGTCCAGCTACAGGTTGAGTAGCTCCCTCAATAAATTGCACAATTCTGGAGGGAAACTAGCCTTCCCTCCAAAAATTGCGCAATTTTGTCTGGCAACCTGTTGGGCTCCAAAATTGTGCAAATCTGCTTGTCACTGTTCACTAGAAAAATTGCACAATTACTCCCAGCAGGATAGCTTAGCCCAAAAATTGCACAATTCTAGGCAGTAGTCAGCTGCTCTACCTAGAAATTGCGCAATCCCTCTGGATAGCCAGCCCATCTCCCTCTTAGAAATGTGCATGTTTCCCCTCAGCTAAGCAGACCATTGCATGTGTAGTTAGGTTGACCGGTTCCCTTTGGGACCGAGAAAAACTGATTTGCATGCATGGACTACTTCTCCCAAAACAACATGCAAAGGAATCCCTTGATGCAGGGATCTATTTTTAGCAGCCAGAGGTTACATGCAAGGATCATTTCAGAAACCTCTCGCTAAGTGTGATTTTCCTAGATTTGCGGCATGCGCATCACAACATCAATTTTATAAAAAATCATCAATCAGACGCTCCAGAGCTCATTCCTCACATCGACCTTATAGCTTTGATGTCCCACATTGCATCTAGGAGTCATCGGCACATTCAAATCAACTGTCTTGGGGTAAGCCCATCTTTCATGTCTCGCATTGCGTTTTTGTCACTTTTTTTGTTTCTCTTTGTGTGAGTATTGTATGCTTGATTTCAGTGAGTGCTTGTTTTCATTTTGATGTATGTTTGCTTGTAGAAGCACCGTTTCAGTTTTCATTCAAATCTCACTGTTGTTGCATGCATGACACTGTTTTGCATGGATGATTGCCATTGCAGCAAATCACTTCACACACATGCATTCTTTCCCATTTTTTGAATCTTGCACTTGTTGTTTGCATGAATGATCATTCACCCTTGTTTGCACTCATCTCACCGTGCATCCATACTTCTCATGTTTTCAGTTGCCCGTCGGCTGGTCTGGGCTGCCTTGGCCCAGACCATTCCCTTCCTGGATAGCACTTCACATTTTCACAAGCGAAGGCTCTGCCTTCCTTCCAGAAATTGCACAAGTCATGCCCATCACTGGCCTCCAGGATTGAATTGCGCAATTCTTGGAGACAGTGTCCTGCTGGCCCCAGAAACTGCCCAATGCAGTTTGCTAGTTGCATGTCACTGCTGACTGAAGTTGTGCATTGCACAGTTTTAGTCCCTAGCGGGCTAGGCTGGACTGTGAATTGCAAAGTTCCAGTATTTTTTTAGCCTCCTGATAGCCTAGACTGTGCCTTTTGCAGTTTTGGCAGTGAGCCTCCCAACCTCCCGGTGGAAATTACACAAACTTCATGATCAATCACATAGGTATGTTGCAAGTCAATCCTCAAGTTTGTTTTGGTTTTCGACTGATGGATTGCTTGCCATGAGTGTTGCTATGTCTCCAATCATCACAGGTGTTTGTATATCTCTCAGCAGCACAAGTACAATAGCCTTTAGGAAAGCAGAGTCAAAGACACTGTTAAGGGCACAACTGAGGATGCAGTCAGCCAAGTGTCTATGAAATTGCTTATCCATGAAGACATCAAGTTGTTCATGGACAAGGATATCGAGATTAATGGAAACGACATCACAATGAGGAGCACCATCATCAACAGTAGGTAGAGCACCTGCACGTGACGAATATAAGAGGAAGGTTGTTGACAACATAGAGGTAGAGCAAAGCTGCAAGTTCAAAGTAGATCCACTCATGACGAGAGTAGCTTTGGAGATTGAGGTTATGAGGTGACAACGTGACATGAAGGTCACACAAAGGTAGAGAACAAAATAGAGAAGGAGTTGCATGTGTTGAAGCAAAAAATCAAGGAAGAACAAGAGCTGCATAGACGAGAGAATGAGCTGCAGCAGGAACAGGTACAACAGGGGGTGAAACATGCACAGGCAGATGAAACTCTGCCTGTACAAGTTATAGATCCATCCCAGTAACTGGCACATAGAAGACAAGGTGAGCATTGTTGTTGATCGCATGCAAGGGAATTTAGGATCATGCATGTCATTATGTGCACGCATGCGATCCCACCCATTTGGCACACTCATCGAGGCATAGACAAGAAGCAAGTCCAACTGGATCTGAACATGTATTTTGACAAGTTGATGCACACGACCACCAGCACATTCTTAGAGATCAGTGCAAACATTATGGATCAACATGTTGCTGGTATGGTCACACCCAGGACAACCATGTGCATGCTATCAGACAAGTTGGATGGAGGAGCCATATCAGTGTAATCGAATGCAATGGAGGCAAGAGTTCGCTTCAACGAAATGTCACAATTGAGCACACGGACACCATCATGGATGACCAAGATTGGAATAAGTTCACCATCATCGACCATCAAATGGATGTCAAAGAGTTGGTCTCACCACAACGGTCCAAGTGTTAGTGATGTCTTGCATGGCTCGCTCAAGCCATTTTGTCTCACATTGGTACATGTGAAGATTGTATGTAACGTCTTTTCAAATGGAAGTTCAAGTGCCGATAGTTGGATGTAACATTGATAGAGTATATGAAGAGTCATGAGAGTAGATGAAATGTCACAAAGGGGAATGTCAAGGGCCACCCCACCCTTTGCTATAAATAATCCCTCATAACTCATTGTATAGGCTTTTGGTCAGCCAAGCTTCGATAGGAGTATCTTAGAGAAAGCTTGGACAATATTGTAACACGCCTTGGATTCCCCACTATGCAGAGATAGTATATCTCTTTGGAGGAGCAAGCGGTTGTGGCTGTAACATTCCTCTATCAGAACTAGTGGTCAGACATGGATGTATTGTATGGCTGGAACTTACACTTATTAATATAACAGAGCCAACATGTTTCATGCATATGTTGTATTGTATTCCATCTATCTTATTTAGTCTAAATGATATATGTATTTTTTTGCTTACGCATGCATGTATGGACTATTCTATATAAGTATGTATGAATCTTTCTAAAATGTGTTGTTGGTTTAACCATCACTTTGGATTTCTTGCTAACTTGCTTTCCAGCTTGTGATGTGTCTTCGCTCATGTGTTCCCTTCCAATCCGCGTACTATTACAAGTTTCCAAGGGGTGCACTCATATCACTCTCCATGTGCTAGAAACTTTCATGCACCTTCATTGACTTACTGCAACTGTCACACCCTTGCTACCAATAGGGACATCTTACTTACCTCTGTTCGAAACTGTGGTCAAGGCATTACTGTATGACCCACTATTCGGACTCCTACACCAAACAGTCTAAGGTCTAATTGGGACTTCTTACCGGTGAGATCCCCTGACATGTTGGCGGGTCCAGCTCCATCAATAGAGTAGAATATAGAAAATTCCAAGTCAACCTCCTCATTCTTTTTCTTGGATTGAAAGGCATCTAATTGAGAGATTAAGATGCTAAGGATACTGATTTTAAAGTTTTCTAATAAATTATCTATCTTGACTTTAGTCACTCCTGTTCTAATAGATTTTTTAATCGTATAATTCACATCCTAAGAATTTCGATTGTACTTTGAACTTCCTCTGGAATATCATGTACACAACTCATAGATCTTGTCATAAGAAAACTGAGATACATCACCTTCACCAATGAAATTTAAGGTCTAAGAAAAAGGATACACAAAGTGTTAGGATCTAAGGAATTATACTTTTTCCTTTGAAGGGTATATTGAAATCATTACACATAATCCTCCAAAATATCATCATCAACTTGGGACATTCTAAATATTTCTCCCTTCATGTAACTAACTTTACAATAGTCCTGATATTTTTTTAAGAAGATTGTCTTCATTTCATACCAAGTCCACATGGAGTTTTCTCCAAGGCTCATAAACCAATGGAGCACTGAAACTTCCAAGATTGCAGGAAACACTTTCAATTTTTGTGGATCTGTGGAGTAGTCATAACTACAAAGGGTCCTCCTTAGAAAGACCATGAAAATTAAGAAGGACTGAGAGAGGAATATTCTTCATTTGTATTATCGCATTCAGTTCTCAAATAGGAAACTCAAAAGTAACATGGCATTTTTGCTTCTGTCCATTTACCTTATCATCCCTCATCTTATCCTCTCATGTGGTTTTAGAGGTTTGGACTACGGTAGATGCAAAAAAGTAACGGGGCCCTATTTCCTTGGTCCATTTACCTCATTATCCCCCATCTTATCCTCTCACATGGTTTCAAATGTTTGGAATTTATTAGATGCTGAAGAGATCTTTGCCTTCTTTTTAAACGTGATCCCTTCCCCTGTTGGTTCCCCACCTTTTAGTGGTTTCCCCACTGCACTATTTTGAACAGAGGGCCCCTCACTAGATTCCCTTCCTTTTATGCCAGAATGTAAGTAGGCATGGATCCTACTATACCATGTTTTGGGTTTTTTACAAACTTTTTCTTTTTCCTACCTATGTTGCTCTATTTATTCTAACACGCTTTTAAATGTAGGACATTCAGGATGTAGGTTACTAAAATGGTCAAATAACTACCCCCCTTGGTCAATTTACTCCCAATGTCATTTCGTATTTGAAAAGAACTTCTAATACTTTTGAGTGCCTCCCCTATAATGGTGCCATAAATGATGTTGTGAATGTATATCATTTATTTGTTAATGATTCACCTATTCATTTTATTGTCAACCAGGGTTTGTTAACTTGTGAGGACTCTGTGTTGTATGCACAAGTATTAAAGTTCCTACCAATTCCTATGCCTATGCATGAAATCTATTGGTGGTGAAAGTATAGATATAGATAGGTTAAATTACTCAGATTTGAGTGGCTATAAGTTCACCCAAATACTAGAGTTCAAAATGTAATAGAAATATCTAATTGAGACAAGATTTCTCATCAAGGTCTAATTTTACAACACTTCCAACAATTTTGCAGCACTGTTGATGTTGCAGCAGAAACTACCAATTTTGGTCCATAAATGTAAATAACTTGGCCCAGAAATGCGGATAAATAGATTCAATCATAAATTATATTAAAACACACCACACAAATCACTTTGGTCGATCGTAATCTACTGAATAGTAATCAAACCAAATTCTGCAAGAAATAAACACATACACATATAAATAAATAACTGGAAAGAAATATGTGTGCATGGCCTCACCTTAGGTGGGCCCAACCTAGGGTTCATCCTGGGCCTAGTGCTCAAATGAAAACGACAAGCTCAGGAGAAGAAAATATGCATCCATGGGAAATATATTATCAAGAAAAATTATAACAGAGTCTCAACAATGACATCTCATCATAAATTTTGACATACATATTTATCGAGAGTAGAGGAATCTATGTCCCAACTAACTAATTAAACTTGAAGGTTACATAATCTAAATAATTCACCTTCACTACCAAAATAGTACTATATGCACTTGACATAGTTACATATGAAATCGAATGAGATCCTCGACGATGAAACAACTATGCCGTGCCGAGGTAGCTCGATTGTTAAGTCATCAATCTACATGAAAACAATTATCCCTTTTGGACTAGAAAGAGATAAAAGAACCAACTAAAATTTCTAATTAGAGCATGAAAAACAACTTGGAAAAGGTCCCAACACCCTCATATTAACTCATTACTACAATCCTAACTTCCGAGGAAAGATGTTCATTGTTGTTCCTATCTTCTAGCGCCCTCTTGGTTTGAATATGCCTTATGTCCCTAAATGGTAGGTGCTTTTTTTATCATTCATATGCGGTCTTTGAAAATATGGATTAGTGCTTCCGATATATAAATTATCCCTTTTGGACTAGAAAGAGATAAAATAACCAACTAAATTTTCTAATTGGAGGATGAGCAACAACTTGGAAAAGGTCCCAACACCCTTGTATTAACTCATGACTACAATGCTAATTTTGGAGGAAATATGTTCATCGTTGTTCCCATGTTCTAGTACCCTCTTGGTTTGAATATGCCTTATGTCCCTGAGTATTAAGTGTTTTTATCATTCATATGCAGTCTTGGAAAATATGGATTAGTGCTTTCGATATATAAAATTATCCCTTTTGGACTGGAAAGAGATAAAAGAAACAACTAAATTTTCTAAATGGAGCATGAATAACAACTTGGAAAAGGTCCCAACACCCTCGTATTAACTCATGACTACAATGCTAACTTTTGAGGAAATATGTTCATTGTTGTTCCCATCTTCTAGCACCATCTTGGTTCGAATATGCCTTATGTCCCTGAATAATAGGTTTTTTTATCATTAATATGCGATCTTGGAAAATATGGATTAGTGCTTCCGATACATACATACATATATATATATATATATATAGGAATGTGAAACCTTTGGGAGACGGAGATGGCTAGGGATTTTGGACTCCTGAACGACACCGCTACACTGCAGATCAGCGATGGTGGTGTGTTAGTAGGTAGCCCCCTCAGGAAATCGGTTGCAGGACTACCGGAATTGACCACACGGACAAGGATTTGGCTCCGCAACGAGCCGGATAACAAAACCCCTGTGGCTGATCGGTCCCCTGCGGCAGATCGATCTTCACATAGATCATGGGCACATTCACCTTATCTGTCTTAGGGTTTATCCTATAGTGTGCCATCTGAACCCAATATAACTGGACATGGCGTGGATGATGCAGCCCGTCACCGACCAGATCTACGAACCCACCCTGATTCAGTCATGCTTAAAGAAAAGGGAGAAATGTTCTGGTCGGGAATGGCTGTGCAAATAAGGGCTCAACAGAATGATGCGCCACTACTTCCCAGTCGGCCAGATCCAGCAAAGCGAGGGCTCCACAAGACCGATCTACTCCGCATGGACGCAGATCTAATTCAGATTTTCATCAAATCGATTGAGGGCAAACACTTTTGCATGCGGCTTAGTAAGGGAATGAGAATCCATGCATTAAAAAAGGAAATCCAGGGTCACCTTGGAACCCCAGCACAATTTCAAAACCTCATATATTCAGGAAACAGTATGCAGGACAACCAAACTCTCCAGTACTATGGCATTGCCAAAGATTCAACCATTACTCTAAATCTCCGACTGCGTGGCGGAAGCACTGGGACCAGCTCCAAAAATACAGGTTCCTTTCGGGATGCAGTGAAAGAGAAGGAAAAAATGAAAAATAAAGCAACACCACCATCAGAGTTACCAGGACCCTATATTGTTAAACAAAAGCCAGAATCACCAACGCTACAAGTATATATGCCAGAGGTAACTAGTCTACACATCGATTTATCTAATAATGCAGTTATTTGTAGATTTAATGGTTTCTGGCCAAAATCAGATGCCCTGCACCAATGGATCTTCTCAACATGGACATCTAACTATGAAATTTACCTATGCCCCAAAGGGTTTTTCATAGTTAGATTTAACACAGAACAAGAACGAGACAACATTATCAATCAGGGGCCTTGGTTCTGGGGTAGTGCTGGCCTTTTCACCACCCCCTGGTTTTTCGATTTCGATGCCAATACAATGAAAGTCTAAACGATGCCTGTATGGTTAAGGCTACATGGTCTCCCTCTACACTTTTGGCATCACAAAGCATTAAATGCCATTGGGAATTCCCTAGGGAAATTCATAAAAATGGATGAAGATAGAGCTATTAGGGGAATATTTACATTTGCCAGAATATGTGTGAAGTGGACTTGAGTCAGGGGCTACCTGACCACATCATGCTGAACTTCAATAATTCTCAATGGATACAACAGCTCGACTATGAGAACACAACGTTCCGATGCAGGGGCTGCACGCAAATAGGGCACTATCAATATGACTGCCCTTTTGCTCAAAGGACCCCAGGAGAACCAAGAAACAACAAAAGAAAGCCCAAAGGCTAGCAGCACACTGACCCATTGGAAGAAGAAGACATAAACGTGGAGCCTACAGAGAACTAGACAGAATCTGATACTCAAATGAGACAGAAATATACTCAGGAAGTGAATGCCCCAACTACGCATTTAGGGCCACACATTTCAGATCTGCAACAAGAGCTACAAATGGAAGTAAGCGGCATCAAATGAACCCATGGATCAGAGGGCTCAGAATCTGACAAAGAACTTCCTTTGATCCCAATGGAAAATCAGCTAGATATTATTACACCCACACCTGACACTGGAGGTTGGTGACGGGTAGAGAAGAAGAAGGGTAGAAAAGTTTAGGCTTGATGGAACTTATTATTTTTCTTTCTTTCTATTTCTGTTGCTTTCTATCATTACAGGAACAGTCATCTACTAATTTGTGTTTTTTCTATGTTTGTTGCTTGTCATTACAGGAACAACCATATGCATATGCCTGATGCATCTACAAAATGTAATTTTATCAATATGAATAAAATTATGACTTTTTTCTACGGGAATATATATATATATATATATATAAGCTACTCCTTAAATAATTTATAGTTATATGTAGGTTTTAACCCTATACAGAAATTACCTGCAAACGAATTCATAAAAAACATAAAATAAACAATGGCGAGAGCATAAAACATAAAAAAATATACACAGAGATTTTCCCCTAGATCCCAAAACCGAGACTACCAGATTAATTTTTCATTATATTAATTTCAATGTTACAATACCCATATATACATGCCTAAGCATCCATAAACCCCAATCCATTAGCTCTGGATTAGAACATAATCATAGTTCCCTTGACCGGACCTACAAGATACCATGGGCATAAAACCATCATGCTCAAAACCATGCGCAAAACCCATGCACAAATCCATAGGTAGTTCTGCCCACCTAATATAGGGTCCAAAAACAAAATTCCTAGGACGTTGCCCTGAACCCCATAGATGGGAGATACTCACCCCTCAAACCCCCTAACAAGGGGGGATGTTGGCCCCCCCACTGCACCCTATGCAATGAAGGGGATACTGGCCACCCCCCCTTTAACACATTGAATTTGCACATGGGGCTAGTTGGGGAAAGAATATAACACACACCCAACATTATCCCACTTGTTGTTTTTTTTTTTTCCATACAGAGGGTCACAAGAGAGCTTAGTCATTGGTCCAACCCTGCAACACCCATTATTTCTCTACACCAAGAAAAATTATCAGTACTTAAAGACTTCATCAATGCATCTATAATATTCTTCAAAGTGTCCACCTTTACCAACAACACCTTTTTGTCCTCAACCATATCCCTCAGAAAATGATACTGAACGTCAATGTGCTTTGTCTTTGAATGATAAGTAGGGTTCTTTTCTAATAAAATTGCACTTTGGTTGTCACAGTCTATTGTTATAGCTCAATGTACTAACCCCATACTTGAACACAATATATGCAACCAAACTGCTTCCTTGCTTGCATTAGTGGCTACCATGAATTATGCCTCTGTAGTTGAAAGTGCCACTATAGGCTGTCTCTTGCTCATCCAACTGACTGCACCTCCAAGTACCCACTTGTAGATCTTCTATGATCCATATCTCCATCCGAGTCTGCATCAAAAGAGCCATGGGTGTCCAAAAATTTATCCAATCCTAGTCTACCTTGGTAGCACAAGCCATAATCACTAGTGCCATGCAAATACCTAAAAACCCGCTTCACTGTTGTCCAATTCTCCTTTACTAGTTTTGACATAAACCTACTCATGAATCCCGCTACATGTATTTCTGGTATAGTAAAAACCATTGCATACATCAAGCTACCAACTGCGCTTGCATATGGAACTCAGGACATGTCCTCCTCCTCTTCTTGTGTCTTGGGACATTGTTCAACAAATAACTTTACACCTACAAGAATAGGAACCTTCATCGTTTTACTATCCTTCATATTCAACCTCTACAATATTGTCTTGACATACTTCCTTTGATTTAACCAAAGCTTCATCTTTTCCCAATCTCATTTAATTTCCATGACTAACATATAGTTTGTAGCATCGAGATCCTTCATGTCGAATTTGGAGGACAATTGGGTCTTCAAATCCTGGTTAATTTCTTTGTCATTTCTAATCAGCAACATATCATCCACGTATAAGACCATATAAATAAAATGACCACCAATTAATTTAAAATTCTTTGCTTCTGGTGAAGCCAAGTCCCTATATAAATTTATCAAATTTATGATACCATATCCTTGGTGACGTTTTAACCCATACAAAGACTTTTTTAACGTACATAACAGTTCTTTCCTACCATTCACCGCAAAGACTTGAGGTTTCTTCATGTATATCTCTTCTTCAAGATCCCCGTGAAGAAATGTTGTCTTCACATCCATTTGTTCTACCTCAAAATAAAAAGCAACAATAATAGATAAAAGTAATCTAATAGAAGCTATCTTAGCAACAGGAGAAAAAATATCACCAAAAATGATTCCCAACACTTGGGAATAACCTTTTTCTACCAACTACACTTTGTATTTATCCACCTTTCCTTCTTCATTCATCTTCTTCTTAAAGACCCTTTTGTTACTAATGGGTTTCCTTCCAGCTAACAACTCCACCAGATCCTAAGCCTCATTTTTGTGTGAACATGCCATTTCATCAACCATGGCCTCTTTCCAAAATTTGTCATCCTCTGAATCTACTGATTCCCTAACGGTTCTGGGATCATCATCAATAATAGATAAAGACAAAATTAAATATAAAGAATATGGACTATACATTTCTGGTTGCCTTCTTTCTTGAACTGATCTTCTCACAATTGGAGTTTGTGGCTCTTTATCTTCTGATGCCTCTTCTGATGTAGACTCTTATTCTTCCTCTTTTATGTCAAAATCTATCTTTTCATGTTCCTTTGGTCGGACTTCATGTTTAATAACATCTTTCACCTCTCTAAACACCACATCTCATATGTACACAACCCTCCTTGTTTTTGGGTTCCAAAGATTATAACCTTTTAAACCATCCTTATACCCAATAAATATGCACCTTTCATATTTACTATTCAACTTGGTCTTTTCTCCTTTGGAACATATACATGTTCATCACAACCAAATACCCTCAGATGTGAAAGAGAGGGTTTCTTACCAGTCCATACCTCATGTCGATGTTTATCTTCCAACATTGATGAAGGTGATCTATTAACCAGGTAACATGCACTCTCCACCACCTCTGCCTAAAATTCTTGTCCTAACCCGACACCACTGAGCATGCTTCTTTCCTTTTCCAACAATGTCATGTTCATTCTTTATGCAAATCTATTTTGCTGAGGTGTGTATGGAGTAATATCCTGCCGTGCTATACTATACTTCTTAGATAACTCTTAAAATTCCTTCTTGCAGAACTCTCCACCAGTATTTGTTCTCAACACCATTATCTTCTTCTCTATCTGGTTTTCCACCAGAGCCTTAAATTCTTTAAACCTGTCAAAGACTTTAGATTTCTTCCAGAGGAAATATATCCATGTATTCTTTGAGAAGTAATCTATAAATGATACATATTACACATACTTTCTTAGTGATGTAACCGACACAAGTCCAACACATCACTATGCACAAGCTCTAATATCCCTTTCGTCCTTTTAGCACAAGAAGGGAAACTCACCCGATTTTTCTTCCCATATACACAATGTTCACAAAAATCAAAATCTAGAGAGAAATTAGAGATATATTCTACCATACCATTACCATGAAGTATTCAAAGGACCTTCTCTCTAATATGTACAAGACTTTGATGCCATAGCATGGTCTTTTTTCGAGAGGCCACAAGGTTTTTTGCTCCACTTTCAGGAACGACAAAATTGTTGCACCCATCAATAACAGTGATACCCATAAGCTTGTACAGAGCTCCAATATGAACTCCCCACATCAATACCAATGCTTCCTGAACCATCTTGCAGGTATCTTTCTTGAACACTGTTTTTACACTTGCATCATCCATCTTGCTTACAGAAATCAGATTTCTGTCCAATGCGGGAATATGCAGAACAACCAGAAGTGTTTTAATCCTTCCACCTTGCAAATTCAACTTGAATTTTTTGCGACTGAAATTCTAGGTTTCCTATCATCCCCTAAGAAGACATCGCCACCATCATATTTCTCATATTCACAGAACCAATCCCTGTGGGGCGTGAAGTGAAAGGATGCACTTGAGTCAATCAAACATGGCTCATGATCTACATGTGTAATTGAAGAAGAATCCAAGTACACATCCCCACCTTCATCTAAGGTGGTTTTTTCCTTTGCAAAAGGAGCATCATCAGATCCCTTCCCTTTCTCAGGAGCTTTAGATATACACTTATTTTTGAAGTGCCCTTCCTTTTAGCATTTTCAACACACCTTTATAGCTTTTCCTGGAGATTTAGATCTCCTACTCAAGAACTTATTTTTCTTTATGTTCTAGGACTGTCCTTGTACAAACAAGGCATATCCATTCTTTCCCTCCATATTTTTCCATCTCATCCCCTCTTACATCAAGGATGAGACTATTTCATCGAACTTGAAGGTAGTTGTATTGCTACCTATTACATCAACTAAACTATCACACAAATCTGGTAGAGAACACAACGAAATAATGCACTTATCTTCATATGGAATTTTGATATCAACATGTAACAACTGAATTACAACAATATTAAAGGCATTTGGATTCTCTGTCACTGAGTCTCCATATTTCATCCTCAATTTATACATCTTTTTCCGTAGGAATAGTTTGTTCACCAAAGACTTAGATCGGTACAAAGTCCCTAACTTGTCCCACAAAGCCTTTGTCGTAGTTTCTCCTGATACAATAAAAAATACTAAATCTGAGATACACAAATGTTTCGTGTTCTTTTCTTTCCGATCCAACTTCCTCTAGTATTCATCTGACATTGTCTTTATTTTAGTACCTGTATCTACCACCATCCACTGATCTTTATCCACCATCAAATCCTTCATCTTGAGTTTCCACAACTCAAAACTCTGACCATTAAATTTCTCGATCTCTATCTTTATACTGCTTGCCATCTTGTTTCACTGCAAGAATCGATCCCACCATTAGGGGAATTTTGAGGTATAAAATGGGCCTCCTAAGGAAATTATAAAATAATAGTGGAAATAATAAAATAAGTATAGATTACATCATCAAATTTTAGAAAGAAAAAAGAAAAAACTATTTTTTCAACTCGTGTTTTCAACATATCTCCCTATGGCTTTACTCAAATTTCAAGTAGCAACACTCATGAATGCAGAATGTGATTCCTCATCCAAGGAGTACCCATGTTTCATACTTTTGATGGAACCTGCTACACAAAAAATGAGAAATACATGAAAAACGTGATTGCAATCACGTTTTTCATGTATTTCTCATTTTTAGTGTAGCAAGTTCCATAAAAAATATGCAACATGGTTACTCCTTAGATGAGGAATTAAATTTTGCATCCAATGAGTATTCCCACCCAAAATATGAGTAGAACCTTAGGGAGATAAGTTGAAAATACATGTTGAAAAAGCAGTGTTATTATTTTATTTTATTTAATCTTTTTACTTTTTTACTCCAAAAATGGTGAATCATCCCCTATGGTTGACATCATCATCTTGAATCCTATTGGTTCTTATAAAGTTTATTTTGGTTGTACATTTTTCTAAGGAATCCCATTTCAGACCTCAAAATTCCCTTAATGCAGATCCCCCACTGAACTGGGTCTACCACAGGCTCGAGCAAAACCCCTTAGCAGCAAAGGTGTCCCCTTGAATCTGAAACAACTCCACTACCAAATGTAGGTTTTAACTTTGTACAAAAATTACCTGCAAAAAAATTGTTAAAAATAGAAAATAGACAATGGAGAGAGCATAAAACATAAAACATATATACATAGATATTTTCCCCTGGATCCCAAAACCGGGTCTACCAAATTGATTTTTCATTATATTCCTTTCATTGCTACAATACATATATATACATGAAGCATCCAGAAAACCTAATCCATTAAACCTATAGTAGAACATAATCATATTTCCCTTGACCGGATCTACAAGATACCATGAGCACAAAACCATCATGCCCGAAACCATGTGCAAAACCCATGCACAAAACCATAGGTAGGTCTGCTCACCTAATATAGGGTCCAAAATAAAATTTCCTCGGGTGCTACCCCAAACCCCGTAGAGGGGGGGCTACCACCCCCCTGCTACACTTGACACAACGAAGGGAGATCTAACCACCTCCCCTCTAACCCCCCGTCTTCACACGTGGGGCTAGTCGTGGAAAGAATATAACACACACCCAACATTTTATTCTATAGCATAAGATAGAAAACCAATGAAACATGCATTATACCTTTAGTATCCCATGTTAAACAGAGGATTAGAATCATTTGATAAGGAAAAGGAGAAAGATTAGTCAAGATAAGGGAAAAAAATTGTAGCAAAAAGAGTCATTTCGCAACCCGTCATTAACAAAAGGTAAAAGTCAAGTTAAAATAAAATAAAAATTACTCATGTAATTAATGCAAAAATCTCTTGAGAAACTCTTTAAAAGAGGCTCATTGTGCTCTTATTTCCTCACACCAATTGGCTGTCTTCTTATAGTGGTCAAATCACTTGATTGACAGGGCATTCCACCTCAACTTTCAAGATCAACAATAGTTTCATTCGGCTCCAACAAAAGTAAATGTTGTTTATGCTTATTCAACTTGGATTTTGTCTTTTATGAACATTCTTTAATGTGGTTAACAATTGTTTTACTTTTGTAAATCATCTCTTTGCTTCATATTTGACACAATTAATGAGATTTAGGTGGATTTTGTTGATCTTTGGGTTGTATTGAGTTGCTTTTCTTAAATCCATTCCCTCCCAGTGACTTGGTGTGCATTTCACACATTGTATAGCTCGCGGAAAAGAGAGAAAACCCTTAGCTTGACTCTAGTAGTAGGGTTATATTGTAGCAAAATCCATTTGGCCCCTAGTTAGCTCCATCTTTGCCATTCTTTTGCTCAATCAACCCCATAACTATGCTCAATTTGGTCAATAGTTGTTTTTTTCCTTTGTAGTGTTTTTCCAGGACAACAATGCCCAACAAAACCTTTTGGCCAAGTCTAACAACTCAAAATTATTTTTCCTCAGCTACCAAGGGTTTTCCTCACTAGAATAGCTAAGGTTTCAAATTATGTGTTGCTTTCATGCTTTCGGCCCCACTTTTTTTATTGAAATATGGACCCATTCTCTATCTCTTAAAGTTGAGCATGTGAAAAAAAAATCTTATGTAGAAACCTTAGCTTGTCTCATGGTACTTCAATGGGTTTATTCATGGGAAGACACTCAACCATCCTAGTGAAGTTTGCAAATATAACGATCTTGCTTTTTCCTCACCATTGGAACCTATTTTTTTTGCTCAAACCCAACTAGCCTCAAACCCAACACCCTTGATTCTTTGAATCTGTATTATAAGTTAATTTCTATAATGGGTGATTTTTCCTTAATTGCAATAAAATCATGCACATGTCCAAGAAATGAGCCTACAAAGCTCTAGTAATCGAGTCATATGTTGAAGAAGAACATGTTAATTCCCCTCAACTTAATTTTTGGGACACAAATGTTTCATTGAAAATTTCACCACGTATATTTGGTTAGAGGTACATAGGATATTTCGGAGTGAAAGTACACTTGCAAATGATTTACATTAAAAAATATACAAGACTATAAAGATATCCTCGCTGCCAAAGGTGGCTTTGCATCCATGTGTATTCCCATGCACTAAATTTGTAGAATGGAAATTGAATCTTTTAGACCCAGAAGAAACCATGATCAAATATAGTTGTTGGGTCCCATCAATAAGTATATTTTGAGGTCCATTGTGCTATCCTCCATCCCTTAAAACTCTCCTTTTCTCACATTAATTCACAATTTTAGCCATAATATGCTTAGTAGGAATACTAAAGGGTGCTTGTCATATTGCATGGCCTAATGTGATTAATATACAGAAAAAAAAAGCACATTTTTGGAGATATTTACTATGCATGGGTTTGGTGGAGACATCCAAAGAGAATATAGGGGGTTTTTCCACTGCATTAACTCTCCATCTTGGCTTTATATTAAGGATTCCTCACCAACAACTCGAATTCACTAGTAGTCAAGGAACTCAATTGCATGATGAGATCCAAGGGAACTAGATCCACCAATATCGAGATTTTTGAGGGAATCATTCCTTTTTTCAAGGGAGCTGCCCTCATCTAGTTTTTGTACAAACAAAAAATCCTAAAGGCTCATTAGAATTCAATTTTTTATGGAATATATGAGTAGCTACTGAGAACCTTGTGCTTGATACTGTCATTTTCACTGTTGGCCTACATCTTAGTTAGTTTTGGAGGGCTGAAGCCCTTGGGTTTGGGCCCAACCCAGAGGCTTTAGTCCCTCTCTTGAATTATTCCCTTGTTCTTATTCAATTAATTGCAATTATTTTCTTGTTTAAGTAGGAATTTCAACACAAAACTTGTAGTTGCAGGTTTTCTTATCACATCTCTTTTGGGAAGAGTGGTTGGAAGATCTACGGCAACAACCTAAAAAAATGTGTTTATGATTTCTTGGAAATCTTGAAACTGCCATTTTCATCTTTCATATGACGTATGTGACTCTTATTTTATATCAATGAGAATTTCACTGTTGGTCTGCATCTTAGTTAGTTTTGGAGGGTTGAAACCCTTGGGTTTGGGCCCAACCCAAAGGCTTTAGTCCCTCTCTTTTATTATTCCCTTTGTTCTTTTTCAATTCATTGCAATTCTTTTCTTGTTTAAGTAGGAATTTCATCACAAAACTTGTAGTTGTAGGTTTTCCTATCTCATCTCTTTTGGGAAGAGTGGTTGGAAGATCTACAACAACAACCCAAAAACATGTGTTTGTGATTTCTTGGAAATTGTTAAGTATTGGATTGTAATCCTTCTGCATGCTTGGTTTCTACAGCTTAGAAGTTAGTAGAATTGATTTAGAAATTAGAGTTGTGTTGTAGGGTAGATAATATTTCAATAAAATTCAACTCATCCTTTCCATGTTAATTTATTTTGCTATAAAATTGATCATTTGATGCATGTGCTTGATTAGTCTATAGGGATTGTTGTTGAATTGCAGTGGTGGGCACACTCTTCCAGATCCACCTAGACCATTCCATCTCTCTCCTGGACACTTCAAATTTCTTCCAAACTCTGCCACTAGGATCACTCTTCCAAGGCAAACGAAGGACACCGTGGGCCTAAACTTTGGTGCAAGATAGGCCTTTGAGTGGTACTAAGCTTGGCTAAGGGGCTCCCACACCCTTCATTCACCTTCATTCACCTTCATCTGCCTTTCTTCACCTTTAAGATACCATTATTGTCCTCAAAAATTTCTCAGACCCCCTCCTGTAGCAAAATAGGGCCTCCTGTAGCAAAACATGGCCTCCTGTAGCAAAACATGTCATCCTGTAGCAGTCCTGTAGCATTGCTTACTTCAACTAGATTCACTCTAGACTTTGACCCTTTCATTTTGAAGTTGAATAATGGCCCCCAAGCTTTGATTTCATGATTAAGGAAGACTCTAAAACCACTCCAACCCTGTCCTTTCCTCACTGCAAACATAAGACAACAAATAGAATTAAACTTAGCATTTTTTTTCATAATTGTATTGAAGATTGAATTCCTCATTTTTAAAAAAGTTACAAATAGATAAATGATTCATGTAAGTAGGCTATTGATTTTATTAAGTGTGCAAATAGTGTAGCATGGTTTACTTTTGCAACTAGACTAGCCTCTTCCTTTCATGAAATTTCAATTAGCATTTACATTTAATGAATGGCATTTTCATTTCTGTAGTTAGACTCATGTTCATCTCCTTGTAGTCATGATATTCTTTCACAAGAAATTATCCTTGTAGTTAGTTAAAGGAGTGGTCTCTGAATAACTTGGTCTAATCTAACGATTAAGGGTGACATGAGTAGAACCTAAACTGCTATGCATATTGCAATGTCACCTCTAAGTTTGTACAAACCTCGAATTGATAATTTAAGTTGAGAAGCCTTGGGAGTTGCAACATCCTTGGTGCACTACCAAGGCTCATCACTTTTTGGAATTTTTTCTGTGGAGGTGTTCAAGTATGTGTTGTTTCTACTTAGGAGCTACTTGTTTTTTACGTTGCATCAATCTTATTGATTTTAAATCTTAAAAAAAGAAAAAAAAAGATAGAGCTAGTTCTTTCATGCCTTGTAGGAGTAGTGATAGTTAAAGAAAATTATTACCAAAATCCCCCACCCCTTCAAGCGGTCCACCTTCATTCTTCTTTGGTGATTGTGAACTTCCCTCTCTGACTACAGGGGAGTTAGAAGAGCCTCTAGGAAAGCAACCTGAAATTTTTTAGGAACCCACAAGAGAAGAAGAACCTATCTCACCTACCCAAACCATGGTTGAAAATAGATAAAATGAGATTTTCCCTATCAAAGAAACCAATTGGGAGGCTAGAATGAAGAATATAAGCCATGCTTCCCTTCCACATTTCCATGGCCTAACCTTTGAGGATCCTGACACATTCATGTTTAAATTTGTTGTTGGCTGTAGGACCTATGACTATGCCTCAGATCAAAAAAATATGAAGTTGTTTTTGTACATCCTCAAATATGAAGCCTTATGTTGGTTTATGAGTTTACCTGGAGCCTACATCACCACATAGGCCCAAATGAAACAAGCCTTCAATGACAAGTACAAGGATTATTGTAGGTCTAAAGAAAGAAAGGAGGAAACCTTTACGATGACCCTGGGACCTGATGAATCCTTAGAGGACTATGAGGAAAGATTCCAACTCAATTATAGGAGGGCTAACTGTACCCTTGAACCTGAATCACTCAAGCTAGTTCTTCTTTGAGGGATTAGGAAGGATGTAATGGAAACCCATAACATGTTGTTTTGAGGATACATCTCACAATTGCTTTATGATGACATCAAAACAATATTAATGAATCACTGTAAGTATGACAGGAAAAATGGTAGGTCTGGCCAAGGCTAGGTTAGTTCATCTCCCTCTACATCAACCCTCAAACATAATATAGGAAGTATGTTGGAGGATTTTAAGAGTTAAATTTTTCATACCTTTTCCATAAAGATGGATACTATGAGAATTAAAAGGAAGCTAGAGGAAGAAGAAATGGTGCTACCTTTATTCTACCCTAGATGCACTAAGAGACACCCTAGGAATGAGTGCCCACTAAATTTCATAGAATTCTTCTCTGTCTGTGAAGAAAACCATGCAATAGACAAACGTCCCTCTCGTCTGAAGGTTGTATACCAAGGAGCAGAAGGTGGTTTAGACCAACTCTCATCTTCATTAACCAAGGGAGGCCTCAAGGCCCTTGAACATATCAACAGGTCATGCAATGTGCACACTATCCTCATTACAATCCAAATCAAAATGTACCTTTCCAACCTTGGTACCCTTTCACTCATCCATCATGGCCTAACCCTCCTCCTTGGCCTTATACTCCTTAATATTCTCCTCATCCTATTAACCTTAACCCTCCTTTCTATCCATATCAACCTCAATCTTCCCAATGGGGCAACCTCTCACTAGGGTGGAGGCCTAAAACAACCCAACCTCCTGCTTTATTGCCTCCACCTCAACCTCAACTAGAACTCCCTCACCATAACCCACCTAAACAACCTCAAATGTTTGTTCAACCTAATCCAAACCCGAAAAATAAGTAGGAACAACATGTTTATAGTGGGGAGACATCTTATCTTACTTATGATGTGGAAATCCAAGAGATCAACCTTCAGTCAGGGAAGGTGTTCCCAAATAATCACCCACCTTCTCCACCTAGAAAGCTTGATTAGGAGAAGTAAGAGAGTGCCCCTCAAGCCAATGCACCTCCTTAACCTGAAAGATTAGTCCACCCTAAACAACACACCCCAGAAGAGGCCGAACTTATGGGAGAGTTGAATAAATTGTGTGTCAAAATACTGCTTATCAATGCCATCAAATATGTCTCCATTTACAACAAGATTATCAAGGAAGATTGTTTCAAAAGACCTAGGAGAAGAAGAAGACATACCCCCACTATCAATGTTGTTGAACAATTATCTGACCTAATGCTTGGGAGCGTAATCTCCCCAAAGTACGTGGATATTGGTAGCCTAGTAGTGGATGTGCACACTAATGGAATTATGATCCCTATTACCTTAATTTACCTTGGGGCTATAATCAATGTGATGACTAGGGAAAATATGGTGAGGCTTAATCTCTAAGGGGCCTTAATGAAGACCAATGCAGTGTTGTAGCTTGCAGATAGATACATAGTAGCTCCTAAGGGGTTTATTGAGGATGTCATGGTCTCCATTGAATCCTATGAGTACCCCACTAATTTCCTGATCCTCTAACCTAAAACAAAGTTTAATGGCTATCCTCTCATCCTAGGAAGACCTTGGTTGGATACTGTTTATGCCTACATTAGTTGTAGAGCTGTGAATATGACCATTGAGAATGGGAACCTATCAAAACAATTTGCGTTGTATCCTCTTGCTCAACTTTCTATTGAGCATGATTTTTCCTTGTGGTTTGAGATGAGGAAGAGGAATAATTTTATCAGACATCCCCCTACCCAATATGCACACTAGACACTATTATAGGGGGATGGAAACTTGTTGAAGATGACCTTATTGACTATATTTTATAGAATCATCCTCCCACCTCCATGCTAGATGATGAACTAATAAAGAAACTTTAAAGTAATCCTTGGACTGATTTGTGCTTTGTTTAATTTGTCCTAGAAAATATCAAGGTTGTGGAAATTAGCCCATTCATAACTATAAAGATCAACCCCTCTCTTAGTTGAGTAGGAAGAATAATTATGCAGTGCGTTGAGGCAACACTTGGATGCTTTTGCTTGGGATTATAAGGATGTGAAAGGTGTGCATCCCTCAGTCTGTACTCATCATACCTACATCAAAGAGGGATGCAAGCCTGTGTGCCAACCCTAGAGAAGGATGAACCTAGCTCTTAAGGACATTATGAAAGAGGAATTACAAAAGCTACTAGATGCAAGGTTCATATACTCCATTTTAGATAGTGAGTGGGTGTCCCCTCTCGTTTTAGTCCCCAAGAAAATGGGAAGTGTAGGATCTATTTATACTATCGAAAACTTAACAAGGCTACAAAGAAGGATCATTTCCCTTTGCACTTCATTGACCAAGTCCTAGATGTCCTTGTAGGGGAAGAAATTAGTCTCCTTCCTGGATGGATTTAGTGGGTACAACCAAATACAGATCAACCCTAAAGACAAAGATAATACCACATTCACATGTCCTTGGGGCACCTTTGCTTATAGGGTCCTTCCATTTGGTCAGCTTAATTCCCCTGCTACCTTCGATAGGGTAGTTCTAAGTATCTTTGTTGAACTTGTTCATGACATTGTTGAGATATACATGGATGAATTCACTCCTTATGGATGTGACTTCCAGGAAGCTCTATCTAATTTGTGCAAAGTCTTAAAGAAATGCATTGAAATGAATCTTTTATTGAGTCTTGATAAATATGAATTTTTGATGAATGCAGGGACTTTCCTTGGCCATTCCATATCTAAGGAAGGGATACAGGTTGACCCAAACAAAATTTCCATCATTAAAAGGGTCCTTATCCCTCAAAATCAAAGAGATGTTTGGAAATTCCTTGGATTAGTTGGGTATTATAGAAGGTTCATTAAGGACTTTAGTAAACTAGCTTCACCTTTGTTTGGACTACTAGCTAAAGATTCAAAATTTTGTTGGACAAACAACTATATAGAAGCCTTCATTCAAAGTGCTAAAAGAACATCTAACCACTGCACCCATCCTTAGAGGTCCCAACTCTGCATTAGCTTTCCATATATGCACATATGCACTAGATAAAGTTGTAGGGGCTTCCTTAGGAGAAGCGAAAGACAAATTGCCTTGTGCTATCTATTTCATTAGTAAGAACCTTTCTAAAGTTGAGTTAAATTTTACAGTCACTGAAAAGGAACTCTTGGTTGTGGTACATTCTTTAAACAAGTTTAGGAATTACATCACTAGTTATCAAACTTTTGTTCACATTGATCATGCAACCATTAAGTATTTAGTGAATAAAATTGATGTCAATGCTAGGATAATTAGATGGTTGTTGTTATTGTAACAATTTGATTTGACTATTATTGACAAACCAGAAAAAGAGAATGTGGTTGCAGATTTCTTGTGAAGACTAACCTTGCCTACAAAAAAGGAAGAAATGGTAGATGATCAACTCCCATATGAACACCCCTTTTCCATCTTAATGATATCTCCTTAGTTTTTTGATATATCCAACTACTTGGTTGTTGGGAGGTTCCCTCCTAATCTATCCTCCAAGGAGAAAATCAAGATTGTTAGGAAAAGTGCCCCATTCACTTGGATTGGGGGAAATATTTTCAAGTTGGTGCTAAATCAGATCCTAATGAGATGTATGAGGGAAGAGGAGGTATTTGAAATCCTCTCAGCATGCCATGATGGACCTTATGGAGGCCACTTTTCTTCTAAGAGAACAACCTTCAAGGTTCTACAAGTAGGTTACTATTGAACCACTCTACATCAAGATGCAAGAAGATACACCACCAGGTGTGATTAGTGCCAAAGGATGGGTAAGCCTACACCTAAGGATGAAATTCCCTTACAACCTGACGTGAATCTAGATCCATTTGTAAAATGGGGCATGGACTTCATTGGGCCCATTGATCCCCCATCAGGATAGAATAATTATACCATTGTGATTTCACTAATTACTTGACTAAATGGGATAAAACAAAGTAAGTTAAGGAAACCACTAAGCAGAAGGTGGCTTATTTTCTAAGGGAGAACATATTATACAAGTTTGGTGACTGATCAATGAATATAATTCACATAAATCTGATTAAAGATCTCATGAAGTAGAACCACATCAAGCACGGGACATCCAATGCCTATCACCCTCAAGAAAATGGGCAAGTGGAGGTAAAAAATAGAGCATTAGAGAACATTCTGACCAAGGTTGTTAGCAACAGCACAAAGGATCGGGCATGTAGAATTGTAGAAGCCACTTAAGCCTACAACATTACTTGGAAGACCACCACTGGATTTACTCCATTCAAACTAGTCTGTGGGAAGAAGGCCTTATTGTCCATTGAATTTGAATATAGTACCTTAAGGATGGCAGCTAAGTTAGACTTGGACCTCACTGCAACACAACAAGAGTGGTTGCTCCAACACAATGGTTTAGATGAATTCAGGCTACAAGCTCTCTTACACATTGAGGTAATCCAGCTACATAGCAATTTTTGGCATGACAAACTGTTGCGGGGAAAAATGCCTATGCAGGACGATCCTGTCCACCTAAGGTGTGACAGTGCCTTAGCAACAAACAGAAACAACTATTCTAGTATTCTTCTTTTATGAATTAAGAATGAAGAGAGATGGATGGAATAACCGGTGTCTTCTGTTTGTCCCTCGATCCGGTTTCTCTTCTCTTTGAGAGTTCCCAGCTACTTGCCTTATCGCTCGCCCAGCTTCAACAGGTCCCTGCAAGATCACAAGAAGAGAACACTACACAAAGACATAGATTCACATTCATAACTAGTTCAGGATTAGAAATAAACTAAACATACTAATGCAATCATACATCAAATATACATCAGTATATAGGAGAAACCAAGATAACTTTATTGATGAATAACAAGGTTCAGGAAGAGATACAACCCAGAAGGCTCCAATCCAGCATCTCCTTCCCAGCAAATGAAATTCCTATCTTCACCTTCCTTCAAAGCATTAAGCACCCAATGATTCCAATCTCAAACCAACAACAATTCTTTGCAATAACAAAATTCCAGCCTCTAGATCTCATGGAGGAGAGATCCATATATAGATGTTTGGAGATAGGATGAGTCAGCTTGAGATCTGACTAGTGTCCTCTCCCTCTGTCAGTTCTTGCTTCCACTTGGAGACTAAGAGCCTCTTACTCATCACTAGTCGAATTCCTTGAGGCAAGTGTCATTGGAGAAGATTCTGGAAGCTTCCAGGGTCTTTCCACCTCGTTGAATGAACTTGCCATTTGTCACTTCCCGCTCAGCGCACCCTGGTAGTGCTTCTACCTGCGTTGCAGTGCACCTAGCCAGTGCAATCTCTGCATTTCAGCGCAGACAGCTAGTGGAGCCTCTGAATTGATCCTGAATTGACTTGTTTTTGAGCAGTTTCTGGTGGAGAACTTCTGTGAATTGTTGTGGTTTGTTAGCCTTGTTCCTCTAGGGGTAGGAACAACATGTTTAGGGACTTTGGATCCCTTGGATTATGGACATTTCATGCTCAATGCTGTAAGGCACAAAAATTTCTATAACAGTTGCCCCCTAAAGTATGAGGCCGTTTATCGGGTGAAATGCTTTATTAGGAGGATCCGAAGTTCATTCAATGCTGGGAGGAGACCTGTAATAAGATACAATACAATACATTATTATTCATACTACTTTCATGATCTAGCTGAGGCGGGCATTCCCATGCTCATCTTTATAAATTCATTTTTCTGTACTCAGAACAGACAATCGTCTGATGGTAGACTGATAACTTTGATGAAATTATCATCCTTTGGGTAGGATGATTATCTGCTGCAATGTTGTACATGTCAATGTTTTTATTTTTCCTGAATATATATCGCAGCCTGGATGGATGAAACTAGATCCAGGGTCTTCAAACTCGTTCGATCTTCACTCTAAGTACAAGTCGATCCATGTGAGAAATGTTCTGAAGTCAAACATGGAAAGACATCGCTTGATTACTGGTCAATGAGGTAAACCGTTAACAAGCATGAGAGGAATCACCGATAATGATAATGACCCTCAAGGTACTGCAGTACAATTCACGTGGTGTGAATAAAGGACTTGGCGTCGAACACCACGCAAAATCTTTCGGTCGAAGGTCATTGATGTATACCTGTCGCCGGAAGTGAGAAACTTTCCATTGAGGCATGCAAGCTTCAAAGTACTGAAGGGGTTGTTCCTAGATCAATTTCTTGGATAATGAGCTGATGTCCACAAGAAGCGATCCATCAAAGGAGGGCCTTAATGAATCCCACATCAGTGACACGGAACGGAGCAAATGATTTTGATGGAGGTGAAAACGATCTGATGACATATGATTCAGGGTGGCGGTCATGAAAGGATGAAGGATAATGTATGGCAGTGGATGGGACACGGTTGACTTCTCTGAACGACTTCTCTTGAACATATGGCGACACTTATGCGATGGATCGGTAGCATTACCCCAAATATGGATGGTATGGCGAGACCATGGTGATGTGACCGGTGAATGAAACAACCCAACCCGACTGTGGTATGGAGGAAAAGTGTCATGTTCAAGAGCGACTTGCTACCATTAAAGTTTTCTTGAGTTTCTCCCAATTTTTCCCCAGTCATTGCTGACCAGTACCTCTTTACTTTTGTCAAGCTTGAGGAGGATAACATATGCTTGTTCTATAACTTTCCCTTCGGGCAAGCCCATCGCTATGTTTTAACGAGCCTAGCGATAGTGAAACTCGTTCTCGTCTAAAGACAAGTTTGTCGCTATTTAATGTTTTTAACGAGTCTAACGACAAAGATAACTCGGTCCTTTTCATTTTTAGAGAGTTTGAAAAGGTACGTAAAGTCAACTCCGAAAGTCCTTTTTCGTCATCTAATCCCTTAAGTCCAAAAAGGTATAAAACAATACAGAAGGGATGAGTTTTCGATAGTTTTAATGAGCCGAACAAAACAAGCGCTCGATCTTTTTGTGCAATAATCCCTCAGGTCCAAAAAGATTAAAATCTAGAGGAGGGATAGCACTTCCGGTCGCTTTAACGAGCTGGAAGGCCAGAACTCGGCAATCTTTTCATATTTTACGAGTCAGATGAAAAGAGCTTAAAGAAGACTCGTCTTTTGAGGAACGAGTGATAAAACGGGTTAGCAGCTGATTCCAGGTACGGGTTGGAATTTTCCAATCACGGCAGTGTCACAAGGATGGCTAGTGAAATCACTCTTCGCAGCTGTTCCTCAAAATGGGTAAACAATCATATGGAGGTGAACGATCGGCCAATGGAAAAGTGGAGGTGATGGGCAAACACGACCAAGGCTTTAATGGCTGATAATGTTACATTCACGGTGGTTATTTACTGGAATAGTTCATTTTTTAACGAGCTTAAACGCGGAAAAGCACTTGCTCAATCTTATGTTTATTTTTTAACGAGCATGAACTATGCGTTAAAAATGCTCGGATCTTGCGTTTATTTTTTAACGAGCATGAACTGTGTGCTAAAACTGCTCGATTAATCCAGTCATATGATAAGAATGTATCATTGAAGATGCTATTTTTTATGGAGCTTAGATCTTACAAAGCTTTGCTCCGGATCCTTTTGTTATGCAAGTTCAGAAACGACTAATCCTACGAGTTTAAAGGGTTAGACCTACAGGTTTAAAGGGAGGACCTAAAAATTTAAAAAATAAATAGCCGCCCCTTGCTTGCACTCCAAAAGGTTTGCATGCCCCCAGGAATAAAGTACGATTTCAAGGTTACCCCTTCTTAGTCCAATAAAACATTTGTTTTACCGGGAGAGGCCTACCTCTTTCAGGTTACCCAAAGATTGTCTCGTTAATCTTTCAAACAAAACACTTCTTCGGCGATATCTATTGAAATAGACAAAGGTGAGAGACTCTGTCTGTCAACTCACATAACTTTGACAAAAGAATCTTATTCCAGAACAACCCCACTTCCAACCACGGACGGGGTATGGACTAGTCATATTCTCCCGCGGAAACCTACCTTATACCCAAAGTTTTCCTGCCGAAGCAGACCAGGATGCATGCCCCCTGGGTTCCAGTCATATCCTTCCGGATTACTCGCGCTCATCGGGAGGATGGACCGTGGGTTGAGACATTTCTTGCGTGAAGAGACCATTTAGGGATGGTATATGACTATTTGCGATGCGTGGTCCGGGAAATGAAAGCTGGTCTACGAGCTTGACCACTCTTCCTTCGTGCGGAAAACACATTACTCTAAAGAGTGAGGAGACGATGGCTCCCATGCAATATATATAGTCTCATCCAAGGAGTAGGTTATAATCCAAGGGTCCTTGAACGACCATCACGTTCATTTGAACGGTCTTCCCTTTCAATGTAATAGGCACATTGGGGAGGATCCCTAAAGGTCGACTGGTTCCTTTATCGAAGCCTGTCAGATTTCTCATTTCAGGCAAAAGCGTTGGCGAACCAAGCGCTTTCCAAGCAATAGAGGAAAGGATACTCACAGATGCCCCCTCATCAATGATGGTGCCAGCCATTACCATTCTGTATATTTGAACGATAATTCTGAATGGTATGCTTGCTGGCAAACGGGGTCTGCCTAGTTGGTTCCAGTCGAACGAGACAACTAGGTTGCTTGGTGGTGGGACCGAATAGACGGCTGGGTATGACTCTGACGAAGTTCCTTCCTACGATAAAGGAATGGGCAAATTTCCCCCTTGTTCGTCGGAGTCTGTGTTGATGAAGAGAATTTGGACGGTGTCATCTTTATTCTCCTCTGTGATGGTATCATTCGAAGATAGAGCCTCTGAAGGCAAAACCGGGTCAACTGCCGCATCAACCTTTTGACTTTCGTCAGGCATGGATTCAGAGGGTTCATCCTCAATGATAGGTGCTTCGGCTGACCACCTGAGCGGGCCAGCCGGGTTCTCAACTGGTGAAGGATTTGGCAGGAGTTTTTGATATCCAGGAGGAAGTCGCGCTGGTAAAACCAGGCGATCTTCCAAAACTCTTTTAGGCTCGTCTAAGAAGGGACAACGGTGGATGGCATGGTTTCCTTCACACAGTTTGCAGGGAAATCTAGCTTTCCCCCTCTGTCCTGTGGCTTCACTTTCACTAGTTGATGGTGTGCTGTCAACATGGCTATCAGAGGTTGACGCCACCGAATTGTGCAAACGGGGAGACCAGTCCCTTAGTATCCGAGGGATGCAGGGACAATCTCTGTGGAAGTGGTCTCCCTTGCATATGACACATGGCGATTTAGGCCTAGTCAGTGCTGTGTGTGGATTTTTGTCAGACGACACTTGTTTGCCCCCAGTCGCTTTTGGCTCCTTCTTCTTCTTCTCTTTCCTCTTCTTTTCCTTCTTCTCCTTAGGAACTTGGTTTTTTTTTTTACCAGTTCCGTCAAGCGAAGAGGAAGGAGGAGAGGAAGAATTAGATGAAGTAGAAGGCTGGTGGGTAACTCTGGTCTGGTCTAACTGTTGATTCGAATGTTCAGGAATAGTGGTGTTCTGAACGACATTGGTTTAGAAGAGCCAGACCGGCAAGCCAATTGTCAGTCCTGGAAGTGACAATGTGGCCATATGGGGCGCACCAACATCCCCCAAAGAGGAGAAGGGACTAGGATTTCCACCAAGGGGAATTCCTTGGTTGGTGTGTTCCATTTTCTCAACCTAAATATCAATGCAGGAAGAAGGGGTGATTGTTCCGTTTAAAATAAATTTTAACGACACTTTAGACACAACTTGCTTTTTCAATTTTAAAGAGTCGAGAAAAAGCTAAAGATGACTCTAGTCTCCTTCGATGTTTTAACGAGCCCGAAGTGACAAATGCTCGGATGGAATTTTTCCGTTATAGAGTCTGAAAAAGGCCAAAAGGAACTGCTCTGGAGTTCTAGGTAGCGGGTGTGCCAAACTTTTCGCAAAACCGCAGAATAATTTTTAAGGTACGGGCGGTCAATCTTCCTGAATGCTGTGTTCAGTGCATTGTGATCAGTAGGGCGGCCGACACGGCTTCCTAAGGATAAAGGTTTTATGGCTATAGGGGTCTCCCAATATATACTCGACGGTACGTGGGAGCACAATCCGTACTGGCGCTATCGTCCCTAAGGAGGAATCACCCACCATCAGGGAGATCGACAGTCACCAGGCTTTACGACGCCGAAACACGTCTCTAGCCTAGACCTCTATGTTGTGCGTTAAGTTACAAAGCGTTGTTAAGTTCATTCAATTTATTTTAGGTTGATCTTTTTAGAAGTTTGCCTTTTTAGGTTCACCACGAGATGTATGATACAATTCCTAAATGCAGTCTAAAGATGATAAGCAAGCTTTTATATCTTTTCAACAATGAAAATCCTAGCTACAAAGGGAAAAGAAAGACACCATCTTTTCTCAAAGAGCAATTAGCACACTCTAATGCACTTTTCCTAAATCAAGCATGCAAACTATCAAGATGCAAATGCACAATGCAGGTGTTTGTTTTCCGCTTTCTTAATATTGATGCCTAAAAAGAAAGCTTTTTGTACAACTCTGAATTTGCTTTTAAATGACAAATACAAACAAGTTTACTTTTTTCGAAATCAGAAAGGGTAGAAGAGAATACAACACTTTACAACTTTCGAAATGAACACTTGTTTCGACACTTAAAAGAGACAAACTCAAACCAAAAGCAAAAGTAAATGTATAATCAACTGTAAACAGCCAATGAACTCTCTCCTAAGATCACAATCAACAGATCTGAATCAAGGGCTATAGGATGACTATTTCACTCTTGCAAAGGAAAACTATAAATGACGCCACAAACACATAAAAACACTCACAGTCTTTTTGTACAAAAGGAGGCGGAATTTAAGCAGAGAAAAGGAGTTATCAGATAGGTACCTATGCTGGTTACAGGCTGCAAAAAACAGAGATCAAAACAAGGCAAAACAGAGCAGAGAACCCCAGCTGCACAAGGCCTAACTGGATCAACGCACCCTCAACACAGAGGTTTTGACATTCAGTGCAGGTAGCCTTCACGGGACCTGCGTTGAAATGCAGAACCTCTTCACAGAGTCTGCGCTGAAGGAGAAACGAGAGTTCCTCACTCGGTTCTGGGTCACAGTTTGCTATTTAATCTACAGTTTCAGGCCAAATCAAAGCAACAAGCAAGGTACAATCAAAGGGATGCTTTGAAGGAGGGCTAAGATCTATCACAAAGGATCATCAAATCATTTGTGAGTCCATTGTTCAGATCATAGACAAATCCAGTGAGTGGATCAAAGCAGCAGCTGTCTACTTTGCATATGAAAGTAGCAGATGCAGTTCGATTGCTGCTCTTGAGTCTATGAAACAAACAATGATAGAGACGCAAATAAAATGACTAAACAGATCTCCCCAATGGAGTCGCCAATTTGCTGTGGGGAAAAATGCCTATGCAGGATGATCCTATCCACCTAAGGTGTGACAGTGCCTTAGCAACAAACAGAAACAACTATTCTAGTATTCTTCCTTTATGAATTAAGAATGAAGAGAGATGGATGGACTAACCAGTGTCTTCCGTTTGTCCCTCGATCTGGTTTCTCTTCTCTTTGAGAGTTCCCAGCTACTTGCCTTCTCGCTCGCCCAGCTTCAATAGGTCCCTACAAGATCACAAGAAGAGAACACTACACAAAGACATAGATTCACATTCATAACTAGTTCAGGATTAGAAATAAACTAAACATACTAATGCAATCATACATCAAAGATACATCAGTATATAGGAGAAACCAAGATAGCTTTATTGATGAATAACAAGGTTCAGGAAGAGATACAACCCAGAAGGCTCCAATCCAGCATCTCCTTCCCAGCAAATGAAATTCCTATCTTCACCTTCCTTCAAAGCATTAAGCACCCAATGATTCCAATCTCAAACCAACAACAATTCTTTGCAATAACAAAATTCTAGCCTCTAGATCTCATGGAGGAGAGATCCATATATAGATGTTTGGAGAGAGGATGAGTCAGCTTGAGATCTGACTAGTGTCCTCTCCCTCTGTCAGTTCTTGCTTCCACTTGGAGACTAAGAGCCTCTTACTCATCACTAGTCGAATTCCTTGAGGCAAGTGTCATTGGAGAAGATTCTGGAAGCTTCCAGGGTCTTTCCACCTCGTTGAATGAACTTGCCATTTGTCACTTCCCACTCAGCGCACCCTGGTAGTGCTTCTACCTGCGTTGCAGTGCACCTAGCCAGTGCAATCTCTGCATTTCAGCGCAGATAGCTAGTGGAGCCTCTGAATTGATCCTGAATTGACTTGTTTTTGAGCAGTTTCTGGTGGAGAACTTCTGTGAATTGCTGTGGTTTGTTAGCCTTGTTCCTCTAGGGGTAGGAACAACATGTTTAGGGACTTTGGATCCCTTGGATTATGGACATTTCATGCTTAATGCTGTAAGGCACAAAAATGTCTATAACACAAACACATTAGGGAGAGAAATTTTCAAGAAGGTGATTGGGCCCTGTTGTATGATTCCAGATTCAAGGATTTCAAGGGAAAATTAATGAAAATATGCTTGGGTCCCTATCTAGTGGAAATATGTCATGAGAATGGGTCTATCCAAATCAAAACAATTGATGAGGAAGGTATTCCCTTACTTGTCAATGGTTATAGGTTGAAGTTGTATAAAATACCTTTGTCCAAGGAAGAGTTTATTAGTTCAATCAATAAAGAATTGAATGTGATTGGGAGGCTCACAACCCTAAGTCCAAAAAGCTTCTAATAAATCAAAAATAAATAAAGGGCCTAGATGAAAACCTTCATGAGGTATCTAAGGAAAACTCTAGATTTGAAAACCTCTATGAGGCAGCGCAAGAAAAAAACAAAAAAAAAGAGGAAAAAAAGGAATAATAATAATAATAAAAAGAAGGAAAATAAGATGAAAATATCCCCAGGTGAAAATATCCTCTCAAGCACCTAGGGCATGCATGCAGGTTGAAAACCTCTCCAAAAGAAATATGTGTGTCTTAAAAGAAGAGAAAAAAGAAATAAGACACAAGGGGTGGGGGGGGGGGGGGGGTCCTTAATCAATTTTGCTAACATTTCTCTTTTGCAGGACTCCAGATAGTCACAAGGATAGTGGTTACACAAAGGGTTCCATATTTCAGGTCTCCACCTTTCCCAGCAATCCATAGCATTTTTAGCCTCTTCATTTGCCTCCCTACCTCTCTCCATCATCTAACCAACAATTGAACCATGTTTTGCCTCATTTTTGAAATGCTACAAGATTGTCTTGGATTGCTACATGATTGTCTTAACATTAGGGGAATTTTGAGATCTAAAATGGACCTCTTAAGAAAAATGTACAACCAAAATAAAATTTATAAGAACCAATAGGATTCAAGATGATGATGTCAACCATAGGGTATGATTCACCATTTTTGGAGTAAAAAAATAAAAAGGTTGAAAAATAATAAAATAATAAAACAACTTTTTCAACTCATATGTTCAACTTATCTCCCTAAGGTTTTACTCAAATTTCAAGTAGGAGTACTCATTGGATGCAAAATTTAATTCCTCATCCAAGGAGTACCCATGTTGTATACTTTTAATGGACACTCCTACACAAAAATGAGAAATACATGAAAAAACATGATTGCAATCACATTTTTCATGTATTTCTCATTTTTCGTGTAGTAGGTTCCATCAAAAGTATGCAACATGGGTACTCCTTGGATGAGGAATCAAATTTTGCATCCAATGAATGTTTCCGCTCGAAATTTGAGTAAACCCATGGGGAGATAAGTTGAAAATATGAGATGAAAAATAGGTTTTTCTTTTCTCCCTCTAAAATTTGACGATCTAATCTAATCTAATCTGATTTTATTATTTCCACTATTATTTTATAATTTCCTTAGGAGGCCCATTTTAGACCTCAAAATTCCCCTAATGATTGCTACAGGAGCAACCTGGAATGCTACAGGAGGGAGATCCACTTGGAAAAAGGGGCCAAAAGGTCACACTTTCCTTGGGAAATGTTGGGAGAGGTCCACCAAAATTCCTTCATCACTCATCCACCCCATTTAGTCAAATTCATCCTCAAAATTCCACTTCTGCAATACATTAAAAAAAACACACACAGAAAAAGGAATTTTCCTTCACCTTTTTCACCACCTTCACCACCCTCATATGATTCTAATCACGTCCCGAGACCGACTATGATTTGTCCTAATCCTAGAATGCAATATGAGATCTTGAGGGGGAACTAAGTTACTATTGCAGGAAGGATATTAGTCTTGTAGTTGATTCCACAGTTCCAATAGGCTCTTGAACCATATTTTTTTTTACAAGTCTAGAGAAGAAGATCTAGCCACCCTGAGGCATCATGAGGCTATTCTTGAAGCTTATAAAGGTCACACCATCCCTGAAGAGTAGATATAAGTTCATCTATACACTCCAACAATAATATATCAAACAATGTAAGGAGGCCTATTTCATCAATCGACTACATCATCATGTTATGAAGTCTTATGCATAAGTAAACAAGGAAAGTTAGCACCTCTAGGGGTTAGTTAATCAATCATCAGCTCGAAAACAACTTGCATGCATCTCTAACATTTCTCTAATATGAGATAAGTTGAAAATATGAGATGAAAAATAGGTTTTTATTTTCTCCCTCTAAAATTTGACGATCTAATCTAATCTAATCTGATTTTATTATTTCCACTATTATTTTATAATTTCCTTAGGAGGCCCATTTTAGACCTCAAAATTCCCCTAATGATTGCTACAGGAGCAACCTAGAATGCTACAGGAGGGAGATCCACTTGGAAAAAGGGGCCAAAAGGTCACACTTTCCTTGGGAAATGTTGGGAGAGGTCCACCAAAGTTCCTTCATCACTCATCCACCCCATTTAGTCAAATTCATCCTCAAAATTCCACTTCTGCAATACATTAAAAAAAAACACACAGAAAAAGGACTTTGCCTTCATCTTTTTCACGACCTTCACCACCCTCAGATGATTCTAATCACGTCCCTAGACCCACTATGATTTGTCCTAATCCTAGAATGCAATATGAGATCTTGAGGGGGAACTAAGTTACTGTTGCAGGAAGGATATTAGTCTTGTAGTTGATTCCACAGTTCCAATAGGCTCTTGAACCATATTTTTTTTTACAAGTCTAGAGAAGAAGATCTAGCCACCCTGAGGCATCATGAGGCTATTCTTGAAGCTTATAAAGGTCACACCATCCCTGAAGAGTAGATATAAGTTCATCTATACACTCCAACAATAATATATCAAACAATGTAAGGAGGCCTATTTCATCAATCGACTACATCATCATGTTATGAAGTCTTATGCATAAGTAAACAAGGAAAGTTAGCACCTCTAGGGGTTAGTTAATCAATCATCAGCTCGAAAACAACTTGCATGCATCTCTAGCACTTCAACATCACAGATAGGCTCATGTATGACACCCTTCACCTCTTCCCTATGTACATAATGGTAAATAATGTGTTTAATGACCAAGAATGAAGTTTTTATGGGCTAGAGGTGGCCATTAAACTTCGCCACCTTCAATTAGTAAACTACAGTTCACTCAGCTACCCATGCAACGTGGAAAAGTCAAATTAAGTGGGGTGATAATTACAAGGAGTGGGAGCAACGATTAAAAATGGAAATTCGTGCAAGAGCCAAGTCACCAAAGTGCTTTAAGCCATTCCCACAAAAGGGAATAAAAATATGAGGCCCGATTCCACTTGGAAAATTGCTCATTTCTAGAAAATAGTTGGAGAGACCCACCAAGGTACTGAAGGACAAGGTAGATGCTACCAAAGTTTGCTAAGAGGTGCTACAAGAGGATCTGAATTACTATAGGAGCATGAAAAATAAGCTCTAGGGATTAATTAAGGGGGAAAATCGATCCAAAACCTCTAGATGTTTTCCTCAAACCATCATTCACATGAGAGAGTCATCTTGGAAGGGGCAAGTGGCTTCCTCCCTCTCTAATTTCCATACACCTGCATGAATAATTCTACTTAAGTAAGGTACCTTGTAGCAACAATTGTGTAGTAATTTCCTTTGAAAAATTATCATATAAGAATGCAAGAGAGGGACAGAGAAAAAAAATCATAGTAAAAATTATCATCCTTCTCCTTCTCTATCAAAAATAAAACTAGCCACTATCTCTGCACCCGAGACTGCTCTGAGGAAAATATTGAAAATACACCTAAGATAACCTAGAGAAGCAATGTTAGGAGCAATGGGAGGAGGTTTCAATGGAATAGAACCCACATACACCAAAATAATCCATCAACATCCCCCTGTTATGGACATTTTTCTAAGACATCAATGGATGGGTTTCTTTGAGCAATTAAAAGGGTATGATGATGAGGTAATCCATGAATTCGCCATGGCCCTCAATTCTCAGGGAGAAAATAGTTCCACTACTATTTTTAGAGGACTTTCAATCCATTTGAGCACAAATCTTATAAGTAGAGTAACCACCATACTTTTAGGAGTTCGATGGAGCAAGGAGGATAAGAAAAAATCTAGTACTCAAAAAACAATTTCCTAGCATATAATCTATTCTAGACATATAAGGAGTGAAAAGCTTCATTTCTAACATTGCCAAACACCCTAAAATGGGTTCCCCGAATGAGGTATTATGGAAGATAAAAAGTTTATGCTTCTTAATGATGGAATGGATGCGGGGATGTTCCCACCTCCAAGAAGAAAGGCATGTAGAGGATTCAAGAACTTCTCATTGACATGATGGAATGAGTAAATAGAGTACTTGTACTAGCCACAACATGTGACATTCCAATTTATGGCACCCCAAAGGAAACATATTCCCCACCATATGAAGTATAGGGTTGGGATTCCATGCCACTATTGGAGATTGGAACATGAGGTATTAAACATTTTCTTTCCCTTGTGATGGTTACTTGTGATAGGAAAGTTAAATCCTCCACTAGAGATGGGAAATGTTGGGGTGTGAGTGTCCCCTAATCCTAAAGGATTGTCAAAATTTTCCATTGTGGACACTAAAGAAATGGGTTATGAATATGAATTGGATGCTCAACCCTAAGAATTCAAAGTACTGGACTAAGAGGTTTAATGAGGAGAGGGTTAAAATTATTACGAGATGGATCAGTAAGATCCTTGACCTTGATAGAACCCATATAATCCTGTAGAGGAAGAAATAAAGTCTTCTCATGGATTTCTACATGGTTTCCCAAATCCATTTTAAATCCCTTAGCTAAAATATCTTCATCATTAGGTTCTTCCCTTGTGGGATTGTTCATGTCTACAAGAGTCTACTCCACTAGTTTTGCAAACTAGTGTTGTTTAATATATTCATTTAAGGAGATGGCTCTACACTTTTATGTGAAAGATCTTATATCCTTTTAGACTGGCAGAGAAATTTGGTCAACCAATTTGAAGAAGAGACTAAAAAATGATGAGACTCGGGCAACCTATGGATTATTAAACAAACAACACAAAGCACATAACTACAAAGAATCCTAATAAGAATTAACATGAAAAAGCACTCTCCCAAAGCTTGATCTAGGGTGATGAGTACCTAGATTTCAAAAAATGAAGAGCTTATCAAGAAGGCATTCTAGAAGCTAGCTTGGGATGATAACGACCCAAGTCCAACCAATGAAGGTGGAAAAGATAGTTATGGTAACCTACGTGTCACACCCATCCAAGTAACCTCATGAAATGGACACCTTCTAGGGAGTTTGAAGTGATGATTATGCATCTACCTTAGGTACTGCAAGCACTTCCCACTCATAGTCACCCATGTGAAAACCTAGGAATGGCCTCCAAGGAATACCAATTTTAAATGCACAACCGAGTGGAACAATCATGGGTTAGAATCATGCATATGGGTAGGGAAATAAATCCCAAAACCTTAAGAAGTGATTTTCCATAGAGGACTTGGCACTTTAATAAGACCTCATACACACAATAATCTAATGGACACTAAGACAAGAAAAAGAGGGGATATCACCTCCAATTGGCCTAATGAAACCTCATTCTTAACACCTGTGTTAGATGTGCTTTTTCACCAAGTACATTTTTCTACTATTTATTTTACACTCTTTAATCACTTTTAGTTTAATTTTTGTGGCCTTGGAGAATTTACTCTCCAACCCTATCCCAAGGCCTGATAGGCTAGATTATATTGGTTCTATAGAAAGGAAAATTCTGGTTTATTTTAATCTAAACATTTATTTTAGACTTAGTGATTACTCATAGATTACAATCGAGCAACTAGTGATGTTATTGACTCTTGCAAAAACAAACTTGTAAGAAAACTAGAAATTTAAATATGCGCAAATTCTTAAATGATTTTAGTCTAAAACATGAACAAATTTTAGAAATTTGATTTCAATGCAAGGGAAAACACTTCAAATACATTTTTTTTTTCACTTTAAAAAAAAATTATGATGCATACTCTACTTGATAACTAACCTAGCAAAAATGCAATTTAATCAAACTTCAAAAACCTGTAAAATGCAATTAATAGATAAAACACCTATAATGTTTTTTTTTGGAGATGATAGATGCAAGATGAAACTAAGAAATCATGAATTCAATTGTTAATGCTAAGTAAAATTAGGATAAAATGGGAAAAATATTAGACACTTTTCTTCCAATAGAGCACGCACTCCTTCTGTGAAGGCAAGGTGCATGTACGCACACCTTTCACAATGGAAACAAGGAAGTACTCACTCTATTATAAGGAAACTAGTGAGTGGATTTAGTTATAGGGAAAATTTGCTAAATAACCTTAGAAATACTCTTGAAACTTTACCTAATTGGATTGCAAAAGGAAAATATATTGAATAATGATGAGAGAAACCAAAAACTATTACAAGAAGCAATAGGGAAACCTTATTTCTTATAACTCTAGGATTTATCCCTAGCGGAGTTGCTAGTTATTTTTATAGAGAAATACAATCTATCCTATGATGAGGATGAAACACACCAAATTAAAAAAATTGAAGATAACATTGTATTTTTCCTAGAATAGCTTGCAGTGAATTGAGAACATCTACTAGGTAGTTAGAGGAATTACCAAGTTAAACTAAAGATTGGATATGAATTACATGAATTATCCTCGCTCCAAATATCCCCTTGATCCTTCTTGGATTTCGAAGGTACGCACACATGGAAGAAGTAACCTTCCTTAAAACAAATTGGCAATAATAAATGAACTATGCAATAAGAAATCTAACTAACTGCAATCAGGGATGATATAACCAACACTGTCAATTGAAAGATAACATTGAATACAAGTACTCTGTATCTATAGAAGGGAAAGAAGAGAGATCTCCATTTTATTTAGAATGAACAATAGGACAATAGATTATTACTTAACTCTACCAATAGCATTTCCCACAATTTCCATTTGAATTTATCTTTCCCTTGGACACTTAGGACTGTTTCACATCCAATTCTCTGATCTACACAAGAAAGAGGAGGAAAGTGTGCCTTAGGCATCTATCTTAGGAAATGAGATAAAATAAACTAAAAATGGGAACTCTTAAGGACATGGTGGTCATAAAAACTACAGGGATATAAGCTTAGATTTCTTTAGACTGGATGATAACTTTGGTATCACATGGCTATTTTATAGTCTCCTTCCTTTGGGTCTCATTTGTACAATTTGAACATGGTTGAGACTATCTGTCATGGGAATTAGTCAACTATGGAACTAATTTTCTCGTAAAATATGAGCATGAGCACATAATTTTCATGTTTTTATATTTTTATTGACTTTAAAAGGAATTAACAACTTTTCTAGTGGGAAAGGATGAGTATTCTCTCCATGTATGAGTGGGAAGTGTAAGTGGATGATTAGGAAGTGTTTATTACAAAGTTTTAGGTGGGCCTAGTTGGAAAAACTCAAGTATAGAATGGACAAAGGCCAATAACATGTTGTTGACGATGATGTTCTATGAATAAAGGGGATCTCCCTGGCATGAAGTCCCAACTAGACCTCACACCATTCAGAGAATGAGCCCCATCCAAATAATAGGATCAGGCACCATTATCCTTAAGGATATTCCTTGGCTGCAATTATCAACATAAGAGATTACACAAACAATATTTGAAACAAGTGAGTAAGTTTACACTATGAGGCATACAATTGTAAAGTATATAAGGTACTTTCAGAGAAGGGCAAAGAGAGAGTGAACCTGTAGATTAAAAGTAATATTGCTATCCTAAAAGAGACACACAAGAGCATGGAAAGGGTCATTGGTTAACATGAAAAGAAGTTCATAAGATAACAAAAATCATAAAAGCAAGTAACAATGCACATTCAACAAGATACATACCAAATCCAACAAAATAGTTAATTTTCCTTAGTATGTGTTAACATAAACATACGCCGCAAACAATGAAATAATAACCTTTTGATGCATGTAAGTTCCCTCTGTGGACAAAGACAACCCCTCTAGCCCTAGAGTGGGTCTAGTCATAGCAAGACAAAGACAATAGCTACTTCCTTAAATAGTTATCGTTGAAGAGGCCTACCTTATACCGGTGTTTGATGAAGGATTCGTCACGTCGCTCCAGTTATCACCTTCTTCTCCTTAATGAATGATTCACCTGAAACAACATATGAAAACGACAAAACACATAATAGAGCACAACAACGAACTATCTACTTATAGAGTCAAGGAAGCATAAGCTATCAACATCATTTCATACATGATATAGGAAATAACCATTGATTTTATTAATGTAAACAATAGTAAATCTTATAACCATGCCTTGACATCGCAAGCTTCCTTGAAGGGTCCGATCAGTATGTCTCCATAAGCATTCACTCTCAAAGGTCTCCCAGAAAGACTGATGACTCTCTTTCTCACCCAAAAGAACAAGTATGAAACTAAGGCAATCACTACAAGGATTACTTCTTACAAAACCATTTTACACTCTCAATCCACAACATGAAAGGAAATCCGAACTGTAAGCTATCAATCCAAAAATCTAAGAACTAGCACACCAAAACTCAACTAGCACTCTCAAAACTTTGAACTAGCTGATCATAGTCATGGAAAATGCTTTTATAAGAGGAGGAGCCTCCATAAATGAGGGGAGAGGAGGCTTATCTTCAAGGGAGGTTACTCAAAAGGTGGAACCACCATCTCAAATGGGGAGAGGCGAACTTCCTTGACCCGAAAACCAACTCCAGAACCACCCAGAAGCATTATGTTTTAACTAATTCGCCATATTTGGGTCATTGCAGGTCAAACACTAAGACTCAGAGACGACGTCGCAAGGTGGTAGTGCATTATGGGATATCGTCGCAGGCAGGATACTAATGTCCTGCGAAGATCCCTAAAATCCGACCTTCACAGAGAACAAATGTACTCTTACGATGGTGTCGTGAGGTTCTTGTTCACTCTGGTCCATCGTCGTAGACAGGATACTGATGTCCTGCGACGATCTTGAAACATAGGTAAAAAGGGTCAACTTCAGGATTAATGAGCATGGTTAATCTTCTTGAGTGATATGGAAGATGTGGACACATATTTTGATGTATGACACAGAACAGATTCCATTCAGGGAACGACTCTACCCAAGATTAGGGGATGCGGGGTCGGTGACAAAACACTGTGTAACAGATGCCCCCTAAAGCATGAAGGCCGAGAGAGTGGGAGGGGTGAAATGATTTATGAAACCATAACTGAACTAGAACACCATCACGGAGAACCTACAGACACAAGTACAACTGATATCTTTGATAGTGAAAGAAATACATGTAGTCGAGGTATGGGCACAGCCATCCAAAAGACAAATAGAATTGGTCTGTGGTATGGACGTAGCCATCCAGTTGACAAGACCATATGAAAACACAAGTATGGTCGCAGCCATCCAGAAAGACTCAGGTATGGTCGTAGCCATCCAATCAAAAGAGTCATGTATAAATAATCCACACAACCTGGACTTGTGTAATCTGAGCCCAGGGTCTTGAATCCTGACCTGTCCATTGTACAATTTATAATATGTGAATAAATGTGTTGAAGTCGAGCATACTAGAAAATCGCTTAATTATTGGCCAATGATGTGAACCGTTAACAAGCGTGAGAGAGACCACCAGTAATGTCAATGGTTCTTAAGGTACTACTAGTACAAACCACAAAGTGTGAAAAATGATCTAGAGTCGAACACTTGTGAAATCACCCGATCGAAGATCAATGATGCAAGTCTGTCGTCGAGTGGAAAGAAATTGCCATTGAGGCATGCAAGCTCCAAGGTACCTGAAAGGAGTCTCTAGATCAACTTCCTGGATAATGAGTTGATGTCGACAGGAAGCAATCCGTCGCAGGAGGGCCATAATGTTTCCCACATCAACGACGCGAGACAAAGGAACAAGATGTAGATGGATGAAACAGAGAATTAGAGGAGGATGTAAGGGAACAAACTGTAGATTAAGCTCTTGAACATATCGGTGACACGACTCTGGAATGTGGAAGCATTTTGGTACCAAGAGATCGAAGTTCATGTGGAGACAGCAGGGATCGAATGGAATGAGGAAAAATGAAGAACCCAAACCCCAGAAGGCCAATGACGAAGTGAGGATATCCCAAACTTGACGAGAAGCAACAAAGGTGTTGATGTTCAAGAGCGACAATCTGCCGTAGGTAATCAACATAATATTTCCAAATTTCTCCCCCACCATTACTGGCAAGCACCCCAATTATTTTTGAAACAGAAGATTGAAGGGGATAGCATATGCTTGCAACATAAGTTTGTCCTTCGGACAAATCCAACCTAGTGAAATTTTAACAAGCCCTAGGGAGGAGAAGCTCGGGTCTCATCATGGTGACGAGTCCTAATTTGTTAGGGTTTAACGAGTCCGACATAGGTAAAACTCAGAGTCTTTTTCATGTTTAGAGAGTTTGAAAAAGACGTGGAAAAGAAAACTCCAAAGGGGCCCTTTTCGTAAATAGTGCCCCCAACCCGAAAAAGTAAAAAACTCACTGGGGACACGACGTTTCGTAACCATTAACGATCTCAAAAAAAAAAGGGCTTGGAAATATTTTGACGTTTCAAGAGTCAGAAAAGAGCTTAAAGTTGACTTGGAAAGGGTTGTTTTCGGTACTGCTTGAGTATATAATTCATGCATTGATCATCACCAGTGCTCAAAACACCTGTCACTACACAAGAAAACGCAAGCATAAGATCTACCTCGCAAAAACACACATATAGGCCAAAATACTAATTTCAAACCTTAAGAAAAACCCTAAATTTTTTGAAAAAAATTATAAAAGAGACATTATGGTGAAAAACCATTTTACTTGTGTTTTTTGACTGTGGTAAAAAAACTTCAAACATTGCGTACCTTGTGAAATTGGGCGATCGATTTCAGGAAACTCAGTGGTCCATTGCCTCTTGTGCTTCCTCCAGGTAAATACCCCATCCCTACCTTTGTTTTTTCGCCAAGATTAGATGCGATTTCATGTTTTAGACTGAGATTTAAAGGAGTTTTTTGGACAAAAATTTGGCCTCGGTCGTCGCAAGTTTCCCCTTTGGTGTTGTGACGACCGAGAAATTTTCACAAGGCAAAAATGAAATTTTCGCAGGAAAGTGATGTACACCTGCGACGACCCGAGAATTTGTGAACTATGAAAATCGGCCCGTCATAGCTGTTTTAAGAACAGCTGCGACGAGCGCCAGAACCCAAAAAACTTCATTTATAAGCAGTTTTAAATGGTGAAAATGGTTGGATGGCTTTTAACAATGGGATGTTTATGCATGTAGGGATAAACAATGGCGTTTGTATGGCAAGAACGTACCCATGACCATGATGATGAGATGGGAATGGTGGATCCTCAATGTCTGAACATCTTGTGGAACTGTGGGTTACTGAAGTTCTTCCTGACACCACTGCTAAGAGCACAGTTGGATCTCCTGGAGTACCTAATCCGAGCATGGAATCCAAACGAAGGCAAGTTCATAATCCATGGGCAAGAAATAGAATTTGATGCCACAAACATCTATTTCTTGACTGGGTTGTCAAGGAGAGGAGAGATGCCCCACATGGTGGGAACTCGGGTTACTGGAGACTCGATGGACACCCTTATCGCACGACTGTGCCCCCCAGGAGCATGGAAATCATCAACAAGTGGCAAGCTGCAAATTTTCACTGTTAATGATTTGTCACTATGGGTACTTCTATTTAACATAACCAGAGAAGTTGTCTCCCAAGCCCAACACAAGGCAACGAAAACTCAGTTATGGCTAGCGCAAGACTACTTGAACCCTACTATGTTTAACTGGGCAAAGGCCGTGTCTCTCAACATGAAGAGACAATTGACCAAGTGCCATTGAGGTGAGGCAAAATAGTTCGGATACGGCTCAATCTTGATACCGCTCATGCTAGAGTGAGTACCAATCCTGCAGAGACAGGATGTGATGTTGGGATGGCCAGGACCACAGCAGACACGGATAACTCAATGGGCGCTCGTGATGCTGCGAGGAGGCGGTGGCCAGCCTACATCATGGGGTCTGGAATTTGTTGAGTGGATGAACCGCCAACAAGTTGTAGTCGAGGATTGGCTGCATGTTGGGATGGACTTCAGGGGAGATCCAGATATGCTGCTTCCTCCTAACGAACAGTGGGACGAAAGAGGTAAAATACTCAACTTGATCGAAAAACTTTTTGTAATTTTTTGTTGTTTTTGGATTTTAAATATACATGCCCTAATTAATATGTTCAATTCTTTGCAGATGTTGGTCCTGAGAGACCAATAGGTCTCGCTCCTACTGCCCGGAGGGCTACCAGAGTGATTGGCTTACCACCTCCGGGTGGAGATGCAGAGGAGGAAATAGCTCGTAACCTAGAGGGCTTGAATAAGGGGATCCCAGACTACAGAGGGTTTGAGGAGATTCCCAGGCAGTACCAGCGACACACCGTGGGTGTGTCGAATAGGATACACCAGATGCTTCGACGCGTGGTCCGAGAAGTAGTCTACTATAGAGAGCATAATGCATAATAGACTTCTAGGTTTCGTTTCTATAGAGTTTTGAGAGACATGTGTCTCATGATGTAACTGAACAAACATATTTTTTGGGCATATATATATATATATATATATATATATATATATATTGAGCGCCATGGTGCACAACACACGATATACATATATTTATGTTTTACTTGCATCTACTTATTGTGTCTGAATGCTTGCTTATGATTTTTTATAAACTGCGCAAATGTATATCTAATACTTGATTTTCCAATGCATCAGTTAATGTATTTAGCCTTCTAGGAATGTGTCGATATGTGATATAATCAAAATCCCTTTCCAGTAAGCGAACTCGTAAATACAACCTTAGAATATGAGGATTTCTGACGAAATAACGCCCGTTAAGTTGAACAACAACAAGCTAGGAGTCTAGATTCATAATCAATGCACGAATATTGAGGCCAACAGCCTCAGCCAATAATTTGATGATGGCGCTATATTTGGCGACATTGTTTATGGTACACCCTAGACAAACACCTTGAACATCCAATAACTCACCGTGAGGATCATAGATAACCCATGCTGTGAAGGAAAGATTTCAGGTACTGCGACAGGGACCATTAGCGAAACCGATATAAGGTGCGACAAACATCTGCATAAGAAGTAAAAAGGGCACAACAAGCCATAAACACTTACATACCAAGCCAAACATGTACAAGATGAAAAACACACTTATGTACACAGCAATGCACGAAAGACTCATGCATAATATTTCTTAAGATAAAGCCCATTCAGGGGCTTATCCAAAGGGTTACCTTCGTAATTAACTAGCTCATAAGCCCCTTTTTGTAATACTTGTTTGACGATATAGGGCCCATGCCACATGGGTTCAAATTTTCCTACCCCCAACTTGTCATTAGCTTGATTATACAGCAGGACTAAATCTCCCTTCATGAAGGAATGTGGATTGACTGTCTGATCAAAGTGAGTCTTGACTCTCTTCTTTTGTGCTTCAATAACTAAAGAAGCAAGCCGACGAGTCTCGTCCAGATGTTCTAGATAAAGAAGGCGCTATTCCACCGGAGTAGTATTCAAGAGTAATTTGACAGCTAATTTTAGAGAAGGGATTTCACATTCAATCAAGAGTGTAGCTTCGAGACCATAAACCAGCTGAAATGGTGTGAATCCGGTCGCATCTTTAATCGAGGTACGGTAAGCCCATAGGGTAGAAAAAAACATTAAATTCCAATTGTATTTGTGCATTCCAATGGTATGATGAAGCATAGTAACCAATACCTTGTTTACGACTTCGACTTGCCATTGGCCTGAGGTTAATAAGCCGTCGAACTATTGTGATGCAAGCCTAACTGGGTTGTCTACTCAGTCATCATATAACCAAAAAAATGGGAACCATGATTAGTGACTATAGCCTGAGGGACTCCGAATTGGGTAATCACATGATTGAGTAGGAATTGCACAACTGTCTTACCGTTGTTTGACAATGTAGGCATCGCTTCGTCCCATTTCATAAAATAATCGATGACAATGATGATATACCCATGGCCCCTGACCAAGCGAGGGTTACAAGTCATAAAACCAATGCCCCATTTAGCAAAAGGGCATATGGTAATGACAAGATGCAAAAGGGAAGGTGGCACACGCATCTTCCATTGGTAAACTTGGCACATGTGACAGGAACCGACAACCAGAATGCAATCCTTAAAAATGGAGGGCCAAAAGTAACCAACACAAAGGATTTTTTGGGTAGTAGCATAACCAGACATATGACTGCCACACGCATCAGAGTGGCAGTCATTCAAGACTCTTTCAACTTCTTGGAAAGTTAGACAATGACGAAGAATTGAATCAACAATATGCTAAGGATGAGAATGGTGACGAATGCATCGTCGAGCATCCTTAGACAAATCAGGATGGAAGGAAGATGTTTGGAGGTAGACAATAATGTCACCATACCAAGGATTGAGGGTACTGATCAAGAAAAGCGTGTCATCCAGAATGTGGTCCTCTATCCAAGAGGGAGTGGAAGCATATGGTAACGAGCAAATTAACTCAGCGAAGACCAGTGACTTTTTAGACTTGGCAGTAGTAAACTCCAAATTGAACTCTTGAAGGATAACAATCCATTTCGAGTACTTGCCCCCTAGCAATTGGCATGAAAAAATGTATGTCATTGGGTTGCAATCTGACATCACGACCGTCGTATGCAACAAAATATAATGGCAAAAGTGTTGGATAGCTTGGACAGCTACCAAGGCGAGCTTCTCGACGTAAGCATAACGAGTCTAAGTGTCGAGAAGGTTGCGGCTAAGATAATAGATAACATTCTTGGAACCATCGTCGTTGTCTTGAACCAAAACCATACCAATAGTACTATCAGTGACAGCTAGATAAAGCGAATAGTCACGATGATAGTTGGGTGGATGCAACAAAGGAGCAGAAACAAGAAGTGTCTTGAGTTGCTCAAATGACCTTTGGGCGATGTCATCCCAAATAAATGGAGTGTCATGCTTAAGGAGACGTGTGTAACCTTTAGCAATCTTGGCGTAGTTAGGGATAAAACGACGTAGGAAATTGGCTTTTCCCTGCAAACTCTGCAACTAATGCAAAGAAGTAGGAGGCAGGAGATTTAGTATAGCTTTGACCTTGAGGGGATCGAGATGAATGCCCTCTTTAGAAATGACAAACCCAAGGAGTCTGCTGGATTCGACATAGAAGACACACTTATGTGGATTAAGACAAATACGGTAATGTTTACAGCAAAGAAAAATCTCGCGAAGGTGGTTCATATGATCAGAGTGTTTAGTTGAATGAGTCGGAAGATCATCCAGATATGGCTGAACAATGTGATGGATGTCATGAAAAGCATAGGAAATTGCTCACTGGAAAGTGGCACCAACATTTTTCAAACCGAAAGGAAGCTTTTTGTAAGCAAAAGTACCTCACGAGTAGATGAAGGTGGTTTTGTGTTGATTGACAGGCGAAATATTGATCTGGTTGTATCCAAAAAATCCATCCATAAAAGAGAATATCTCACTACTAGCACAATCATCAATAAGCTAGTCAATGAAGGGAGTAGGATAGTTATCTTTTGGACATGCACGATTGATGTCATGATAATCAACACAAACCCTAATAGTGCCCTGCTTTTTGGTCACAGGGACAATGTTAGATACCCAGTTTGTCAGTGGGATAGGATAAATAAACCCTACCTTGAGAAGTTTCTCAACTTCTCCTTTGATGGTCGCAGCTTTTCTCGGGTGCACGGGGCGTAAACGTTGTCGAACTGGCTTGGCACCAGGGTATGTAGGTATCTCGTGTACCATGATACTTGGATCAATACCAGGCATTTCTTCATATGACCATGTGAACACGTCACGGAACTTGTGAAAAAGGTTGGTGTAAAGCTAGATCTCCTCTGGAGAACAAGTAACTCCAATGTGAATATTTTCAACAATCCCTAGTTTAACAGAGATGTCGATGGGCATGGTTTGCGTAATATTCCCCATATTTCCCTTAGAAAAAACCTCATGAATCAGGATAGGCATCTGAAGTGGCTGAGAGGGAATACAAGAAGCAAACTTCTCTAGACAGGTAGTCATGGCCCCATGGCTTGGGAGAAACGAGGAACAATGGTGATGATCGAACCAAGGAGGATCCTCAAAAGACATAGTCTCAAGAATTGCTTCATTGGAAGGAAATGTCTCTTATAACGGATTTGGAGAAATAGTTTCTCCAAGCTAAGGGGATTTCACATACATGTCGAGAGATTTGCTTAAAGGAGCAGAGTCAGAAGATGAAATCGAAGCTAAAACAATTTCAATATAGTTGAACTTAACAGGGCTCAACGACATAACTTCACCCCATGAATCGACTTGATCGACGGGGGGAATCACCCAAGGATCAGGATTGATAGAAATCATATTAACGGAGAGGACAGTGGGAGGTGGGATTGAAAAAACACCCATAAGGGCAGGATCTTTTAAAAAGTCCAGCACCCACTTTCTCATAGGGAATACTAATATGCTCCACAAACAGAACATTGCCATCCGAGGAAGAGGAAGCGAAGAAAGACAACTGATCAACTATGACAATTCTCTCTTGATGAGGAAAACGAAGTACACGAAATAATGACGAAGCCACGGCATGCATAACGTACATCCAGCTTCGCCCCAACAAAAGGTTGTAAGTCAAATTATCGTCAAAAACTTCGACTTTGACTTCAAAAGTCTTCCCTTCCAAGGTGATAGGCAAGCGCGGGAGAATACCAAATGGACAAGAATCTCTTCCATCAAAGGCTTCCAAAGTATTAGGAGATTGAATCAAAGATGGGGAGTTGATGGCCTTCCAACAAGCAATAGACATGATGCAAGTGGAGGCACCCTCATCAATAATAGTACGATGAATATTCTTCGAGTTAATGATGACTTGAATGAGAAAAGAAATTTGATGAGGCAATCGTGGCACATGGTTCTCAAGATCAAATTTAATTAATTCTGAATCAGCTGGGTCAATGCCACCAATGGCTGATAGCAGTGACTTCCGTTGGGGGGAACAACTCTAGAGAACTTCGAAAGTAGACATAGCCAAAGGAGCCTGGGCTAATTCTTCAAAAATACTATAGTGATGCGTGGCACGAGCATTGGGGTTATAAGAATATTTCAGGAAGACTCCCTTAGTAGGAGGTTGAATGATAGAATCAGTGTTAGGTCGTTCAATACGAAGAGGGCCAGGACTAGATGAAGGAACATTTGAAGGGACTTCAGGTTCCTTGTCAGCAGACGGAGGATATTCTTTCACTCGAGTATTCACATGAATAGGGATAGTCCCAACCATAAAAAATTGGGAGCCAAAAGTGGAAGAGGATTGAGGTTGATCGACCACCATTTGAGTTTGTTGAGAGGGAAAAGGCTCTTTAAGTACAGTAGGAGTTCCTAGAGCCCCCTTAAGAAAACGACTAACTTCAGACCATCTAGGATAGCCTTTAGTGGAGTGATCCTTGTCATAAATAAGACAAGGATTCTTAGTTTTGCATTTAGCACCATTATCGGCCAGAGGCTTAGGAGGGTCCTGCTTCGGTGGATCGGCCTTATTTTTACCTTTCCCATTTTTCTTACCTTTCGAAGCTTTATCTATCGCGGTGGATTGGATGGCATTGACTTCTGAGGTTTTACTAGTATTAGATGTGGAATGAGAAGCATTTTCACTACGAGTGGTGGGTTTTTTCTTCGCAAGCGTCATGGAAGACTTTCAGGAAGATGAAGCAATGAAACCAATAACACCATCGATGGAAGGCATCGACGTAGCTTTAGAAGTTCCAGGTCACGGAGCATCAGGCAAAAAATCATACAACGTACCAGATTGGGAATAAACCAAATCAAGATACTGAGCATGTGCAATAGCTTGCTCTTCAGTAACACATGCCCCCATAGCAATATCTCGGGCTATCGGATTGACAAAAAAGGTAGTAAACCAACCAATCAAAAGTTGATCAGGAATCTAGAACTTAATAAAATGGTGTCGCCTTCTCCACTCATGAATATGATCAGAGATGTGAGTATCCATGTCCTGTTTCATAGAAGTAAGGAGATGTGTTCCCATTTATAATGAATCGGTAACTGAAAATGGGTAAGAAATGCCATCGCAAGTGAATTGAAGTCTTGGACATTTCCAAGAGCAAGCTCAATATACCATTTTGTAGCGGAACCAGTGAGAGTCCTTTGAAAAAGACAGAGGCGGATAGAATCATCAAGCCATGAGTTAGATGAGCACTAGAGGTGATAAGTCATGACATGCACTTGGGGGTCCTCTCCAGATTTACCATCAAATTTAGGACAATCACCGGGAATTTTGGTTGGAACTGGTGGCCAATATGGATTATGAAGGATTGGATCATTCGTCAGCTTGGACACATCAGGCAATTCCAAGATTTCCAGAAAAGGTAATTGAGGATTAAAGGACATCATAGGCCTCTGGTAAGGGCCAACATTAGGGTTCCACCTAGAGCCTTGTTGCCCCCACGGATTTTGTCCATAAGGGTTATATTTAGGCAGGTTAACGCCATAACCTGGTTGTTGTCCCAGATTTTGACCACCAACAAACCATTGGTTACCAGCTTGACCAATAGGGGCAGCATAGGGCTGCTGAAAATTTTGATAAGGATTGACCTGTGGTTGCTGATAATTTTGATACGGAGCACCTAAGGTTTCCCTTGGGGTTACTGAAATACTTGGAGACCGTATTGTGTCTGAGATCCAAACTGTACCTGAGGCCCAGGCTGCATTTGATAAATAGGTTGGGCTTGAAATCCAACTTGAGTTTGGAGACCAAGTTGAGTTTGGAGTCCAGCCTGAGTTTGGAAACCGGGTGGGGCTTGAGAAACAACTAGCGTTTGAATGCTTGGTTGACTGAGAGGTGGATTGATTTGACTGGACTGATGTCCTTGTTGAAACTGGGGTTGACCCAACTGGCCAGAAGGCTGGCCTTGTTGGTACTGAGGTTGACCCAACTGGCTAGAAGGCTAGCCTTGTTGGTACTGAGGTTGACCTATTTTCCCAGAAGGTTGAACTTGTTGGGTAATAGGTTGACCTTGTTGAAACTAAGGCTGGCCCATTTAACTAGAGGGTTGACTTGGCTAGACAACAGGCTAGCCTTACTGGATTTGAGGCTGGCCCATTTGACCAAAGGGTTGACCTGGCTGGACAGCAGGCTAGCCTTGCTAGATCTAAGGCTATCCTCCTTGAACAGAGGGTTGACCTTGTTGGGCAACGGGTTGGCCTGGTTGAAACAGAGGCTGACCTAGTTGCCCAGAAGGTTGCCCTTGTTGGGCAACAGGTTGGCCTGGCTGGAATTGAGGCTGACTTGGTTGACCAGAAGGTTTCCCTAAATAAAAAAAAGAGGCACCTGTGGCGGCCAAAGGTTGTCCCTGAAAGGGTTATCCTTGTAGGCCTGAAGGTTGCCCTTGCAAACCAGAAGGCTGCCCTTGTGGGCCTTGATAAGTGGTGTGACTCCAGGCAACCGAGAGCGGAACAGAAAATTTGACTGTGGGCTCCAGAGGGAGAGACCCAATGTGATAAATATGAGCCCCTTGAGGATCATAATAGTGCAACGGGTTATTCAGATAAGAGGGTGGTTGGGAGCCCAGAGGATGATGATTTGGGTTTGGAAGAGCAAACATGTATTGCTCATATGACCACCCTGTCGGAACGAAACTGGAATAAAGTGGTATATTAACTGTAGGGTGAATAACTTTGGACACCAAAGATGAAGGACCACTGTTAGCAGGCGCAAAAGAGGTCCCAACAACAGTAGTAACCACCAAGGACGCAGTAACTGCACTAATGGAAGGAGCTATAGAAGCCACACAAATAATGGGCATTGACGAAACAGACGTGACTGATATGACCTAAGTCTGAGGTGTGGAAGTTGAAGCCATGAAGTTGGGGTTATAGTACGAGACCACACAGAACTCCAATTTAGAGATGTGGAACTCATGATGTCAGACAAGGCACGATAGCACAATGGTAATGACACGCCAAGAGGAGTGCTAAAAGGGAAACCTTCCAGGGGAAGAGGAAGTTCTCCGCTTGACACAAGGTTCTCTTCACTACTAATGAGACTCGTCTCATCCATGTCAGAAGAAGCCATTGCAACTGAAACACCAGGAGGAGTAGATAGGAGGTCTTCGTCTAAATACTCATAGAGAGGAGCCTAATCGAAATCAAAAGGTTCTTCTCACAGAGTTCAAGAGTCAAGAGGCTGAACACTTGGGACAATGGGAAGGGTACCACCAACAATCGATACCTTAGAATAGACAGGAGATGCAGAGTCTCTGTCGCTTGGTAAAGAGGACGGGATCAGTGAGTCCGCCAGGATGGCTTAGCTCAAAAGGTATAGGAGAAAATCAATAAGGTTTCAAAAAATCTATCAAGACACGATCACAATGCAGCCAAGATTAATAGGTAAAATGTTATCATGGCAAAATAAATTTTGTGACACTAGAACGAAGCTTTTCCATTTCATGTTTAAAGAGTCGAGAAAAGAGGCTAAAGATGACTCTACTTGCCTTCAAAGTTTAATGAGCCTGAAAGGACAAGTGCTCAGATGATCCTTTTACTTTTAAAGAGTAAAAAAGGAATGAAAGTGATTGCTCTGAAATTCTAGGCAAGAGGTTTACCAGACAAATCGTAAAACTGCATATACACCTTGGTAATAAAATGAAAAAGAAATGACCAAGGACTTTCCACACGATAGTCAATCTTCTCAAATGTTGTGTTCAGTGCGTTACGACTCGTAAGGCAGCAAACTTGGCTTCCTATGGATAATAGGATAATAACCTAGTGGGGTCTCCCAATATATACACGACGGTACGGGGAGCACAAATCCATACTAGTACCTATTGAAATACAAAAGGAGGAATCACCCAACCTTAGTGAAAACAATAGCAACTAGGTTTAACGATGCTGAAACACGTCTCTAGCCTAGACCTCTAGATATGTGAGCATTAGGTTCCAATGCATTTTTAAGTTCATTCAATAGATTTTAACAGTTAATATTGAATTAAGTCTCGATTTCAAGGCCTTATCAAATGTGTCTTTAACACTCCTAGAATACAACTAGATGAGAAAAAAACCATTCCTTTCGATGAACGACTACCTAAATGAGGGTAAAGAGTTCGTTTCCAAGCAATCAAATGCAAGAACAACAGTGCAAGCAAGTAATCCAGTCAATAGGAACACAATGCATCGATTTACACTTATCTCACAAATACTATGACGAAAAATGAAAGAATTGAATTTTGCTTTTCAATTCCTAATAAAAAAAAATCTACTAATGCAAACATGCCTTCATTTTCGTATACTATATGAGTGCAATTTTTATTTTATTTTTTGGAATAAATGACAAGCAAGCTAATGCACAACTTGACTAATCAAAAATCAAATGTAATCTGTGCTTAAATAGTGAATGGAAATCAAATCAACCGAACAAGCTAGTTTGATGACCAATTACTATAGATCAACCAAGAAAATGGGAAAAATAACAACTTCAAACAAATCAACAAGACTGTTGTGGATGTAGTGCAAAATCTTGGAAGGACAAGCAACCCAAAACAAGTGAATTTTTGACGAAATCTTAAAATACTTAGCCACATAGCCCAAAAACTAAAACTCCTACAAACGAAACTAAGAAGGATATGCCTTAGAAAACACAATCAAAACAGGCTTAATAAGATGTAAGAGACAGGAGAGGACAAGCTACACTGGCCTATTCAGGAGGTAGGGCTGTAAAAAGAAACCCTACAGGAATCGTCGCAAAGGTAAGATTGACAACCTGAGACGATCGCCAAATCGTCGCAAGCACTACACTAGCAATTGAGCGATGTCATCACAAAGGTACACCTATTCTCAGTGACAGTCCAATTTCGGGAATCATCACAGTTGTATGACGGGATATCTGCGATGTAGAACTTGGGTAAAGAAGACATGAATGATTCGTCACAATTAAATGGCGACGATGTCAATAGAGAAGGAAAACAAGGCAAAGATAGCTGAAAGGCACTAGGATTATCACTCAGATAGTGAGGTGGACTACCAGATCTACTCAAGTGATCCAAAACATTGATGGTTCAGTCCCAAACAAGGAGGCACTATGTAATTCAATCAAAAACAAATCAAGGGACAACACACAAAGGACTCCCCAGTATGGTCGCCAACTTGTGATGCAGGTAAGTTCCCTCTGCGGACAAAGACAACCCCTCTAGCCCTAGAGTGGGTCTAGTCATAGCAAGACAAAGACAATAGCTACTTCCTTAAATAGTTATCATTGAAGAGGCCTACCTTATACTGGTGTTTAATGAAGTCTTCGTCACGTCGCTCCAGTTATCGCTTTCTTCTCCTTAATGAATGATTCACCTGAAACAACATATGAAAATGACAAAACACATAATAGAGCACACCAACGAATTATCTACTTATAGAGTCAAGGAACCATAAGCTATCAACATACATTTCATACATGATATAGGAAATAACCATTGATTGTATTAATGTAAAAAATATTAAAGCTTACAACCACGCCTTGACGTCACAAGCTTCCTTGAAGGGTCCGATCAGTATGTCTCCATAAGCATTCACTCTAAAAGTTCTCCCAGAAAGACTGATGACTCTCTTTCTCACCCAAAAGAACAAGTATGAAACTAAGGCAATCACTACAAGGATTACTTCTTACAAAACCATTTTACACTCTCAATCCACAACATGGAAGGAAATCCGAACTGTAAGCTATCAATCCAAAAAGCTAAGAACTAGCACACCAAAACTCAACTAGCACTCTCAAAACTTTGAACTAGCTGATCATAGTCATGGAAAATGCTTTTATAAGAGGAGGAGCCTCCATAAATGAGGGGAGAGGAGGCTTATGTTCAATGGAGGTTACTCAAAAGATGGAACCACCATCTCAAATGGGAGAGGCAAACTTCCTTGACGCAACAACCAGTTCCAGAACCACCCAAAAGCATTATGTTTGAACTAATTCACCATATTTGGGCCGTCGCAGGTCAAACACTAAGACTCAGAGACGACGTCGCAAGGCGTTAGTGCATTCTGGGCTATCGTCGTAGGCAAGATATTGATGTCATGCGACAATCCCTAAAATCTAACTGTTGGAAAGAACAAATGTACTCTTGCGACGACGTCGCGAGGTTCTTGTTCACTCTGGTCCATCGTCGCAGACAGGATACTGATGTCCTGCGACGATCTTGAAACATAGGTAAAAAGGGTCAACTTCAAGATTAATGAGCATGGTTAATCTTCTTGAGTGATATGGAAGATGTGGACACATATTTTTATGTATGACACAGAATAGATGCCATTCAGGGACCAACTCTACACTGGATCAGGGGATGCGGGGTTGGTGACAAAATACTATGTAACAAGCCTCACAATCATTCAGGAAATATGAATGAAATTGTGTTGGATCGAAGAGCTTCATATATTAATTGAAAGTCCCAAGATACACGATTATAATGATGCAACATTAGCCCCAATAGTGGAACATTAAGTCACCACTTGTTCCTCCAAAGAAATATCTTCTCCCCTATGCCAAGATAGAGAAGCCAAGGTGGAAAGTCCAAAGTTCTTACTCTTGAGTTATGAGGGTGTATTTATAAAAAATGAGGTGACTCTTGACCTCCCATGTGACTCTTGACCTCCATCATGACTCTTGAGCTCCTACTATGAATTTTTGAATTCCTATGTGACATTTGGAGATTCTACATGACTTTAGAACTTTCTAGTGACTTTTCACATTCCATGTGGGACCCTTGGGCTTCCACACATTTTACATTTTCTCATTTTTTGGAAATTACATAATTACATTCCACAAGTGATGTGGCAAAATACATTGACACATATGAATTTTTTGGTGACACTTGAGAAGCCACGACTTGGAGGCGATAACATAAGACTTCATAGCGCATAAGACCAACCTCTTCTCTTTGTTGTTATCTTTAAATATTCATGATTTATCTGCAAGGTGCTTCATCTTCATCCTCCAAATGATCTAATTATAGTACTAGATCCTTTCATGTCATATCGCTTTCCATCCATCTTTCATGGTCCAAGGTTCCTTTGTTCTTGCATGATAGTATCTTTGTGACTTGTCTCCACATGTGTCCTTGTAAGCTCTCTTGTTGATCTCCTTGATCATCATCATGCCATGATAGGATGATGTTACCTGCAAATGAATTTCACTCACGAAAAGCCAACATCAATCCCATAAACACCTATTCTACCTTAGCTCATGTGAGGCTCCCTATGATGAGATAGTGGACAAAAATTGAGAGGAGAGCCTAGGGATTGTGTAGTGCACATTTGTAGGAGGCTGAGAGTGTTAATTTTTTTAAGGGAAATATTGTTATTTGATTAGATAATTGAATTTCTTCATCAAAAAATTAATTTCACCCCATATCATCATTACATTATTCATATTTACACCATTATTCATCATCCAACTGAGTGACTCAAGGGCGAGTCACGATCTTTGTGTTGGGGGGCTATTGGGATGGGGTCCCCTGGGTTAGTTTTGGGGCAAAAAGACCAAGTTTTGATGTATAAAATATAAAGTCTCCAAAAATTATCGTCGCAAAGCGCATAGATAGTTAAAAATTCATAAAGGGTTTACCCTTATTTATGTAAGTTGAGTTGGATTTTTGAGGATCTACCCATGGTCTGCGGACCATGGGATTGTATAAATAAGTGTGTCTTAGAGAGTCTAAGGTAGTAGAGAATACGTAATATAAGATGAAGACGAATGTAAGAGGTCAGTAGAAGGAATATCGTAGAAGTCTTAGAGTAGAAGCAAGGCTCTACAACTGTGTGCGCAGAAGCCTAGAGTAGAGTCTGCAGCTAAGTGCGCGGACCCTTGCAGTTGAGTGCGCAAGGAAGTCTTGAGTATGTAAGCTGAACTAAATATTAATAAAGAATATTGTTGTAGAATTACCCATGTTTATCTCTTTACTTCTGTTTTATATGAATGCGCTTTATGTTGCTATGGGTTTATGAAATAATGATGTATTAATGGACGAATTTACACGATTCATATTGTTATATGAATGCAATTGATGTTAACTGTTTACGAGAAGATTATCTTATTGTATGTTAAAGTTATCAAACACTTATGCCAATCTGAGTAATTGTTGGGTTAAAAGTAATATTTGATGCACGAAAATAGTTAATTTACCTATTTAGGGTTCGTGAAAGCCAGTCATAGACCTTCGTGGAGGTCTAGAGTCCGATTCAAGGAACTTACATCAATAAGCCTTGAAGGCTTATCGATCTACGTGAAGGAATATTTAGGGCATAAAACGACATAATGCCAATCTTTGGGTGCAAAAACTTGGTTCCAACATCCGCCCATACTGCTTTAGGTGAGACTTCAGTCTGCACTCTGCAAATGGATGCTGAAAGGGCCATTAGTGTATGTTTGGCGCAACTAACTCTGAACCTGGGTAAGGAACCACTAAGCCAAAAAATGGTTCTATTGCTGGGACCGGGATCTACATAAAGAGATGTGTGATGTTGCATCACTAGAATCCAACAAAGAAATAAATTGAGAAGTGGTTAGATAGAAAGATCCACGAATTTGCAGCGCAAGAGAAAAGAAATCCGTGCCTAATGAAAGAATAGTGGTTGGATAGGTATCTATACATAGATATACACGAAATTTTCTTCTACACCTTCCCGATCGAATTGTATGAGTGGATCACTAAATTGGCAGACGACCAAGGAAGGTTGAGGCTTGACGGTCCAATAGTGTAGACCCCATAGCTAGTGTGAAAATTGGAAGCTTATAATGATAAGATCGTGCGTGGTGTTGATCACTAGCTTGATCAAGTCATAGGAGGATTTGTGACAGAATTCATGGTCGATACCTCAGTCAACTACGGTGAAGCAGAGCGACGCTTTTTCAAGGCAATACAAGGTAAATATTTGAAATCTTTGAATACTTGGATTAAATTCTCTTGTGTGAAAAGCAGGTTATGCCACTTTCTTGATGTTTGGGTCTACACCAAGTGGAAGATTCTTTAGAAATACGGAGAGATCAGGTCCTTAATACATTACATTGATAGAACCTCCTTGAAGTGACGACGAGGGAGCAGTATAGGCCTCACCGTAAAGCGTTGTACAGTTGATAAAGCAGGGTTTTTCATGAATACCTCATTTTCCCACACCACATCCGCCTTCTAATCCATAACATTCACCTTCACCCACACCTTGACCACCTCCGCCACTACTCAACATGTCAAATACCATGAAGTTTCCTGTTTTCAAGGGCTTGGGAAGTGAGGACCTAGATCAATTTTGGTTCGTTGCGAAGGTTGTATGGGTGTCCCAAAATATTATTGATGATCATATAAAGAAAGCGCAGTTGTTTACTACTCTACAAGATCGCATGTTGACATGGTACATTAAGTACTACACTGATAACCCATTGGCATCGTTAGAGGACACTCAGACTGCTCTGAATAAGGAATTCGGTAGGCCCAAGTCTGAATCAAAATTAGTTGTTGGATTCATGGAAATCATGATGAGGCTTGGTGAAACACCTGGGGAGCTGGATCAGAGACTGAAGTGCCAGATCTGCGAAGCTAACATTAATCTCACGGATAGTCAGCACCGCGAATGGTTTGTAGCCTCACTCCTGCCCAACCTAAGGGTTGCTTTATCATAGCAAAAGGTAGGGACAAGGTGGAAGCCCTAGAAATTGAAATGAGAGTGCATGAAATGCCTATTCAGGACGTTGCTTTAGGAGTTTAGCAGATTCATGAGGAGCTGCAGAACCTCTGCTTGGAGTTGCAGAGATTGAAGAAAGGCAAAAACCGCTCAGCCGTAGGTGTGCGAAGAAGTTTGGTGCCTAAAATGTAAAATCTAGGGGCATGATAAATATCACACCACTGTCTTCGTGAATTATATTACAGGGGGAGGGCTAATGCCCGTGAGGTAGGAGGCTACCGCAGGACCAAGTATAGGGCCTGCACTATGGTGTGCTATCTGTCAGGTCATTGGAAAGCATGTAACGGACAATTGTCACTTGCTGTAAAAATTTGTACAGACGTTGCAACAGTTATTATGCAATTTTTGTAAATCGATGGGACACTATGAGCGTCACTATTGTAGCTATGAATTGATGATGGAAAGAAAACTCGCGTATTGAATGAAAAATGAAACTCGACCTCTCGATCAAGGCGCTGGGGGAGCACGTGAAGGATATCAGGGGCATGGACGAGGCTGAGGAGGAGGAGGAGATAGTAGAGGTCGAGGGTAAGTTATTTGCTATAATTGCGGAGTGCCATGACACTACGCGTGGGAGTGTATGAGCTAGACACGATCATCATGTCGATACTGTACTTAGTTTGACCACATGATATAATAATGCCTTATACTAATAGCTAAGATGCAGGAGAAGAAGGTGCATCCTCATCAGCCTGCCTAGAATTTACAGATGATGAGGCCGAGCCCCACGAAGAGGATCCTAATGTGAAAATTGTGTTGTGAAGTGGAATAATGACTAGTGATGATAAAGGAAAGCAACATGAAGAAATTGAATGGGTCTACAAGGCTCTAGAAAAAGAAGTTGGGTTTAACCTGGAGCGTGCAAAGGAAATGTTCATGGAAGAAAAGAAAAGCTTCACTGAGGCCTCAGCCTTAGGAAGTCAAGACAAGCTATCTGAAGAGGTTGACCCCTCGATGCTTACTACCTTTTTTGGGACTTGTTCCTAAAAGAAACTGTGTAGTCAGAAAGACAGGCAAACACAAGACAAGGACAAGGAGTGAGATGAGGCTTACCTCGCAAATAGGAGAGTATGAGATGGATCAAGTTATTTTGGATCTAGGGTTAGATGCGAATGTTCTGCCTAAATAAAAGTGGGAAAGAATGGGGAGACTTGCATTGCAGTGGTCTCCATTCAATTAAGGATGGAAAACCAAAAAAATATTATCCCTATGGGGATATTGCATGGAGTAATCGTAGATATAGAAGTTGTGAGTGCGTTGGCCGATTTTGAAGAGATAGAGATTGTTGATGACAACAATCCATACCCCGTGCTCCTCGGAATTGATTGGGATATCGACATGAATGGGATAATTAATTTGAAGAAGCCGATGATGTAGTTTGAAAGGAAATCGCTCCATGTAGTAGTACCATTGGACCTTGCAGAAGGACCATGCTATACTGAACCAGTCCGCAACTATGAGGAAGGTGATGATGATTTGGACTAGATCTATAAAATAATAGTGTGAGACCAATATTGGGTTAATCCGATAGCCGATGGATGAATTGCATGGGACCGTGAAATCCCCTGTAACTTAGATTCAGATGAAGAATTGGAGCACTGGTAGAATAGGTTGCACGAAGTATCTACGCTACGCTGTAATATGATGACTAAATCACTACACTATGTGTCATCAAAGGTAAGAAATTTACCTTATTATGACGGTTTGACTGATGTAGATAAATTTTTGGATGCATTTGAAAGGGAAGTATCAGAGAAGCAACGCTTCCAAGCGCTGGATTTAGCGCTGCGCACTACGCCTACAAGGTGGTGGTCTACGCATAAAGACAATTTTGATGAATGGTGCGAGTACAGAAGAATGATGAGATTGCGGTTTGGTCGCCCAAAATTCAGCTAACAGAGAAATATGATGGGGGGAATGATCCACGCAATCATTTAGCAAAATGGACTAAGGTCTATGGAATGGAGCCGCAACCAGAATGGGTGCATATATTCTACCACACTTTGGACACCATTCCTATGAATTGGTACTTGGAAATGGAGCTCCGCCACGACACCGCAGAATGGGATATTTTAAGAGAGGAATTTTTTATGAGATTTAGCTTTGAGGATGGATTTCAATGCATTGATGAGGTGTTGTAGGATGTTAAGGAAAAAATCTTCAGAATACTGCAGGATCCTTTGAAACTGATTCAACTAGATTGGAGTACCAAGCTGTGCCATGCGCTGGAGTGCTATAATATGACCACTGAAGAAGATGATGAGGATCCAAGGAATATTAACATCCCATAGGTAGAGGTCCACCGTGAAGTTGAGGGACCATAGATAGAGAATCCATACAACATCGTACCACTGAAGACTAGACAAGTGAACATTGGCACAGAGGCAGAGATGAAATTTGTGAAGATTGGAGATTACTGGGATGATTGGTGTAAAAATTCTACTACTGTGGATTCTCCGGTCAAAAATTCAAAAAGCACAAACCACAGATCTCTGAAATCCAATAGATAAGGTCACTGAGTTACGGTATGAATATCAGGATTTGTTCCCTACCAAATTTTCAGACCTGAAAGGTATCATAGGAGACTTGGGTGTAATGAAGATTACCCTTAAGCCGAACGCGAGGCCGATCAAGCAAAGGCCATATCGCCTTAATCCCAAGTATAAGGAAAAGGTCCGCTTAGATTTGGATAAGATGATTGAGGCAGGCATTATTGAACCAGTGGAGGATTCTGATAGGGTGAGCCCAATGGTAGTCCAAGAGAAGAAGCAGAAAGGAGAGATCCAAATTTGTGTAGACCTCGGGAAGCTCAACAATGCCTATGTTCATGATCCTTTTTTGATGCCATTTACAGATGAAGTACTAGATAATGTTGGAGGGAAAGAGGCCTATTCATTCATTAATGGGTTCTCTGGATACCATCAGATTAAGATTGCTCCAGAAGACAGGAGAAAGATGACCTTCGCGACATAGTGGGGATGTTTCCAGTATGTAGTAATGCCTTTTGGGCTTAAGAATGTGTGGATGATTCTTGCGCGTAATCATTGTGGCGTTCAAAGAGTTCATTCACAAATTCTTGGAATTATATTTTGATGATTGGACAGTGTTTGGGCTGGTAAAGTGCCATGTATCCAGCTTGTGCTTGATGTTGGATACATGCCGAAGGTATCAGATTATGCTACACTTGAAGAAATGCTTGTTCTGCGTCCCTTTCAAAATCTTGTTGGGTCATGTGGTGTGCAAACAGGGATTAATGGTGGACCTTACTAAGATCATTTTCATAATTATTTTGGATGCGCCAAGAAGTGTTAAACAGTTTCACGCAACATTGGGCCATACTAGGTATTATTGGAAGTTCATCAAGATTTATGCTCACATTACGCGCCTATAATGGAAAAGCTACTGAAGAAGGATGCTACATTATGTTGGGATGAAGAATGTCAACAGAGTTGTTATAGGACAAAATGACCTTCTCATCAACTTAGAGGTGAAAGACAGGATGATTGAAGCAAAGACCACAATTACAGGCCTTGATTCCACACTAACACTCTCTGCACACTGATAACCTGCTTTATAAAGCTTGTTACCAAGCATAGAGGAGCGTTAGTCACCCTGCTAACTCAAGTTGTTAGACCAGGGGGAGTGTTAGTGAACCTAAGGGAAGTTCAGTGGGTCAAGCCAATGAATCTTCTCACAAATATCTAGATATTTATCCCTAAATTTGCTCAAGAAAAGCAAGGAAAATCCAATTATTTGGAGAAATTCCAATATGAGAATGAAGGCAAATGGGAAAAATCTTGAAAACAGGGCAGGTTCATGGCTTTTTCCCTAATGAACTCTAGGAGGAGCTTGGCATCCCTAATTCGATTGTTACATAAGCAACAAGAGGGCCATTGTGAAAGAGGTCAGATCATTTGGAAGGATAGCCCATTAAGCTGTTGTGAATTGTCATACACTTGAAGAAGTGCGCTGAAAGAGGGAGAGAGAGAGAGAGGAAGAAGGGGCAAGGGAAGGTTGATACAACGGATCATTTTAATCAATCTTCCACTATAAATACAGAACTGTAGTTGTGTTCCCTACTCCATAGTGTTAGTAATGTTGTTCATTGATTTGTTCATTTTGATGCTTGTCGAGATGAGTAGTTAAGTTATACACTAATATATGTTTATTGTGAATTCTTACATTAGTTTTCAAGAGCGTATGTTGTGATTGGTTTACCTTGTCTTTTGTGCAGGAATTGTCCTAGAGCCGACCTTGAAGGAGTTCTTCTTGCCGCATAGAGATCTCCAAACAAATCTAGAAGGAACTAAAGGTGATCCTCTTTCCATACCTTGTCAATTTATGTTTGATAGATGAACATGTGCATAACTTGGCAGCTTCTGTAGATAATATTACAGTCTGTCAAAGGTCCCGGGAAGGACTTTGAGGGTAGTTTACATCCTACATATGCCGTGTATTTTACCCCATAGCAGGAGTCTGGATGTATTGAAGGAGAAAATGGTCACTGCACTGATCCTAGTCTTCTTGGATTGGAAGAAGGAATTTCATGTGCATGTGGATGCTGCATGTACTATGCTAGGAGTAGTGCTGACACATGCTAGCGAAGGAGAGATGGATCACCCTATAACGTTTTCAAGCAGGAATTTGTTAAAGGCTGAAAATAATTATTCAACAACAAAGCACAAAGGGTTGGCTATGGTATACGCGCTCCAGAAATTCAGACATTACCTGCTAGGTATACATTTCAAGATGTACCTAGACCATTCTACTTTAAAATATCTAGTTAATAAGCTTGTGTTGGGGGGGGGGGGGGGAATATGTAGATGGTTGTTGTTGTTTCAAGAATATGATTTTGAGGTGATTGCAAAGCCAGGAAGGTTGAATGCGGGACTAGACCATCTATCGCGCATTGCAACAGGAGAAGAACCTACTGATTTGGAGGAAGGGTTGCCTAACGCGTAGCTCTTCGTGGTGTGTGTAACGGATAATCATTTTGTGGATATTATCCACTTTTTGACTACAGAGACGGCTCCAAAAGGATACACCAGTCAGTAGAAGAAAGAATTGGTGGTGCACGTGACAGATTTCTCTATAATTATAGGGCATTTGTACAAAATGGGATCAGATGAGATACTTAGATGTTATGTGCCCGATTTTAAATAGAACAGTATCCTTGCTGAAGCTCATGGATGATCCAGATTTAAACAGGAATGTAAAAAATTACAGAGATAAACATTAACAAAGAGATGCAGCAGAAATAATACTTCATTTCATTAATGTAAAATACTGAAATATGCTTACAAACAGAAATGGAAAAAAACCAGGTAGGGTGATGGTAGCTTATCTCTGAGAATAGATGTGGTGGCTACATGCCTCTGAATTTTGTTACAATGAGGCTTGAAGGTCTATTTATTGTTGAGAAACAATGTAAAACCCTAAACATCCAAAAACCTAATCCTAGAAGATGAAATGCCAAACTGTGGGCCCCGTTTGGGTAAATTGGTACATCAACTTCCCGGGGGTCGTAACTTTGGCATACAATCTTTGTTTGACGTGCACAATATCTTGTTAGAAAGATCTACCTGAGAACAACAACTTTGGGAAGACTAGGATTGGTCAATGCACCCTTGTTGCTCCCAGTTTTCCAAAAAGTAAAACATCATTAAGGGCCTCAAAAGGGCTCCGGAAGTTCAGGACTCGAAAAAACTACTAAAAATAGTAAACTGTGCTACAATTAAGGAAACTAAAATGCTGAAAGAAACAATGAAGGGGGTCCAAGTGTACTTGGTGGGTGGCCCCCAATATCCACTTGGATCATTCCTGCCCCCTTAGGAATCAATGGTCCCCATTGCATTGATTTCCTCCATGAGATGGGGAAACTTTTGCTGAACTTGGTCCCTAGTGAGCCACTTTCCTTGGTGAAGGAGTTGGCGTGTTTTGACAACTCGATACAGTTGGATATTCTGTTGGCGAGTATGCTTGATCTATGTGTCCATGATCCTATCAGTTTCATCTTGTTACATGCAATTTAGATTTAACTCTATGGGTGTGAGCTGTTCGGCAATGTCGGATGTGTCTAGTAATGGTGAAAAGTATGGTCGAAGGCGGTACACATTGAACACTGGGTGCAGGCTAAGGAATGAAGGAATGTTGAGCTCAAATGCATTGTATCCCACAATCTTGGTAATGGTGTAAGGACCATACTAGGGTGGTCTGAGTTTTCGATAGGCTCCGGTAAGACGTTCCTTTTGCAAATGCAACCAGACTTTGTCACCCACCTGAAACTTGTTTGGCACTCGATGTTGATCATGTTGCTGCTTGTACTTGGAATTTGATTTCTCCATAATGTCATGGACCTACTAGCAAATATGTTAGATGTGCTCAATGAAGCTGTTTGCCTTATCTGTTTCGAACTGGACATGAGCCAAATCTGTGTGAGTAGCTGAAAATGGCATGGCCACATCAATGGGACATAGTGACTGGAATCCCAAGCCCACCTAAAAAGGGTTGTGGCCAGTTGAGCTGTGGAGACCTTGTTTGTAGCTGTGCTGAACATAGGGGAGGCTCTTGTCCCATTTGCGTGGATGCTTTGAGTTGTACATATGTAGAATCTCTACGATCATCCTGTTGACAACCTCTGTCTGGCCATTAGTTTAAGGATGGAAGGTTGTGGACTTAGTGAGTTTGGTGTCTAGCATCGACCAGATACTGGACCAAAATGTACCGAGGAACCTGATATCCTGATCTGAGATGATATACTGTGGGATCCCAAAGTGTACCCACACTTGTTCAAAGAAGAGTTTAGCAGTGGCTTCTGCCATGGGTAGGAAACGGGGTATAACGGCCTTGCTTCTTGATGGTCAGTTTGGCAATGGCACAGGCAGTGCATGATCAAATGTACTTCCTGACATCCTGATGAAGATTCGGCCAATAGAAATAATTCTGCAGTATTGTCACCATTTTCTTGACCCCAAAATGCCCAACAACCCGACTATAGTGTGCTTCCCAAATCATCTTGGCACGTTCGCTTGAAGGAACACAAAGGTGACCCAGGTGGCATAACAGGGCATCTTGGAGGTGAAAATCTGGAACATGCTAACCCTCCAAGAGTGTCTGGTATGTGTGGCTGAATTCTGGGTCTCTTTTGTAGAGAAATGGCCAATCAAAAGTCTCATGCCCACAAGAGTTAAACACGGTGGTTAACGCCATGATCGACAGTTGACTCAGGCAATCTGCAACATGATTGGTGCTTCCCTTCCTATACTTGATATTCAAATGGAACTGTTGCAGGTATGTGGACCACTTCTGATGGTGATCTTTCTGCAATTTCCCTTGGGTCTGTATGAAATACAAGGGTCGGTGATCTGTGTGGATGACCATTTCCTTCCCCAAAATGTAATGCTTCCATTGTCGGCAGGCCTGCACAATGGAATACATCTCTTTGTCATAAGTGGGATACTTTCAGATTGTGTCTGAAAGTGTCTCACTGTGATATGCCATTGGATGCCCGTGTTGAGTAAGGACTGCCCCAATAGCATAGTTAGAGGCATCTGTCTCGACCTCAAATGGTTGTTGCAAGTCTAGTAATGCGAGAATTAGTGCTGAGCAGAGGCAATATTTCAACTCTGTGAATGCCTTCTGTTGAGATTCAGACCAAAAGAATTTTTCTTTCACTCCTCCCTTGGTGACTTGACTGAAGGGCCAAGTGATATGAGAAAATCCCAACATGAACTTGCAGTAGAAGTTGGCAAAACCTAGAAAGTTGCGGAGCTCTGTTAGAGAGGTTGGAGATGGCCAATCCTGAATGACTTGGATCTTGGCTAGATCCATATGCACCCCCTGTTCATCAATAATGTATCCCAGATACTGAACCTGGGTCATGCCAAAAGTGCATTTCTCCAAATTGGCACATAACTTGTGTTGCCACAGTGTTTGGAGAACCTGTCAGATGTGGTGGAGGTGCTCTTCCCAACTCTGGCTAAATATCAGGATGTCATCCAAGTATACCACTACAAATGAGTTGGTGAATGGCTGCAAGATGTCATCCATTAGCCTCATGAATGTTGCAGGAGCATTCGTCAATCCGAAAGGCATAACCAACCATTCGAAAAGGCCCTCCTTGGCTTTGAAGGTAGTCTCCACACATCGGAGGGTTCGATTGGTACCTGCTGATATCCTGACTTCAAATCAATCTTGCTGAAATATATTTCCCCCTTCAGTTGGTCCAGGAGGTCATCAATCCATGGGATAGGGTACCTATTATGGACAGTGATCTTGTTCAGTGCTCAATAGTCAATACAAAGTCTGCAAGTCCCATCCTTCCTCTGTGCCAACATGATCAAGCTCCCACAAGGCGATGAACTTGGACATATGTGACCTTTCTACAATAGCTCTTGAATCTACCTCTTGATTTCATCGTTCTCCATAATGGAGCGCTGATAGATTGGTCCATTGGGCAGAGACACACCTGGGGTCATATCGATCGAGTGCTTGACCTGACAGTGTAGAGGAACCCCTGCGGAGGAGGTGAAGAGGTCCTCATTCTCCTCGATGACCTTGTCCATCTGTAGTTGTTATGCGGAGGGGCCCTATCTGGAGGTTGTGGCCACCTTCTTCTTCTTTCCTTGAGGGCATATCATTAGGAAAACAAATTTCCCGGTTTTGGAAATGAGCTTATTGCATTGTTTTCTAGTAACCAAAGAGATGGTGGTAGGTGATGCTACCTTTGGTATCCTGTACAACTTATTTCCCAAAGTAACAATAATTGCACTGGGCCTTGATTCATACAAAGCATGTTGCTTCCACAAGTATGGTTCTCCTAATAATACATCACAAACTTCAAGGGGACCAATGTCACACAATACCTCATCCGTGAAGGGCTTGATGTTGTATGGAAGGAGACACTACTGGTTCACACGAAGATCTTGTCCTTGGTGAAGCCACTCGATGGTGTATGGTTGTGGATGTGTTGTGGTCGGTAAACCCAATCGCTTCACGACCTCTATCGAAATGAGGTTCTTTTGGCTCCTGCTGTTGAAAATGAACTGTAGTGGGGAGCCCTTTACCCACATCTGCGAGTGGAAGAGACGCTCCTCCTCCTTTGGATCTTCGAGTTCCTCCTTCTAGATCTTCGTGGTGACAATGGTGGCATTGGGCTCCGCATCGATAATCTGCTTCTCTTTGTCATTCCCCTTGTCGGGTTCTGACTCAGAGTCAGAACATGCATATGATTCTAAAGCCTTTAGCTCGGCCACAAGTGATTTCTTGGCTCGACACTCGTGTTGTGAGTGGAGCTCTTATGGAAATCACACCACTTTCCTGTGTCCTTTTTTGGCTTCACGATGCTATTCTTTTCTTGCAGCTTTGGCAGGTTGTATTGGGCCGCCCCGCCTTGGCTTTGTCCTTTATTCTGCTGTTTGGGGGCACCTTTCCCTTGCTTCGGATTCACAGATCCAAAGTCTCGCTTCTTCTGTTTAAACTTTTGCTTGAACTTGACGGCATATCGGTATGTCATGCCGAGCGAGGATATGTTCAGGCATTCTATTTATTCCTGGATGTACTTGTGCAGGAAGCCATGGTATTTGAGTACCAAATGCTGCTCCGAATCCTTGATACTTAACTTTGTGCGAAGGGTATGGAAAATATTGGTAAACTTCGGCATGTCTTGGTCCCTTCCCTACCACAGTGTGGTCCACTTTATGTATTGATCCTCATAGCTTCTGACAAGGTAGTACTTCTCCTTGATGGCATCCCGGAATGAATTCCAAGTGGGTGCGGCTAAAAATAGTGAGCCTGTACTTTCATCCTTCTGCTCACAGTAGGTTTCCCACCATTCCTTGACGTGGGGGGTTGCTTTGAGAAGAGTGAAAATAGTCTTTTCTAGACTGGAAAAATCATGAACAGGAAAATAAATCTCTAGCAGATTTAACCATTTATCGAATACATCTAAATCTATCTGGCCCTCGAATATGGGGATTTCAAAATTAACTTGTACCTTAAACAATGTGGCATTTCTAGAGTAGTTGTTGGAAGCCGATGCGTCGCCCCTGGGTAGCGCTGAAGGATCTGGGCAAAGTTGTCCATCATCACGTTCCTTTGCCGCTCAAGGGCTTCTTCAAGCATGATTTTGATAGGATATTCTGGCCCCTCCTCTTTCTTTTCATCCACCATGGGAGGCCGTCAGGATTTGCGAGGCTGGTCTTGCAAAGGTTCGACCAATTCAAGCCCTAACTCCTTATATCCCGATCTCATTAGGGACATGCAAAGAAAAACAGATAAAAAGTAGACCTCTCTGATACCACTTATCCAAATTTAAACAAGAATGCAACAAATTACAGAGACAACCATTAACATAGAGATGCAACAGAAATAATACTTCATTTCGTTAATGTAAAATACTAAAATATGCTTACAAACAGAAGTGGAAATAAACTAGCTAGGACGATGGTAGCTTATTTCTGAGAGTAGATGTGGCAACTACATGCCTCTGAATTGTGTTACAATGAGGCTTGAAGGCCTATTTATTGTTGAGAAACAATGGAAAACCCTAAACATCCAAAAACCTAACACTAGAAGATGAAACGCCAAACTGTGGGTCCTGTTTGGGTAAATTGGTACATCAACTTCCTGAGGTCGTAACTTTGGCATACGATCTCCGTTTGACGTGCACAATATCTCGTTAGAAAGATCTACCTGATAACTACAACTTTGGGAAGAGAAACATGGGTTCCATGGGCCCATGTTGCTCCTAGTTTTCCCAAAAAAAACATCGTTTAGGGCCTCAAAATGGCTCTAGAAGTTTAGGACCTGAAAAAACTACTAAAAATAGTAAACTGTGCTACAATTAAGGAAACTGAAAAGCTGAATGAAACAATGGTGGGGGTCCAAGTGGACTTGGTGGGTGGCCCCCAATATCCACTTGGATTAGTGGAGGAGCTGTGGGAGGGCATTATGCAGGAAAAGCAACAATGCAGAAGATCTTACGCACTAGATTGTGGTGGCCGACGCTGCATAAAGACTCTAAAGCATACTGTAGGGAATGTGATGCATGTCAGAGAACAACAGGTCATCGCAGATGGATGAGCTACCTATGAATCCATAAATTTCATTACAGCCATTTGAGAAATGGGCAATTGATTTTGTAGGACTGATTCAACCTCTAGACAAGAAAACTAGTGCATGGTATATCATCACTGTGACTGAATATTTGACCAGATGAGCGGAAGCACAACTTGTGAAAGAATATACAGGGGCAACAACAGTGAAATTATTGTTTGAATATGTGTTGACCAATTTTAGTTGCCTGAAGGTTTTGATGAGTGATCGTGGTACGAATTTTCTTAATGAAACAATCAATGCACTGACAGAGGAGTTCCAGGTTTACCATTAGAAGCGTATGCCATATCATCCTCAGGCCAATGGAATGGTTGAGGATTTTAATTAAATATTGGAGGATGCGCTGACGAAGGTTTGCAATGCACAGCAGAATGATTGGGACATGCACGTACTAGTACTGTTATGGTCTTACAGAACTACTTGTAAAAAGCTTCCTAGTCAAACACCTTTTAGTTTTGTCTATGGCGTGGAAGCCGTCATGCCTATGGAGTATATCATGCCTAGTCCATGCATCGTGACTTTCATAGGAATGGTAGACCACGGAGCCTTAGAAGAAAGGCTCGTGTAGCTAACATAGCTCGAGGAAGATAGGTTTTTGGCTAGATTCCATCAGCAGTTTTAGAAGGAGCATGAAAAATATTGGCACGATCAACACATTAAATTGTGCACCTTCAAGGTAAGTGATTTGGTTTCATTATATGATAGTAAGTTTGGTAAGTTTCTAGGAAAATTTCAGATGCACTGGCTGGGGCCATTTGTTATCAAAGAGATTACAGATGGTGGAGCATCTCAGCTCATGAAGTTGAATGGAGACCCATTTCCGAGAAGGGTAAATGGAAGCCGATTGAAGCCATACATCGAGGATCTAGCCCAATGACTACATGATGGTAGCACAATCTTAGTGCTCCATGCAGCTGTAAGGAGGTGCGGGACTATAAACTACACTGCTCGGTTTTTAGAACTACGTGACAAGGGGGGTTGCATGAAAGAGAATGATGTCACAGCACAAGAAGAAGCATGGAGGGAGTTGTGCTATAGGGGGAGAGACTACGCAGTGCAGCCAGAAAGTGACTGTTATAGTCACTGCTCATGATTTGACAGTGAGGAGATGGCTAAGACGAGTAGGGGCCAAAATTTAAGGCATTTAAGAGTGAAATATTTGGAAATCTACCACCAAATTAACATTTCTGGACGGATTTTTGGGGGAACCATAGAATTTGAATTTGAATTCGCCTATAAAATATGCATGGCCGTCCAGCGGAAAACACTTTGCATCCCTATAATTTCTGAGTTGTGTTGTATGTTATGCATGAAGCGCGAGTTCTTCGAAGCTTTGATCACAAGCCCCATGTTCGATAGATTTTGGGAATTAGATCGAAAAATCATTACCAACATCATGTTAGGACCAGGTCCCACTGAAACCATTAGCACTGGAGGAACTATCGCCTCTAAGGAAGCTACTTTGGAGGTTGTGAGCATGGAGGCTCTAGTTGTTGTGCCTTCGGCGCCGAGGTCACCTAGGCCGAAGCCTACACCAGTGAGAGAAGTCCCCAAACCCAAGAAGGACAAACAAAAGAATTCTGTGCCGATGCGCGAGTCACCGAGGAAGCATGCCACTACACAAGCCTAAAAGAAGGAAAAACAACCTGTGAAGGATAAGGGTAACATGGTGGATTTAGAGGCCAAAGAGGGCGTGGAGGACATAGACACCAAGGGGTTGGATCCTATATCCAAGTTGTCGAATTATATCCCTCCGTGCAAGGGGAAAGCTAAGATTATGAAGGATCCCAACGTAGAGAAATTGCTGATCCACACACCCCTGTTACTGGAGAGTATCCCATTCGAAGGTCCATGCTTGCTGCAGGTTCCACATTTAGAGCCAGAGGACTGGGATATGGCATACCATGAGAGGTTCCCCCACTTGGAAATAGAAAACTACATGAAGAGGGTCTTTTACAAGGAATCAGGTGTCACTGCGTTGGATCTTGTGGAGTGGATTCGCGGAGTGAATTAGTCGGGGTTGTTGAACTTGTTGTGGGTGCCCCACTACCACCACTCCAACATCAACCTGATTTTTATCAAGCAGTTGCTAACCCTGGTGCATGATGACTGTTTGTGGCTGAGCGTGTTGATCCCTGTTACTGATATGTTGATCCATCAGATCATGTCGTTGTCACACTCAGGGTTGAATTCAGCCAAGGAGTTTGGCAGAAAGATGAGCGAGCATGACCTCGCTGAAAATATGAAGGAGAAGTTCAAACTAGTAAATAAGTCGCGCGGGTACTCAATCACCTCTATCACCAACCTCGTAGTGAAGATTTCCGTGCAGATCCTTACAGGAAAAGTCGTGAGAAAATGTCGTGCAGATGAGGTTCCAGTGCCAGTTATTTCAATAGTTGCATAGTGTGCAAAAGGCGTGTAGTTCAATTGGTCGCGAGTTCCTTGCGAACTGTCACGAGGCTCAAGATGAGATAAAAAATTTCCACTATTCGTGGTTATTTCTCTCCATTGTGCGCGTCGCTTGGGATTTGTCGGAGGACAGTTAGTTTCCTCTCGTGGAGAAAGACTTGCTAGAGGCTGAACAGTTTGCATCCCTCTATGCAACAAAGGACGTCGCGTGCGTCACAGATACCAAAGTCTTCTAGGTGTTTATGGAGGCAAGCATTCACATGGCCATCAACCAGAAGTCGTGCTTGTCCCCAACGGTGTTTTAACATCTTTCAAAGTACACAGAGTTTAAAGTTGACTTCCACTACCTATACATCTAGGCATGGAAGGATCTGCAACAAAAGTGGTTTGACCTACCTTACCTCACTACAGATGATGCTATTCAAGAGGTCACAAGTGCTGGTTGATAGATTTGCATTCTCCATCCAATCTGGCTGCAGGCACTAGAAAATCCACAGAGAAGAAAAGAAGGAAGAAACCAAGCAGAAGGTCCAGCAGTTTGCTGAGAAGCAGAGAAAAGAGCCCGAGGAGAAAGCCCGGGTGGAAGAGGAGTGTTCCGTGAAGCAATAGGCCAAACAGGAAGAGCGTGACTTCGAGCAAAGTGGTAAGTCCCCTTGGCCCCAAATAGAGGAGGAGGAGTAATTAAAGTAGGGTGGCAATGGTAAGGAGGAGCAGAGCACTCCCTTCCAGATCAAAAGGTACATGGAACAAGAGAAGGAAGGATCACAGAAGAAATCAAAAGTGACAAAGCTGTCGCTGGACCTAATCACACTCACAAAAGGTGACCTTGATGATATTGGAGACAAGGTGCACGATACCACAGTGGAACTACTCCAGCAGTTCGAACAACAGAAACAACAAGCGTTGAGTACCATTTAGAAGGATCTACACGAGCAGCATATTCAGACAAGTGGGATTCAGGAAGGCGCAAGGCAGATCAATGCTGCATCAACTAGTTTGGCACCAGGGACCACTCAGGTAGCAGAGATTGTTCGATCACTGGATCTTCGGGTCGTCGCACTGCTCGATGGATCCTTGAGCACAGAGGCAGCCGATGACAAGGTCATCGTGAGTTCTCTGAAGAACATCGGCCTCAACCTAGCCGTGCTCCCCAATGAGTACCTTCACACGTTGTAGGAAGGGGTGACAGTAGAGTTCAGAGCTCGGAAGCAGTGCACACTAAGCCTCATAAGTGAATATAGAGTGAACAAAAAAAAGATGTTTGCTCAGAAGTCGTAGGAATTGTAGGTCAAGGAGAAAATTCAGGCACAGAGCACCTAGATGGCAGCCATAGTGGTAGAAGCATGCAGAATGGTGCCATAATTGCATATCTTAGAGGAAGCGTCATTGAAAGTGAATATCAGGAAGCTTGTTGCGGGTGTGTGCGATGCCAAGGAAGATGTGGCTAGAGTCCCATTTGAGCTGAATCTGAAAATAGCAGAACTGGAACTGAAGTCACAGCCTTAAACCCCGCCAAAGGTAAGGGAACAACGTGAAGCCACTGTGAAAGATGGAGTCGCGATGGCGGATGTCGCGGTGGTGGACTCCATCGTGTTGTTTGAGTAGGCTATGGAGGTAGTAACAACTCTCAAAAAGATCCCAACCTATAGAGATTGAATGCAGAAGTTCGTGAGCTACAACAACAATATGACAAAGTGAGGGCGACAACACGCACTATTGCTACAACACAACGCCTTGCCAAGCTGTAGGAGGCGAAGTAGCTGCTTACACAGGTGTAAGAAGCATAGAAGAAAGAGATCATTCTTAAGGCTAGATTGGGGCCATGATTGGATGAGGCCTACATCGTCTGCACCAATATTCAGGAGAAATTGGCGAACTTGCAGAGTACGTAGCAGAAAATCAAGCAGGACAATGCAGGACCAACCACAGAGCAGCTGATGGAATAGTTCAAGTAGGCAGCCACACAGAGTGCGGCTGAGGTAGAAGTTGCATAAGTGGAGCTAGGGGATCTTTGCAGTAATATCTTTGCACCAGTTGAGTGACTTGAGGGTGAGTCGCAATCTTTGTGTTGGGGGCCTATTGAGATGGGGTTACCTGGGTCAGTTTTGGGGAAAAAGCCCAAGTTTTGATGTATAAAATATAAAGTCTCCATAAATTGTGGTCGCGGAGCACGTAGATAGTTAAAAAGTCATAAATTGTTTTACCCTTATTTATGTAAGTTGAGTAAGCTTTTTGAGGATGGGATTGTATAAATAAGTGTGTCTTAGAGAGTCTAAAGCAGTAGAGAAGAAGTAATAGAAGATGAAGACGAATGTAAGAGGTCAGTAGAAGGAATATTGTAGAAGTCTTAGAGTAGAAGGAAGGCTCTACAGCTGTGTGCACAGAGGCCTAGAGTAGAGCCCGCCACTGAATGCGCAAACCCTTGCAGCTGAGTGCGCAGGGAAGTCTTGAGTCTGTAAGTTTATCTGAATATTAATAAAGAAGATTGTTGCAGAATTACCCGCGTTTATCTCTTTACTTATGTTTTATATGAATGTGATTTATGTTGCGATGGGTTTATGAAATAATGATGTATTGATGTGCGACTTTACACGATTCATATTGTTATATGAATGCAATTGATGTTAACTATTTATGTGAAGATTATCTTGTTGTATGTTAAAGTTATCGAACATTTAGGCTGATCTGAGTAATTTTTGGGTTAAAAGTAATCTTTGATGCATGTAAGTAGTTAATTTACCTATTCAGGGTCTGTGAAAGCCAGTGGTAGAACTTCGCGGAGGTCGAGAGGCCAATTCAAGGAAGTTACATTGATAAGACTTGAAGGCTTATCAATCTGTGTGAAGGAATATTTAGGGCATTGTTGGGTGTGGAGAATGATTATTTAGAGGTATTTGTTTCAGCCAGATATATACCCCAAGAAGTTTGTAGACCCCTCCATGTTGGGGGGACTTTCCCCCCGCAGGGGTTCGAGGGGGCCAATCCCTCCCCGGCTAGGGGGGCCGGGGGCCAGTGGTCCCCCGGCGGGGGTTTCGGTGGCAGCATCCCTGAAGCTAAAAACAGATGTAAAATTGCCTTGTAAAAGTATAGTAATTTCTAGTCAATTCTGGGCTGTTCATTAGGCGGATGATCTGACGGTAGAACTTATGTTTAGTTTAGGGTTTTTTGCCCTAGAAGGCAACCTCTCTCTTTGTATGAGGGCATTGTATTGAGGCTGTGTATTCTCCGAGCGAGAAACAGAGAAGTGAGACTGTGAGAGAAAACAGAGAATATTACAATGGATTTGTTGTAGGTTGTGTCTCTTCATTTTGCTAGATAATAAAAAGGAAGGACTGGCTATTCGGGGTGGACGTAGCCCAAACTAGGTGAACCACGTATATCTGTGTCTCTCTGGTTTATGCATTTTCTGTGTTTATATTTATGCAATATTCTATGTGTTCCATTGCTCTGTAATATATAATTTTCTAACAAATGGTATCAGATTTGAAGGTCTATTTGGTTGATAAACTCGTAGGAAAGAAGGGTTCCTCATTCGAGTGGGAGCAATGGCAGAAGATGGTAAGTTTAGGGTCGAGAAATTTAACAGCCAAAACTTCTCGCTGTGGAAGATGCAGATGGAAGATTATCTGTATCAAAAAGATATGTACCAACCATTGGGCATAAAAACAAAGATTGCGATGGGTATGACAAATGAAGAATGGAACCTTCTCAATAGAAAGGCACTTGGAACAGTACGGTTGTGCCTCGCAACATTGGTTGCCTTCAACATTTCGAAGGAAACAACGATAGAGGGTTTGATTAAGGCGTTGACAAAACTATATGAAAAACCCTCAGCCTCAAACAAGGTATTATTATGAAACAGTTATTTAATATGAAGATGTCGGAAGGTGGATCTGTTGTAGACCATTTAAATTATTTTAATACGGTTACAAGTCAGTTAATTTCTGTAGGGGTAAACTTTGATGATGAAGTTAGAGCTCTATTATTCTTGTGCTCATTGCCAGAAAGTTGGAATGGTTTAGTAATGGCCATTATTAACTCTGTTTCTGGATCTAGTACTTTAAAGTTTGATGATGTTGTCGGTGCTATCCTTAGCGAGGAAGTGCGACAGAAAAGCTCCGGTGAGACATCATGTAATGCTTTAAGTGCAGAGTCTAGGGGAATAAAAATGGAAGGAGGAAAGAGCTTAGGATATCGTAGTAAATCAAGGAAAGGAAAATCCAAGTCCAGATCGGGGATAGTGTGCTGGAAATGCGGAAAAAAAGGACACCTAAAGAAAGACTGTAGATCTTGGAAGGGAAAAGAAGGAGATGCACAGCAAGAAAACAATCATGAAACAAATGTGACAGGTGAGGTGTTACATGATCCTTTGATTCTTTCTTTTGAAAATATTATTGATTCCTAGGTGGTAGATTCAAGGGCCTCATTCCATGCCACACCTGATAAGAAATATTTTCATGACTATGTTCAAGGAGATTTTTGACAAGTCCGTTTGGGTGATGATAAACCTTGTAAAATTGTTGGAATGGGTAAAGTTCTTGTAAAATAGAAGAATGGAAACCAATGGCTACTAAAGGAGGTAAGGCATGTTCCAGATCTGAAGAAAAATCTGATTTCAACAGGGCAGTTAGGCAGTGAAGGTTGTGTGACAACTTTCACAGATAAATCTTGGAAGGTCGCCAAAGGAGCCCTAGCAATAGAAAAAGGCGAAAAGATTGGTACATTGTATTTATGTAATGGTATTTCTAACTCTGTTAGTGCTTTAACTTCCAAAGGAGAAGATGCAACATTATGGCATCATAGGCTTGGACACATGAGTGAGAAGGGGATGAAGATTCTTCACTCAAGGAGTTTTTTGTCGGGTTTGAAGAATGTTGATTTGGACTTATGTGAGAATTGCATTTATGGAAAACAGAAGAGAGTCAGATTTCTCAGAGTTGGGAAAGAAAAGAAGAGCGAATAATTAGAGCTTGTGCATACATATGTATGGGGACCTGCTCAGGTATCATCTCTCGGTGGCTCTCATTATTATGCTACTTTTATTAATGATGCAACTAGAAAAACTTGGATTTATTGTATTAAGAATAAATCCGATGTATTTGATACTTTCAAGAAATGGAAAGCTTTGGTTGAGATTGAGACAGGAAAGAAATTGAAGTGTCTCAGATCAGAAAATGGAGGTGAATATTGCAGCAAAGAGTTTGATAGGTATTGTTCATAGCATGGAATTCACAGAGAGAAGATAGTTCGAAGAACACCACAAGAAAATGGTGTGTTAGAAAGGATGAACAGAACAATCATGGAGTATGCAAGGTGCATGCAGGATTGCCTTTACAATTTTGGGCAGATGATGTAGATACTACTGTTTATTTAATAAACAGAGGGCCTTCAAGTTCCTTGGATGGTGGTCTTCCAGAGGAAGCATGGACAGGTAAAAAGGTAAACTACTCTTTTTTAAAGCCTTTTGGTTGTGAGGCCTTTGTCCATGTTAATAACGAAAATAGAACAAAGCTTGAGGAAAAATCAAAGAAATGTACCTCTATTGGATATGGTGTTAATGATTTTGGTTATCGCCTATATGATTATGAAAATCACAAAATCATTAGGAGCAGAGATGTAATATTCAATGAAAAGGTCTTGTATAAGAATTAGTTGCAGGAAAAGAAACAAGAAAAAGAAAACAAGGAATACACAGTTCTTGATGAGATCACTAAAAAAGTAAAGGTGCATGAAAATAATAATAATCAACAACCATAATAATAGCAACCACCACAACAGCAACAAGCACCCCAAACACCTGAAAGTGGTGTTAGAAGATCTACCAGGATAAGTATACCCCTTGAACAATACTCTCCTTCATTATATTATTTATTCTTGACTGATACTGGTGAACCCTAATGTTATGAAGAAGCAATGCAGGTTGAAAGCAGGAAGAAGTGGGAGGTAGCCATGGAAGAAGAGATGGACTCCTTAACGCATAACCAGACTTGGGACTTAGTCAGGTTTCCTGCAAGAAAAACTGCATTGAAGAATAAATGGGTTTACAGTTTGAAGGAAGAAGATGGAGGAAAACAAAGGTACAAAGCTAGACTTGTGGTGAAACATAGAAGAAAGGTATTGATTTTGATGAAATATTTTCTCCTGTTGTTAAAATGGCTTCAATCAAAACTATTTTAAGTCTAGTAGTAGTTGAAGATTTTCATCTTGAGCAGTTAGATGTAAAGACAACCTTTCTCCATGGGGATTTGGAGGAAGAGATATATATGAAGTAGCCACAATGATACGAGGTAAAAGGGAAGGAGAAACTAATGTGTAGGTTGAAGAAGAGCTTGTATGGCTTCAAACAGGCTCTAAGGCAGTGGTATCTAAAATTTGACAAGTTTATGTCTGAACAAGGTTATACTAGATGTCACTTTGATCATTGTGTTTATTTGAAAAAGGAAAATGATGGAAGCTATATTATATTCTTATTGTATGTAGATGACGTGCTTGTTGCAGGGTCTAAAATGCAGGAAATAAATGTGCTCAAAGAAAATTGGAAAATTCATTTGCAATGAAGGATTTGGGAGCTGCAAAATAAATCCTTGGTATGAGAATAACTAGAGACAAGAAAAATCACATATTTACATTGTATCAGAATGAGTACATACAAAAGGTGTTGAAAATATTTAATATGCACAATGAAAAACCAGTTAGTACACCTTTTTCTAGCCATTTCAAACTTAGTAAGGAAATGTGCCCAAAGACCCAAGAAGACATGGATTATATGTCTAAAGTTCCATATGTATCATCAGTTGGAATCTTAATGTATGCAATGGCCTGCACAAGGTCTGATATTGCACATGCAGTGGGAGTTGTAAGCAGGTACATGAACAATCTAGGAAAGGAACATTGGATGGCAGTGAAATGGATTCTCAAATATTTGAAAGGTACCACAAATCAAGCGTTATGCTTTGGTGGTTCAAACATTTCTCTACAGGGATGTGTTGATGCAGATATGGCAGGTGACAGAGATAACAAGAGGAGCACTATAAGATATGTATTTACTGTAGGTGGAATAGCTGTCAGTTGGGTTTCAAAAATCCAAAGTGTTGTTGCACTTTCAACAATAGAAGTAGAGTATGTTGCTGCTATAGAGGCTAGTAAAGAAATTATTTGGTTACATAGGTTTATGGGTGACTTGGGTAAGAAGCATGATATGGGCATGTTATACAGTGATAGCCAAAGTGCCATTCATCTTACAAAGAGCTCAACATTTCATTCCAGGACTAAACACATACAACTCAAGTACCATTTCATACGATCAATGTTGGAAGATGGAGAGTTGAAGCTGGAAAAGATACACACTAGCTAGAATCTTGCAGATATGCTAACAAAAGTTGTAACCAGGGAGAAACTGAGAATATGCTCAGTTTCAGTTGGTCTTCAAGGATGACGATGAAGATGAGAAACAACCAGGTCCAAAGAGGAGTCATTGTCCAGCAAATGAAGCAGTAGTGGAGTTGCTACAATCATTCTCCAAGTGGGAGATTGTTGGGTGTGGAGCATGATTATTTAGAGGTCTTTGTTTTAGCTGGATGTATACCCCAGGAAGTTTGTACACCCCTCTATGCGGGGGGGACTTGTCCCCCCGCAGGGGTTCGGGGGGGGGCGCGCGATCCCCCCTAGCTGGGGGGTCCGAGGGCCAGCGGTCCCCTGCGAGGGTTTCGGGGAAGCTAAAAACAGATGTAAAATTGCCTTGTAAAAGTATAGTAATTTCTAGTCAATCTGGGCCATTCATTAGGTGGATGATCTAATGGTAGAACTTATGTTTAGTTTAGGGTTTTTTGCCCTAGAAGGTAACCCCTCTCTTTGTATGGGGGCATTGTATTGAGGCTGTGTAATAGATGTGTATTCTCCGAGCGAGAAACAAAGAGGTGAGACTGTGAGAGAAAACAGAGGATATTACAACGGATCTGCTGTAGGTTGTGTCTCTTCATTTTGCTGGATAATAGAAAGGAAGGACTGGCTGTACGGGGTGGATGTAGCCCAAAATGGGTGAACCATGTATATTTGTGTCTCTCTGGTTTTATGCGTTTTCTGTGTTTATATTTATGCAATATTCTATGTGTTCCATTGATCTGTAATATATAATTTTCTAAAAGTCATAAAACAACATCACATTGATCTTTGGGTGTGGAAACTTGGTTCCAGCATCCCCCCATACTGCTTTGGGTGAGGCTTCAGTCCGTGCTCCGCAGATTGATGCCGAAAGGGCCAGTAATGTAGGGATTTGTTCAGTGCAACTAACTCTGAACCTGGGTTAGGACCCACTAAGCCAACAACAACTATGTAGAAAGAACAACATCATTATCATCAATGTAGCAGAAAATAAAGAAACAATAGAAGAAAATCATGCACACATAGAGACACCAGGATTGGTCTAAGAATGGGGAAAAACCCACTATGGGGAAATCCTTGTAATTCTTCTTCTTCTTAGATCATCATCAAATGATTCAACAAAAGAGTGTATAATGATCCATATATTTTTCTATGCAACTAAGTAGTAAAACAACTATGACATCCATGAAATGAACCTAATCATGCTTCTACTCAAAAACCCTGATTATGAGGAATGTAATGTATTGTCATAGTCTGTACTCAACTGTTGAGCACTGTTGTCACTAAGTGGAGTCTTCGGAATACTGAAATTTCATCTTTTAGTCTCGAACGCATGGAGGAGGAGCTCTACGAGTGACTATGATAGACTTGAATGCTCCCTAGTGAGCTATATGCATGCATCTGGGGACAAATACACTCAGATCTGCTGCAAACCCCAGACGAAACCTGAAGGCTATTGTCTGAGAAGCTGAGGCTTCCCAGACACACCCTTGATCACTATGTGAGTGCATCTGGGGACCAGACTACCCGATCTACTTTAGAAACCCTAGACGCTCCCTTTAGGATATTGTGCGAGCATTTAAGGTTTCTCAGACATACCCTTAACCACTCTATGTGTGTGTCTAGGGCTAAAAATACTCAGTTACATATGTGCGACCAAGAAACAGAAACCTTAGATCTGTGTGAGCTTCAACCCTGTAGTTTCAGACTCTTATGCGAACTTTCTCTGTCATACCTATGCAAACTAAGACAATAGAAGAGAAGAGAAGATGGCTTCATCAATGTGTCCAAATGAGCTTGAGGTCTCTTCTATTTATAGGCTTCCATGAGGGTCCACTTGATGTTGAGGTTGACCTGTACAATTGTACATATGCATAGGGCTAACCTTATCCAAAATACATGAGTGGATTCATAAATTCAAAAACCAACTTCCATTTATCCAAACGAGGTGATGTTTAGGTTGCTTTTGATCCTCTCGAAAAGAGGAATTCAACACAATCATTATCTCCATCACGTGAGTTGTCCAAAGTGGAATTTGACCATAGTTTCATAATCTTAACAGAGAGTGAGGTTCTAGGCATTGTAACTACACAATGTGCAGTGGATAATGAGAAGGTAGGTGAGGGACTTCGTAATGGTCAAGTTTAGTTAGAAAGAGTAGCAAGAATATAAATTGTAGTTGTCCAGTACGCAAAGGTTGAGGGAGAGAATCAAGGACTACGTAGTTGAGAACTGAAGTGACCTAGAGATGACCATGTTATCCACTGGAAGTGTGCATGAATAATAAGGAGATGCTATTCAGGTTTTAGTGCAGTGGTCAAGCCCAGGAGACAAGGGTGATGAGCTTGTTGACTAAGGATGCACAGTGTTCAATGCTCAAGGAAGAGGAGGCAGGGATTGTGCAGTTGAGATTCACAGGGACTAAGAGATGACCCCACTATCCACTAGAACTGTGAAATGCATAGTATGAGGCAAGATAGGAAATGGTTCTACACAGTAGGAAAGTTCAGTTAGCAGGGGTGACAAAACTAGGCACTGTAATTGTGTAGTGCGTAGTGGTTGGGGAGAAAAATCTAGAATTGTGTAGTTGAGGGTTACAGTGACCTAGAGATGGACCTAATATCCACTAGAACTATGCAATTTGTAGTAGTAGGCTCACTTGATGAAGGGGTTTCAAATTTTACTGGTGTAAGCAGTAGAAAGTTGAGTTACTACATCTTGGGTATGCTCACTACACCATGAAAGGAAGAGAGCCCTTGCATTGCACAATTTTTAATTGCAAGGAAGAAAATAAGTCCTTACTATCATCTAGAAGTTCTCAGTGCGCAATTCAGGGAAGAAATCATCAAGGCTTAGTGCAGCGAGGCAGTACAAGCATCAAGGGTTCAGTGACTATGCTCTAAAGCCTCAAAGATGAGAAGACATAACTTAGGGTAGATTACTCCATCTTAGGTTTTTTTTTTATCTTTTTATTATATTATTGGTCTTTGCATGCCTAAATTTGACATTTAGATTCTACAATTTCAATTTAACGAGCATTGCACCAACACATGCAGTCTACATATGGATGGATATATGTACTACCTTATCAATTGATATGTATATATTGACATAGCCTTATAATTTGTGGTCTATATGTCTACAAATTTTGTTTGAAGGCTTATAAGAGGATCTATTTGAAGAGGGCCTCAAACTATATTTTATAGTAATAAGTAGGGCTTTAAGGTCTACAATAAAAATATATAAGAGGTTTATCAAACCCTAGTAGCATATCGACATGGTTGTAATATTTTTATATATATGAATAAATCGTACTTCTATTACTTACAAAAAAATCTTACAAAATACAATTAAAACCCTCAAACCACTAATATAAAACAAAAACGATAAAAAACCAACTAAGAAATAAGGAACAATTATGACAAATGGAAAAACATTAACTAAATCCATAATGGGCCGAGATAAAACAAGGAGCCACTGCCGTGGCGGTAGTCCCTGCCGGGGTCTGCAGGGAACTTAGAGAAGGTGCCAACCTTGCAGAAACCATATTTAACTTTGCCTTTGGATGACCAAATGTGATTAATGAAGAGTTTGGTGGGTGCGGCAATCACATTCCATCCAACATAAAACTCAGTTTTGTGCTTTGTGATACGAATATTATATTTCTACTAATATAATTTACTGTCTAAATATTTGTTAAGAATAAAACTTCTAATTTAAAAACAAAAAATCAAACTTCCGTAAACTATTACATTAATTTATTAAGATATTTAAATTAAAACTTTATTTTATATAATGAATATGCTTATAAAATGTTTAAATTAAAATTTAGCAAACCGAAAATTTAGCAAACTGTCTATCCAGAAGTTATGAAATTGACCAATTAATTGTTTCCCTAAAAAATAGGAGGTTGTATTTGGGAGTGGGAAACAAAATCTCATTAATGATCTAGCAACTACCTGCCACTTTTTGGTGAGGTGGAGGTAGTTACTAACCACAAAAGAGTGGTAGATTGGAAATTGATAAAAATCTTGTGTTTGATTTCTTTTGGCTCATTGTGAGAAAAAATGCTAAAGAGAAGCAATATCCTTGAGGGGATAATGGTTGGATGCAATATCAATGTTGAGAGGAGCCAAGTACTCAACTACTAGTTTTCCCAAACTACTGATTTTGAAGTCAGTGTCCTTACCTATTGTTCTTTTTTCTTTGGAAAAAGTAAATAATTATGTTTTTCATTAGCAAATTCTATGTAGAAGAAAGAAAATAATTTAGTTACATTTTACTTACTCATTTTCCATAGTAAAAGAAAAGGAAAAGAGTTAGTTATAATTTTATTAGAGAATTTTGAACTGTAAAGAGAAAAGGGCTAATTGTTTTGTTTTATTTTATAAATTTTATATAGTAGAAAACTTATGGTTATATTTTTATTCATAAATATTGTGTGGAGGACTATTAAAGGAAGAAAACTAGAAATTATGCTAAAGAAAACAATCGCATACATAGTAGACATTTAATGTGTTAATTGAGAAACTAAACATGAAGGTATTTGTTGAAACTAGATAGGTATTGGTTATGTATACAAGTCTATCTATATGTGTTATTTCAACACACACCGCACCTAGTAATACAGGATTGGAAAACCTTGTTCGACTTTGAAGAGTAAATATGTATACAAAACAATAATAAAATATGTATATAATAAATTTTGATTAACGTAATAACTCTTAATCTTCACTTTGCGAATATAATAAACTAGCCTAGATACACAATGATCGAAAATATAAAAGTATCAATATTTACTATTGCTTTCACAAGAAAACACAATGGTATTGTTTTCCAAAATTATACAAAGTTTCATTTATGATCTAAAAATATCATTACATGGAGACAAGATTTGAAAGAGCTCTAACCGACCTCAAGAAACATGTAATTAAAAAAATAATTCATATTACCATATATTACATTTTCTATTATATTAATTGATAACTTTTTCTCTCATATATATATATATATATATATATATATATATATATATAAAATTAAAGAATTAAAATATTACTCAATACAAATTACTAAATCTTTTTCCCTTTAAACAAATATTAATTCAAATTTAATATTTTTAATTTTGAGTAAAAACGTAATGCATTTCTATTAAATTTCTGAAAGTGAATAATAATAAAAATCTATAAAAATCGGATAAACTGTGCGAAGACAATTATAACCCCAAATATGATGAACGTAAATACAGAAAAAAGTTCAATGTATTAACATATAAATACTATTAAAAAAAAAAAATCTAAATAAATGGATGGGATATATTACTCCAACGGTCCCAGGCAACCCATCCTCGACCAGGAAAAAAAGAAATAAGCACATCCACCAGCGAAAAGAAACGCTACATCCTGGATGATATAATTTTTTTTTGATAATGGAAAAAGCTTAATGGTAATTATTTGCAAGGTTGTTAAAAGTTAAATGTTTTCTTCATAATCGAAAACAATACTCAATACATGAGAGGCTCATATCATTTTATAAATAATTATGTTTCGGAGGAATTACATGTTCCAAAAGACGTGAAAGAAAACAATTAACAAACATTTCGGAGGTTAACAGTCGGGAGATTCCTCTTGGAACAAGAGAAATCACACCCATGTAGAATGAGAAACCAAAATTTGGTACCTTAGACGTGGCGGAAGAGTTGAATAAGTTGAAATCAAGCCATGCCAAATTTGGAAAAGTTAAAGGAAAAAGCTATATTCAAAAGAGAAATCGGTACCTGCATATACGAAATTAATAATTAGTAAACCAAAACTGGATAAATAACACAAGCAAAATTTAGCAGGAACAAATGTGAAGAGGGTTATAAAAATAACTTGAAAATAAGTTACAAAATTTTGATGGCTTCTTCCACCTATACAAGAGTAAAATTAACTTATTTACTATACATAAAAAATGGTTGCTATCTAAAATAAAGACAACAATGTTATAGGTAAAAATAATTAAAGATTGAACTCAAAAATTATAAAGTGAATAAAGTGAATAACAATGTAAACCCGGTGATAACATTATTTTAACCTATGTAAAACAAATAATTTATTTTTGGATAAATACCAATCTAAACTCTGTACAATGTGGGAAGGAAATAATTGCTGAGCAATTAAGAACTTAAATTCATAATTATTTTTGGGTAAATTTACCAAATGCGTAGACGAGGAGAGCAGAGCACCGAATAGCTTGAAAACCGCCACTAGCCCGAAACCATCATAGCAGCTCCCAAAGAGTTGATGATAGAAACTTCCTTTTACATAACTGAAACTAGAATATATTGATAATCGGAAGCACCTCCCTATGACCAGGATATCAGAAGGATGCAGAGAGACCGAAAACTTGTCTACAAAGAGCCGAAAAGCTAAAAAATTTAGGTAGAATACTAGAAAACGAAAGGAAGAAAGCCTTCCCTGAAACAAATGTGAGCCAAGACACGGAGGGAGCACTCAGGACTCCTCGCGCAGAGGAGAAAAGAACCGAAACCAAAGAAGTATCAGTAAGCTAATATAGCGAGTACATGGGGAGATGACAAATGGTTCGAAGGGCCTTACATGCAAGCTAATGCACCAGGAGCTGACAGGTGGAGCCTCATGCATGTAGCCATAGAAACCTACTATAAACAAACAGTGCTCTGCCCAGGAAACAAGAAAGAATAAATAAATAAACGAAGAACTATTATTGCAGAAAATGTAGAAATATTCCATGAATTGTTTAAACTAAAACCGGAGAAATTAAAGATTTCAATCCATCCATCCAGCATAGCAATGGAAATTGTGTCGATCAATTTGGCTTACAGAATCACCTTTCCTTCAGAAATTAGGAAGGTACCTTAATGTGGTAGCGAGCTACTTGAGAGGTGGCAGACGGTGGCAGACAGTGGTAGCCAGCTGCGTGAGAGGTGGCAGCTATATAATAAACTTTGCATGCACCTAAGTTTCATGTTTGTCACCATAATTTTCCAGACTTTGGATAAAATACAAATTGGAAATGGTATATAAAATGACATGGTATATAAAATGACAGAACTTTGGTTAAAATAGTATTGCCACAATTTTCTTGCATCGAGCCACGTGAAGCCTGCAATAAGAGGTACAATGCGCTTTCAGAGTTAAAACTTTGGATAAAATTTAAGTGAACAAAATTGCTACGATTAAACTTTGGTTAAAACACAAGAAAACATAAAAAAAAACGGTCAACGCATGGATTAATAGGCGGTCAAACGTTCGATCGAACGCTATAGTCCAGGCAGGGACTAATAATGGAGAGGCAAAAGAAGGATTTCCTAGTTGTAATACTCTTAGTATTTCCCTTTATTATGGTATTTATCTTTCATCCTCTTATATCATTGTTTTATCTTCTTCTTCTCTTATGTCATACGTAAAAATTAACTGAAATAAACCCTAGCTTTTCTATATTTTTAAAAATCATCTCTTATTTTTTCCATCCTCTTTTAATATGATAAGGGAATACAATTGTTATTTGGCACTTAGGTATATTTAAAACATTAATACGTATTGATCAAAGTGGAGCATAAATGCTTCACACCCAATGTGGAGCACTGGTGTGCCCAGATTAATATGAGGCATTGATGTGCCCAAATTGATGTAACACAATGATGCATTTATAGAATTCCAAGAATAAATTGGAGCATTTTCTGTTTGAGACTAGATTGGAGCATTGATGCTTCAATACTAGTAGGGAATACCATTGATCATATTAGAGCAATTTTTCTCCAAAAATGGATCTTATAAGAAAAATGTGCTTATTGAATTGGAAATCCAATAATCAATAGAATTCCAAAGAAGGAGTCAATAATAATCCTTGATTTCGACATATAAAAGTCAAAGATGATTAGGTGTCAATATTTAATTATATGTACACCCTAGCTCAGTTAATAGCTTAGCAAGATCCTCTCAAGATATGCTCAATACCTTTGAAATACTCAATATGTATATTTTATATTATTATTTCCTTCATTATTTATTGTATGATATCTACTGTCGTTCCCTGTGGTCTAAATGTTAACGAAAGGAAACCAAATTTGGGGTAGAAGGAATTTTGGCCTAAAGTAGGGATCACTTTTTAGTAGAGCTCAAAAAGGCATATATAATATTAACCAATTTCCTTTATTAACTAATTTGTATGGAGTAGGGGGGAGATTATATCCTTAGTCTTGGATACTTATCTATTTTTGTGCTAGGATTGAGAGATGATAATTGGTGGCGGAAGAAGCTCAGGAAAGTCAAGGAACCTCTCAGGTGTAATTTGCTTATGCGGATCATATTGAACAATATATTTAACATGGGAATCGCTATATAAAATAAATAGAGTAGGTCGAAGTATTTGTCTATTTTCTAGGTTTAGTGAGAAAAACACCTCAAATTAAAGGTTCTCGCACTATAATTATTCTCAAAAAGTGTGGGTTGAGGTTGGTGAGTTTTTGGGTATCCAAAACTTTTGGAAATTTGAATCTATAGACACATATCTCAATGTATGGTTTACTTAATAAGATCTAAAGTGCTTAAGGGCAGTCCCCTTTCTAGTTATACGAGGAATATGGATAGATAGAAATGTTGTTTTTTTAAGAGAAGATGATGCTAAATTTTAAGTTAGTAGCCCAAGTTAATGATTTATTTTCATACCACAAGGCTAATACAAAAGTTAAACCAAATAGAATTATTTCAACAGTACATGTGGATAATTTAATAGCTTAGGGATTTTTTGGTGGGGTTTGTTAAGGTATAGATTCTATTAGTGGGATTGGTTTCATTCTTTATCTAATGGATACACATAGAGTTTAAGTCAAAGGTAATGTAAGAAAAGGAACAAACAACGAAGGGGAATTAATGACCATATAATACTTACTAAAATCTTATTTGGATAGAGGAATTGATAAACTTTAGGGCATTGGTGATTCATCTATCATCATTAATTCGATGAAAGGAAACCTTCAAGTACATAATATTTTTCAATTTCCACTAGTTTTGAAATTAAAAGAAATATCTAATTAGTTTTTTTGGATGAGATGTACTGATGTTTATGGAGAACACAACAAGAGTGTAAACCAACTACCAAATGAAGGATTTCAACTACTTAAATTTTATTGTTCTCTCGAAGAAGTACAATAGGGCCATAGAGTAGTCCCCCAATGTTTTGCATAAAAGTATCTCTAAACTTGTTTTAATCTTGCAATATGACATTATTAAGGACTATCAAGTCTACATTATGTTTACTTGATTGGTAATACACTTGATATTACAAAGTATGTGAATTTTCTTGATATATTACTATAGAGAAATATTTTGAAGAAATCAATCTCTAGATAATCCATTCTTAGTTGTCATTAGAACACTTAAGTATTATATTTTTTATCTCAAATAATTTTTTTGGGCAGTTTAGTTTATAGATGAAATAACATTTCTCCAGGTTTTTTTTCTCTTCTATTTCACCCAAGATCTCGTAAATATTTTTAAGAATCATAAGTTTAAGTTATTTAATATACAAAGTTTGAGTACCTTAGGATTTTTTCGGGTGTTGAATCCATTTATCAATTCTAAACAAGAAGAAATCACAATATTACTCGAAATTGTATTGTTGAATTATAGCAAAAAATGTTATTCCATCTATTAGTTATTTTTTTCTTGTAAAAATATTAATATAAGTTATCATTTATTTATTACATTTCCAATTATTATATGTCAATAATAACATATGTTTCCAATATATATTAATATATTATTACTATTATATTATATAGTTATTAATTTGTAATATTATATAATATTTAATTAATAATTTTTATTTGTGATATTTTTATAACTCGATTTACCTCCACTCAATTTTTAAGTAGTAAGATACTATTTATGGATAGTTGTGACCTAGTCAATGTATGGGGAAATTTTGGACATAAATTAACACTTATTTATACTTAATGTTATTTATTTTTGTTTAAATATTGGTTTCAAAAGCCTCAATTTATGGTGGTTTGGTGAGACCAGTACTATATCAATTACTGGTCCATGCACAACATTAGGAATCTCTCCCCTATTTTAAATTGAACCCATTTTTATTTAAATACAAATTCATCTTTCAAACAAATAAAATAAGATAACCACCCCAAAACCTTAAAACATAGAATAAAAATAAAACTTTACCTTTTTATAAAACACCAACGAATTATTTTACTATAATTCGTTGGTGTAAATAAAAATAAAAATAAAACTTTACCTTTTTATTAATTTGTAATATTATATAATATTTAATTAATAATTATAAAATTGTGATATATTTATTAATTTGATGTTATATAATTTTTCTATAATATTTAATCTATAGTATTAATTTTTTTAATTTTCTATGTGGTTACTACCACCCAATGGGATCACTTCCTGTTGGCTCAACCATAAATCTTGGCCCCAAGGGTGTCAAAAAAATTGCAAAGGTGTTTTAACGATGGGGACTTGACCAATTTAGCTAACCCTCAAGGCTTAATCCATATTATTAAATTATATGTATTAATGTTTTTTTAATGAAATGTGTTGGATTTTATATTAAATCAAACTAGTGGCAATGACGGGTCTTACAAATTCAAATGGCACTTCTACTACTAAGCTTATAAAGGTCCAAAAATGGCCTTGATTTCTACAACGCTACATATTTACTATACAACTATATTGATATAATCTTAAACCCTTCCAAAAAACTCATAAGACTCAGATATATTTTCAATATGTGATTCAAAATAAAATGTAACTAGCCTCCACTTGATGAACCATAATCAGTGTTCAAGCCTACATTTTCCTATGCTCCCACTTGCAATAGTTGCCTACATTTTCCTCTGCTCCTACTTGCATTAGTTGTTCTTGAGTAGGGACCTGAATTGGGCCTGCCTCCTCCCTTGCATCCTTAACAACATTGCTTCCGTCCACTCACCTGTTTCTTGAAACTTCCAATTTCATTAGTCAATTTTCCATTATGTCCACTTTTCCCTACAACCTCTCATTTTTTCTCTAAAGAATATCAATTTCTTAGCTGAGCAGCTGCAATTGAATCTGACTTTCCATCGCCACCATTTATCCTTTTCAATTGAGAAAATATATGATATGTTCCATGGTCACAGAGATATAATCTAACTATTAGGTGATTTCCTCATTTTCCCTAACGAGCGAGCTCTCATCATTCTCCCTAGCAGGTGATCTCTATAATTTTCCTTCCATTCTCACTCCAACACCTCGAGTGATTGTTACACCTCCGAAGTCTTGATTCCAATCATAAACCTCAACGTTTATCATGACATCCTTAGTAATATTAAATAAACTTCCTCTTGACCTACCTGGTCTTGCCAACCAATGCAACAACTCACAATATTTAATTTGTTGTCTAGCCTTCTTCATTACATAATCCAAACATTCTCTACTTGATTTTTCACCATGACAATTCTCAACTGGCCCCATTAAGATTCTGCTACTCGAGTGTGCTTGCCTAACCATACCAATGGAGGTATTAAACTATAGTTCCCACTTGGATTTTCTGGAATAGAGTATTCTGTTGAAAATAGCAACAAGAAATGCTAAATATAGAAGTGCTAAATTTAGTATTGCTATAAATAGCATTTTGGGATACCTTCTTATTTTAGTTAGTCCCTGAACTAAAATAGAGAAGTAAAATTCGAATTTGATCTTAACAGCTATTTGTAAAATAATTAATTAATTCACCATGAGTTAATTAGTTGTAGAAAATCAAACATGAAGCCTATATGGGGACATGCAACAGTTTCTCCATTCATTGAGGAATTTATCCATCAGTTAAAGAGATAAGGATGAGTTGTAATTAGTTGACTTAGTTAACTGAGTCAAGTACAGTTAGATTAATTCAAATAATTTGTTGAATTAATTGTGGGTTCAGTTAGTTAATGCATGCATGCATGTAACTGCTGCACTTCAGATAATTGAATATTCTCTCATAAATAACTCATGCATGTCAATTCAGATAGAGACCTAGTTGAGATCAGATGGAGGGGCAGTGTACTATCAGTTGCTAGAATATTCCATTGTGAATATCTCTTGCATGCATAAGGAATTCTTTCCTTGAGGATTTCGTAATTACTTCTTCAAGTTTTGTGAGTGTGATGAGGCCAATTCACACATGTGGCTTCACTAGATCCCAAGAAAAATTACGCAAGGAAATAGGAGGCTTGGAGGGCTCGAGGAGGACATATACAGTGTTTATTCAGTCTGTGAGTTGTATTGTTTGATTGCAGAGAGAGCAGGATAGCTTGAGAGTTGATTCTTTTTATAACTAGAACAAGATTTCCACTTGTATGATAATAAAGAGATTGGGGTTTTAGGCTAAGGCTTTCCCCGGGTTATTTCTTCTGTGTTATGTGTGATTGATTTCTCATTCTCAATTATATATGTTCTCATTGATCGTGCTCAAATTCGATTAAGCTTCCACAAAGTTTGTTGTAGAAGTAGATCTTGTATTTTGCTTTAGTCTATTGCATAATCTGTTGATCTACAATGGGAATTTCTACATGGTATCAGAGCAAAGGTGATCAAAGGAGAAGAACAGTATAAAAGAAAGGAGAAGTTTGAAGTTTATGGTTCCTGAATATAGAAATCGAGTTCTTATCACATCTCAATTTCACCAATGGTGTTCAATGGTTTAAGACTCAATTATGCCCTTGATGGCAACTCGAATTATATAGCTTAGAAGGATTGCATGAAACAGTTTTAGAGGATAATGGTCTAAAGGAATTCATTGATCAAGAAGTCCCCAAGCCGACTGATGCTACTCAACTGGTGGAATGGAAGAAATGTGTGGCTAAAGCAAGGAGAATCCTCCTGGAGGGAGTTCGAGACCACATCGTCTCGAGCCTCCATGGGAAGGAGACATCATTTTTGATGTGCAAAACATTGAAAGATCTATATCAGAACAACAATGATCAGAGGACGTTGGTGTTGAAAGACAAGATTCGTAAGATCAAGTGTGAAAAGGGTGACACGATCTCTACATATCTGAACAAGCTCACCATCTACAAGGATGAGCTTGGAAGTGTAGGGATCATGAATGTTGATGATGACATGGTAAGTCTTGCACTCCTCGATCTTCCTAAACGCTGGCATAGCTACTAAGACTCGGTTAATGGAAGAGAAAAACTGCCAGATTGAGAACAACTTTGGTCAGATCTGATGCAGGAGGAGATAAGAAGAAGCACTAGATATGGATCCTCATCGAAGCAAGATGATGAATAAAATCTAGCCTTAGAGAGTAAGGCGGGGAAAGGGAAAGGGAAGGCGTCCCATCCCAAATCCAGTTCTTCCCATGGTGGGAAGAAGATTGACAAATCGAAAGTGCGATGCTTTCATTGTCATGAAGTGGGCCATTATGCTACGAATTGTCCACAGAATAAATCTAAGAAGGGTTCCTCAAAGGAATCTGATGGTGAGGCACTGGCCTCATAGTTTGAGTTGGATTTCTTGCTTATCGCATGCATGGTTTCATCCATGGTGGGATGTGTGTGGTACCTAGACAGTGGAGCTTCATTCCACATGTCAAGTGACAAGAATCTTTTCAGTACCTTGGAGGAGAAGGATCTCCAGATGCAGATTGAGATGGGCGATGATGGAAAGTACCATGTTTTAGGTGAAGGTATGGTTGTGTTTCAGAGGGAGCATGGAGCTCCCCTCACCCTGACTGATGTAAAGTATGTACCAGGTCTAAAGAAGAATCTTGTGTATGTCGCTATGCTAGAAGATAAAGGCTATGATGTAGTCTTTAGTAAAGGAAAGGTTCTCCTGAGGCATATCGGTATTGGACAGACAAAGTGAATTGGGATTCAAGTAAAGAATCTCTACAAGCTAGAGGTAGACGATTGTGCTGCATTGAGTTCCAAAGTTGAGATGGTGCAAAGCCAAGATGTTGGCGAGCTATGGCATAGAAGACTGGGCCACTTGCACCATGGAGGCCTGAAGATCATGCAGTAGATTTCTACTGGATTACCCAAGGGAAAAATTGAGCATACGAATACATGCAAAGGTTGTACCTTGGGTAAGTATGCGAAATCTTCCTTTCTAGATCGAGACAATAGAGCTGGAGCAATCCTGGAGTGAGTTCACTCAGATGTTTTTGGACCTTTCTCTACAACCTCCACCACTAAACAAAGGTACTATGTTATTTTTATTGATGATTTTTCTCGTAGACGTTGGATCTACTTTATGCAAAAGAAGGATCAGACCTTCTTGAGGTTTTGTGAGTTTAAATCCTTGGTAGAGAAAGAATCTGGAAAGAAAATAAAAGCCTTGCGTAGTGACAATGCTGGAGAGTATGTCTCCCAACAGTTTAAAGGCTTTTGCACTATAGAAGGAATTAAACGGGAACTGACGGAACCCCATAACCCACAGTAGAATGGGGTGACCAAAAGGAATAACATATCGATTGTGGGAGCAGATCGAGCAATGTTGCATGACCAAAGCCTACCACTGCATTTGTGGGCTGAGGCATGCAATACAACAATATACTTGCAGAATAGAAGCCAACATTGTATACTAGGGATGAAGACACCTTTGGAGGCCTTTTCTGGGAAGAAACCTGATGTAAGTCACTTTAATATCTTTGGATCTTTAGTTTAATGTCATGTGACCAAAGATGCCAGGAAGAAGCTAGACCCAACAACTGAGTTGGGAATACTTGTGGGGTACATGGATACACCCCACAACTATCGGGTGTACCTACCTACCACTCAGAGGACAGTGTTACGCAGGGATCTGAAGTTCGACGAGCAGAAAGCCATGCGCTTATTACTTGAGAGGGAGATCAAGTTGCATGCAGAGGATGAACTTTCAGTTCCTAAGGAGGAGGAACCTCAGATTGATGTGGAGTAGCCGCATGCAGAGGATCTGGGAGTGGAGACATCCACTCATGCTGAGACATCGAGAGATGGGAAGAAATGCTCAAGGGAAGCTAACAGGTTGATGTTGGATGCGCAGGAGAATGTGGGACAACCATCTTCTTAGCGCAGACAGAGGAGGTCACTCGAGCGGTACAATGGGTACATGGCCTTGGTTGGAGAATGTGTAGATACTGAACCTTCTTCATTCGAGGAGGCAGTGCAGTGACCAGTCTGGGTTGATGCAATGGTAGAGAAGTACAACTTTATCATTCGAAACAGTGTGTGGGATGTTGTCCCAAGACCTCAGGGTAGGTCAGTGGTGAGTTCTTATGCTTTGCGGTGAACCAGCTGAGTCAAGCTATGGTTCAGCCTACCAAGCTATTTTGGAAGGCAGCGAAGCATGTGCTAAGATACCTCAGAGGAAAATCTCAATTCGGATTTTGGTACATATGGACAAAGGGAGTGAAGCTTCAGGGCTTCACAGATGCGGATTGGGTAGGGAGTCCATCAGATCGGAAGAGCATTTCTGGAGGAATCTTCAACCTTGGTTCAGTTTCAGTTTCTTGGTACAGTAGGAAACAGAGATTAGTTGCACTTAGCTTAGCAGAGTTTGAATATATGGCTACTAGTCAGGGTGCACATGAGGCCATTTGGATGCAGAATATTCTAGTGGGATTGTTTGGTCAGAGGATGGATCCAACCATGATCTACTACGATAATCAAAGTTGTATCAAACTCTCTGAGAATTCAGTTTTTCATGACAAGTCTAAGCACATTGATATCCGATATCACCATCTTCGAGATTATGTGGTCAACAGGATCATGTTGTTGTTGTATGTTTCGACCGAGGAACAAGATGCAGATATTTTGACGAAGGCATTGTCAAAATGCAAGTTTGAGTTCCATAGAGACAGGATTGGGGTTACTGATAATCCCTTTCTTGTTGAGAGGGAGTGTTGAAAACAGCAACAAGAAATGCTAAATATAGAAGTGCTAAATTTAGTACTACTATAAATAGCATTTCAGGATACCTACCTATTTTAGCTAGTTCCTGAACTAAAATAGAGACGTAAAATTCGAATTTGATCTTAGCCGTTGTTTGTAAAATAATTAATTAATTCACTATGAGTTAATTAGTTGTAGAAAATCAAACATGAAGTCTATGTGGGGACATGCAACATTTTCTCCATTAATTGAGGAATTTATCCATCAGTTAAAGAGATAAGGATGAGTTGTAATTAGTTGACTTAGTTAATTGAGTCAAGTCCAGTTAAATTAATTCAAACAATTTTTTGAATTAATTGTGAGTTCAGTTAGTTAATGCATGCATGCATGTAACTATTGCACTTCAAATAACTGAATATTCTCTCATAAATAACTCATGCATGTCAGTTCAGAAAGAGACCCAGTTGAGATCAGATGGAGGGGTAGTGTACTATCAGTTGCTAGAATATTCCATTGTGAATATCTCTTGCATGCAGAAGGAATTCTTTCCTTAAGGATTTCGTAATTACTTCTTCAAGTTTTGTGAGTGTGATGAGGCCAATTCACACATGTGGCTTCACTAGATCCCAAGAAAAATTACGTAAGGAAATAGGAGGCTTGGAGGGCTTGAGGAGGACATATACAGTGTCTATTCAGTCTGTGAGTTGTATTGTTTGATTGCAGAGAGAGCAGGATAGCTTGAGAGCTGATTCGTTTTGTAACTTGAACAAGATTTCCACTTGTATGATAATACGAAGATTGGGGTTTCAGGCTAAGGCTTTCTTTGGGTTATTTTTTCTGTTTTATGTGTCATTGATTGCTCATTCTTATTATATGTGTTCTCATTGATCGTGCTCAAATTCGATTAAGCTTTCGCAAAGTTTGTTGTAGAAGTAGATCTTGTATTTTGCTTTAGTCTATTGCATAATTTATTGATCTACACTGGGAATTTCTACATATTCTTCCATCTGTCCTAGGACTTATGAACAAGTTGATGAAAACTTAACTAAACTGAGAGGCAGCAAATCATTAGTACCTCCATGGACATTAAATTATTTTATGTAAAACTCATTAACTGAACTTTTAAATGAGGAGATTGACACATAATGACTAACATATTTAATATGCAAACTAAAATTAATAATTAAACCAAAATCATTACACCAACACATAATAGCAACACATATGGACACCAAATATAAGTGGAAACCCATAAAGGGAGAAAATCACAACTTTGTTATTGTTGTGATGAAAAGGAAAATTCTTACTCCCTTATTACATCTGATTTTCTATAGGCTCCAACCTACATGACGCCTACCACCTCAATTATTTTGCAAGCTACAACATGCAAGGAAGCTCCAACTCCCATAAGTTTTTTGTAGTCTACAACTCGCACGAGGTTCCAACCTCAACAAGTTCCAACATGTTATTTATCAAGCTACAACTTTAAACAAGACTACAATCCCTTGATACATGCAAGAAACAACATGATGGTTTACCTAGTCATCAATCTTGCATACCTTCATCTTTATCTCTATCTCTTCTCCTCTTCAAATTTGCTTCACATCAATTTCATGTGTACCAAGTACCTCACAAACAATCAACCATCACATGTTCTCTAACTCTAACTCTCTATGGCTTCCAAAAACAACATCTTTTATAAAGAAAGATTGTTTGTTGTTTGTATTCCACATAAGAATATGAAGTGAACATGCTTGGATCTTTGCCTTCCACTCATTTGTTTCCAAACTCTTCATATTTTGAATATAAAAACACAAATAAGTGCTCAAATATTATTTTCAACCATCTATAATGATTAAATACATCAACGTCAACATAATGGCAACATATGCAAGCAACAAACACATTATAACATCATAACACATATGTAAAACATTCACTCTCCCATGTATGTGACATATTAAAGTAATGCATCACTTGTATTACCACTTCTGGATGCCATTGCCTCAACAGCTTTGAGTCTTTCCTTGATTTCCATGGAGGATTGCCTTTGTTGTCATGGAGCCTTTCCTTTACCTTGAATCACAACAATTTTCTTGCATCACAAAATCTCACTAATCATATGAATACAACAACATAAGCAAACATCATCAACTCATTAACATCCCAAGTTCAACAGTCTGATTTAGGTAGTTTCTCCTTTTCCATCACATCTTTGTTGCTCTTTTACTTCTTCTGTCTCTCTTATGTTGTTCCTTGCTGCTTCTCCTTTAGTGTTTGTTTCTGCTACTCCTTTGATGCTCTATGTTGTTCCTTGTTGCTACTCCTTTAGTGTTCCTTGTTTGCTACTCCTTTGATGCTCCTATGTTGTTCCTTGCTACTGCTCCTTTGATGTTCCTATGTTGTTCCTTGCTTTTGTTTCTTTGCTGCTCCTTACCTTATTGCTTCTTTTCCTTGTTGTTACTCATTTTCCATCTTGAATGACAACAATTCCATCAATCTCCCCCTTTAGCATTGATGGAAACATTGTGCAATGAAAATCAACTTCAACAACCTTTAGTTACCTCCCCTTGACATAGTGTATGTAATATAAAGAGTTAAATTTCTGCGGTGAGAACTTTTTGATGAGATCTACACCTCTCCATGAATAATGTGATAGTGTGACACTGATACCATAATAGTCTTATATGGCTTCATGCTTGACTCAAGAATTTAGTGAAATGGTAATTTCTTTGAGTAATGAGGTTTCTACTGCAAATATTGACCAAAGGAGCACCCTTTGCTTAGTGCAATGTTAATTTCTTTGAGTAATGAGGTTTCTACTGCAAATATTGACCAAAGGAACGCCCTTTGCTTAGTGCAATGGTAATTTCTTTGAGTAAGGAGGTTTCTATAGCAAATATTGACCGAAGGAGTGCCCTTTGCTATTGAAGTAGGTTCCCTGTGCTAGCAGGTGGAGTTTTATTGCGAGCTAAGTATCAAGAAAAATACTTGTTAAAATTTTAGGAAAAAAACAAAAGAACTTTAGGGTTTGAAGAACCATTCTGGTCGATCAAATCAATTCCCCCTTCAGAGCTAAAGAACTACCTCTAGCATGATACACGTACATTAAAGGAGACAAAAGCATGTGTCTGAACCGTTTCATCTTTAATCAAACACAAATTACAATACAAATGAGATAAATGACTTCGTTGCAAGAATTGTTCCCATGAAATAGAGCCTTAAGTTGAAAATTGATTCACTACTCGTGCCAAGATTTCTCCTAAATACCGGGTTAATAAACCTGCAACTGTTGGGTAAATTTTTTTTAGAGCTGGCTCTTACATGAAAACTTCATATTACTTGCAACCTAGTCTTTTCCAGCATATGACCATGTATCGTGTTTCAAAATCATGCTTCTGATAAAACTTACATAACTACTTCATATTACCTGCAACCTAGTCTTTGCCAACATATGCCCATGTATCGTGTTTCAAAATCATGCTTCTGATAAAAGTGAGAAAGGAAACTGATGGCCTTAATGAAAGCTTCAACAAAATGCAGTGACATAGCATTAGCATTGTGTGGAGGTGGTGAAAAGCCTACAGAGCCATGTGACCTTCCCCACCAAAGAGTATAGTTCCTAGACACCTTGGTCCATCAAAATAGCAAGATCCACTCACCATATCATAAAATGTAACACACCTTATAATATCATAATTATAATATTCATCACTATGCCTCATTGCGCTCTTTAAACAATTGGACCATTCCATTATTCAAGACTTTAAAATGTTAAAATTTTCATATGGCTTCAATTTTGGAGAGTAAAAATATTTGAAACCAACCTTGTTGTACTCCTTCAGCTAGGGTGCTTGCCACAATGAAAATGCTGACGAAGCATGATCACTAATGTTAAAATAAACATCCATGAAATACCACAATGCAATTGGTTGCACACTGGTTGATTCATCTAACATATTTTATTAATTCATTTCCATGCATTAATCCTTGTCAATGAAAGTTACAATACAGAATATCAAATAGTAAGCGCCACATAGATTATAAATTATGAGTTGTTTTTTGCGCGATTTTTTGGAAGTTTTTAGGGTGGGTTTTTTCTGTCTCTTTTCTCTAAAATTTGGCAGGACCTTTTTGAAATCAAAAGTTTTATGGGTAATTCTTGGGCAATCTAAAAGCCCTAAACGGTGTTGAATCCATATATTGAGTGAAAAGATTTCACCTCAATTTTTTCAAAAACATCGCACTAAAAACAACTCCCATAAATTATAATGACAAACTCCACATAACATTTAAATCTCATTAAAATGGTAATTCGACCCCTCCTCCTTTTCTAACCTCCATTAAAGAGAATATTGATATTTGTTGATATGTGCTCTGGGAGGATAACACAGAGATGTCACAATTGAAATGGCCTTACATAGCAGCTTGCAGGAGAGAAAATTCGCTTAGTAAATTGTGGAAAATTATGCATTTTGAGCGTGATCCTTTGAAGAGATATCAAGGTTGGGCTCGTCAATTTCTTCATAAACTCGAGAAAAAAAATTCATTCCCGTGCAACCAAGTAAGCAATTTCCCTCTCTTCAAATGATATGGAAGACAATTGGTCAGTTCTCACCTTATGCTAGAAGTCTTGTAATGAGATAATCATATCATCCCCTTCTCCAACACATTCATGCATTAAACCAAGAACATTAGCAAGATAGTGGAGGAACATGCGATCACAAAAAAATAGGATGTGCTCATGCCGATGCCATAGTTCAGCGGAGGATTTCCAATTGTGATGGCTCTGAGATTGAATCTATATGCATAGGGTTGTATGTTCATTTCACCCTAGGTTCACCTTCTCAGCATTTTATCAGCTAGTTGTAGTATATAATTCCTTACACAGCTCTCTCTAGTGATGACTAGGTCCCAAATTTTGTACTCTCGAAACTTTTCGTACCATTTGAGTAGAAATGTCAAAGTCTCATTTGCCACTCTTTACTGGTTGTAATTATATATTGATGTGTTTCAGACGGGAAAAAAAAAAAAAAAAACGAAACAAAACAAAAAAACAAAAAACTTTTATTCTTCTAATGAGAAATTACATTTGGCTTAATGAGAAATTACATATGGTTTTATAGATGGCAGAAACCAAAGAGAAGTAGGCAAATCATTGAATTAGACCAACACTAGACCAAAGAAACAAAGAGGAAATCACTAAGAACCAACATTGGTAGCACTAGAAAAATACAAAGAAGGCCAAGACAGAGGAGAAAAGATAGATCAGTCTAAGAAACAAAACAGAGGACCAAAAAGCGAAGGAGTCAACTTCATGTACAATGTCATCAACCCGAAGCTCAAAAAACATAAAACTAGGACAGAGAGTGATCCCTCTCTTAGACAGAACATAAGCTACCAAATTTTTCTCTTTGTACACATGCATGAAGGAGATATCAGAGAAGGAGGAATGAAGAGCCTTGATGTTGACCATCCAATGGTGAAGGGAAGGAACCTCCAAGGAGTTCCACCCCTGCAGCCAATCTATGACCACCTTAGAGTCTCCAACGACCCTAAAGGAATCAATGGCAAGCCACACAACATTCTCGAGAATTCCCCACAGCACCACTATCTCAACCGAACTGTTAGTTCCCCTCCCACCATTGTAGGAAAAAATGATATTTCCTACTAAGGTAGAGACAGATAAGAGCCAGGCATCCACATGAACCATTAGCAAAAGCCCCATCAAAAAAGCCCAAAAGAAAATGATCACCCAAATCCATGAATAGAACAAAGCGTCATTCGAATAAGACTAACCCACTCCAAGTTTGAAAACTCATTAGGAAGGAAACTAGCATTGTGAATATTCAACGCACAATGATCTAGTTGCTGCAATTAGATCATTGTATATGTTAAAACTACAATAATTTTAATCAATATAAACAATTTTATTTTAAAACTATAATTTACTAACCACAACCACACTTATAGGCTATCTTCAAACGTTGTATTCTTTTCAAAACTCTAAACTAAATCTCTATGATCTTATCTAAAATCCTTTGTAATTAATATATATTTAAAACTTAAATATTGAAAACTCAACACTATATCCTGCTTGAAATCTTATTTAAACTATATAATCTATATGCTCTCATATCTGGGCATGATGTTCTGTCCCGTGACATGTCTTATGATCTTTATACTATCTTAATATAAATCTATGAAGATTTTTCTTTCTAAAAAATATCTATATCTATATATACATATATATATACCCAAAATTACATCTTCTTTAATTTTAAATTTTATCTTCTTTTAATTGATACCTATTTAAAAATTAAATATTCAAAACTTATTCTCTTAACATAAATGTATATAAAAACAACTTCAAGATTTTCTTTCCTGGTTCACTCTGCTTTTTAAACCAAATGGGAAAATTTCTCAGGTCACAATTTGTTTCCATTTCATGTGACCTTTTAAACCAAAAGGAAAAATTTCTGAGATCGCAATTTGTTTCCATTTCACGTGTGATCACGCTTCTTTCTTCCTTGTTCACTTAACTTTTTAAACCAATTGGGAGAATTTCTTGGGTCCCAATTTGTTTCCATTTCACATGCGATCCCACTGCCATTTACATATGTTTTGTCTTTAGGGTTCACTACATTTACCATTCCAGGCATGTGTCATAAAATTATAAACCATGAATTTTGGTTACCCACGCAACGCTACCATGAAACGGATCGATTTTTTTTCGAATTATTCGATAAATGAATCGAACTCACGAATTTACGTATTTTTTTAAGCCGATTTTGGCGAATTTGGTAACTATGATTTATATAATGCAGAAGTAAAAATTATAAACCATGAATTTTGGTTACCCATGCAACGCTACCATGAAACAGATCGATTTTTTTTTTCGAATTATTCGATAAATTAATCGAACTCACGAATTTACGTATTTTTTTAGCCGATTTTGGCGAATTTGGTAACTATGATCTATATAATGTAGCAGTAACAAATATGTAATGCATCATTGCCAATATGTACCGCCTACCATACATATTTTTGTAACGTCCCACATATCCTCATACATTGACCCCTCAAATGTCTGGCGTTGTGATTGTCTCCTAACATTCCTTGCAACTTTTTATGCCCCTCTAACCTAATCATCTCTGTCCACTGGCATTTCTGTCACCTGGTATTCCTCTTTCATTACTATACCGTATACCTAGCATAGACATTTCTGATAGCTAAAACGGATGTTGCCACAAAAATATGTAACGTTCTATTATATCATAGTGCCCAATTCTAACAGACTTCAAGTGAATGCATCATTGAAATCTTTGTCTCTGGTCCTGACTATAGCTGAAGTTTGTCATGAAAGGTCTTGTCATGTAATCTGAAAACATAGATTGTTGTCCAAAATTTCCTTCCATTGTCATCGCCTATCACCACTGTCAGGTTTCAGTAAAACCAACTCCATAACAAGCTCATTGTTCCAAGCATGAAAATGGAAGTGTAGATGTTTTATATTGAGGAATTCAACACCATTTGGTTTGGATTTATCATTCAATGCATTGGAACAGGTGCCTTTCTATATGGAGGTTGATGTTTTGATATCAAAATCTCGAGACAATTTTGGATTCAGAAACCTTTTGAGAAATGCCACCTATGTTTCCAATTCTCTTATTATGTTTTGAAGACAGATATTTTCATCTGAAATCATTTTTTGTCTGTTCAATTTAGTGAATAAAGAGCCATTTATATTCTCAAGTTACTTTTTAGCCTCTTCCTGTTCTGAGAGTCGATTCTATAAATCAACAAACTGTATCCTAGAAGATTCAAGCTCCATGTTGAGATAATTGTAATTTATTTGCAACTCACTTATTGTGCCTTCAAGTCTTACCTTCTCTTCCTCTGAAGTTGATTTTCTTATATCCAATTCAGTTGGTAAAGACATGTTTTCCTCCTCAAATATCCTTTTATCCTCAGGTATAGTTGAAATTTAATCTTGTAAATTAGCTGGCTCACTCTTTCTTTTTATTTTTCTTTCTCTTCCTCCTCTTTATTTTTATAAGACATGGCTAAACGTTGTCTTTAGAGAGTTGATAATCTTTTTCTTTTGCAACAACTAAAAGAGGACTATTCAAATTAGCAATTTGTATCTTACCCTTGGTAATAGATTTCTTCACTTCTTCCAAAGATGACATTGTCTCAATAATTAGTTATATTCTCCAACTTCTAGATTGGTTGTGTAGATCTCAACATTTCCTCAAGCAAAGTGATGTTCTCTTCCTTTTCTCTTTTGAGCATCGTAAGGGAATCATTAGTTAGCCCATCTGGTTTCCCCTCGCAAGTGTGGATGTATTAGATCATATGAACTAAAATAGGTGCCAACACTCCTCTAAAATTGTGTGATTTATCGTCAATTGTTATGTTGTGGTCTATCTCCCCTTCACATGTTGCTGCTTTAATATTGATTGGATGGTTTCTTTCATTTCCTTGAGCAACTCCCCTTGAGGCCAGGGTGACTTCAATTTGTCATTGAAGTCTCAGGCTATTTTTTTTCTCTTCCATATCTTAGTTGGCTACTTTATTTTGTTTGCATTTCCTTCATTGTTTCATTTGCTTGGAGTTGTTTTCATCTTTTGTCTATAGCTCTTTAGGGTATATGGTCTTTTGCAATCCTTGGCTTTGTGACCAAGATTGTAACAGCTATAACACTTTGTTTGACCAATAAATGGAGGGAATGGTGTCTAGTTTCTTCAGTTCGTGCTCTTTTTTATATACATTTCGCATTCAACGGATTTATGGCCACGTTCATTATACAAATAACAGTAACCATGGAAATGATTTATTTACCTGGTGAATGAATGTATACTTTGTTTTCTTTCTTGAGGGAGCCTTTTCATTTGCTACATCTTTTGTTGATTAAACATGATTTGCTTTCTCTTACATTTTGTTGTGACATGTCCAGGTTGATAGCAGTTAAAACACTTAATATACTTCCAAAGAGAAAAGAATCTCCTTTGACATATTCCAAATTTAATCAACTCATTTCTAGGAGGAAATGACCTTTTTGCAAAAATATTTTCTTCGACTCAATCTTTTCATTTTTATTTTGTTGATAGCCTTTGTTTTTAATCATGTTGCTACTAACTTCTCGTAGATTTAACTTTGAAGTTGTTTTATCTTCATTGATGACTTCCTATGAGTTACTGTTCTTCTCTTCTGAGTTCTTCTTGGAAACCTTCTCTTCTTCTAACTCTTTAATTAATCTACTATTTTCATCTAGTTTGTTATTTTCTATGACAACTTTAGCTTCTAACCTTTTACCATGTACCTCTTTCTCCTTCAGTTGATTGTTCATAACCTCTCCTAATCTCCGTGCTTCTTCAAGTTGTTTCTTCAGGCTAATAACTTTTACCTTGTAGGCATGCTCTTTCTCATCACATATCTGCACAATTTTCTTTAGGTCTTTCTTCTCACTCCTCAGTCTATCTATTTTAGCAAAAGTTGAATCAAGCTTGATTTCTTCTTCAACTAACTTCTCATTTGTTTTCTCTTTATTAGAATTAGGTACATTTACATTTGAAAAATAGATTTCATTTGATTTAACACTTTCATTTTTACATGCATTTTTCTTCTTCCTCTTTTTTTTTTCCTTTTCAATAGTACTGCCACTAGTATCTCCTTCATGCATGAGTTGTAATATATCCCAGATTTCCTTTGAAGATTTAAGGTCTATAATGGTCTCAAGATACTTATTGTGAATATTGTTATACAATTCACATTTTTCCTTAGAATTCCATTGCACTGAGGTTGAATCTTTGCAGTAACCATCACATACAAGCTTCCATACACTAGGTCCATAAGTTATTAGTTCAAATTTTACCTTATCTCTCCATACATGAAATTTTGTTGCACTTATCACAAACACACTTTGATAGTCCATGACTTAACCCAATCTACCTTCAAGTTGTTAGGTTTATATATAAGGAACCTGCTCTGATACCAAGTGATGAAAACTTGACTAAACTGAGAGGGTGGGTGAATCAATTTAGTACATTCATGGACATTAAATTATTTTCTCTAAAACTCATTAACTGAACTTTTAAATGAGAATATTGACACATAATGACTAACATATTTAATATGAAAATAATAAGTAATAAGTAAACCAAAAACATCACATCAACACATAATAGCAACACATATGGACACCAGATATAAGTGGAAACCCATAAAGGGAGAAAACCACAACTTTGTTATTGTTGTGATGCAAAGGCAAGCTCCTACTCCCTTATTACATCTGATTTTTTGTAGGCTCCAACCTACACGAGACTACTGCCTTAATTTTTCTACAAGCTACAACATGCAAGGAAGCTCCAACTCCCATAAGTTTTTTGCATGCTATAACCTAGGCTCCTACCTCAATAGGGTCCAACCTATTATTTATCATGCTGCAACTTGAAAGGAGACTACAATCCCTTGATACATATAAGAAACAACATGTTGGTTTACCTGGTCATCAATTTTGCATACCTCCATGTTTAGATTTGCCTCTTCTCCCCTTCAAATTTGCTTCACATCAATTTCATATGTACTAGGTATCTCACAAACAATCAACCCTCCATGCTCTCTAACTCTCTCTCTCTCTCTGGATTCCAAACACAACATATTTTATAAAGAAATATTGTTGGTTATTTGTATTCCACATAAGAATATTAAGTGAACATGCTTGAATCCTTTCCTTCCACTCATTCGTTTCCAAACACTTCATATTTTGAATATAAGAACATAAATAAGTTTTGAGATATTATTTTCAGTCATTTATAATGATTAAATACGTCAACATCAACATAATACCAACATATGCAAGCAACAAACACATTATAACATCATAACCATATGTAAATTATTCACTCTCCCATGTATGCAACATATTAAAGTAATGCATCACTCTCCAAAGCCCTATATTTGTTCTACAACATCTTATATTTCTAGTTCTCGATGCCATTGCCTCAACAACCTTGAGTCTTGCCTTGTTTTCCATAGAGTCTTACCTTTTTTGTCATGGATTCTTTCCTTTACCTTGCATCACAACATCTCACTCATCATATGCATTCAAAAACATAAGCCAACATCATCAGCTCATCAACATCCCAAGATCAACAATATGATTCACATAGTTGATCCTTTTACATGACATCTTTGTTGCTCTTTTGTTTCTTCTTTGTCGATCCTATTTTGTTCCTTGCTGCTACTGCTGTAGGGTTCATTGTTACTACTCCTTTGCTGCTCTTTTGTTGCTCCTATGTTTTTCCTTGTTGCTTCTCCTTTAGTTTTCTTTGTTGCTAATCCTTTGTTGCTCCTTTACCATCAATGAGAACAATGCCATCACAAGTGTGATCCTTGTACAGGTTTTTGTTTGGAGGTGACCCCTGGAATTAAATCTATTTTTTCATTCAACAATGTAAGGGATCATCGATCGAGGACGAGGTCTGACATGAGACTATAACACCCTACCCCACATTTGCCTACTTTTACAAGCTCTCCAAGGTAAACATGAGCTGAGACTTACTATGCACGACCCAACAACCAAGTTCCAGTTATGGAAGTGGGGTCTACCATCCCCAAACTTACTATAACTCCCCAGAGAAACTAGACTACTCAGATGTAGAAAGCAACCACTAATGATATTTCACTTGACCTCACAACCTAGCTACACACATGCCAAGTTGTGCATGTATCTAGAATGCTCCATTCACACACACGGGCCTTCCTCCATGTGGCTACAATAGATATTTCTCAATTAAGAGATTACGACTACAGAATGAGTGCCACATTTTCAAGGCTAATGTACAGGCCACTGCGCAGAACTCTCTAGAATCATATCTAAGATAATCACAAGTATGCATAGCCTATACTTATGCTCAAATCTTGACCAAACATGACAATCACTTGATAGACATTTAGACAAACATAGGGTAAACATGGTAGCTATAGGTCATGAATGCATATATGTATATTTTTTCCCTAGTTTCATCAGAGAATTATTAGGAAGGCTCAATTCCCCCTCAAGCTAGATGCGTCAACACTAGTTAGCCCATGCATTCACATAACCATTTAATAACTTATCAAGACATAAGCAAGATCCATAATAAGAGCACATCATTTAACCATTCCTATAACCACCATTCAACCATAATGAAACCATGACAAACTAGTAATAAAATCAACACAATAACCCATACATGTGCTCATTGATCTCAATAATAAATAACACATAATAACTTATGCATAAATCCAACCAAGTCAAAGACTTCCACATACCACCCAACCATAGATTGGGCTGAACCAAATATTTCTTTCATCCAATCACCCTTATTCCATATTCCAAGCATGAATGTGGAATTACATGGGATAAACCAAAATAGAGCTAACCAGGGCTTCCAAAGGTTAAACCACCTCAACCCTCCACCACAGTGATTTCAACTAAATTGGTCCAGAAAATACCAAAACCAAAACCAAGTTGGATTCATTTGTCTTCTTCACCATACCAAGAGGAATTTTCATATTTTCACCCATCTGTCAAGAGTTCTAGGATATTCCCATCTCCACCCTCAACTCTTGGAAATTTTCCTGAGACCGCCTCACCAGGATCCAAAATATACTGGCCATCCAAAGCTTAACCAAAATAGGGAACCCACTACATCATCATTATCTAGGAAATGGCAAGGTAAGGTTGAAACCACTATAAATCCAGGTAAATCCCATGCGAGTGACAACAAAGTAACCAAATAGCTAAATTCATGTACCATGCATTCAAATCTCAACAAGGAAATCACACATGCAACCTATTACATGCAATTTTCTCTTGTTGTGGCTGCTTTTCCAACCTTCTTCTTCACTGCTCCAGTTTCCTTTATTTGCTTGCTTGCTTTTGTCTAAGTTCTCTCTCTCTCTCGAAGTCCAAGTGAGAATGCCTCAATGTCCAAGTGAATTCTAGAAGGCTTTAATAGTAACCAAGAAGTGATCAAGAGTAACTAAGAGTGACCAAGATAGGCATAGAATGTTCTCCCTCTCCTTTTGTTTCCTTTTCCCTTTTATTTTTCTTTCAATTTCCTTCATTTTCTTTCATTTTCCCTTTCACATATATTCTTGTCTCTTCATCTTCATTTTCTCCTATTTTCTTTTATTTCTTATATTGAATTTCCATTCATTACGTTTTTCTTTTGCTAATGCCCATTTCCATAGCCAATAATAAACCACAAGTGATGCCCACTATAATGTTTTTCTCCTCCATTCATCTTGGAATATGTGTCCCATGTCCTTTCTTTAATTTATTTACATGGAAAATCAACTCATGGATAAAAAAACCCCTCCCCCTTGGGGGAACAACATCCTCGAGGTTCTATGGCACTTATGTCTAGAAAAACATATTGCTTATTGGAGCTCTATAAACATAGCTCATTGCAGTATTTACAATGACAACTGCTGAAAACATGACAAACAAATCGCTTATTGGATATTTATAACAAAGCTCAATGTGGTATTTACAATGATACACACACACAAATACACACACACACACATACGAAAAATTTGTTTTCTTCACCAACAAATAAAGAAGGATATAATGCCCGCATTTGATCATCCCATGTAGCTTCATTAGGCCCAAAGTGCTTCCACTGCACTTTAACTTGCTCTATTACTTGGTTCCGGAGCATGAGTTGTTTCGGTTGCAATATGCATTATGGCTCTAGCTAGAACTCTCCCTCTGGTTCCACCTACAATACAGACCAATCAATCACATGATGAATGTCATGTACATATATTTTAGGAAATGAAACATGGAAAACATCATGGGATTTCACTAATGGAGGCATTGCAAGTCTACATGCCACTGGTCTAATCCTCTCAAGGATCTCAAAATGCCTACAATATCGAGCTGCCAACATGGCACATGAACCAATCCTCTAGGAGCTCCTCTTGGGCTTGATGTGCAAGTATAAATTCTCCCCAACCTGAAATTCCTTGAATGCTTTAGGTTGATCTGCATAACTCTTCTTCATGTCTTGTTTTTCCTTTAAATTCCTTTTGATAACCTACATCTCTTGTTCCATCTATGCTAACATAGTTAGTCCAATCAAAAGAATATTCATTGGATCACTACAGCTAATGAGAGTATTAAAATTATGCCCACAGAGAGCCTCTAATGAACTCAGCTTCAATGATTCCCAATACTCATTGTTATAAGAAAGCTCCACTAGTGGAAGATACTCCTCCCACTTTCTCTATTGGTGCATGACATACACCCTCAACATATCCAAAACGATCCTATTAACCCTCTCTACATTTCCATCTATCTGTGGATGATAAGTTGTACAAAAAGCTAACTCTATCCCCAAACCTACAAACAACTCCTTCCAAAACATAGAAGTAAACTTGGCATATCTATCTGATATAATCTTCTTGGGAACCCCATGCAACCTCATTATCTTCCTGATGAAGATCTGATTTGCCTCACTAGCTGAATTAGTATAATTCAATACAATGAAGTGAGCTACCTTGTTCAACTTGTCAACCACAACCATGATGGAATCATATTGTCTCGATGTCCTAGGAAATCTTGCAATGAATTCCATGGAAATGACCTCCCATTTCCTTTCTAGAATCATAATAGGCCGTAATAGACCAACAGGATGCTTGCATTTAGTTTTCACCTACTGACACTCCAAGCACCTTGCAACAAACTCAACCATCTCTTTTTTCAAATTCGGCCAATAGTAAAACTTCTTGGCATCTTGGGTGGCATAAATACATCTTGACATGAAAGTGTCTCAAAATAAGCTTATTCAATTTGCTGCTATTTGGCACATAAATCCTGCTCATGAATTTGACCAAGACATCTAATGTGAGGTGATACTCCTCATCTCTATCACTTTCACTTTGTTGTTGTAATCTCTGCTTCAGCTAATAGTACTTCTCATCACGCTTCCCTACATGAAATATTCGCTCTTGTAAATATGTCCCATAAGAACTCACAGCTGAAATATGATTCACCTACACTCTCCTATTGAGAGCATCCACAACCCAATGCTCATTTCCTTTAATGTACATGATCTCAAAGTCAAACTCACTAAGAGTATCCATCCGTCTAGATTGTCTTGCATTCAGATTGGGTTGGTCAAAAAAGTACCTAAGTCCACAGTGATAACTCATCAAGATGAACCTTCTGCCAAGGAGATAATGTCTCCACATCTTCAATGCATGAATAATGGTTGCCAGCTCAAGATCATAAGTCACATAGTTTTTATCATGTTTATTCAGCTTCATTGATTCATATAAAATCACATGTCCTTCCTGCATCAGGACTCCACCAAGTCCTTCCTTACATGCATCTACAAACCACAAAATCCTTATCAAGATTTTAAATCTTCAAAACAATAGCATTGATAAGTAGCTGCTTCAACTGATCAAAGCTAGTTGCACACTCATCTGTCCATTAAACTAATTCCCTTTCCTCTACAATGATGTAATAGGATGGAAAATCTAGGAGAAGTTCCTAATGAACCTCTTGTAATAATATGTTATTCCCATGAATGACTTGACCTCTTCCACATTCCTTGAAGTTGGACACTCCATGATAGCTTTAATATTTTCTTGATCCACTGTTATCCCTTCCTTCAAAACAACATCTCCCGAGTAATGAATTTGGGACTAGAAGAAACTGCACTTGTTGAGCTTTGCATATAACTTATGCTCTCTCAACAATCTCAACATTGTTGTTAGGTGCTTTTCATGCTCCTCCTCATTCTTTAAATATACCAATATATCACCAAAAAAGACTATCACAAACTTATCCAGATAAGGGTGCAACACATTGTTCATCAAACACATGAAGGTGACTGGAGCATTAGTAAGATAAAAAGAAACCACCACAAACTCATAGTGCCCATACCTTGTATGAAATGTAGTCTTGTAGATGTCTTCTTGTTTGATGCACACTTGATGATATTCTGATCTCAGATCAATATTCAAAAATATTTTTTTCCCTTTAGTTGATCAAACAAATCATCAATATGTGGTAATGGATACTTTTCTTGATAGTCACCTTGTTCAGCTTCAGGTAATCAATGCACAATCTAAGAGTACCATCATTCTTCCTTGCAAACAACACTAGTGCACCCCAAGGAGACACAATTGGCCTTATGTATCCCTTGTCAATAATCTCTTTAAATTGCAACTTCAATTCCACCAACTCGAGAGTTCCCATCCCGTATGGTGCCTTAGAGCCTGGCGTTGATCATGGTACCAACTCAAAATAGAAATCCACCTCCCTATGAGGTGGTAGCTCTAGAATCTCTGCAGCAAACACATCCTGAAATTGCTGCAAGAAATTATACTTCCTCAAGACCTCACCATCCTCATCTTCCTTCCCTTTGTACTGGACACATGTACTGCAAACAATACACACCCTTTCCCGCAGTTGTGCTTAGCTTGCATAGTTGTAACCATTCTCATTGATGTAGGAATCTTCTTTCCTTGTAAGACTCTTTTTTCTCCATCACCATCTAGGCACTTAATGGTCTTCTCATAGCAATCTACCTTAGTCCTGTGAATAAGCAATCAGTCCATACCTAAAAGCATATTATATGAATCCAAAGAAAGCACATTTAGATGTGTTGATGTAAGCATGTTATTAAGCTCAAATGCATAAGATCTCACTTAGTGATGAATTCTTCTCTTAGTCCTTGTAGCTAACTGCACCAACCAAGATTCTACATGCACTTACTTATTCAACCGACACCGATCCACTAGGCCAGGACTAATATAGTTATAATTCCATCCAAGATCAATCAAAATAGAAACAACTTGATAAAAAAGCTTACATTACATCTCAATAATGGATGTCTAATGATTTTCCTATCTTTTATTTGTTGCTGCATAGATCTGGGGAATGCTTTGACCTACATCCCCAACTGTCTGCGCCTGTTGAGCACTATAGATCTAAGGTCTACTGCCCTGATGTGATGGAAAACCCCTCCTACAAAGGTCTCCACCACAGGTCCAACACCTCAAAGGTTTTTTTCCATGGCCTTTATTCTGCTGCTCCTTAGGCTGAGACCCATGTCCTCTCTCAATTGCATTCGACCTCTTATGAGGTATCACATTTTCCTTGTCACCTGCATCCTGGGATATTCCTCTCTTGATCTTGAGTTGTTTTCCTTTAGTCTTCTCATTACCTTTCTAGTCACACATGAACTCAGGATTGTGCATTGACTGCTCATAACAATGTTTCATCTTTTTTATGGCTTCCTCCAATGACCAAGGCTCATCAAACTCAATCTGGTCTATGAATGATAATTTCAATTCATTGATGAACCATTGGATATTTATTTTCTCATTCTTGAGATATGACATATATCTCAATATCTCTAGAAATTTGGTTGTATACTCTTCATCTGTCATGGAACCCATCTTGAACTCATAGAATTCCCTGGCCTTTCTTTCATAATACCTCTCACATAGGTATTTCTTCTTGAAGAGTCTTTCAAACTCATCCCAAATCAACTCCTTTTCTCTAATTCCTTTGACATGCTTAATATATTCCCACCAGATATCTTCTTTTCCCTTCAGACTAAAGGTAGTTATCTTGGCTTTCATGTTCTCTGAGTAATTATGCAACTTGAAAATTTCTTCATCCCAAGAAGCCATGCTTCTGCATCTTTTGATTTCTTCATTTCCCCATCAAAAGTAGAAGGCTTTGTAATATCCCATAATAATAATAATAATAAATAATATAATATAATATTAAAATATAAGCAAATAAATAATAAACAATAAAGAAAAGATAATAATTAATGAAGAAATATAATAATAACAAATAAATAAAATAGTAAATAACAATACTAGACTTCTAAATAAGTATATATAAAAATAAACTATAAAATATTAACAATAAGTAAAGTTAACAAAAAATAAAATAAAATAAGAAAGAGTTAACTAAGATAACTATAAAAATTGTAAAAATAAGTAAATTTATCAAAAAGTAAAAAGGCATAAAATAAGAAAAAAATAAATTAAGAGAAAATTTAACGTAAGTAAAATTTAAAATAAAATGAAAATAAAAGTTACATGTTGACACATGGAATGTGTGCATGTGGTTCTCTTTCTATTGTTTGGTCTATTTAATAGACGAAGAGGGAGATGAGATTCATGATTCCATCATCCATTCTCTTGGGAGAAAAATGTTGTAAGACAAAGGATTCTCTGACGGTAGTACTTGATTGAGGGCTCGGGGATGGCCAGTGGTAGAAAGATTATATCTAGCTAAGCCTATGGTTGGATGGAGAGTTGTCCTCAAAAATTTGTTGTAGTTAGCAAGATTCAAATAACGTTCAACTCTAAAATTACAATTAAGGAATATCATAGTTTTCTTTGCTCCTATTTCTCAAAAATTCTATGCTAATTAGTTCAATAGAGATGTGTTGATTATAAATCACGTAATTGACCTAATTAGTTGCATGTTTTAATTTCGGGGTTGTTGCATATGTTATGAGAACAAGGTTTCAAACTCTCTTGGACCTTTAGATTATCTTCTCATAATTGATTAAAATTTTAATTAATTTTACTTTTGATATATATAAAAAAAACAATTTGTTTAATAAATAATTATATATATTGAATATCATATATATCCAAATATATTTTTCTAATTTAATTTCAAAATAATAAAAATAAATATATATTTAAACTCTGTTTTAATTAGTGTATTAAAAAAAATGGCCTCGTAATTATGGATGTTAAGGCTAAGTGTTTCCAAAAGAAAGAGTGCCATATATATTCATTATTGATTTAATTAAAATTTATTAATAATATATAATTAAATTAAAATCTATTAATAATAAATACACAGCCAAATAAAATTAGTGGCAGTCGCAATGTGCATACAACATATTCTCCATATATAAAATTTTGGGGCAAAAAAAAAGAAATCTTGGCCTTTAAGTCAGTAACAAGATTCAGGTTCAGCTTGCTAATTTTGCTAATTAAGTAGCGTAGCACATTTTTTTACCGAAAACAACAGTTCTCTAGTTTTATATATATACTGAAAAAATAAGCGTATGATACAACCATCACTGGATTATGGCCGTAAAAAAATAAAATCTGCTAATTCAGAAACTGACATGCCACTCAATAAATCCACAATATTATCAGCTTTAGTGCAGCAAATATAGTATTTAATAATTTTAAAGGAATTCATTTAGAGTTATAAAATTGTTATACAAAATAAATACATGTTTATATGATTGATTAATTTTGCAGTGAAGGTAATGAATATAAAATTAGATTATGAGTTATTTTTAAGGTTTTTATATTTTTAATATAGAAAGTGTTAGTTTTATAATATATATAAAATTGTTAAATTTAATTTATTTAATTATCATTCATTTTGAAATAGGCATGTAAGAATAGGAAATTATTTTATATTAATAAATATTATATATAGTTACATATATTTAGGGATTAATAAAATGGTTGATATAAAATTCAAATTTAATTATTTATGTGATATTATAAGTGAGTTAATTAAATATATGATTGTAGAGAGAAATTTCATAAATTATTTTTGGAATATTTTATATACATTGATTATTGATAGTTGAGAAATTGTGAACTTGTGAATTTTATGAATTTCATGGTTGATTTATAATAATTGAGTGACATTTTGAATATAGTTAGTAATAATATTTGGAATGTATGTAGTTATTGATAGAATCTAATAAGAAGTTTGAATGTATACTAAAAATAAAAGAAGAGCATTTCATTTGCTTTGTGGAAAAGTAAATTAGATAATTATAGAAACAAATTGAAGTGTATATAGTTGCAACTACAATTAAATTTTAAATACCATTTTGAAGCATTAACAATGTTCAACTTTCATGATTATTGATTGTCTTATTATATGGTCATGGTGCGCTATTTTGTGTAAGTGTGAACTTTTGGATAAATGTAACATTGGAAGTGATGTAGAATTCAAACTTGATTCGATGATACAAGGGAGATCATGGCTCCTAAATGTCGAAGACAAACCCAAGTCACCCCTGAGGTGGAAACCCCACCTCCCGCCACTACAGAGATTGGAACCCCAGCTAAGCAAGCTATATTATGTTCCCTTGGGGAAATGAAAAATATCTTTAAGGATTGGGTCACAAGCCAAGGACAAGGTCAAAGAAATGATCAAGGTAAAGGAGGAGAGTTGGAACGAAAACAAAGACAAGAGATAAATTCTTAGTTCAATGCCGAAGATGGACAAACAAACCTTGATATTATGAAAGAAGTCCAAAAATCCAAATTACCAGAGTTCACAGGTCAAGAGGGGGGTTCAAAAGTAGAAGCGTGGGTAATTGGTGTCAAAAGAGCACTTAGCTTTAAGGCATACATTTCAAGGGAAAATGACCAAATAATAATGAGTCTACTAAAAGGAAAAGCTATATTATGGTGGATAAATGAAGAAACAAAGATGCAAGTCACCACATTGCAAGTTACTTGGGAAATGCTTGAGGAAGCCTTCAGAACTAGGTACCTATCAAAGGAGTACAAACACCAACAATTAGGGGCTTTCCATGCAGTGTGACAGAATGGTAGATCTATCAAGGACTACAAAGTTGAATTCTATGCGTTGGTCCATCGTGTGGACTATATGACAGATGATAAACGTCAAGTTGAAAGATTCTTGCATGGACTCGATCCTTTGTTCTGAGCAGAAGTTGCCATGTGGAAACCCACCACTATGGCAGCAACCACTAGTTTGGCCAAACAAGTCCCGAGGACAATAAATATGAAAAAAATGAATGGTGGTTGATGGGAATATAGAGATGGAATACCCCACAATGAGGGTAAATAGACCAGGGGGGCACCCATATGGATTCAAGGAAAAACAAAACAATGTTGCTTGGATTTCTAGTGCAACTTTTGGGTTGCTGATCCAGGTGGATATTGGTGGCCACCTACCAAGTCCACTTGGACCCCCGCCATTGTTTCTTTTAGCTTTTCAGTTTCCTTAATTGTAGCACAGTTTACTATTTTTAGTAGTTTTTTGAGTCCTGAACTTCCAAAGCCCTTTTGAGGCCCTAAACGACGTTTTTTGGGAAAATGGAGATCTTTCTAAAGAGATATTGTGTGCGTCAAACGGAGATCATATGCCAAAGTTACGACCCCAGGAAGTTGATGTACCAATTTACCCAAACGGGGCCCACGGTTTGGCATTTCATATTCTAGGGTTAGGTTTTTGGATGTTTAGGGTTTTCCATTTTTTCTCAACAATAAATAGGCCTTCGAGCCTCATTGTAAGATAGTTCAGAGGCATGTAGTCGCCACGTCTCTTCTCAGAGATAAGCTACCATCACCCTAGCTAGTTTATTTCCATTATTGTTTGTAAGCATATTTCATTGTTTTACATTAATGAAATGAAGTATTATTTCCGTTGCATCTCTATGTTTATGGTTATCTCTGTGATTTGTTGCGTTCCTGTTTAAATCCAGATCAGTGGTATCAGAGCGGTCTGCTTTTTCCCTATTTTTATTTGTATGTCCCCAACGAGGTCGGGATATAAGGAGTTAGGGCTTGAACTGGCCAAACCTTTGCAAGACCAGCCTCGCAAATTTCGACAGCCTCCCATCGCAGATGAAAAGAAAGACAAGGGGGTAGGAGATCCTATCAAAATATTACTCGATGAAGCCCTCGAGCGACAAAGGAATGCGATGATGGACAACTTTGCCCAGATCCTTTAGCGGCTACCCAGGGGTGACGCATCGGCTTCCAACAGCTACTCTGGAAACACCGCACCGTTTAAGGTACAAACTAATTTTGAAATCCCCATATTAGAGGGTCAGATAGACGCAGATGTCATCGATAAATGGTTAAATCTGCTAGAGGGTTATTTTTCTGTTCATGATTTTTCCAGTCGGGAAAATATTATTTTTTCTCTTCTCAAAGCAGCCCCCCACATCAAGGACTGGTGGGAAACCTACTACGAGCAGAAGGATGAAAGTATAGGCTCACTATTTTTAGTCGCACCCACTTGGGATTCATTCTGGGATGCCATTAAGGAGCAGTACTACCCTGTCACATAAAGTGGACCATGCTGCGGCAAGGGAGGGACCAAGACGTGCCGGAGTTTACCAATATTTTCCATACCCTTTCGCACAAAATTTGGTATCAAGGATTCAGACCAGCATTTGGCACTCAAATACCGCGGCTACTTGAATAAGTACATCCAAGAAGAAATAGAATTCTTGAACATCCCCTCGCTCGGCACGGCATATCGATATGCCATCAGGGTTGAGCAAAAGTTTAAACAGAAGAAGCAAGATTTTGGATCTGTGAATTCGAAGCAAGGGAAAGGTGCCCCCAAACCGCAGAACAAAGGACAAAGCCAAGGTAGGGTGGCCCAAGACAACCTGTCAAAGCTGCAAGAAAAGAGCAACACTGTGAAGCCGAAAAAGGACACGAGAAATTGGTGTGAGTTCCATAAAAGCTCCACCCACAACACAAGTGACTGTCGGGCCAAGAAGTCATTGGTTGCTGAGCTAAAGGTTTCAGAATTAGATGCATGTTCCAACTCTGTGTTAGAACCCGACAAGGGGAATGACAAAGAGAAGTAGATTATCAATGCAGAGCCCAATGCCATCGTTTCCACCACGAAGATATAGAAGGAGGAACCCGAAGATCCAGATGAGGAGGAGCGTCTCTTCCACTCCCAGATGTGGGTAAAGGGCTCCTTGCTACAGTTCATTGTCAACAACGGGAGCCAAAAGAACCTCATTTCGACAGAGGTCGTGAATTGGTTGGGCTTACCAACCACAGTACATCTACAACCGTACACCATCGGGTGGCTTCACCAAGGACGAGATCTTCGCGTGAGCCAGCAGTGTCACCTTCCATACAACATCAAGCCCTTCACGGATGAGGTATTGTGTGACATTGCTCCCCTTGAAGTTTGTGATGTATTATTAGGACAACCATACTTGTGGAAGTGACATGCTGTGTATGAATGAAGGCCCCGTGTTGTTATTGTTACTTTGGGAAATAAGTTGTACAGGATACCGGAGGTAGCACTGCCTACCGTCATCTCTTTGGTTACTGCAAAACAATGCAGTAAGCTCATTTCCAAAACCGGGAAATTTTTTTTCCTGATGATACACCTTGAAGGAAAGAAGAAGACGGTGGCCACAACCTCTAGACATGGCCCCTCCGCATGACAACTACAGATGGACAAGGTCGTGGAGGAGTACAAGGACATCTTCACCTCCCTCGTAGGGGTTCCTCTGCATTGTCTGGTCAAGCACTCCATTGATCTAACCCGAGGTGTGCCACTACCTAATGGACCAATCTATTGGCGCTCCGTTCTGGAGAACGATGAAATCAAGAGGTAGATTAAGGAGCTGCTACAGAAAGGTCACATCTGTCCAAGTTCATCGCCCTATGGGAGCTTGATCATGTTGGTACAGAAGCAGGATGGGACTTGGAGACTCTGTATTGACTACCGGGCATTGAACAATATAATTGTCTGTAATAGGTACCCAATCCCATGGATTGATGACCTCTTGGACCAATTGAAGGGGGGAAAATATTTCAGCAAGAGCGATTTGAAGTCAGGATATCACCAGGTACCAATCGAACCCTCTGATGTGTGGAAGACTGCCTTGAAAGACAAGGAGGGCATTTTCGAATGGTTGGTTATGCCTTTCGGATTGATGAATGCTCCTGCAACCTTCATGAGACTAATGGATGACATCTTGCGGCCTTTCACCAACTCATTTGTGGTGGTATACTTGGATGACATCCTAATATTCAACTAGAGTTGGGAAGAGCTTCTCCACCACATCCGACAGGTTCTCCAAACACTACGACAACACAAGTTATGTGCCAATTTGGAGAAATGCACTTTTGGCATGACCCAGGTTCAGTATCTGGGATAAATTATTGATAAACAGGGGCTGCATGTGGATCTAGCCAAGATCCAAGTCATTCGGGATTGGCCATCTCCAACCACTATGACAGAGCTTCGCAACTTTCTAGGTCTTGCCAACTTCTACCGTAGGTTCGTGTTGGGATTTTCTCATATCACTTGGCCCTTGAGTCAAGTCACCAAGGGAGGAGCAAAAGAAAAATTCTTTTGTTATGAATCTCAACAGAAGGCATTGATAGAGTTGAAAGATCGCCTCTGCATGGCACCAGTGCTCGCATTACCAAATTTGCAACAACCATTTGAGGTTGAGATAGATGCCTCTGACTATGCTATTGGGGCAGTCCTTACTCAACACAGACATCCAGTGGCATATCACAGTGAGACACTTTCAGACATAGTCCAGAAGTATCCCACTTATGACAAAGATATGTATTCCATTGTGCAGACCTATCGACAAAGGAAGCATTACATTTTGGGGAAGGAAACAGTCATCCACACAGACCACCAACCCCTGCAATTCATACAGACCCAAGGGAAATCGCAGAATGATCGCCATCAGAAGTGGTCCACATACCTACAACAGTTCCATTTGAATATCAAGTATAAGAAGGGCAGCACCAATAATGTTGCAGATTGCCTCAGTCGACCACCAATCATGGCGTTAACCACCGTGCTCAACTCTTGTGGGCACAAGACTTCGGATTGGCCACTTCTCTACAAAAGCGACCCAGAATTCGGCCACACATACCAGAAACTCTTGGAGGGTCAGCATGTTCTAGACTTTCACCTCCAGGATGCCATGTTATGCCACTTGGGTCACCTTTGTGTTCCTTCAAGCAAGTGCACCAAGATGATTTATGAAGCACACTACAGTCAGGCTACTGGGCATTTCGGGGTCGAGAAAATTGTAGCAGTATTGCAAAATTATTTCTATTGGCCGAATCTTCGACAAGATGTCAGGAAGTACATTAGATCATGCACTGCTTGCGCCATTGCCAAACCAAAAATCAAGAAGCAATGCCTCTATAGCCTGCTACCTACCCCTAGTCGACCTTGGGAATCCATCTCCATGGACTACATGTCAGGCCTTCCTTCCACTAAGCATGGAAATGATTGTGTTTTTGTGGTCATCGACAAGTTCTCGAGGATGGCCATTATGGAAATCTGCAAGAAGAATATCACAGCGGAAGCCACTGCTAAACTCTTCATTGAACAAGTGTGGGTACACTTTGGGATCCCACAGTCTATCATCTTAGATTGGGACAGCAGGTTCCTCAGTACATTTTGGTCCAGTCTCTGGTCGATGTTGGACACCAAACTCACTAAGTCCACAACCTTCCATCCTCAAACTGATGGCCAGATAGAGGTTGTCAACAGGATGATCGTACACATTCTTCGCATGTACAACTCAAAGCATCCATGAACATGGGATGAGAGCCTCCCCTGTGTTCAGCACAGATACAATTGGGTGATCCGAATTGGATCCTGAAACTCTCTAAGTTTTCATGACTGTTTCATATTATGCTAAAAGATTCAAGTCCTAGAAAAGATCGAAGCTATCAGAAGGAATCCTCATAACAATTGCAGTTGTGGCCAGAGCAGAGCAATGAGGACCCTCTATCAAGCGTGCAGACCATTGGCCCATGGTAAAGAGTGATGGCACAAAACTACAAAATCGGAGGCTAATTCGGGAAACAGAGGTGGATTCTGATACACGATTAGCGCTATCGTAGGGCGCTCCCCTTAGTGAAGGAAAACCCTGAAGCACCCAGACCCGAAATCGCTATAAAATTCAGAAAAGTAACTGTTTCGGTTCGGTAGCACTGGATTCCCCAAACCGGCAGGATATCGGAAAGCTTCGAGGCGGTAAGCAATTTTGACTGAGTCCTGGCTGATGCCATAAATCGAGTGACACGCGTCTAGTGGATGAGAGAGAAAACCGTCTACATCGGATGGGTAAACACCGTGCGACTTGTTCGCCCGATATGAAGGATGACTGTCAGATTTTGGGGGTCCAGATCGAGCGCAAAGATATGCCCCGATGGCTGACACGATTTGATAGGTCAAAAAGCAGGATGAACAGGGATTTGATGTCCAATGTGGATGATGATTTGGCACACGATTCATGTTCACAGGCGATCTTGAAGTGAACAGATTTAATGGCCATTCGAGTATGATTCAGGGAATCTAACACCCAGTTCGTTGGTAAATAGGTGGCCACCTCCCTTCGAGGCGTTACCGAGTGATGATGATGCAGAGCAGAGGAATTCGAATGGACAGAGGAAAGGAAACCAGAAGGCTGGGAAGCAGAAATGAATAGTCAAAAGAATAGACTAGCTTTAAAAGCCATAAACTAACAGAAGTAGAGAAGGCAAGGGTACAGAGAGAGCAAGCATACAGAGAAGCGACACACAGAGAGTAGAAGCCGAGCTAACCTGAAGGTAACATCGAGCCAGACAGAGCCAAAGAGAGTCAGAGAGTCTGTGTAATCCATTGAAGGCTTGAGAGGTTCAAGAAAACTCCTCGGCATAGGCCTATCATACTACTGTGACCCTTAGAGGTCCTTTTTCAGTAAGGAGAGTCTGTGTACTCTAGTCCTACTGACTTACATCTATTAAGTGAGACTCAATTTGAGTTCACTGTTGTAAAACTCTGCTTGAAAACATAATAGAGAGGCCACCACTGAAAGGTTGGACCAGGAGATGTAGCCCAGGAGCATTGGGTGAAATCCTTATTAAACTTGTTTTGTTTACATGTTTGACTCTTATGTTTTCTCTATTTGCCTCAGTGTCTATGTATTCTAGCAATCTTATCGATCCGTTGCATAAGTAACATAGTCACATCCATGCACATGAGTCTGTAATACCTTTCATTATTTATCCTAGATAAATTCCAGATCACTGGGCTCTTCACAGCTCGACTGGCCATAGCCCTTTTCAGGTGGGCTTGGGATTCCATCCACTATGTCCTATTGATGTGGCCATTCCATTTGCAGCTACTCACGTAGATACGGCTCATGTCCAGTCCAAAATGGATAAGGCAACCAGCTTCATTGAGCACATCCAACATATTCGCCAGTAGGTCCATGACATTCTGGAGAAATCAAATGCTAAGTACAAGCAGTGACATGATCAACATCGGCTACCACATAAGTTTTTGGTGGGCGACAAAGTCTGGTTGCATTTGCAAAAGTAACGCCTTACCAGAGCCTATCGGAAACTCAGACCACGCTGGTATGGTCCTTACACCATTACCAAGGTTGTGGGAGACAATGCATTTGAGCTTAGCATTCCTTCATTCCTTAACCTGCACCCAGTGTTCAATGTGGACCGCCTTTGACCATACTTTTCACCATTACTAGACACATTCGACATTACCGAACAACGCACACCCACTACGATATGGTCCTTACACCATTACCAAGGCTGTAGGTGACAATGCATTTGAGCTCAACATTCCCCCATTCCTTGGCATGCACCCAGTGTTTAATGTGGACCGCCTTCGACCATACTTTCCACCATTACTAGACACGGCTGACATTCCAGAATAGCTCATACCCACAGAGTTAAATCCATATTGCATGGAACAAGATGCAACTGATTGGATCATGGAAACACAGATCAAGCACACTTGCCAACAGAATATCCAATTGTATCGAGTTGTCAAAGCATGCCAACTCCTTCATAAGGGCAAGTGGCTCACCAGGGATCAAGTTCAGCAGAAGTTTCCTCATCTCATGGAGGAACTCAACGCAATGGGGACCAGTGCTTCCTAAGGGGGGAGGAATGATCCAGGTGGATATTGGTGGCCACCTGCCAAGTCCACTTGGACCCCCACCATTGTTTCTTTCAACTTTTCAGTTTCCTTAATTGTAGCACAGTTTACTATTTTTAGCAGTTTTTCGAGTCCTGAACTTCTGGAGCCGTTTTGAGGCCCTAAACGATGTTTTTTGGAAAAAATGGGAGCAACATGGGTTCATGGATTGATGTTTCTCTTCCAAAAGTTGTATTTCTCGGATAGATATTTCTAACAAGATATTGTGCGCGTCAAATGGAGATCATATGTCAAAGTTACGACCTCGGGAAGTTGATGTACTAATTTACCCAAACGGGGCCCACGGTTTGGAGTTTCATCTTCTAGGGTTAGGGTTTTGGATGTTTAGGGTTTTCCGTTGTTTCTCAACAATAAATAGACCTTCAAGCCTCATTGTAAGATAGTTCATAGGCATGTAGCCACCACATCTCTTCTCAGAGATAAGTTACCATTGCCCTAGCTGGTTTATTTCCATTGTTGTTTGTAAGCATATTTCAGTATTTTACATTAATGAAATGAAGTATTATTACCGCTGCATCTCTGTGTTTATGGTTATCTCTATGATTTTTTGCGTTCCTGTTTAAATCCGGATCAATTTCCTCTAGGATGACGTAGGGGTCACCCCTACTTGAGAAGAACTAATAGTGGGGGTAGAGGATTTTGTGGCCAAGGACAGATAGGGGATCAAGTTCAATTAGAATGTTGGGAATGTGGGGATCCACATTATAGAAGGGATTGCCTAAAGTATCAAGTTGGGCTGAGACAACAAGGACATCAAGAAAAAGGAGGAAAACCACCCAACATCGAATTCGTGCCATTGTAAACCATTGTCAGGATGAGCACCAAGCCACCGTTTTAGAGTCCGCGAATTTCCAAGGAGGGAGTCCTTTAGGTCAAACCATTTTTTTTATTGGACTATTGGGTTCGTTGACTTAGGAATCATGAGTTTTAGCAAGTCAAGGCCTAGTGGGACCAATATAGCCCAGGGTCAGCAACCTGGGAAGATGCAGATGTTATTTTTAATGACTTTCCTTATCTATTTGATTAAATTGTGTGATGAACTAGATAAGAGTGCATAACTTAGCTAAGGTAGATACTTTTATGGAGCATCTAGATCATGTCTTATTGTTTAAATTTTATTGATACATATAAATCGTATAATATGATTTCAATTATGGTTTAGTTAACTGTTATGTCAAATAGGGTTGTTGAGTATAATGTTGGATGAGGTTTCATGATATGATGGTATGAGGATAATGATGCACATATGGTTCTTATTTATTTTGTTATAATAATGATGTTGTATGCTCATGTTGGATATGATATGCATAATGTGGCATATGGATTATGATGTTATGATATGAGGTTATATTGACACGTGGTTCATTTATTATGTGATGATATGTCTTTGATGTTGATATGTTGATACTATGATGTGAAGCACGTGGTAATTATATGTAGATTTATGACATGCATAATTTTGTGATAACAATGATGTTATGTTCTCATGATGACATGCAAGACTTGACATGTGGATTATTTTCTATGATACTATGGTTATTGCTAATTCATTGGATGTATGTTGAGATGTGGTGATGGACAGGAAATCCACAAATGGGCCGAGAGGGTCAGTTTATTTGATGATCTCGTAGGAGCCCATACCTGCGAGGGAGAATATGTAACATCATATGTGTTGGGGACATACTCAATCAACACTACATATGCCATTTTTGTCTTGTATAGCTCTTGATGGATAGCTCTTGAGGGGCTATGGGACCATCTTGAGGAGGCCAAGTGCCTGATATTGTAGACTAACTGCCTGATATTATATTGGGATGTCGAAGTCTGGTGGGGATGTAAGGACTTCAATGCCTGGGGCTGTGCAACTTAGTAGGAGTGGAGGGAGTGGGTCAGCCTTGCAAGATGCCCGAAGTCATTGAGTACTGTACCAAATGCCTGCCTTGGGGTAGATGAGGTCTAAGTCAGGTGTGAGCCTTGGGTCCATCCTTGGGCTAGGATACAGACCGATGAGTCTTAGGCCTGTTTCTGAAAGTGGGAAAAAGGATAGAGATTCCTTGATATTTCCCAAGTGTTTTCCAAACTTTCAATGCCTGCTGGTTATACTAGTTCAGCAGAGGGTGTAGGGCAAACATGAAGTAATAAATAACTAAAAAATAAAATGTTAAATGATTCAATTTAACTTCAGGACGAAGTTCCTTAAAGAGGGGGAGTATGTAATGTCCCCTAATAATAAGAATAATAAGAATAATAAGAATAATAAATAATATAATATAATATTAAAATATAAGCAAATAAATAATAAATAATAAAGAAAAGATAATAATTAATGAAGAAAAATAATAATAACAAATAAATAAAATAGTAAATAGAAATACTAGAGTTTTAAATAAGTATATATGAAAGTAAACTATAAAATAGTAACAAAAAGTAAAATAAAATAAGAAAGAGTTAACTAAGAGAACTATAACAATAGTAAAAATAAGTAAAGTTATCAAAAAGTAAGAAGGAATAAAAAAAGAAAGAAATAAATTAAGAGAAAATTTAACTTAAGTAAAACTTAAAATAAAAAAATAAAAGTTGCATGTTGACACATAAAATGTGTGCATGTGATTCCCTTTCCATTGTTTCGTCTATTTAATAGACAAAGAGGAAGATGAGATTCATGATTCTATCATCCATTCTCGTGGGAGAAAAGTGTTGTTAGACAAAGGATTCCCTGGCAGTAGTAAGATGATTGAGGGCTCGGGAGTGGCCAGTTGTAGAAATATTATATGCAATTGAGCCTACGGTTGGGTGGAGAGTCGTCCCCAAATTTTTTTTGTGGTTAGCGAAATTAAAATAGCGTTCAACTCCAAAATTACAAATAAAGAATATCATCGCTACAGGTAAGTTCCTTTGCACCTATTTCTAAAAAATTCTATGTTAATTATTTGAATAGAGGTGTGTTGAATGTAAATCACATAATTGATCTAGTTAGTTGCATGTTTTAATTTTTGGGTTGTTACAAGCTTGGCTTTATTAAACTCCTCTGGAAATTGCCCCCTCTCACTCCTCCTATAAGGATGTTTGCGATGATGATGATGATGTCTCTCGAAACTAGCGCTAGAATAAAATTCATGATTGCTAGCCCTCCTTTCAGGTGTATCCAAGGATATGCCATCCTTTACTTTATCATCTCTATTCATCCTATACCCTTTATGATACCTACTTCCATTTGCACCATTAGTCTTTTCTTCTTGTATGTCCCCATGATTGATCCCTAGTTGTCCCTACTTCTACAAATATGAAAGGATCTATAGGATGACTACATTAACCTCAATTTTCTTTTCTTGAGTTATGACAAGCCTTTACCGTGCCTCAATCAATCGCTCATTGTCTACCTTGAAACACATGATTCATGCCTTCAAACTTCTCTGTATCTGCCAAACCAAGAGAATATCCCTTTCCCTATTGCTCAACTAATCTCTCCCATCCTACCAATGTCTTGTCTCGCCTATACGGAGAGAATTATGGATTATACTCAATTATTATTCTCTTCATATCTTTGCCTTCTATTTCCTGAAATGTGCCATTTCTAGCTATATAAAAACATAATCGAAATCATAACTCAATGTAACTCAAGGGAGGCTATTGTATGTTCCTAGGCCAATCCAGATTTGCATGATACAACATCACAAGCATACCATCTCATAAATGGATATAATAACCATAACAATAATAACCAACATGCATGCATGATAAACATATAAACAATTGACATGCATGCATAACAATCTACATTGACCCTGAGGTCTAGTGTTCCAACCTCACTCTGATAACACCCTGTAACACCCCACCCCACATTTACCCACTTTTACAAGCTCTCTAGGTAAACATGAGTTGAGAGTTATTATGCATGACCCAACAACCAAGTTCCAGTAAAGGAAGTGGGGTCTAGCATCCCCAAACTTACTGCAGCTTCCTAGAGACACCTTACCACCCAGATGATAAACAACATCCATTGATAATATTACCTAGGGCTGGAACTATCTTTTCACCTAACCTCGCAGCCCAGTGGTACACATGCCAAGTTGTGCATGCTATAATGCCACCTCCCACTTTTACCACTTTCACCAGCCTGTCAGTGTAAACATGAGTTGAGGGATACTATGACATGACTCTACCTCCTAAGTATATTTAAGGAAGAGGAATCAACAAATTGGAACTTTACTGACCTTCCTCGGAAGCTACAAGACTCCAAGGAGCTAAACAACCACTCTTAGTGCTAAAACCTTAAGCTAGAATGCTTTTTTGGTGATTTGGACTCCAAAATGCATGCATGAAAAGGCCTTCATGTGTTTGACGACCTCCAATCTCATACATAAGCCTACCAAGTAGTGGTTGTGACCTAAGATCTTTAGTTCAAAGGGTGCGATCCTGGATTCTAAGCCTAAATTCTAGGCCAGCCTCCAAACTACTGCCCAGAACTCAGTGGTACTTTCCAAAATGATAAATGACCTCAAGACAAGGCCACTCATACAAAATTTGATCAAAGACTTGACCTAACCAGTCCTAACCATGACATTCATTTCATCAGGCATATTGAGAACATGTAATCTACAGGTCATGAATGCATATTTGTACATAGGGGTTTGAAACTTATTTGAGAATCATCAAGAAAGTCTAATGCCCTCTCATAATAGCTACAATAACATTTTTTAGCTCATGCATTCGATAACCATCCATCAACTAATTGAAACATGTCAAGAGCCATAATAAAACTTGTTATGAAACCATGTTTATAACCAACATATAACCAGAATAATAGCCATGATATAATAACAAGCACAAGTGCTCATGAAATACAATAGGAAAATATCTCTTATTAAAATATACAAAATCCAACCAAGTCAGGGACTTCCACGTACCACTTGACCATAGATTGAGATCAACCAAATGTTTTTTTTCAATAAATCAACCCCATTCTATATCCCAAGCACGAATGTGGGACTCAAGACATAAAAACCAAGGATTCCCATAAATTAATCCACCTCCACCGCCATGCTCCCATGATCTCGCCAAAACTAGTCAATAGATCACATAAGCAAACTACCACATAAACAACCAAGGCTTCTCGAAGATTAAACGACCTCCACCCTAAGGTTACCGTGATCCCGCCGAACCTGGTCAAGAGATCACTAAGAGCAAAACAAGCTTGTATGCCTCAGAATTTCTTCACAAATAGCTTGAGGAATTTTCCTATCTCCACCCACCTATTGAGGGATTCCCAGAGATTAAACTAGCTCCATCTCCAACCCTTAATAATTTTCCTGAGACCACATCACTTGGTTCCAAAACCATCTAGAAATCCAAAGCTCAACTGAATAAAAGAACCCATCACACTATGGCTATCTGAAAATGGCAACAAAAGGTTGAAACCATTGTCACACAGAGATTCCAATGAAAATAAGAGAACCAAATATGCACATGCATGTACCATGCATTCAATAACGAACTATGAAATCACACATGCAACCTGTTACCTACAGTTCTTCCTATTGAAACTGCTTGATCCGATTTTTCTTTGTTTGTCCTTTACTTTCCTTGTCCTTCCTTTTATTTCCTTTACTTGCTTTCTTTCTTTCTCCTCTTGGTGCTCTTCTCTCTCTTAAACTAATTCCAAGGCCAAACTAACAAAAGGCTGTGAATTGATCCTCATAAGCCTTTTTATCAAGGAGGAGGCTTCTATTTTCTTCATTTTCCTTAATTTTTCCTTCAATTTCCTCTCATGAAAACCTATGACCTATCATCTCCCTTTTCTATTATTTTCGTTTATTTTCATAAATAAATGCCAATTGATGTCTCTTTGCCTTCACCAATTTCCTTATCCATCATAAATCAATTGAACGCCTACCACGATGTTTTGCCCAATATTCATCTTGGAATATGTGCCCCATGACCTTGGTCTTATTTTGCATTTATTAACTTTATTACATGAACTTTTAACCCAGGGCTATTACAAACCCCTCCCCGTTAGGGGAACATCGTCCTCGATGTTCTATGACACCTATGACCAACAAGACCACTGAAAACAAAAACATACTGCCTATCGAGCTTTATAAGCCAACTCATTGCAGTATTTACAATGATCACTGCTGAAAACCATGACCAAAATGACAAGCATACCACTTACTGGAGATTTATAACACAACTTATTACAATGTTTGCAATAATAACCACATATACGTATGGACATTTTCTTCAACCAAAAAATAATCATATTGCTCATGGACCTTTATATATCCAGCTCGATACAATATTCACATTAAAATACACATATTTACATATGCACATTTTATCTAATGAACAAATAAATGGATACAATGCCTACATCCGCAACAAGGGGATCTAGAGGCTCACACCTCCACCCTCAAAAGTTGTACCAGAATTCATTCCCTTCCCAAGAATTCCAAAATCCACTGTGAATGTCAAATTACATCTAATGTCTAGGGCTATGATCCTTGTGCTACTTGTTTTCTCAGTGAACAGTCACTGGCTCATTGTTTCAGGGTACACTCTCAATGTGCATCTAATGCCATCTAGAAAATCCAATGACCAAAAAAATCCATCCCCTAGCCTTACATTCTCTACTACACAGTCCCTCGGGCAATCCAGTCACCCATTTCCATACAGTCACTCACCTTCCAATTTCCTCGATAGTCCCTTTCCTGGACAATCCATCCCTTGGAAAGATTTCCTCGCATCAAAAGGTCCAAAACTAAGGCATATCACTACCTCAAACCATTATACCAGTCATAGCATGGTCATGGAAACAAATGGACACTATTGTGTGCAAGTGACAAGTGTCCCATAATGGCCCTACTCCTAAAGTGCTTTACCAACATATTGTTGCTTGTGCCAATTCCTTTTGTTGTTGTTGCTAATTCTTGCAGTCAGTTTCAAACACCCAAATTGGGCATTTTGTTGTTTTCCTATAAGAAGAACATAGTTTCCATTAGACTAAAAAAGAATTCAAATAAATTCAAATCATACCTCATTGGTGGATTGTCAATAAGGTACACCTGCAATATTGTTCCCTTCCTGTCACAACAAGTCAAACTAGCTCTTTGATCAAATCATCATATATAAACATATCACATCCAGTTAGCTCAAAACATAACAATTGTAAATCAGAATTGTAGATCACATGAAATCATCATAAATAAAAATCATAAATCCCATGCATATTTAAAAACTGAAATAAAATATTAATATCTATCTTTCAAATGGTTCTTTGCTTCTGCCTTTTTTCTTTGTCCTTTTCGTACATGTTGAGTCCCAAACTTGCATCTTCCCTATACACCTTTTTAGCCTTTTTCCATTTACCTGGACCTCCTAAGCTGTCAAATCATTGCATATTAGTTTAAAAAGAGCATATAAAATGGTTTCCTAACTATGTCTTGTGACTGTTGTTTGATCTAGATTTTTTCTCAGTCAGCTGCGGAATCTTGTCACTTTCCGCAGCCTTTTTGTTGAAGTCTATGTTACAGGTGTCTACAGGAGAATCTGGCCACATGGGCAAGTTGCAAATGATGTGGACATGGACCGTGTCCTCTTGGTTCAGCCGAATCCCTCACAAAAGGTTGTGGTCAAAGACAGTCAAGCGGTGGTCAACCTAAGAGTTTTACGGTGGTAGAACTCTATTTTTCACCACGTGAAGACTTGCGTGGAAAATTCCTAAATCTCAGGAGACGTGCTAACACCCATGGACTATTCCATGAACCGAATCTAACAGCCACCCTCCTTGGATTTAATTTTCACGGCTACCATAGATTTTTGGACATGGTTATTCACGTGTCTTTTTATCAGCGCAGATTTTAGGAAAGTAGTTGTATCATCCTCTATTATAAATAAAGCGTTCTCATATGCATATTAGCTAGCTTTTTGAATGTAATTTTGACTGTTTAAGAGCCCACGGTGTCGTGACTTTATCCTTATGTTATGACTGCATTTTAATACATGAGAAGACACTGCTTATAAGCTCAATTCGTGGTTGTTTGCTGATTGGCCGAGGTTGTGCAGAGGGCCCCTGTACACACCAAGGTTTTGTAATTTTTGTATAGTTTCATGCTTTATTTCTTTATGTTCTTGATGCCATAATTGTTTGCTTGTATATATTACACTGCTTATGGTATTCATGTTGATTGTCGTGCACAGCTTTTTTATGCTTTCTAATGTTGTTAACTGATCAGTGTCTTTATTTTAGGTTCTAATAGGCAGCCCGAGCATTTGCACATAGCTTTTTAATGACTAATGACATGGAAATATCTTGTCCTTCTGCTGATTTATTTCTTAGTTCTAATTCCAGCACTATTTATTTCTTTCAGTTTTGTTCATTTACTTTTCTGCAACATAGATATTAGATTACTCATGTCATTTTCAGTTACCTCCTATAGCCAGAGTGAGTCAAATGGTGAGGGATTGAAGTATGAATGCGTAGCTTGATATTAGTTTATTTTTCTGCAAGTTAGTTATTAAATTGCTCATGTCATTTTAAGTTACCTCCTATAGCCAGAGCGAGTCAAATGGTGAGGGATTGAAGTATGAATGTGTAGTTTGATCTTAGTTTCATTTTATGCAAATTAGATATCAGATTGCTCAATTTGTTTATGATTACTTCCTATAGCCAGAGCAAGTCGAATGGTGAGGGGTCAGAATATGATTTGATGTAATATGATTTAGTTTACTTTTCTTGCAGTTTTTGAATTTCTTTGAGTTCAGTTTCTTTTCATACAGCAGCAAGGATACTGGGTTTCATAGTCACTAGCTCACTGTTTGGTTTAATTAGAATATAGGTACATTTTTATTTTCTCTTAGGAATTGATTTCGTCATTGCAAGTTTTAAAACCTTTTTGGAAACTTTGAATTTTGGAAATCATTTTAAAGGTCACCATTGCCTTGAACACTTATATCCATACTTGACTTTTAGAATTTCCATCTCACATTAGGGAATCAACAAAAGATAAACCCAAAAGCAAACCAAAAATAAAAAACGACAAAGAAGTAAGAAATCGGTTATCTTGCATATATAGTGCACCTCACTTCAGCAGTTTATGACTCTCGAATTGACAATTTATATAGCAATTTAGGACACACTAAATTGACCAAACATTTTGGCGCCGTTGTCGGGGAAGTGAAACTAGGTAGCCAATTTCTTAAAAAAAAAAACAAGAAAATTTCAAGGAAGGTAAAAATTGATAACTTCTCAAAGTCTGCTCTCCTCTTGCACCTAGTGTGACCTGGAGGATCAGAAAAGAGAGTTATTGGTTCAATAATTTCTTGAGTATGCTCTCTTCTTGCACCTAGAGTGATCTGGAAGATCAGAAAGAGAATTATTAGCCTGACTTGAAGAAAAAAAAAAAAAAAAAAAAATGACATGCATAGAGCAAGAGATTCTAGGGGAAGGTTTATAGCTACGGCCAAGAGTTCGATTTTTACAACTCCATCTACTTCAAGGTATAGACAAGATACACCTCCACCATCTCCAACTCACACTCCTAGCCTTAGGATTCCTGGAATTCAAGGGGCAACAGTTGAATTGGGAGACTCTCCCACACTATCCACTGAATCTTAGTTAGGAAAAGACCCTTTATTTACTTCTACAGGAAAACACATTGTAATCGAGGAAGTAGAATCACCTGAAGAAGAAGAGGGAGAAATTCCTCCTCATTCGCCATTAGTAGAAGAACCAGAGGATTCTGAAATCTATGAGGAAACTACCATGACAGAGGAAGTAGTAAATGGATTTGGAGGAGGTAGAGGTAGAGGTAGAGGAGGAGGAAACAATGGAGGAGGTAGAGGTAACAACGGGGGAAATAGGGATGGAGATAACTCATTTGGATTTCCTATAGTTGATGAGGAATTTCGAACAACAATGAAAAACATCTCACCATCTATCCTCCCAAACTTTTATGGGTTGTGAAGTGAGGATCCTGAAACATTTCTATTTGAGTTTGAAGTCGTGTGCCGAACTTATGATTATATGGAAGACTCAAATTGTTTCGTTCAACATTGAAGGGAGCTGCTCTAAAATGGTTCATGGGATTAGTCACTCAATCTATTAGAACTTGGAATGATATGAAACAAACATTTTTGGATATATACCTGGACTATTGTATGCCCACCAATCATAAGGATGAGGTATTCAAAATGGTGCAAAAAGAAGATGAAAACTTGGAGGATTTACTTGAAAGATTTCAATACAACCTGAAAAGAGCAAAAATGAATAACCTAGATGAGGAAACCTTGAAAGCCCTTCTATTAAAAGCCATTAGAGATGAATGGATAGATATTTGAACATGATGGGAAAAGGATATATATCTCAACTTCCACTTCATGATATAGCAGAGCTATGTGTCCATCTCTCAAAGGGAAAATCTAAAACTAGAAAAGGGCCTAGAGATCTTTCTCTCATTAGAGCAAACAAATTTGCAACTGGATCAGTGAGTAGGGCTGAGATTGGCAACATGCTTGATGAGTTCAAAACTGATATTTTAGGGAGCCTTAGTGAGCAACTAGACACCCTTAAGATACAAAACAAGCAGAAAGCAGAAGCTGAAGCTTTGGCCATCTTTTGTCCAAAATGTAGGAAGAAACATGCTCTAAGGGAATGCCCCTTGGATGCAAAAGTTGTAGAAACATGTATGATTTGTTCAGAAAGCCATGAGACCAAGGATTGTCCTTCAATTCTTGGGCTCAAAGCTGTCTTTCAAGAAGACCCAAATTCAATTGAGTCTCTCTATTTTGTTTCAAGGAGACCTTGGCAGGGGCAACAAAATCAAGGGTTTAACAACCCCACGAACTTTCAACCCCCACCAAATTGGAATCCTTGGAAACAACCTTGGTCCCAACCTCAAAATCCATTTCAATCATGGGTACAAGGTATGCAAAATCCTTATGGGAGATTTGCTCAATTTTATCAATATCCTCCATCTTTTCAAAATCAACAAGCTCCACAACTTCCAAATCAAAATCCACAACTTTCATTGCCATTTCCACAACAACAACAACCTTCTCAACAAAATCCAAATTCCCAACTCTTGCTTCCATTCCAACAAAAGACAAATCAACTACCTTCCCAGCCATTGCCAAATCCCAATAATAAAAACCCTCAAAATGCTTACATGGTAAAAGGACAATAATTTCCTACCTATATGATTGTTCCTCTCAATGATGTACAACTCAGATCTGGTAGAGTCTTAGAAAATCCTTCTATAGATGCTCAAAAGCAAAGCATTTACGAGGAAGATTCTCTTGAAGCCAATAAAGGTTCTGAAGCATCTCTTCAAAACCCAAGCACTCAAAAAGAAAAAGAAAAAGAGTCAACCCCCACAACTCCTATAGTTGAGCAACCTGCATCTTCATCCACACCTCTTTTTCCTGAAAGATTACAAATTGACAAAGGAGTGGAAAAACAAATCTTGTTGCCTGACTATGATTTTCTAGATGAATAAAAGAATGTCTGTATCAAGATTCCCTTGCTACAATCCATTAGAGAGATTCCTATTCTAGCAAAAACAATAAAGGAGTTGAGTCTCAAAAGACCAGGAAGGAAACCAAGAGATACAAGAAGAATCCACCTGGTAGGGAAAATTGCAGATATCATGATGGGAAAAATTACCATGCAGAAGTATGTAGATCCCAGTAGTCCAATTGTCAAAACGCATATCAATGGGGTAGAGATTCCAAATACCTTGATTGATTTAGGGGCTGCTATCAACATTATGAGTAGACAGACTATGGAACAACTAAAACTTCCTAATCTTCTTTTTACACCTACTCTACTGCAACTTGCAGATCGATCAATTATCAAACCAGATGGTGTATTAGAAGACATTTCGGTCTCCTTAGATTCTTGGGAATATCCAGTATATTTCATGATTTTAACTCCCAAAAGTAATCTAGGAGGGCACCCACTCATCTTAGGAAGACCTTGGCTAGCCACAGCTGATGCTTTTATTAGTTGTAGATCTGGGGATATGTATATTTCTGATGGTAATTCGATAAAGAAATTCAATCTGTATCCTCCAGCAAAAGCAATTACAGAAGTAGGAGATAATAAATGGGTCGATGATGAGGACACTATACAACCTGTCTTTACCATTTCTGAAATCAGTGAAGATAGTCAAATTCTAAACACATTAGAAAACTTTGGAACATCTTCAGAATATAACCATACACAATTTCAATTAGATTCTGACATTGAGTATCTATCATCTAGACAAATGTCTCTTTACTCTATGGAAGAGTTTGGTAGTTCCACCATTGAGATCTTTCCAGGTAAAACATTGAATATCAACGAAAACTTGGAAAAATCACAACAGGGAGAGCTAACCAAAATCTTGCAAAAACATTCTACTGCATTTGCATGGGAGTATACTGATATGAAAGGTATTGACCCTAAGACTTTCATTCATCACATCTACATTGAGGAAAACAGTAGACCAATCAGACAACCTCAGAGAAGGATGAATCCAAACTTTAGGGAGATAGTGAAAGAAGACCTCCAAAAACTACTGAATGTAAACTTCATTTATCCAATTTCAGATAGCTGATGGGTTTCTCCTTTGGTTATAGTACCTAAAAAGAATGGTAAATGGAGGGTATGCATTGATTACAGGGAATTGAATAAAGCAACTTTGAAGGATCACTTTCCTTTACCCTTTATCGATCAGGTATTAGATACTCTAGCAGGCAAAAAGTACTTTTCATTTTTGGATGGTTTTAGTGGCTATAATCAAATTCAGGTAGCACCTGAAGATCGAGATAAGACCACATTTACTTGTCCATAGGGAACTTTTTCTTACCGAGTGCTTCCTTTTGGATTATGTAATGCACCGGCAACATTTCAAAGGGCAGTACTAGGAATTTTTCTGATCTAATCCATGATTTTGTAGAGGTCTATATGGATGATTTTACAGTTTATGGTGATTCATTTGAAGAGGCATTAGAGAATTTGGAAAAAGTCCTTATAAGATGTAAAGAAACAAACCTTTCGTTGAGTCATGAAAAATGCTTTATGATGTTTACTGAAGGTATTGTTTTGGGACATCACATTTCAGGGGATGGGATTAAAGTTGATAGATCAAAAGTTGAAGTCATCTCCAAGTTGCCTATTCCAAATTGTCAAAAAGATGTTAGAAGTTTTCTGGGATTTACTGGGTACTATAGAAGATTTATAGAAAACTTCACAAAATAGCATCTCCACTCTTCAAATTGCTTACAAAAGATTGTGAATTCAAATGGGATCCTGATTGTCAATCAGCATTTGAAACTTTGAAAACAAGAATATCTGAAGCACCCATCTTGAGAGGGCCAAATTGGAAACTTCCTTTCTATATTTCTACAGATGCTTCAGATACAGCTCTAGGAGCTATGTTGGGTCAAAACGATTTAGTTCCTTATGCCATTTACTATACCAGTAAAAATTTGACTCCCACTGAGTTGAACTATATTGTGATTGAAAAAGAGTTCTTAGCTGTTGTTCATGCAATCAATAAGTTTAGACATTATATAACATGCTATGAAACTTTTGTCCATACTGATCATTCTGCGATTAGATATCTAATGAACAAACCTGTTACTAATGGCAGAGTTACAAGATGGCTCTTACTTTTACAGGAATTCAATATTACTGTGTTGGATAGACCAGGGAAACAAAATACAGTAGCTGATTTCTTGTCTAGGATCCAAAATACTAAATAAGATTCTCTTGTAGAGGACAAGTTTCCAGATGAATATTTATTTGCAGTAACTACTAAGACTCCTTGGTATACAGATATTGATAACTATTTGGTTACAAGGAAACTACCTCCACATCTATTTCCTAGTGAAAGAAGAAGAATTATTCAGGAGAGTTCAAAATATTCATGGATTTCTAACGAATTGTTTAAAACAGGGCCAGATTGTGTGATCAAAAGATGTGTTAGGAAAGATAAAATGACAGACATCCTCAAGGCATGTCATGATGAACCATGAGGTGGACACTTTGCTGACAAAAGGACAACCTATAAAATCCTTTCTTTAGGATATCATTGGCCTTCCCTCTTCAAAGATACAAAAGAATATGTCAAAAGGTGTGACAGCTGCCAAAGAGTAGGGAAACCGACTCTTTCAAATGAAATGCCATTACATCCACAGGTACTCATCGAACCCTTTGAAAAATGGGCTTTAGATTTCATTGGATCCATTAATCCACCATCTAAACAAAATAAGTATATATTGGTATGCACTGATTATGTCACTAAATGGGTAGAAGCCAAAGCATTACTTTCTGCTACTGAAAATTTAGTTGTTAATTTTCTTTATGAGGATATTTTTACTCGCTTTGGTGTCCCAAGAGAAATTGTGACAGATCAGGGAAGTCAATTTACATCCAACATGATGGAGAAGCTGATGGAAGAATACAAAATCAAGCACAGAAAATCTACTCCTTACCATCCGCAAGCAAATGGCCAAGTGGAGTCTACAAACAAAGTTATTGAAAGCATCATCACCAAAACTATTCATCTACACAGAAGAGATTGGGCAGAAAGGCTTCCTGAAGCCTTATGGGCCTACAGAACTACATGGAGGAATACAACAGGACATTCTCCCTATGAACTTGTTTATGGGAAAGAAGTCCTGCTCCCCATTGAGTTTCAAGTCAAAACTTTCAAGATGGTAGTTCAGTTGGGGATGGATCTATCAGAAGCCCAAAAGCATAGAATGGAGCAGTTGAATGAGCTGGATGAGATCAGACAAGAAGCAATCCTAAGAACTGATCTAGTTCAACATCAAAGAGCTAAGTGGCATGACAGATACATCAAAGAAAAAAAGTTTCAAGAGGGAGATTGGGCATTACTATTTGATTCCAAGTTTAAAGACTTCAAAGGTAAATTTCAGACCCATTGGCTTGGGCCATATGAGATTGACAAAGTCTTTAGCAATGGAGCAGTAAGAATCAAGACCATTGATGAATTTCAAACTCCTCTTATTGTGAATGGCCATAGATTAAAGATTTATCATAAGCCACTCTTAAAAGAGGAATTTGTCAAAATGTTTCAAGAGAATTCTGCAATAAGGCTGGTGAAGAAGAATCCTTCTTCTCCACCAGGCTAGCCTTTGTTCCTTTCTGTTAAAAAAAAAAAAATTGTATAAGCCTGAAAACCAATCACTGATTGGTAGTCTTATACAGAAAATGTAGAGCGAAAATCAGGAACACCTGACACTCTATACTTTCCAAAAAAAAATCTCTCTTTCTTTCCCATTTTCACTTCACTTCATTTCCATCCCACCCCATTTCATTTTCATTTCACTCCACTCCATTTCATCCCACTCCATTTCATCAATTTCATCAATAAAAGTCTCTTTCATGATCATTTCCATTCAGTTAGTTATTATCTGACTATCTTTATTCAGCCAAGTGGCAGCTGGAATCAGTTTCCGCAGCTGGAATCAGTTTCCGCAGCCAGAAGTAGTTTCCGCAGCCACCACTCTATTTTTCAAATTAACAGTCAAGATGTTAGTTCAATAATCATGAAAATGCAGGTATGATTGAGCATATGTTATGAAGACATGGAGCATCTATAGACATCAATAAGGAGCAGTTGATTAAGGGATAATGAACAACAAATGGCAAATATTCCAAGGTATGAGTAAAAATTTCTTTCAAATAGCAATCAAAGGCACAATTTTGCATAGTTATTAAACCTTAAAGCTCCACTATATGCAATGATTATCACAATAGCTCTATTACCATTCCACGACATTCCTCGATGAACCATGAAATTATTCCCTAAACGGTCTCATGATTAATTTTTGGGTTTAACTCATATTTGACTGCACTTTCACACTCCACTTGTAATCATGAGATGTGACCCATTTAATTACGGCTCCTCTCCACCACACTTTTCGCAATGATTTCATAAACGTGTAACATCTCCTACGCAACCGTTCAGTTCAAAAATTTCGACTTCACTTCACTACCCTGCCAATTTGTTAAAGCCACACCTCGTTCACATACGTCTCCACTCCATTTTGTGAACTCACCTCAGCTGCCTATCCTCTGTTTCCACTTACAGTTCCTGAACACTCCCGCTACCTGTTCTCCATCTTCCATTTTCAACCACTGTTTTCTTCTCCATAAACCCTGCAACCTAGCCGTCTTACCTCTACTAAACCCTCACATGCAGTTGAATTTCAAATAGAGGAAAGGATGGGACGGTTATTGAGGGCAGAACCAGAAGGGCCTAAGTTCTTAGAAGGATACCCTCAAGTAAAAGACTTGCTGAAGAAGGCAAAATGGCTACGTTTCATTCAAAAATTTAAGGGCCACAATAAGGAGATAACAAAAGCTTTTGCAAGGTATTTCAACGGCCAGGTGGTGGAAATTGGAGACCTTAAGTTCACGGTCACTGAAGCATCCATAGCAGCTGCTATAGACCTGCCCCAGGAAGGTGAACATTGGTTTAAAAACAAAAGTTTGGACGAGCAGGCATGGAGAGTCATATTACGTAACCCAGGTATGGACGTTACTGTATTCACAAAAGGAATTCTTGTTCATGCATTAAAAGAAGAGTGGGCCAGCTTACTGTTAATCATTCAAAAGTTCATTACTTGTGAAGGTTGTTTTGGATCAATGTACATGTATCATGCTAGGTTATTGATGAACTTCTTAGAGAACCAAACCCTTAATCTGCCCTATTTCTTATTGTTGAGCTTGAAAAAGATGTGCACAACAGTCCAAAAGAACATAGAAGACATAGAACCTCATTTATATCATCATGGGCTTGTGAGGATTCTAATTGAAGACCAATTGAAGAAAAACAAAGATACCTGGGAACGGTTTTTAGTAAGAAACTACTTTCAAGAGCCATCTGAGGCACCTGAAAGTAGTACACCAAAAACACCAAGAAGGAGTAGGAGAAAAGAAAAAAGTGCAATAATTCAAGACTCTCCTATTAGCAAAACTAAAGAAGTTGGTCAAAAAGAGAAGGAGGAAAGAACTAAGGATAGAAAACAGAGGAAATTGAAAGGAAAAAGGAGCATAGAAGATGTCTACCAATCACCAGAACCATCTGTAGAGGAAGACTATCAAGTGTTGTCTAAGAGACTAGTGCATCTTCGAAAACAAGCTGTTACAGCCAAGATGAAAGAAAAAGGAAAACAAAGCATGGAAGAAGAGAGTACTAGCCCACAGTATTTAAGAAGAAGCAGCAGGCTTAGAGGAAAGTGGAGGAAAACACAAGTAAAAGGACCCCACTTCATTGACTTGGGTGGGGAAACACCCGAGAAACCTCCAACTGGCCGTAGCTGATCCAGATTTAAACATGAACGCAACAAATTACAGAGATAACCATATACACAAAGATGCAGAGGAAATAATACTTCATTTCATTAATGGAAAATACTGAAATATGCTTACAACCAGAAATGGAAATAAACCAGCTAGGGCGATGGTAGCTTATCTCTGAGAAGAGATGTGGTGGCTACATGCCTTTGAACTGTGTTACAATGAGGCTCGAAGGCCTATTTATTGTTGAGAAACAATGGAAAACCCTTAACATTCCAAAACCTAACCCTAGGAGATGAAACGCCAAACTGTGGGCCCCGCTTGGGGTAAATTGGTACATCAACTTCCCAGGGTCGTAACTTTGGCATATGATCTTCGTTTGACGCGTACAATAGCTCATTAGAAAGATCTATCCGAGCACTATCATTGTTGGAACGGGCAACATCGGTCCATGCCATGGACCCATGTTACCCCCGGATTCCCCAAAAAACGTCGTTTAGGGCCTCAAAACGGCTCCGGAAGTTCAGGACCCGAAAAACTGCTAAAAATAGTAAGTTGTGCTACAATTAAGGAAACTGAAAATGCTGAGAAAGACAATGGTGGGGGTCCAAGTGGACTTGGCAAGTGGCCACCAATATCCACCTGGATCATTCCTCCCCCCTTAGGAAGCAATGGTCCCCATTGCGTTGAGCTCCTCCATGAGATGAGGAAATTTCTGTTGAACTTGTTCCCTAGTGAGCCACTTGCCCTGCTGAAGGAGTTGGCCTGCTTTGACAACTCAGTACAGTTGGATATTCTGTTGGCGAGTGTTCTTGATCTGTGTGTCCATGATCCGATCAGTTGCAGCTTGTTCCATGCAATTTGGATTTAATTCTGTGGGTTTGAGCTGTTCTGCAATGTCGGATGTGTCTAGCAATGGTGGAAAGTATGGCCGAAGGCGGTCCACATTGAACACTGGGTGTAGGCCAAGGAATGGGGGAATGCTGAGCTCAAATGCATTGTCTCCCATAGCCTTAGTAATGGTGTAAGGACCATATCGGAGTGGTCTCAATTTCCGATAGGCTCCAGTAAGGCGTTCCTTTTGCAAATGCAACCAGACTTTGTCGCCCACCTGAAACTTGTGTGGCACCCGATGTTGATCATGTCGCTGCTTGTACTTGGCATTTGATTTCTCAAGAATTTCATGGACCTGCTGGCGAATATGTTGGATGCGCTCAATGAAGCTGGTGGCCTTATCTGTTTCGGACTGGACATGAGCTGAATTCATGTGAGTAGCTGCAAGTGGCATGGCCACATCAATGGGGCATAGTGGCTGGAATCCCAAACCCACCTGAAAAGGGCTATGGCCAGTGGAGCTGTGAAGAGCTCGGTTGTAGCTGTGCTGAACATAGGGGAGGCTCTCATCCCATGTGCGTGGATGCTTTGAGTTATACATGCGCAGAATGTGCACAATCATCCTATTGACAACCTCTGTCTGGCCATCAGTTTGAGGATGGAAGGTTGTGGACTTCGTGAGTTTGGTGTCCAGCATTGACCAGAGACTGGACCAAAATGTGCTGAGAAACCGACTGTCCCGATCTGAGATGATAGACTGTGGGATCCCAAAGTGCACCCACACTCGTTCAAAGAAGAGTTTAGCAGTGGCTTCTGCTGTGATATTGTTCTTGCAGGCCACCATAATGGCCATCTTCGAGAACCTGTCGACGACCACAAAAACACAGTCATTTCCATGCTTAGTGGAAGGAAGGCCTGACATGTAATCCATGGAGATGGATTCCCAAGGTCGACTAGGGGTAGGCAACGGGGTATGGAGGCCGTGCTTCTTAATGGTCGGTTTGGCAATGGCACAGGCAGTACATGATCGGATGTACTTCCCAACATCCTGTCGAAGATTCGGCCAATAGAAATAATTTTGCAGTACTGCCACTGTTTTCTCGACCCCGAAATGCCCAGCAACCCGACTGTAGTGTGCTTCCCAAATCATCTTGGCACGCTCGCTTGAAGGAACACAAAGGTGACCGAGGTGGCATAATAGGGTATCCTGGAGGTGAAAATCTGCAACATGCCGACCCTCCAAGAGTGTCTGGTATGTGTGGCCGAATTCTGGGTCGCTTTTGTAGAGAAGTGGCCAATCAGAAGTCTCATGCCCACAAGAGTTGAGCACGGTGGTCAGCGCCATGATCGGTGGTCGACTGAGGCAATCTGCAAAATTATTGGTGCTGCCCTTTTTATACTTGATATTCAAGTGAAACTGTTGCAGGTATGTAGACCACTTCTGATGGCGATCATTCTGCAATTTCCCTTGGGTTTGTATGAACTGCAGGGGTCGGTGGTCTGTGTGGATGACCGTTTCCTTCCCCAAAATGTAATGCTTCCATTGTCGGTAGGCCTATACAATGGAATACATCTCTTTATCATAAGTGGGGTACTTCCGGACTGTGTCTGAAAGTGTTTCACTGTGATATTCCACTGGATGTCCATGTTGAGTAAGGACCGCCCTAATAGCATAGTCAGAGGAATCTGTATCGACCTCAAATGGTTGTTGTAAATCTGATAATGCGAGCACTGGTGCCATGCAGAGGCGATCCTTCAACTCCCTGAGTGCCTTCTGTTGAGATTTCGACCAAAAGGTTTTGCTTTCGCGCCTCCCTTGGTGACTTGACTCAAGGGCCAAGAAATATGAGAAAACCCCAACACAAACCTGCGGTAGATGTTGGCAAGACCTAGAAAGCTGCGAAGCTCTGTTAGAGTGGTTGGAGAGGGCCAATCCCGAATGACTTGGACCTTGGCTGGATCGACATGCACCCCCTGTTCATCAATGATGTATCCCAGATACTGAACCTGGGTCATGCCAAAAGTGCATTTATCCAAATTGGCACATAGCTTGTGTTGCCTCAGTGTTTGGAGAACCTGTCGGATGTGGTGGAGGTGCTCTTCCCAACTCTGGCTGAAGATCAGAATGTCATCCAAGTATACTACTACAAAGGACTTGGTGAATGGCCGTAAGATGTCATCCATTAGCCTCATAAAGGTTGCAGGAGCATTCGTCAATCCGAAAGGCATGACCAACCATTCAAAGAGGCCCTCCTTGGATTTGAAGGCAGTCTTCCACACATCTGAGGGTTCGATTGGTACCTGGTGATATCCTGACTTCAGATCGATCTTTCTGAAATATTTCGCCCCCTTTAGTTGGTCTAGGAGGTCATCAATTCGCGAGATTGGGTACCTATTACGGACAGTGATCTTGTTCAGCGCCCGATAGTCAATACAGAGTCTCCACGTCCCATCCTTCTTCTGTACCAACACGATCGGGCTCCCACAGGGCGATGAACTCGGACGGATGTGACCTTTCTGCAGGAGCTCCTGAATCTGCCTCTTGATTTCATTGTTCTCCAGAGCGGAGCGCCGATAAATTGGTCCATTGGGTAGCGGCGCACCTGGGGTCAGATCGATGGAGTGCTTAACTTGACAGTGCAGAGGAACCCCTACCGGGGAGGTGAAGATGTCCTTGTACTCCTCCACAATCTTGTCCATCTGTAGTTGTCGTGCAGAGGGACCCCATTTGGAGGCCGCGGCCACTGTCTTCTTCTTTCCTTGAGGGCGTATCATCAGGAAAACAAATTTCCTGGTTTTGGAAATGATCTTACTGCATTGTTTTGCAATAATCAAAGAGATGGCGGCAGGTGGTGCTACCTCTGGTATCCTGAACAACTTATTTCCCAGTGTAATAATAACAACACGGGGCCTTGATTCATACACAGCATGTCGCTTCCACAAGTATGGTTGTCCTAGTAATACATCACAAACTTCAAGGGGAGCAATGTCACACAATACCTCATCCGTGAAGGGCTTGATGTTGTATGGAAGGCGACACTGCTGGCTCACGCGAAGATCTCGTCCTTGGTGAAGCCACCCAATGGTGTATGGTTGTGGATGTGCTGTGGTCGGTAAGCCCAACCGCTTCACGATCTCTGCCGAAATGACGTTCTTTCGACTCCCGCTATCAACAATGAACTGTATCGGGGAGCCCTTTACCCACATGTGGGAGTGGAAGAGACGCTCCTCCTCCTCTGGATCTTCGGGTTCATTTTTCTGGATCTTTGCGGTAGCAACAGTGGCGTTGGGATCCGCATCAATGATCTGCTTCCCTTTTTCATACCCCTTATCGGGTTCTGACTCAGAGTCGAAACATGCATCTGATTCTGAAACCTTTAGCTCAGCCACCAGTGACTGCTTGGCCCGACACTCACTTGTGTTGTGAGTGGAGCTCTTATGGAACTCGCACCATTTTCCAGTGTCCTTTCTCGGCTTTGCGGCGCTGTTCTTTGCTTGCAGCTTCGGCTGGTTGTCTTGGGCTGTCCCGCCTTGGCTTTGTCCTTTGTTCTGTGGTTTAGGAGCACCTTTCCCCTGCTTTGGATTCGCAGATCCAAAGTCTCGCTTCTTTTCTTTAAACTTCTGCTCGACCTTGACGGTATATCGGTATGCTGCGCCGAGCAAGGGGATGTTTAGGATTTGTATTTCTTCCTGGATGTACTTGTGCAGGCAGCCACAGTATTTGAGTATCAAATGTTGCTCCGAACCCTTGATACCCAACTTTGTGCGAAGGGTATGGAAAAGATTGGTGAACTCCGGCACGTCTTGGTCCCTTCCCTGCCGCAGCGTGGTCCACTTTATGTATTCATCCTCATAGCTTCCGACAGGGTAGTACTGCTCCTTGATGGCATCCCGGAACGAATCCCAGGTGGGTGCGGCTGAAAATAGTGAGCCAGTACTTTCATCCTTCTGCTCGCAGTAGGTTTCCCACTAGTCCTTGACGTGGGGGGCTGCTTTGAGAAGAGCAAAAACAATCTTTTCCCGACTCGAAAATTCATGAACAGAAAAATAACCGTCTAGCAGATTTAACCATTTATCTACGGCATCTGCGTCTATCTGACCCTCGAATATGGGGATTTCAAAATTAACTTGTACCTTAAAGGGTGTGGCGTTTCCAGAGTAGCTGCTGGAAGCCGATGCGTTGCTTCTGGGTAGCCGCTGAAGGATCTGGGCAAAGTTGTCCATCATCGCGTTCTGTTGTCGCTCGAGGGCTTCTTCGAGCAAGATTTTGATGGGATCTCCTGCCCCCTTGTCTTTCTTCTTGTCCGCCATGGGAGGCCATCGGGATTTGCGAGGCTGGTCTTGCAAAGGTTCAACCAGTTCAAGCCCTATCTCCTTATATCCCGACCTTGTTGGGGACATGCAAAGAAAAACAGAGAAAAAGCAGACCGCTCTGATACCACTGATCCGGATTTTAACAGGAACGCAACAAATTACAGAGATAACCATATACACAAAGATGCAGCGGAAATAATACTTCATTTCATTAATGGAAAATACTGAAATATGCTTACAACCAGAAATGGAAATAAACCAGCTAGGGCGATGGTAGCTTATCTCTGAGAAGAGATGTGGTGGCTACATGCCTCTGAACTGTGTTACAATGAGGCTCGAAGGCCTATTTATTGTTGAGAAACAATGGAAAACCCTTAACATTCCAAAACCTAACCCTAGGAGATGAAACGCCAAACTGTGGGGCCCGTTTGGGGTAAATTGGTACATCAACTTCCCAGGGTCGTAACTTTGGCATATGATCTCCGTTTGACGCGTACAATAGTTCATTAGAAAGATCTATCCGAGCACTATCATTGTTGGAATGGGCAACATCGATCCATTCCATGGACCCATGTTGCCCCCGGATTCCCCAAAAAACATCGTTTAGGGCCTCAAAATGGCTCCGGAAGTTCAGGGCCCGAAAAACTGCTAAAAATAGTAAGTTGTGCTACAATTAAGGAAACTGAAAATGCTGAGAAAGACAATGTGGGGGGTCCAGGTGGACTTGGTAGGTGGCCACCAATATCCACCTGGATCAGTAGCGCACCTCATCTTCAGCCAAATATTGAAACCAGTCCTCCAGATGTTGATGTAAGTCCTTCTCGGACAGAATTAGAAATCAGTCCTCCTCCTCAACAAGACTTTGAGGTCAGCCCAAGGAAAACACCCGAAATAGATCCAAATTAGCAAGAGGTGTATGATTATCTCGAATCCTTAGAGAAGATAGTTGCAGGCCCGAGCACGTCATCCACTCTGCCTCACATAGCACAAGAAGCACAAGTCCAATCATTGAAACAAAAAGTGTTTGAATTGGAGGTTTTAAATAGGCACATTAAACAAGAAAATGAAGCATTAAAGGAGCAAAGCAAAGTGGACAAAATCATTCATGATAATACTATGTTACATCTGGGACTGTGGCAGAAAAATAACAAGAAATTAAAGAAAAAGTGCAGGAAGTTGAGTAGGGAATAATCAATCTAAAATTCAGATGTTTGATAAGGAAGCCTAGGATGGTAGTAGCACCAAGAAAGAAGAGAAGAGGACTGGACGTACTAGCAGAGGCTTTAGAACACATGGACTAAAGGGCGATGACCAAAATTTTGGTTGCATGAGGACATGAAACACCTTCACAGTGGGGGTATGTTGAGTCCCAAACTTGCATCTTCCCTATACACCTTTTTAGCCTTTTTCCATTTACCTGGACCTCCTAAGATGTCAAGTCATTTCATATTAGTTTAAAAAGAACATATAAAATGGTTTCCTAACTATGTCTTGTGACTGCTATTTGATCTATATTTTTGCTCAGTCAGCTGTGAAATCTTGTCACTTTCCGCAGCCAGCTCAACTTTCTGCAGCCTTTTTGTTGAAGTCTATGTTACTGGTGTCTACAGGAGAATCCAGCCACATGGGCAAGTTGCAAATGATGTGGACATGGACCGTGTCCTCTTGGTTCAGCCGAATCCCTCACAGAAGGCCGTGGTCAAAGACAGTCAAGCGGTGGTCAACCTAAGAGTTTTACAGTGGCAGAACTCTGTTTTTCACCATGTGAAGACTTGCGTGGCAAATTCCTAAATCTCAGGAGACGTTCTAACACCCGTGGACTGTTCCATGGACCGAATCTAATAGCCACCCTCCTTGGATTTAATTTTCACGGCTACCATAATGCTAGATTTATGGACGTGGTTATTCACGTGTATTTTTATCAGCGCAGATTTTAGGAAAGTAGTTGTATCATCCTCTATTATAAATAAAGCGTTCTCATACACATATTAGCTAGCTTTTTGAATGTAATTTTGACTGTTTACGAGCCCACTATGCCATGACTTTATCCTTATGTTATGACTGCATTTTAATACATGAGAAGACATTGTTTATAAGCTCAATTCGTGGTTGATTGTTGATTGGCCGAGGTTGTGCAAAGGGCCCCTGTACACACCAAGGTTTTGTAATTGTTGTATAGTTTCATGCTTTATTCCTTTACGTTCCTGATGCCATAATTGTTTGCTTGTATATATTACACTGCTTATGGTATTCATGTTGATTGTTGTCCATAGTTTTTTTATGCTTTCTAATGCTGTTAACTGATCAATGTCTTTATTTCAGGTTCTAATAGGCAGCCCGGGCATTTGCACATAGCTTTTTAATGACTAATGACATGGAATTATCTTGTCCTTCTGCTGATTTATTTTCTTAGTTCTAATTCCAGCACTGTTTATTTCTTTCAGTTTTGTTCATTTACTTTTCTGCAAGATAGATATTAGATTACTCATGTCATTTTCAGTTACCTCCTATAGCCAGAGTGAGCCAAATGGTGAGGGATTGAAGTATGAATGCGTAGCTTGATATTAGTTTATTTTTCTACAAGTTAGTTATTAAATTGCTCATGTCATTTTCAGTTACCTCTTATAGCCAGAGCGAGTCAAATGGTGAGGGATTGAAGTATGAATGCGTAGCTTGATCTTAGTTTCATTTTATGCAAATTAGATATCAGATTTCTCAATTTGTTTATGATTACCTCCTATATCCAGAGCGAGTCGAATGGTGAGAGGTCAGAATATGAGTTGATGTAATATGATTTAGTTTACTTTGCTTGCAGTTTTTGAATTTCTTTGAGTTCAGTTTCTTTTCATACAACAGCAAGGATACTGGGTTTCATAGTCACTAGCTCACTATTTGGTTTAATTAGAATATAGGTACATTTTTATTTTCTTTTAGGAATTGATTTCATCATTGCAAGTTTTAAAACCTTTTTGGAAACTTTGAAGTTTGGAAATCATTTTAAAGGTCACCATTGCCTTGAACACTTATATCCATACTTGACTTTTAGAATTTCCATCCCACATTAGGGAATCAACAAAAGATAAACCCAAAAACAAACCAAAAATAAAAAATGACAAAGAAGTAAGAAATCGGTTATCTTGCATATATAGTGCACCTCACTTCAACAGTTTACGACTCCTGGATTGACAATTTATATAGCAATTTAGGACACACTAAATTGACCAAACAGTACACACACTAAGTTGGGTTCCAAACCTGGCAAGCACCCAATACCTTATCTTATCTTTGACCACATATACACACTAGTTTGGTTTTCCAAACCTGGAAAGCACTAAGTGACTTCTCTTCTCTTCAAGCAACAAGGGAATCTAGAGACTAAATCACCTCCTCCCTCAATATCCACAAGGGAATCATTATTCTAAACCACCTCAAACCTAAATATCAACAACAACGGCATCCATAGGCTAAACCTCTTCAAATCTCAATATAAGTAACAAGGGCATCACAAGACTAAACCACCTCAACCCTCAATATCAACAACAAGGGCATCCCGAGACTAAACCACCTCAAACCTCAATATCGTCAACAATGGCCTAGATAGTCCCATACCTTCATCTCCCGTCACATTGTACAACACATACACATACACAATGTATAACACAACACATACACCTACACTAGATGTATAACACGACACATACACTATTACGAATATAAATTACATAAAATAAAATGAATATAAATAATGTAAATAATTAATAATCAAATATTGATTATGTTAAATAGTCTTTAAGTTAAATGAAAGTGCATGTCTAAAAGACATTCCCAATCAGGAAAGGACACCTGCCTAGGCATATATGCGGGTCCTCATTGTAACATTCAACATCCTTGTACACTTTATATATATTCATAAATTATTATTACAAATACTTTTTTGTATTTTACATTAAAGTAAACAAGCTATAAGTTTTTTTGCTTCAGTGTTATCAGAGTTGATGGTCTGAGTCTCCCTATCTGTTGTGATCATCTGATATATCTTCGTTGCATGTCAGGGGCCTGTGAAAGTATGGCATGGCTTTAGCCTAATAGCATGATGTTTACAAATGGTTTCTCTAAAACATAATTGCTGCAATTAGTTGTTGGAATTCTCCAAGCTTGGTCTCTTCTCAACTACACCTTGGATATCACCCTCCATAATCATATCATCTTCCATCGTGATCCGAGCTTCCGCTTCCATAGTTATCATAACAGCGAGAACCAGTTCTCTTAGATATTCGTTACGGAGATTTGTATCCATGTTTCGATTTTCTTCTTCCATTGTTTCCAAATAAACTAATTTGAATATACAAGAATCTCCCACTTTCTAGAATCTAGCTATAAACTTATGTGGATAAAAGTTGTCAGATTTGATCACGAGTCTATATGTTGTAATGCAGACATGGAAAGAATTGGGCTTTGCCCAACCTTGTCGTTTCATCTTACGCTCTTTAGCACTCCCAAAGAAAGTAAGTACTTTGAAAGCAGGGCACCACTTCATAAATTTTGTTTTCCAATTAAGCATAACACTTGTCAGAACCACTATAAGATGTGGTCCCCAAATTCCTTTCTTACATGCCAGGTGTGCCAAAAGTGTTATCGTCATAATTGTCTTACCAAGGCCCATTTCATCTGTTAGGATTCCATTAAGGCATTTCTCATACATAGTGACTAGCCAATCTAAACCAATATGTTGATACTCACGAAGCGAGTATTTCGAAAGGAATGGAAACTTTGTGCAATATTTGGTTGTAGAGAATGTATTTCCTATTGGTTGTTCTAAACGCGCAGCAGTTGCTGCATCAACAATTCTAACTTCACTGGTTTTTTATTCTTTAGTTGTTTTCTGTAACTCATTTGTTTCTGGTGGAGAAATCTCCACCTTCAAAACTACATCCCCATTTTTTTCTTCTGCAACTGAAGAATCATATTCTAAGTATGTTCCAATTCTTTTAGCACCATCTTCCAGTTTCTCAACAGGGATTTCATTTGACATATTTTTTCTTGCCTCAAAGGTTCCCTCTGCATCTTCTGGTTCATCAACATTTTCTTCATCTGAGCATTCCATCTGCTTATATCTAGTAAGTAGCTCTTCAATTGGAAACTTGCTCTCCACCTTCAAAAACTCAATCTCTCTGGTTGTGTCATTACCCTTTGAATCTTCCAACAAGGTAACTTCATTGTCCTCTTCTTCCCTTGTGAAAGTTGCATTTATGTACTCCCCATCATCCATTTTATTGCCAGAGTCAGAAGATGCAACCATTTCCTCTCTAGTTGTCCTATGTTCGAGTGACAGTCTTCCATCACTCAACTCCCCTTGAGCTAGCGGACCAACTTCTTTCCCACCATCAGTGCCATGGAAAATTGTTGTATAAAGTTCATTTCCTCCACAATAAACCAATAGGCATTGCCCTGGTTCTACGAATTCCGCTAAAAGTACTTGATCTAGGTGGATATTGGTGGCCACCCACCAATTCCACTTGGACAACCCACCATTGCTTCTTTCAGTTTTTCAATTTCCTTAATTGTAGCACAGTTTACTATTTTTAGCAGTTTTTTGGGTCCTAAACTTCCAGAGCCATTTTGAGGCCCTAAACAACATTTTTTTGGAAATCTACTGCTAACGATTGTTTGTCAAAAATACTATTTTCCGTCATATTCCTCGGAGAGATCTTTCTAATGGGCTATCATGCGCGTCAAATGGAGATAACATGACCAAGTCGCGACCCCGGGAAGTTGGTTGTCCAACTCACCCCAATGAAGCCCATAAACTCTTGGTGTTACATCTCCTCAGGTTAGGGTTTTGGTTGTTTAAGGTTTGCTCTTATTGTTCAATAATAAAAAGGCCCTTGAGCCGCATTGTAAGGCAACTCAGATGCATGTAGCTGCCACATCTCTTCTCAGAAATAAGCTACCATCGCCCTAGATGGTTTATTTCCATTTCTGTTTGTAAGCATATTTCAGTATTTTACATTAAGAAAATGAAGTATTATTTCCGTTACATCTATGTGTTTATGGTTATCTCTATAATTTTTTGCATTCCTGTTTAAATCTGGATCAGTGGTATCAGAGTAGACTTCTTTTTTTTTTCTATTTTTATTTGCATGTCCCCAATGAGGTCGGGATATAAGGAGTTAGGGCTTGAACTGGTCGAACCTTTGCAAGACCAGCCTTGCAAATCCCAACAGCCTCCCATGGCAGATGAAAAGAAAGACGAGGGGGCAGGAGATCCTATCAAAGTCTTGCTCGAGGCAGCCCTCAAGTGACAAAGGAACACAATGATGGACAGCTTTGCCTAGATCCTTCAATGGTTACCCAGGGGTGACGCATCGACTTCCAACAGCTACTCTAGAAACGCCATAGCATTTAAGGTACAAGTTAATTTTGAAATCCCCATATTCGAGGGTCAGATAGACATAGAAGCTGTCGATAAATGCTTAAATCTACTAGAGGGTTATTTTAATGTTCATGATTTTTCCAGTCAGGAAAATATTATTTTCGCTCTTCTTAAAGCAGCCCCCACGTCAAGGACTGGTGGGAAACCTACTATGAGCAGAAGGATGAAAGTATAGGCTCACTATTTTCAGCCACACCCACTTGGAATTCATTCCAGGATTCCATCAAGGAGCAGTACTACCCTGTCAGAAGCTATGACGATCAATACATAAAGTGGACCACATTGTGGCAGGGAAGGGATAAAGACGTGCTAGAGTTCACCAATATTTTCCATACCCTTCGCGTAAAGTTGGGTATCAAGGATACAGAGCATTATTTGGTACTCAAATACCGCAGCTGCCTGCACAAGTACATCCACGAAGAAATAGAATTCTTGAACATCTCCTCGCTCGGCATGACATACCGATATGCCGTTAAGGTCGAGAAAAAGCTTAAATAGAAGTGAGACTTTGGATCTGTGAATTTGAAGCAAGGGAAAGGTGCCTCCAAACTGCAGAACAAAGGACAAAGCCAAGGTGGGGTGGCCCAAGACAACCCGCCAAAGATGTAAGCAAAGTACAACATCGTAAAGCCAAAAGAGGACACGAGAAAGTGGTGAGAATTCCATAATAGCTCCACTCACAACACAAGTGAGTGTCAGGCCAAGTAGTCACTGGTGGCCGAGCTAAAGGTTTTAGAATTAGATGCATGTTCCGAATATGAGTCTGAAATCAACAAGGGGAATAACAAAGGGAAGCAGATTATTGATGCGGAGACCAATGCCACTGTGGCCACCATGAAGATCCAGAAGGAGGAACCTGAAGATCTAGAGGAGGAGGAGAATCTCTTCCACTCCCATATGTGGGTAAAGGGTGCCCTACTACAGTTCATTGTCGACAGCGGGAGCCAAAAGAACCTCATTTTGGCAGAGATCATGAAGTGGCTAGGCTTACTGACCACAGGACATCCATAACTGTACACCATCAGGTGGCTTCACCAAGGATGGGATCTTCGCGTGAGCCAGTAGTGTCGCCTTCCATACAACATCAAGCCTTTCATGGATGAGGTATTGTGTGATATTGCTCCCCTTGAAGTTTGTGATGTATTATTAGGAAACGATACTTGTGGAAGCGACATGTTGTGTATGAATCAAGGGCTCGTGCTGTTATTGTTACTTTGGGAAATAAGTTGTACAGGATACCAGAGGTAGCACTGCCTACCGCCATCTCTTTGGTTACTGCAAAACAATGCAGTAAGCTCATTTCCAAAACCAGGAAATTTGTTTTCCTGAAGATATGCCCTTAAGGAAAGAAGAAGACGGTGGCCACGACCTCGAGACAGGGCCCCTCTGCACGAAAACTACAGATGGACAAGGTCGTGGAGGAGTACAAGGACATCTTCACCTCCCCCGCAGGGGTTCCTCTGCACTGTCAGGTCAAGAACTCCATTGATCTGACCTCAAGTGTGCCACTGCCAAATGGACCAATCTATTGACGCTTCGTTCTGGAGAATGATGAAATCAAGAGGCAGATCCAGGAACTACTTCAGAAAGGTCACATCTGTCCGAGTTCATCACCTTGTGGGAGCCTGATCGTGTTGGTATAGAAGAAGGATGGGACTTGGAGACTCTGTATTGACTATGGGGCACTGAACAAGATCACTGTCCGTAATAGGTACTCGATCCCATGGATTGATGACCTCCTGGACCAACTGAAGGGGGAAAAATATTTCAGCAAGATCGATTTGAAGGCAGGATATCACTAGGTACCAATAAAACCCTCCAATGTGTGGAAGACTACCTTCAAAGCCAAGGAGGGCCTTTTGGAATGGTTGGTTATGCCTTTCGGATTAACGAATGCTCTTGCAACCTTCATGAGACTAATGGATGACATATTGCGGCCATTCATCAACTCATTTGTAGTGGTATACTTGGATGACATCCTGATCTTCAGCCAGAGTTGGGAAGAGCACCTCCACCACATTCGACAAGTTCTCCAAACACTGTGGCAACACAAGTTATGTGCCAATTTGGATAAATGCACTTTTGGCATGAACGGGGTTCAGTATCTGGAATACATTATTGATGAACAGGGGGTGCATGTGGATCCAGCCAAGATCCAAGTCATTCGGGATTGGCCATCTCCAACCACTCTAACAGAACATCGCAACTTTCTAGGTCTTGCCAACTTCTACCGTCGGTTCGTGTTGGGAATTTCTCATATCACTTGACCCTTGAGTCAAGTCACCAAGGGAGGAGCAAAAGAAAATTATTTTGGTCTGAATCTCAATAGAAGGCATTCATAGAGTTGAAAGATCGCCTCTGCTCGGCACCAGTGCTCGCATTACCAGACTTGCAACAACCTTTTGAGGTCAAGACAGATGCCTCTAACTATGCTATTGGGGCATTCCTTACTCAACACGGGCATCTAGTGGCATATCATAGTGAGAAACTTTTAGACACATTTCGGAAGTATCCCATTTATGACAAAGAGATGTATTCCATTGTGTAGGCCTACTGACAATGGAAGCATTACATTTTGGGGAAGGAAATGGTCATCCACACAGACCACCAACCCCTGCAGTTCATACAGACCCAAGGGAAATTGCAGAATGATTGCCATCAGAAGTGTTCCACATACCTGCAACAATTCCATTTGAATATCAAGTATAAGAAGGGTAGCACCAATAATGTTACAGATTGCCTCAATCGACCACCGATCATGGCATTAACCACCGTGCTCAACTCTTGTGGGCACAAGACTTCTGATTGGCCACTTCTCTACCAAACCGAGCCAGAATTTGGCCACACATACCATACACTCTTAGAGGGTCAACATGTTTTGGATTTTCACCTCAAAGATGCCTTGTTATGCCACCTGGGTCACCTTTGTGTTCCTTCAAGCGAATGTGCCAAGATGATTGGGAAGCACACTACAGTTGGGCAGCAGGGCATTCCGGGATCGAGAAAATGGTGGCAATACTCCAGAAGTATTTCTATTGGCTCAATCTTTAACATGATGTTGGGAAGTACATCAGATCATGCACTACCCGTGCCATTGCCAAACTGACCATTAAGAAGCAAGGCCTATATACCCTGCTGCCTACCCCTAGTCGACCTTGGGAATCCATCTCCATGGATTACATGTCAGGCCTTCCTTCCACTAAGCATGGAAATGATTGTGATTTTGTGGTCGTCGATAGGTTCTTGAAGATGGCCATTATGGTGACCTGCAAGAAGAATATCACAGTAGAAGCCACTGCTAAACTCTTCTTTGAACGAGTGTGGATACACTTTGGGATACCATAGTATATCATCTCAAATCGGGACAGAAGGTTCCTCAGTATATTTTGGTCCAGTCTCTGGTCAATGCTAAACACCAAACTCACTAAGTCCACAACCTTCCATCCTCAAACTGATGGCCAGATAGAGGTTGTCAACAGGATTATCGTACACATTCTGCGCATGTACAACTCAAAGCATCCACACACATGGGACGAGATCCTCCCCTATGTTTAGCACAATTACTATGTCCTATTGATGTGGCCATACCATTTACAGCTACTCACGCAGATTCGACTCATGTCCATTTCAAAATAGATAAGGCAAACAACTTCATTGAGCACATCCAACATATTCGCCAGCAGGTCCATGAAATTCTGGAGAAATCAAATGCCAAGTACAAGCAATGACATTATCAACATCGGGTGCCACACAAGTTTTAAGTGGGTGACAAAGTCTGGTTGCATTTGCAAGAGGAACGCCTTACCGGAGCCTATCGAAAACTCAGACCACTCCGATATGGTCCTTACACCATTACCAAGGCTATGGGAGACAATGCATTTGAGCTTAGTATTCCCCCATTACTTGGCCTACACCCAGTGTTCAATGTGGACTGCCTTCGGCCATACTTTCCACCATTACTAGACACATCTGACATTGCAAAACAGCTCACAGCCACAGAGTTAAATCCAAATTGGATGGAATAAGCTGCAACTAATTAGATCATGGACACACAAATCAAGCACACTCGCCAGTAGAATATCCAACTGTATCGAGTTGTCAAAGCAGGCCAACTCCTTCACCAGGGCAAGTGGCTCACCAAGGACAAAGTTCAACAGAAGTTCCCTCATCTCATGGAGGAACTCAATGCAATGGGGACCATTGCTTCCTAAGGGGGTGTTGAAACCCCGAAAATCGGGTCGACAACAACGGGGATACCCACCTGGTCCGGACCTTGGTTGGCAGCTCCTTATCCGTTTGGTATAGCAGGTCCGACTAGGGATAATGGGACCAGTTTCCCAATCTAAGGGGTGTGTGTGTGTGTAGAGTTGGATGATGCTGATATAGGAGTACTTAAAGCTAATTTAATTCAAACTTCTAAACTAACTCTATGCTATTGTAATCTAATGAGAAACAACACATCTAATCTACGCTAACCCGGGGTGTATTTCTTCTATTATGCGATCTAAAGAGATTTCGAACAATAACTGGTAATAAAGATCATTCAGCTATCACAAGAATAGAAATCAATTAAGATAAACCACTTTGCATAAAAAGTTAAGCAAAACAGTAGTGAACAACATATCGCATAATAAGTTATTCATATATCAAACACAAATAAATGACTCCACCGTACAGAAGTGCCAAATGGTAACCCACACATTCATGCATTAACATATAAACAACTGCAAACTGTATATCACTTTAAGAATATAAATAGAAATGGTCAAGAGATAAAAGTACCATTTATGACTGGTTCCACTCATAAGCTTCAAGCAACAACGATTTATCTCTACTTGTTCTAACATCTACTAAGAGTGCAAAAGTGCAACATCAGTAGCAGATATCAAATGCAAACATTGATAAATCTCGATCCAACCATTCATCAAAAACCCCCTCCGAGGGTGCAAAAGTGCATGTTCTGAGGACAAGTTTTTTGACAAATTTCTAGACGCTTCTCCAAATGCCTGAGAAGGGTTTAAATACTGCTAACTAATTAATCTTAATTACATAAATTTAGGACACGGTTTTAAATGACCGCCCTTCTACTAAAGAAAAATTATTTCTAAAAATTGAATCTAATTCCTAACCGTTTCTGTATTTGCTCCTTAGTGTTGTAAGCATGCAACATTCGCCTGTGAAGAGTCGGTTGGTCGTCTTCTCCTTTCGTTTGAGCTACGAAAATAGAAATAACAAGCGCTGGCACCACTTTCTGGCAAACTAGAAGATATTTTCGAAAATCTTCCTCTGGCTTGGTGCATTCACTGTGTGTATACTTGGTAATAACCCAAATTTCTCTCAAACTGATTCTGCTTTTGCTATTTCGGTTTCCGGCCTTGTGAATGACTGAATAAGTTAGGGACTTTGCTCTCTGAACAATTTTTTGTATTGAAAACTGCCTCCGTTCTTTGTTCCGGGCTTTTCTGGTGCGTTTTCCCTCTTTAGTGCCTTCTTTCTTTTTGCTTTACCGGGCATAAGCTTTAGGATCTTTTGCAAACATGTTGCTTTTGTGTGCCTTTGATTCTGAGTTTTGGATGGCCTATTGACATCAGTATCTGTTGAGTGATACTCTGGAATCTGTGGTCCTGTTGCATGCGGCATCCGTTTGTGAAGGCATCTCTTCTCTGTTCTCCGAGCATTGACGCTTTCCCCTTTTCCTTATATGTTTCCTGCACATTGCTTTATGTTATTTGTTGTCTTACAGTTTACGCAAAGTAAAAGAGTAATGATGAAAAGATTGACATGAAAGCTTTAAGCTCTAATGAATGCATAATCATAACACCCATAATGAACTGACTCTTCGAAAAACACAACACAATCCTTCTTGGATACTTTGGCGTACAATCATTAATTTATTTTAAGGCGCGCGCCCAATTTTGGTCTACAGACAGCTTTCCTTGAATACCGTGCTGAGGAAATTTTGCGATGGGTGATTTCTGCGACTCGCATCACAGTATCGAGGATCGCGTCATCAATATGTGTCATCGCAGGAGTTGATGATCGCAACATCACAGATCACAACATCGCAGATCACAATATCGCAGATCGCGAATCGCAAATCGCGAATCGCAAATCGCGCTTAGTCATCCCATCATTGTGTGCTGCTTATGCGATGTTGCGATAAGCGACGTCGCATATCGGCCGTCGGAGATTCCTTAAGTTTTTCATTTAAGAGTGCTTCATGATATATGCGATGCGATGAATTTCGCGTCGCTTCTTCGCTGCTTATTATGTGCATAGGAAAACGTTTCACTCTCTTCTCGCGATGCGATACAGCTTTAGGGAGTTCAAATACAAGAAAAATTTTGATAAAATGTTTTTTTTTTTTGGATTTTTATTAAGGGTCCCCATTTGCTTGGTGTTATCGCTAATACCAAACAAAGAGGGGGGTTGTTGGTGGCCACAACAATGGCGATTCACTGTGAAGAACCAGTTATCTCTGCTTTTCTATTGAATTTTAACTTCCAAAGCAGAAAAATTTTCATACGTCTAAATTTTGTTATGGACAGATAGAGTACATTACACCTTATCCTATCAATGATATTTTGTCTCAACCTTTTCATATTCCAATTGTTTGTTTCCTCAGGCTTAGTCCTTATATTCACACCAGACATTACTTGGTCTTTTAAAGATAAAATAAGGTCTTCTCTGCGTGCTGGCTTTTAAAATATGCTCATTTGTCGTAGGTAGAGCCTCTACTGCCCGCAAGTGTCCATAGCCTCGACAGGGTTACCTGTTACCCAGCAATGATCCTTTGTCCCGCTTAAGGCTATTTACAACTTTTCAGAGAAAAACCCCTTTTGACACTTTTCCTTTTTTATTCTCTAAAGAACAATGTCTTGGTTTGGTGGCCAAATTATGACACAGTCATTCACTTGATTTACACGTTTGCTGAACAAGTTGGCTCGTGATGAGACCCCTTGTCTTTTGATTGCAACAATCTTGAGTCGTTGCCCTGTTTTGGTGGACAGCATTGGCAAAGTCAGCAAGTTATAATATATGTGATCATGATAAGCCGGCTCATGATGAGACCTCTTATTCTTTGAGATACAGTGTTTTCTCATATTGTTCCTCTGAATGCTGCGATTTACTTTAGCAGGGAGGAAGTCATTGTTTTTCCTTAAGAAAGCTCTGGACGACAATAATAGAGTTTGAAAACAGCAGTTTTACAGAGAATATTTATTTTATTATTGATACCTTTCATTGTGCTGATATAAAACAATTTTTTACCAAAGGTTGCTTTCATCAAATTTTTGAAGTTGAAACTAGTATCATGTCTAGGCTAAAGTTAACTCTACCTGTCAATAATAAAGATCAGATTTTTCAAAAAATTTTGCTACTTGTACAAGCGAAAAAGCTCAAAATCTGATAGAGAATTGGTGTCTTTTTCATGAACCCATTTAGTAACGATCTACAACTGGTTTTATTTATAAGAAAGAGAAAAACAAATAAAAACTAAAACTACCCTACAAAATAGAAGAGTGATCTTCTATGGAAAATATATTTTAAGGATCTGTCCATTAACAGGCAAAGAATCCCTTCTACCTGCTAAATCCTGCAACACAAACGTTGATGGGCCTATGACTTCTACAATTTGAAAAGGACCAAGCCACATCTTTTGAAATTTTGTATGTTTTCCCTTTTCTTCATGAGCCTTATCCCATTTCAAAACTAAATCTCCCATCCGAAAATTCTTTCTGGTCATTATGCTTGAGTCAAAAGAGGATTTTATTAGCGCTTGGTGATGAGCATGGGTTTTCTTAGCTTGTTCTCGTCGTTCTTCTAATTTAATTATTTCCATTTGTCTTAGTTGTATGGAGGAAGTAGATACCTCATCGATGTGTTGTACTAAAGACAAAGAGGGGATGACTAAGTGAGATGGAAGAACCACTTCTTTCCCATAAACTAAATTAAAGGGAGAAGTGCCGATTGAAGCTTTCTTCGTTATTCTATCTGCCCATAAAGCATTTACCAACGCTTTGTGCCAATTCTTTTGGTTCTGGTCAACTGTTCTTTTAATAATCCTGATCAGGTTTTTATTTATCGATTCAGCCAATCCATTACCTTGCGAATAGTAGTTGGCCGAATATTTCAGTTTGAACCCTCTTTTAAGTGCAAACTCAGTCATTGTATTTCCAGAAAAGTATGAGGCATTATCAAACATTAAGGCCGTTGGCAATCCAAACCTAGTGATTATAAATTGATCTATGAATTCAATAATGTTTTCAGAATTAGTTATCTTGAGAGGAACTGCTTCTACCCATTTAGTAAAATAATCTGTTGTTGTGAGGATGTACCTATGCTACTTAGAAGAGTGAGGAATGATCTCATCTATTATGTCCAAGCCCCACTGACTGAATGGTTGCTCGATGTTTATCGGCTGTAGTGGCATGGACGGTTTCTTTTGTCTCCCTGCAGCAGTCTGGCAGACTTGGCATTTCCTCACGTAACTGTGTGAGTCTTTGAACAGCGTGGGCCAATAATATCCTGCACGTAATATTTTATGTGCAGTAGCATCTCCAGCATAGTGTCCGCCTGCTGGTCCATCGTGGAGTTCCTGCAAAACCTTTTCGGCTTCAGTTTTCTCAAGACACCTAAGAAGCACAGAATCGTAATTCCTTTTAAACAGAACATCATTTATGAGCTGGTATTGTTTAGCTTTCAGTCTCAGAGCTCTTTTCTTGGTGTGATCCAGGTGTGATGGAGCATACCCGTTCTTAAGATAATAAATGGTGTCAGCATATAATGATTCTGCATCGTTTAGGCTTACCTCATACGTATGTACCTCTTTAGATGAATTCTCAGGAATTTGCGATGCTCCAACCAACATCTTGCAGAAGCCTTGACCTCTTACAATGCTTGCTGGTTTGATCTCAAGATCGTATTCTTGTAAAGTGGTGATCCAATTTGCTCTTTTTTCACCCACATCCTTCTGTATTAGAAGGTTTCTTACCGCTGGAAACGGTACTATGACTTTAGTATGGGCTTTAAGTAAGAAAGGTCTGAAATATTTGATCGCTTTGAAAATAGCATATGCCTGTTTCTCCACGTCTGAATAGTTGAGTTCAGCACCTTGTAAATTCGAGCTAAAAAATGCGATTGGAGCTTCCGCTTTCTCTTGATTTGCTTGAGTTAGAATCGCGACATATGATTTCTCTAAGGCAAATGTGTATAAGATAAAAGATTTTGAAAAATTCGGGGTTCCTAAAGATGGAGCGTTAATGATAGCTTGCTTGATGAGGTTGAATGCTTCATGCTCATCTTGACCCCATTTAAAATTTGAATTCTTTTTAATCATGTTTTGCAAAGGAGAAACAATCCGTGAAAAATCTGGGACAAATCTCTTCACAAAATTGATTTGACCAAGGAAAGATTGCATGGCTTTTTTGTTATGAGGTATGGATATTTCAGAAATTTCTTTGATTCTGTCAGGCTCAATGTGAATACCAGATTTTGACACTAGGAATCCTAGAAGTTTTCCTTCACTTAATGCGAAAAAAGATTTCTTTGGGTTAAGTGAAATCCCATACCTTAAACATCGTTGAAAGATTTGTTTCAAGTCTTTGAGATGGTCGCTTCTCTTCTTGGAGTACACTGTTATATCATTCAGGTAAATCACTACAGATTTATTGACTAAACCCTTGAATGCGATGCCCATGGCTCTCTGAAATGTAGCGCCGGCATTGATCAAAGCAAATGGCATCTTCCGATATGCGTATGTGCCCCATTTAGTCCGGAATGTGGTTTTTAACTGATCATCGGGATGTACAAGCACTTGATTGTATCCTGAAAATCCATCCAAAAAAGACATTAATTTTGAGCCTGCTACTGCCTGTAATATCTGCTCCATAGGTGGGAGGGGAAAATTGTCCTTTTGACAGGCTTTGTTGAGATTTCGAAAATCGATACAGATTCTACTATCTCCATTTTTCTTTCTAACGGGTACCATATTGGAGACCCATTTGGAATGTCTGACGAGGAAAATTATTCTGGCTCTTAATAACTTATTTAGCTCAGTTTTTATCTGATTTTCTAAATTGGAGTGGATTTTTCTGAGCTTCTGTTGGACAGGTTTTTCATTGTCAATCATAGGGATAGTATGTTGAATGATATAAGTGTCGTATGTCTTCAGCTCATCGTAATTCCAGGCAAAAACATTTTTGTATTGTCTCAAAAGACAGATATACGCTAGTTTTTCTTCAGGGGCTAGGCCGTGGCCTAGATTAATGTTTTGTGGTTTATCATCGGTTCCTAGGTTTACTAATTCGTAGCTCAGAGTTGAACTGTAGAGCTTAGAATTGGTAGACCTTTTAAACCGAATTTTCAAATCATATAAGTCTTCTAACTTAACCACCGATTTAGGTATAGCATTATCAGTGCTATTTTGTTGTATTTGTCGATCATGATGGTCTTCGTCAATTATTTGATTGGAGTAGGATCCTTCAGAAGTGAGGAAATTTACAATGTCAGGATCGTCATTGAATACTCTCTAGTTTGTAATGTTGTCAGGGATGGACGGTATGAAGATTAATTCTATTGAGAATCTATCTGGACTAAAATCTTCAGAGGGAATAAGTTTAGAGGCTACGTTAGCTAACAGGTATGCGCTCACATTTTGGAGTCTTGGGATTGACGAAATATTGAATGCTATGAAATGTGCAGTCAGATCTTGTACTAAAGATTGATAGTGTTTCAAATGACCTGATAGGCAATGTATGGTGTTACGTACCTGTTTGACGAAAATCTCAGAGTCTCCGAAGACTTGAAGGTACTTAACGTTCAACCTGATTGCTTTGTATAGGCCTTGCACCAAGGCCTCATATTCCGCTGTATTTTTTGTGCAATCGAATTCAAGTCTGCACATAAGCATGGTCTTATTTCCCTCTGGGCTAATCAGAACGCATCCTACTCCTGCTCCTTCGTTAGATTTAGAGCCATCAAAATATAATTTCCAAAACAAAGATGTATTTACAGGTTTATCTAAAAAATTAACACACTTTGAATTATCAGTTTGGGAAAAATTTTCGACTTGGGACAAAACTGAATTTTCTAAGTAAGGTGAGGTATGAGCATTGAAATTGCCGAGGAAAGAATCTACCGAGTAATTGCCTATGATACTGTTGTTGTATGCTATTGCTTCATTTTCTCCCTCCAATTCCGTTACTATGTACTTCTGGTGTAACTCTCGTTCAACCTTTATTTGATTTGGTTTACCATTGTAGGGTAACCACATGTGCGACCAGTCGGTTGAGAAGTATCCATGGAGTTTTTCGGACCAATCCCTGCTAAGAATCAAGCCATAGAATTCTGGGATATCAGCTACTAGAATGTAAATAACCTGACATACCTTCAGGTTAGACGACAATCTTATGGTCACTTGATTAAGTTCACCAATCACTTCGACTTAAGATCGATCAAGCTGAACTATGCGTACTGCGGATTTTTGTGGTTGAACATTCAACTTGGCACATATTGATCTGGGTAAAATATTCGTTGAAGCACCAGAATCTACCAAACAATTGTGCACATTTTTATTGAAAATTTCATAAGTGAGAAGAAAAGGGGGAGTGTGAGACCTTGATCTTCCTCCAATCAAGGCGATGTCATTTGGATCAACCTTATTGATCGTGTTGGTTGGAGGTCTTCCCATGTTGTGGGAAGCTACAGCTGTAGGCAAAGATGTAGTAGGCACGGTATGTAATTCTTTCATCATTATCTTCTGTTGATGTTTCAATTTGCTCAATTCATAAAGAGTGATATTATCCCTAGTCTTTTTCATGTCATCAATAATATTGTACTCCATTTCATCTGACACAATCAGTGTTCTTGATGGAGGTGTTTGATCTAATTGGACTGGGCTAGATTGAGTTGCTTTAGCGGTCATTTTCTTTGTTACGACTTTATCTTTCGCTGCAGGGCTTGCGCCCTTCTGCTTAGGGGTAGTTTGGGGAGGATCAAGTTGATTTTTGCTTCGTGTGCTAACCGGAAATGCTTCTTGATCTTCTTCTTGTGGGAGGATGAAATCCCACATTCCTTGTAGTTCCACAACTTCTTCTTCATCGGTCTGCCCTTCAGTGGTATTCTCTTCTTCTTCCTCTTCCTCGGATTCGACGTTTGAGATAGCGTTGGGTGGTTTCACATCCATTGAAGGACTTCTTTTAAAAGTTCTGTAGGGATTTTTTGAAGAAGTTTCTGCTACTTGTTTTTTTATGTCAATCATCTCATTGGACATGGTTTTCAACACTTTTTGTAATCCTTCCAAATCAAAAGGGTCTTTCGTTTGTTTCTTCTTGGGGTCTTCCTTGAAGGAGACTTTCTTAGATTTGCGTTCCTCTATCGCAGATCTTTTTTCCAGGGCTACTACGCGTTTCTCTACTGCTATCGCCTCTGTCAAGTTTTCAACTAAGGTTGTCTTATTTGCCCTATCCACGAAGATTTCCAAGTTTGATGGTAAGGCCGTAATATACCATTCACATCTTACTTCTTCGCTGGGTTGGGAAGCAGCGGGAATTTTGTTGAGGATTTTATTGAACCGTAAATTGAAATCTTTGATGGGTTCTCTAGCCTCGGCTTTAAGATTGGATAGGTCATTGATTAACGTCGCCGTTGATCTGTCATCACCAAACTTGGTAAGGAATTGACTTTGAAAAATGTCCCAACTTGTGATAGACCTGGAAGTTAATGAAAAGTACCATGACCCGGCTGTTCCTTGCATTGTATAGGGAAAAAGCCGGACAACAGCATCCTCATTGGTAACTCCGTTGAGATTGACAAAAAGCATGAAATTATTAATATGATCTTCAGCTAGCATGCCTGCTTCTGGATTGAATTTGGGTAGCCATTTCTCAAGATGGGCCGGTATTTGGCTCAGGGGTGGGGGCATTAAAACTGCCCCAGGATTGTTCCATGGAGACTGGACCATCGTTGAGCTGCTAGTAAATGAAAGTGCAGAGGATGATCCCTGATGCTGGGAAGATGAAGATATTATGATCTTTGATGATTGAAGAGGAGGGGTTGTGGAAGATGGATGAGTGGTTTGGAATGAAGATGTGGGTGGCTGACTTCATGGTGAGGGAGTTGAAATGGACGACGTAGATGAAAGAGTCTCACTGTCAGACTCTGGTGGTGTTTTCCTTGCTCTTTTCCTGGTGGGGAGAGGGAATTCAGTTGGCTGGATGCCAAATTTTTCACTCTTTAATTTGGTCAGGGGATGAGCAGGATTGTACTGCGAAGTCACGCTGCTTTGAGATTTATCAGACCTCTGTGTAAAAATAGAAAATCCCTGGAGTTTGCGAATCAGAGGTTGAACTTCAGGGGGTTCAATGGTAAATTGGTCTGAAATATTAGGGTATGTAGCAGCGGTTGATACTCGAGCGACTTTTGACTCTGGATTTAAACGTACTGGGGAAGTCGGGGGAGTTGATGAGGGCGATTTACTCTTAGAATGGTATTTAGATTTTGATTTAGGTGCCATTCATAGTTCGGGCCCTCCTTCTAGCGCCAAATATGTTGAAGCCCCGAAAATTGGGTCGACAACAAGGGGGATACCCACCCGGTCCGGACCTTGGTTGGCAGCTCTTTATCCGTTTAGTATAGCGGGTCCGACTAGGGATAATGGGACCAGTTTCCCAATCTAAGGGGTGTGTGTGTGTAGAGTTGGATGATGCTGATCTAGGAGTACTTAAAGCTAATTTAATTCAAACTTCTAAACTAACTCTATGCTATTGTAATCTAATGAGAAACAACACATCTAATCTACGCTAACCCGGGGTGTATTTCTTCTATTATGCGATCTAAAGATATTTCGAACGATGACTGGTAATAAAGATCATTCAGCTATCACAAGAATAGAAATCAATTAAGATAAACCACTTTGCATAAAAATTTAAGCAAAACAGTTGTGAACAGCATATCGCATAATAAGTTATTCATATATCAAACACAAATAAATGACTCCACCATACAGAAGTGCCAAATGGTAACCCACACATTCATGCATTAACATATAAACAACTGCAAACTGTATATCACTTTAAGAATATAAGCAGAAATGGTCAAGAGATAAAAGTACCATTTATGACTGGTTCCACTCATAAGCTTCAAGCAACAACGATTTATCTCTACTTGTTCTAACATCTACTAAGAGTACAAAAGTGCAACATCAGTAGCAGATATCAAATGCAAACATTGATAAATCTCGATCCAACCATTCATCAAAAACCCCCTCCGAGGGTGCAAAAGTGCATGTTCTGAGGACAAGTTTTTTGACAAATTTCTGGACGCTTCTCCAAATGCCTGAGAAGGGTTTAAATACTGCTAACTAATTAATCTTAATTACATAAATTTAGGACACGGTTTTAAATGACCGCCCTTCTACTAAAGCAAAATTATTTCTAAAAATTGAATCTAATTCCTAACCGTTTCTGTATTTGCTCCTTAGTGCTGTAAGCATGCAACATTCGCTTGTGAAGAGTTGGCTGGTCGTCTTCTCCTTTCGTTTGAGCTATGAAAATAGAAATAACAAGCGTTGGCACCACTTTCTGGCAAACTAGAAGATATTTTCGAAAATCTTCCTCTGGCTTGGTGCATTCACTGTGTGTATACTTGGTAATAACCCAAATTTCTCTCAAACTGATTCTGCTTTTGCTATTTCGGTTTCCGGCCTTGCGAATGACTAAATAAGTTAGGGACTTTGCTCTCTGAACAATTTTCTGTATTGAAAATTGCCTCCGTTCTTTGTTCCGGGCTTTTCTGGTGCGTTTGCCCTCTTTAGCGCCTTCTTTCTTTTTTCTTTACCGGGCATAAGCTTCAGGATCTTTTGCAAACATGCTGCTTTTGTGTGCCTTTGATTCTGAGTTTTGGATGGCCTATTGACATCAGTATCTGTTGAGTGATACTCTGGAATCTGTGGTCCTGTTGCATGCGGCATCCGTTTGTGAAGGCATCTCTTCTCTGTTCTCCGAGCATTGACGCTTTCCCCTTTTCCTTAGATGTTTCCTGCACATTGCTTTATGTTATTTGCTGTCTTACAGTTTACGCAAAGTAAAAGAGTAATGATGAAAAGATTGACATGAAAGCTTTAAGCTCTAATGAATGCATAATCATAACACCCATAATGAACTGACTCTTCGAAAAACACAACACAATCCTTCTTGGATACTTTGGCGTACAATCATTAATTTCTTTTAAGGCGCGCGCCCAATTTTGGTCTACAGACAGCTTTCCTTGAATACCGTGCCGAGGAAATTTTGCGATGGGTGATTTCTACGACTCGCATCACAGTATCGAGGATTGCGTCGTCAAGATGTGTCATCGCAGGAGTTGATGATCGTAACATCGCAGATCGCAACATCGCAGATCGCTATATCGCAGATCGCGAATCGCAAATCGCGCTTAGTCATCCAATCATTGTGTGCTGCTTATGCGATGTTGCGATAAGCGACGTCGCATATCGGCCGTCGTAGATTCCTTAAGTTTTTCATTTAAGAGTGCTTCATGATATATGCGATGCGATGAATTTCGCATCGCTTCTTCGCAGCTTATTATGCGCATAGGAAAACGTTTCACTCTCTTCTCGCGATGCGATACAGCTTTAGGGAGTTAAAATACAAGAAAAATTTTGATAAAATGTTTTTTTTTTTTTTGGGATTTTATTAAGGGTCCCCATTTGCTTGGTGTTATCGTTAATACCAAACAAAGAGGGGGGTTGTTGGTGGCCACAACAGGGGGGAGGAATGATCCAGGTGGATATTGGTGGCCACCTGCCAATTCCACCTAGACCCCCACCATTTCTTCTTTCAGTTTTTTAGTTTCCTTAATTGTAGCACAGTTTACTATTTTTAGCAATTTTTCAGGTCCTAAACTTCCAGAGCCGTTTTGAGGCCCTAAACGATGTTCTTTTGGAAATCTACTCCCAATTTTTTTTTCTTCTAAAATCGTCTTTTTCATCGTAGTCCTCGGAGAGATCTTTCCAACAGGTATCATGCATGTCAAACGGAGATAATATGACCAAGTCGCGACCCCAGGAAGTTGGTTGTCCAATTCACCCCAACGGGGCCCATAAACTCTTGGTGTTACATCTCCTTGGGTTAGGGTTTTTGTTGTTTAGGGTTTGCTACTATTGTTCAATAATAAAAAGTCCCTTGAGCCTCATTGTAAGGTAGTTCAGAGGCATGTAGCCGCCACATCTCTTCTCAGAGATAAGCTACCATCGCCCTAGGTAGTTTATTTCCATTTCTGTTTGTAAGCATATTTCAGTATTTTACATTAATGAAATGAAGTATTATTTCCGTTGCATCTTTGTGTTTATGGTTATCTCTGTAATTTGTTGCGTTCATGTTTAAATCCGGATCAGTACTCTATCATCTTTGCGTTAGATTCGTCATTGTTATGATATTGTTCATCTTCTTGTTTCTCAAGATAGTCCTCATCCAGATCATCTTCATCTGGATCATCATCTTGATCTATATCAGCTTTATCAGAATCATCATCTTGATCATAATATTCTTCTCCTGTTTCACCTTGTTTCATTTCACCGTCACTATCATCTTCCTTATTATCGATTCCCTTTAGACGTGTTATAACTTTTGCATATGATTTTTCTTATTGTTGAATTTTTTCTTCAATTTTGCTAAACTGCTCAATGAATTATGGACATAAACATAATGGCATATTGTGCGGTAGATAAATTTTAAGGACTCTCATGGTTATATTATGCGGAAGATAATTTTCAAAGTATAGCATGGCTCCTATACCACTGAAGCAACAAGTTTCAGAGGAAGAATTCATTGCAATGAAAGAAAACCTTGACAGAAGCAGAGTGGAATCTGAAAAAACCAGGCATATTTTTTCTAGGGGAAAATCAGAGAACTTTAGAGTAGTTAGCAATAATAAGCCAGTTCATATTGGATGCACCAGAAAGCTTGGAAATACATTTAATGGTGGTACAAACTGGCTTTCTCAAAGGAAAAATCATGGAAATTTTGCTAAGAAATTACTAAAATCTTTACAGCGATTTGGTTTCCGAAAAGCACAAACTGATCAAAATAATGCAGCAGAAGACATCGATCCATGTCCATAGACTGAAGCTTCAGATGTGGAGGTTCCTCAAATAAATTGTTTTCAGCATCTGAATTATTCACTTTCTTGAAGTTCATTTGTAAACAGAGAACAAAATGTAGGTAGTTTTATGATTCTTGTTCTATGTAAATTTGTTAGAAGACATGGTTATATCTATCCAACCCGATTGAGTATAGAAAAGCACTGTGATGTCTAGCCAAGTTCTTCATAAAATTTCAAGAAAACCTTTCCAAATTGTTAGTCTTTCTTGTTTTGCTAGAGAATGAAAGCAACTTGGTTTTAACATAGTACAACGACAAATTTTGAAGAGAAGAGACTTGGATTAGTCAAAAGCATATGAGAAACCATTGGTGTTTACATTGCAGTCTTAAAGCATGGGGAACTCATATTGGTTGGTATTGTATTTGAATACCTTGAAATAGTGACTTTGAAGTTTTAACTCGTCTATGCAAATATCGGGTTTCTTTTTCCTAGATGGAACTACGCTGGAAATTATATCATTAATTGATTTAATTGCCCTATGTTTCTGGATTACTTGATTAATAATGGTAATGTTTGAATTCTTCAAATAAAAAAAATAAAAAGGAAAAAATTGGGAAATATAGAAACCCTAGTTTCAAGACACAAAAAAACCTAGTTCCAAGACAGTGTTACTAGTGAATCGAATTATATAGCCTGAGCTACCAGTATCGTCGAGTTACAAGATGCAAGATGAATAAAATTGTATAGAATATAACTTTAAGGACAAATCTTTTTAAGGAAGGGGCAATTTTACAAATATAAATTACATAAAATAAAATGAATATAAATAATGTAAAAAAAAAAATCAAATATTGATTATGTTAAATAGTCATTAAGTTAAATGAAAAGACATGTCTAAAAGACATGCCCAGTCATGAAAGGACACCTTCCTAGGTATATATGTGAGTGCTCATTGTAACATTCAACATCCTTGTACATTATCTATATATATATATATATATATATATATATATATATATATATATATATATATATATTAGTAAATTATTATTACAAATACCTTTGTGTACTTTACATTAAAGTCAACAAGCTATAAGATTTGTTGCTTCATACACCTACACCTGGTGTACAACACAACACATTCACTTACACCCAGTGTGCATCACAACACATATACCTACATCAGATGTACAACACAACACATACACCTACATCTAATGTACAACACACCGTAAAATACAATGAATACACATGTCAAGACACAACGACTACATAATGCCCATAACACAATATTACATATACACAACACAACATATACCACATGTACTTAGCACCACATGCACAACATGTACGCAACATCACATGTACATAGCACCACCTTCACAACTTGTACACAACCACATGTACAACATGCACACAACACCACATTTATATAGCATCACCTGCACAATGTGTATGTAGCACCACATGTACACAACACCACATGTACAACATGCTCACAACACCACATGAACAACATGTACGCAACACCACATGTACACAACACCCCCTGCACAACATGTACACAACACCACCTGCACAATGTGTACACGACACCACATGTAAAACATGCATACAACACCACATGTATATAACACCACTTGTACAACTTGTACACAACACCACATGAATAACATGTACATAGAACCACATGTATATAGCACCACTTGCACAATGTGTATGCAACACCACATGTACAACATGAACACAACACCACATGCACACAAGAGTAGTATTGCATATACAAATACCACATTGTCTCTACCAAGAAACCTTGCTTCTAGTGTCTTTCCACTATACATGCTTGTCCCAGTGTGTTGTAGATCGCACTACTTTCATTCTGATGATGTATCCCTTCGCTTTACCTACCATAGCATAAACATAGACATATTAAAAGCACATAATACCAAATCATATTAACACGATACTAACCTCATAGCTTTATTAAAGCTACTCTTCCTACTTTATTCCTCATAAACCAGGAACCTCTTCATGTCATTCACCTGCATAAGCAATCATTCCTCAATGAGAATAATCCTTGACAACTCTGTTAGGCAATGACATACATACATATATATATACATATAAACATATAAACATTAGAAAAAAATAATCATGATCCCTAATGACCCTATCAGACAACATACACACATACATGTATACATATATAGACATCAACACAATTATCATGATCATAACATAATTTCTAGATATCATTAGGTATAGGTTAAGATAACTCCCTTTATCCGTGCATAGAATGCATAACATTTAGAACAACAATTCCCAACATAGCCAAGGTGTTTGACTCCTAAAATCCATTTACTTTACCTTTCTTGTTATCTTTCTCATGACTATCATGCCACCATCCATTTATCCCAATGGACCCAACAAATACAACTGGTTCTCATATTATTGCCTTTAGAGGCCCTTTACTCATGCACCAAGCTTCATCCAGCTCTTTCATTACCTCTTGGGTTTCATTCAGCTCCCCTTGTGCTTCATTAACTTTTCTCTTTCCCTAACCAATTCCCAAGACTCTCAACACAATAAAAGGAAAGAACAAGGAACAAGCAAGAAGGAAACCATGGAAAACCAATAGCCACACAACACCACAAACAAATTGGCATGGCCATGCAACATACATAATCAAAACGATAAATCAAGTGCAAACAAATCACAAAATACCGAAAGCACAAAACTAGCAATAGACACAATGATCAAACCCATGTGTTCCCAATGCTTCCAAGGGAAAGCTCAACCCGAGGCTTCTTCAATATTTCATGGTAGTCTATTTTTCCATGTAATCCCCTACATCATACTGCCATAAACACACAAATATCAGTGCATAAATAAACATAACAATATACCGGTTACCTTACCTTGTTTCACCCAACACGCTGACCTGTAACTGAACATGTAAATATATCATCTCTCAAGGGATTGCAATTCCTTGACGAATCCATCCATAACTAGGAACCAATTGTTATACATGTCAATTGCATGTTCATGAATCTAGCACATATCCACGTAATGTCAAACAAAATCAAGGTTAAGAAGAATTCTTGTATTCGTGTAAATAACTCCTTCATTTGGAATTGTGGTTTCCAAACATAACCAAAGGAATTCTCACCAAATTCCTTTCTTTTACATTTTCTTTGCTTCAATTGAATCTTATTATTTATTGTCACATCATTTAGTTGTTAGTTATATAAACAAATCAACTATTATCTTGCCGTGCTAATGCCAAGCATGTTTCCTTGCAACTGTTCACACATGTTCCAAACATCAAGGCATCATGTCTATTAATTTGAAATCAGCCTTTACCAAGACTAATAGCCATGTAATAATTTGCAATTAACTCACAGACATTAGTAATAATACTACAATTAACACCCACTTGCGTTCAAGTTGTCTCAATAGATATTGTGTTAGTACAACCGTCTTAAAACAAGATCATTCCTTCATGCAATCTTATAGACACATACCCATATCATGCAATTAATAAAACATTCAAACAACCTATAAACATAGCACGTCAGATATACCAAATAGATGACATAATCAAACTCATACCTTGATGTATCTCCGGGGAGGCTATCACATATGCACAAGTGAGTCCAAATTAATATGACACAATATCACAAGTATATCAACTCATACTTGAATATAATAACCATAACCATATGCACATGCCAATCCAGATTATCACGATACATATAACATTAAGATATTTAGCTACAATGACAATACTCATCATGCATATGACCGCGATACATATAACAACAAGTTACTATCATTCATGACTTTCTGATGCATGCGCATATAATCGCATTGATTAACTAACATCTATCATGCATGTAACTAAAACAAAAATAGAATAACAGACATTTACATAACCATAATGCATATCAAAATGATTAAACAACACACATGCATTCCTAACATACAAACATGTATGGTGATTTGTTCTTACCCCGTGGTCTAGTGTTGCAACCTCACTCTAATATTCTACATCTCCTACTCCATCTCAACTAACATATCAACATCATAACATATGAACAACATCATGATGGCATAGACTAAATACCATGACCTTATGGACAAGAACCTTAATCATGAAAATGCATGCATAAAAACATGCATCTATCCCATCTAGTCCAAGTGTTTGAACCATGCTCTGATACCAATTTGTAATGCCACCTCCCACATTTACCCACTTTCACTGACCTATCGGGGTAAACATGAGCTAAGGGATACTATGACATGAATCAACCTCCTAATTATAGTTAAGGAAGTGGAATCAACAAACTGAAACTTTATTAACCTTCCTCGGGAGCTACATGCATCAATAACCATCCATCGTCTAATCAAAATATGTCAATATACATAACTAGAACCTTAAATTATGAAACCATGCTTATAACCAACATATAACCATAATAATAGCCATTATAGAACAACCATCAAAGCCACAATAACAATCACAAGTACTTATGAAATACAATAAGAAAATAGCTCTTATTAACATATGCAAAAGCCAACCAATCAGGGACTTCCACATACCACCCGACCATAGATTGAGTTGAACCAAATCTTTCTTACGACCAATCACCCTATGCCATATTCCAAGCACAAATGTGGGACTCAAGACATAACAACCAGAGTTTCCCAAAGATTAATCCACCTCCACCCTCATTCTCTTGTTATCTCACCAAATCTGATCAAGAGATCACATAAGAAAACTGATACATAAACAACCAAGGCTTCCTGAAGATTAATCCACCTATACCCTTAGGTTACCGTGATCCTGCAAAAACTAGTAAATAGATCACTAAGCCCGAAATAAGCTTGGATACCTTAGTATTTATTTACCAATACCTTGAGGAATTTTCCTATCTCCACCCACCTCTTGAGGTCTTCCCAAATATTAAACCACCTCCACCCTCAACCCTTGGGAATTTTCCTGAGACCACCTCACCCGGTTCCAAAACCATCCAACAATCCAAAGCTCAACTGAATAAAAGAACCCCATCACACCATGTCTATCCAGAAATGGCAAAACAAGGCTAAAACCATTGTCACACTCGGAAAAAACCACACCAATGACAGCAAGAGAACCAAATACACACATGCATGTACCACACATTCACTAACCACCTAGGAAATATTACATGCAACCTGTTATCTGCAAGTCTTCCCACTGAAAAAGTTTGATCGAACTTTTCCTTGCTTGTCCTTTTCTTTCCTTTTCCTTCCTTTGCCTTCCTTTGCTTGCTTGCTTGATTTCTCCTCTTGGTGCTCTTCTCTCTCTGAAACTAATTCCAAATCCAAACTGACAAAAGGTTGTGACCTAATCCTCATAATCCTTTTTATCATTGAGACCTATATTTTCTTGATTTTCCTTAATTTTTCCTTCAATTTCCCTCTCATGCAAACCTTTGACCTTTCATATCCCTTTTCTCCTATTTTCATTTATTTTCATAAATAAATGCCAATTAATGCCTCTTTGCCATTGCCAATGATTTTTCCAATTTCCTTATCCATAATAAACCAAATGAACACCCACTAAGATGTTTTTCCCAACATTCAGCTTGGAATATGTGTCCCATGACCTTGGTCTTATTTTTCCCTTTTTAAATCTATTACATGAAATTTTAACCTGGGGTTGTTACACATGCTGCCAAAAGGCTCCAACTGCACACACGGACCTTCCTTCATGTGGCTACAACCAATATTTCTCAGTTAAGAGACTGTGGCTATAGAATAAGTGCCACATTTTCAGGCCTATCCTATAGGCCACTGCCTAGAACTCTCGAGATTTAATTCTAATATAATCACAAGTATGCATAACCTAAACTTAGGCTCATATATTTCCCAAACATGAAAGTAACCTAATAACCATTTAGACAAACATATGGTAAACATGGTAGCTATAGATCATGAATGCATATTTGTACATTATTTCCTTAGTATCATCAGAGAATGATCAAGAAGGCTCAATGCCCTCATAAGTTAGTTGCATAAACACTAGTTAGCCCATGCGTTCACATAACCATTCAATAACTTATCCAGCCATAAGCAAGATCTATAACAAGAGCACATCATTTAACCATTCCTATAACCAACATTCAATTAGAATGAAACCATGACAAACCAGTCATAAAATCAACACAATAACCCATACATGTTGACATTGATCTTAATAATAAATAATACATAATAACCTATGCATAAATTCAACCAAGTTAGGGACTTCCTCGTACCACCCAACCATAGATTGGGTTGAACCAAATCCCTCTTTAGCCAAACACTCTAGTGCCATATTCGAAGAATGAATGTGGGATCACATGGGATAAACCAAAACAAAACTGACCAAGTCTTCCAAAGGATAAACCATCTCAACCCTCCATCATAGTGATTTCACCTAAAAATGTCCAGAAATCACCAAAACCAAATCCAACTTGGATGCCTCTGACTTCTTCACCATACTCGGAGGATTTTTGTTATCTCCACCCATCCGTCAATATTTCCAAGAGATGCCCATCTCTTGATTCGGGTGGATATTGGTGGTCACCCACCTATTCCACCTAGACCTCCAGCCGGTTTTATTTGTTTTCTTGTTTATAACAACATTTACTATTTTTAGCATTTTTTTGGGTCCTAAACTTCCGGAGTTGTTTTGACCCCCAAAACGGTTTTTATTTTAAGTTTGCAACAGGATCATAACCATAAGTAGGGACCTATAGAAAATCTTGTAGTACTCAGAGAGATATTTCCAATGAGGTATCATACGAGTCAAATGAAGATCATATGACCAAGTTATGACCCTGGGAAGTTGGTTACCCAACTAACCCCAACGGGGCCCACAAACTCTTGGTGTTCCATCTCCTGGGGTTATGGTTTTGGTTTTTTATGGTTTTCCCTTGTTGTTCAATAATAAAAAGGCCCTTGAGCCTCATTGTAACATAATTTCTAGGCATGTAGCCACCACATCTCTTCTCAAAGATAAGCTACCATCACCTGAGCTAGTTTATTTCCATTATGTATGTAAGCATATTTAAGTTCTTTGATATTAATGAAATGAAGTTTTATTTCTACTGCATCTCAATGTTTATGTTTGTATATGTATTATGTTGCATTCATGTATAAGTTTAGATCAGTCGTATTAGAGAGGTATTCTCTTTCTCTACTTTTCTTTGCAAGTCCCCAATGAGGTCAGGGTGTAAGGAGTAAGGGATCGAACTGGTTGAACCTTTGGAATACCAAGCTCACAAACCCCGATGGCCTCCCATGGCAGAAGAAAATAAAGATGAGGGAGCAGGAGATCCTTTCAAAATATTGCTCAAGGAAGCCCTCGAGCCACAATGGAACGCAATTATGGATAACTCTGCCCAAATCCTTCGGTGGCTATCCACGAGCAACGCATCTTCATCTAATAGTCACTCTAGAGGTGCCACTCCCTTTAAGCTACAAGTCAAATTTTACATTCCCATATTTGAAGCCAAAATAGATACATATGTCATAGATATGTGGTTAAATCTGTTGGAAGGATAGTTTTCGGTTCATGACTTTTCCAATCAAGAAAATATTGCTTTTTAACTCCTCAAAGTCGTCCCCCATGTCAAGGACTAGTGGGAAGCCTACTGTGAATAGAAGGACGAGAGTGAACCCTCATGTTTTTCAGCCACACCCACTTGGAATTATTTGTGAGATGCCATCAAGGAACAATATTACCCTGGCAAGAGCTTTGACAATAAATACATAAAATGGACCACACTATGGTAGGGAAGGGACCAAGATGTGTCAGAGTTCACAAATATTTTTTATACCCTTCACATGAATTTGGGTATCAAGGACTTTGAGCATCATTTGGTACTCAATTACCGTGAATATCTACACAAGTACATCCAGGATGAGATGGAGTTCCTAGACATCTCCTCGCTTGGCACTTCCTACCAATATGTTGTCAAGATCGAGTAGAAATTTAAACAAAAGAAGAAATAATTTGGATCTATGAATCTGATACCACTCTGTAACACCCTCCTCCCATATATACCCAAGTAACCAGCCAACTAGGGTAAACATGTGGGGAGACGCTACTCTGATATGATTCAACCTCCTAGGTATCCTTAAGGAAGTGGAATTGATAGAAACCCATCAAACATACCTGCCACATCAACAACAACACTCCCAAGAGTCATCCCAACCACACAGGTATCATGCCGCTAAGTTCCACTACACTCCCATTATATGGTCATGTCAGTGTCCAGAGTGCTCTGGATGTTCCCACAAACGTGCATGCCTGTGTCCAATGACTTTTTCCAGCAGACCTATTCTGGAGTCCATGGAATTTAAGGCACTTTTCAATCCCATAATTCCGGACACTGCCTAGAACTTGTTGTAACTTTCAGAATCCATTAAGCACATGATTCTATGGTTAATCAAACAAAAAATAACTCCAGGATAAGCCTAACCATCCCCAACTGGGACTAACATTTTGTCAAAGACTTAGCATCAAAGTACTATGTTGTAACTTTATTTGGTTTTGATAAGTTAGTATATTAGCCAAAAATAATTTTAAAATGTTAAGTTAGGATATGGATGAAAAAGAAATAAAAGTTAAAATGATAGGCCAATTTAATTTTTTACAGGCATCCATATCAATAAAATGATATGTGTTAGTTGCCCTAAACAAAGAAGGTAAAATAGAAATAAAATGTCAGGGAAGCAAAAAGAAAAAGAATGGCTTCATTTCATATTTTTATAAATGCACAGGTTGCTAGTCAAAATGCTCCACATTTGGAAATGTCAAATTATGTTAATATACAATTAGTTTCTTAATCAGGATTAATTATTTGATTTAAAAACTTTGGCATTTCAATTATATTGTAACACGCAAGTTTGATTTGACGCCAATGAGCAACCCATCACCTCACACTAACATTTTACCACCTCTCACCTCATTTGTGCCCATCCCCCAAGATCTGACAGCCCACACAGTATTTTGGCCCCCCTCATCATCTGAACTTTACCGTTTTGGAGGGGGGGAGATGCATCCGAAATGGGCGATTTTCAAAACTGCACCCACCCCTATGTGTCAACACTGCAACATTTTGGACCCCCCCTTGATTGAAACCATTAACTTCCTCCCCTGCCCCTGAAAATCAATTTCTCTGCCTCACAATACCACTCTTATACCCATTGTGCTCCCACCACTCACCTTCCACCATGTCATTTGCTCGTTGATTCCACCCATTGCATCCACTTCCTCCAAAACTAAGCCATTAATCCAACGGACCCATGCCACCCTCAACGGAAAAACTAGACTGTTATATAATTCTCCATTTCACTCATTAACCGATTACTGAATTCATACACTACCACTGTTATTGCTCTATTAAAGGTTTGCTGGACCAAACTCCGACATTTTCACCCGCTAACAACATGGTTTGCTCACTCGCTTTTAGCCAATTACGTCTATTCTTGTCCTTAAATCCTAAGTCCCCTCTGTGTATTGAAACCTGTAATCTAGTTTTCACTATTGTCCTTAGCCTTATTCGAAGATGCCTCCAAAGGAAAAGGGACCAGAAGAACTTGTCAATCCTCTTATCTATCCTCCCATTGATTTTAACCACATCCCTTTGGCTGACAGAGACCATAACATACATGAAACTCTCTGCGAATTTGACCTCTTTGAGATGTATTTCTGGCTTGAGGACAAATACATAGGCAAACTCGATGACATTCAGCTGTGGGAATCCAATTTACCCCACTACGTTTTTACCTGTACCCACAGCACCCCAGAATTTTTTAGGAAGTGTCATGCATGTTATTTTCCAAGCCAAATAGCCATCATTGCCCCCACTGGAGAAATTATGTTTACTATCACTCCTCAAGCCATAGACCAAATGATGCAAGCCCCCATAGTAGAGAATGCCACCCCCTCTTCCTATGAAGCACTTGTTGAATTATACCAGAAATTGGACTTTTCTAAGAGGGCCAAAAGCCTTGAACTTTTCTTGATAGAAGATGCCCCATTGCCAAAGAAGAATCCTCCCTATCCCTTATTTATTTTCCCTAAGAGAGCCAAGCAAATTATCACAATCATCTCTTACCTCCTTGGCTACTACTCAGATTAGTGGGTAGATGAGGCCATCATAGGATATTTGTCCATTTTCTCTGTTGATTCTATTGACACCTAATCCTTGTGATTGGGTAAATATATGTAAATAAATAAATGAGAAATGTGAACAGTCATTGGGAGATGAACTGAACAGTCCCTCCCTCATGTATATAACAGACCTGCCTGATGGAATAGATAACACGAATCAGTTTTTTCTTTGTGGAGTTATTACTTGGCCTGACATGGTATCAGAGCCAGCTCCATTTTTGGCATTGCAGTCTGCCATTGTAACTCCCTTCTGTTATTTCTTCATAAATTTGTCAGTTTGTCCTGCATTCTTCTTCCAATTTTTGTAACCTCCCACGCTCCTCTGACATAGTCCATACACTGCTCTCATTGCATACATTGAACGGATGCAGTGAACGGGTGGTATTGTTGGAACTGTGCTAGTGTGCAGAGAAGGGTGCGTATTACCATTGAAGGACTGTTAGCCGAGCCATGGTTGAAGACTGAAACTTCAGTAACTGGTATGCAGAAAATGCGTTGAGTTCTATGCTTGTACGTTTTTTAATATAACTCCTGTGTGAAGGACAACTCCGTGCTTGAAGAAGGCCATCAGAGCCCATCTACTCCACAGTGGTGGCAGTGGAAATGTTTGCAGGAATCGAGTAAAGAAGCTGCAGAGGGTCCAACCCTCTCTCGTCAGAAGAGTGTGATCGTTTCATGAGGTGGTGGTGGCTCTATCTCACAAAGAACATTCAGTTTTGCAGCATCCGACAAGGAGTCATCATTGGGAGCATTTTCCAGGCCTTTTGGTATCAACGAGATTGCCAAAACTGAGAGAGTTTCTTTTACTTGATTGGTTAAAATAGTTGCCGGGAAATGAGCCCCGGTCTCCATACCTCAGCTTGATATATCACGCTGTTGGCTTGACGTGTGAAAGGATTGGGCATTCTCTGATGAGCTGCTGGCGACGCAGAGCGCTAGGCTTTGGGTTGTCATTGTAAAGACATTCTAGAGATTCCACCTGCTATACTGTATAACGAATGTACTTGCCCGCTTCGATTCCAAAAGATTGCGCTGTGGTGATAGTCTGGAGACAACTTGCCTCCTTGTGCTATTTCTCTCTACATATTCAATTTTGGAACCATACTTTGATTTGCTTCACGCTGTTGGCTTGGTTAACGTTGTGGTATTTAGGAGAAGTTAAGGTTATGCAGAAGACTTTCAATTGACTTTTGTAGATTGAATAATTTGGTACATTACTATAACAGCTGATTCATTTGTAGAATTGCTCAGTGGTTTTCTGTAGATTCCTTTGACAACATAGACAATAATTGCGAAAATGCCATGAAGATGAAAATAATTTGTTCACATATATCTTTGATATTTCTTGTGAATTTGGATTGAGATAGCTTTGAAGATAAATTATTCTGCATACCTCTCTCTCCATATATCATATATCATATATCAGAATCAATTTTTTTAGCAGCAAAAGTTTTCTCCACAAAAGCACATTTTTTGATAGCAGAAGTATTTTTACAGTACTCAGATTTTCAATGCATTCAATCATATCTTCTTCTGAAGAGGTTGTGTGCCTCGCTCATAAAGAAAAGAATCTTGCCCAAGATTCTTCCAGAGGAAGATATTTTAGAGGCAGGGGGGAAAACATTCTCAAGGAGAAAAGGCAGATTTGCACTACATTCACTGCAACATAAATGGATCAAATGATGCCTCTACATGCAGGATACCTTGGGACAAAATTGAGGAGAAAAGAAACCAATAGAAAGGTAAAAATGATGACACAGACAAAGGTAAAGCACTTGAATCTGCTCACTATGTTGTGGCACAATGTAACATTGGAGTAAATGAAGATCTATTTAATGTTTCACTTGATTCTTGGAAAAATGATTGGTTGCTTGTGTTATCACTAAACAAATTTCAAAGGAAAAGGATAAGGTAAGAAATATTTGTTCTTGGTTATTGTCATGCTCCTTTCATGCATAAGAAGCACTTGGCAAACTCAGGGTCAGCATCCATAAAATTTCTTTGAAGGCTCAAGCAAGGCAAGCAAGTTTCAAGGCAGATGAGAAGGACATTTCAAGATAAAGAAGCTCAAGACAGTCAAATTTGGCATGTAAGCTGTGTTTTTGAAATTACACAGTAGTTTCGTAGCGCGCTACGAAACTGCTGTAAGTGATGCCTAATGCACAACAGTTTCGTAGTGCACTACGAAACTGCTGTAGCTACATATTGTGATTTGATGGACCATTTTTGTAAGACAAAGGGAAATATTATTTGAAGAGGAGGGTCTGAAACGGAGCATTCACGAAGTATAAGTGTCTAGCAAAGGCAAAACAAAAAAGGTAAAGCTATAGTAGTCGAAGACAGTCCAGTGTCCAAGGGAAGTTTAAATGCCTTATTACAGGCTATTGAATTTGAGCAGTCTCTACTAGTTCAAATTGAGTTGATACAGTCAGAACAAGGAAGCACCAAGAAATCCAAGGCCTCAAAAAGGCTTAAATTTGATGAATCAGCTGAAGAGTTTGTTTTTAAACCTAGAAGACCTATGACAAGGAGTTTCTTGCAAGTACAGGAAGCACTGTCAAGAACAGAGGAAACAGGGGAAGGGACACAACGTTGGCAAAAGAAAAACACAGGCAAAACAGTCATCATATCATCTAAAGAAGATAATATAGCAGACCTGAAGAGCCAATTAGAATCAGCTAAGCATGAGATTGCCAAATTGAAGAAAGCTGCTAGAAGACACGCAGTCATACAAGCAAACTATTATAAAACTCTATGGAAAGGGAATGCAACTGTAGAAGCCCAGGTGAATTCAGTGGTTGATGGCCATTCACAATTTCACACCTGGACAGTACCAGCAATCAAAGAAGCCAAGTACATCCGAAGGATCAATATGCAACTGAGAGCTGGGAATAAGGTTATGAAGAAACAAATTGAAGATCTGAAGGCACAGCTAAGCCAGCTTAAAGGACCTGCTAAATGAGTTTTCATTTCAAGTAAGATTCTATTTCAAAATTTTGATAAGTTTGCTTGATCTTATCTTTCTGAAGAAATCTAAATCCCTATTCGGCCTTTGGAAAGTCTAAAGAAGTTTTTGGCAATCAAGCACTCGGTTAATAAAGGTCCCAGGTTAAAAACAAGTTGTTTTAAATAACTCAGCAGTTTCGTAGCGCGCTACGAAACTGCTGAAAGTGATGATTTCAACATAAATCAAGCAGTTTTGAAGTTGAAGCGGGAAAATTTTGAAGGACAGTTGTATACAATGAGAACACCTGAAGTTACAACAGCCAATCAGACTAGCACAAGTGGAAATAAATAGTTTGAATCAAAAAGTGGCATTTTGTCATATCATAAGGAAATTGAAGCATGTATCAGACAGCTTGAATACGTTTTCCTTTTTGTTTTCGAAACAGTGGATGACACATCATCAAATCAGGTTTCATAACAGCGGACAGCACATCAAAACGTGGCCACCGTCATATTTTGAGGGACAACAATTAAAAAACCAACTTATAAAGATTCGAAGATCATACAACCGAGAAGCAAGGATAGTCTCCTAATAAATTTTTTGGATAGTGAAGAAGATACAGCATCCAAGGTTAACATGGAGCATTAAACACCCATCTCAGCCAAACTGAAAGAGAACCAGATGTCATAGAAAGGAATCATCTTAATTAAAGCCATCATGCATGTAATATGGAGTTAGAATCATAGTTGATTTAGATCTCTAAAAAACTCCAGTCAACACTTTGTTGTATTTATTAAGTAGTTAGAGTTTAAGAGTTGTCAGTAATAGAAGTAGTTTTCGAATTCCCCTCATGCTTGAGGAGGAATCTCGATCAGTTAGAATAAGAGCTCTATATATAGCTGAAACAACAATGTAATCAGGGTTGGAAATTTTATGCAAAAGCTTGTATTTGGCCTATGTAAGACTCATTTTCAGTAATACATGCTTGACTTTACTTCTTAGGATTCATGAAGGATTTTTTATGTTCAGAATATGTGATGCTGTCCTTTTCTTAATTCTTACAGTGGTATGGATGTATAATCACTCAGAATTCACTGAATGTGCTCTGACTTCCTGTATACATTTATAAACTGTGTGGTCCCATATGAGTTTATGTTCTGAATGTTTAAATGCTAAATGCCCTGACTTCCATGTAAGGTTGAGTTCATTGTTATATTGAGGTGTTGTTGACTCCATAAGCCCAATGGATAGTTGTTTAATGTGTTTCCACCATTCATATTTTTCACAGTTGTTCTATAAGAGTTAGCCATCTTATCTTTAATCAAAATCATTAATCCATCAAGAGAGAGCCCTCTCAGGTTGAGGAGGCTAAGCCTCAGCCTAAAGTAGGTTTGAAATAGTTACTTAGAGTCAACCTGACCAGCAACCTATCAGGATCTGATTTTGAGATAACATTTTGGTGCGTCTGCCGGGAGCCTGAAGTCTATTCATTCCCGAAATTAAGAGGTTGAACTTCTGAAGGTAGCAGGAGCTCAGACATCTATTTGAGGCTGCAAAACTACCTTGGCAACTCCACACATCGAATAAGAAATTGGAAGGTGACTCCACTGCTAGAAGATCAGTAGCTTGATGAAGTTTCAAGATGAATTCCATTGCAAGAATGAATGCCAGGTATGCTCCTATGAATCGGTCTCATATCCCTGGTTTTCCAAATCCTATGCCAAAGGTTGATTGGTTAGAGGATCTTCCGATATTCAAAGATGAAAAGAAAGACAATGCTGCTCTTCATTTGGTTAGGTTTCATATGCATTTACGCAATCTTAAGGTTCACTTTCCTGAGGATTGTCTCATGAGGATGTTTATGACCACTTTAGAAGGAAAAGCATGGTCTTGGTATAAAAGTTTGGAAAATGGTTCATTATATTCTCTTGCTGATTTCCATGATGTGTTCTATGACATGTATAAAGAGTGTCATCCCTCCTTATTGTTGGTCAAAGATTGTTGTAAACATTCTACGAGTTTTATTCAATATTTGGAGGATTTTTATGATGATGATGAATTTATGGATGAAGAAATTTTAGAGGCTCTTCATAACAATGCATTTCAACACCAAGAAGAAAGTATAACATCTCATGAAACACAGCATGAAGATCAGCAGGGGTTTACTTGTGAAAACCATGTTTCATCCTTTGATATGAATGAAAAGATGCAGCAGATTTGTCATTCTTTTGATCATAAAGAATATGAAATTGATTGCAAACACCAAGAAGAAATACTGGAAGAAATTTTTTATAATCCTCAGGCAGAAGAAAAGGTTGTTCATTTTTGTGATTCCTTGCAGCAGCTTACATCAAAGAATGATCACAATAGTGAGGAAAATTACATTGTCTATGGGAATCATGCAGAAAGGCAGTTGGATATCACATCAAAGGAATTTTGTGTGGCTAAGGATTAGTTGTCTAAAGAGATAGAATGTTATGATGATTATCAAAATAACCATGTTTTCTTTGACCCTATAAATGAATACATGGCAAAGTTTTGCACATTAGTATTTCAATTTCATTTGCATTATGAAGATCATATACATTATAGGTTGATTTGGTCATCTCACTACCATGGTTATTTTGAGGTTGAATGCAGTCAAGAGCCTCCAATATCAGAGAGGACAATTGATTGGCTTTTTTGGAAATATCATGTTGCTTGAGCTACAAGTGGATCTTGCAGCTGATAGGGTAGGTAGGTAGGAAAATGCAAATAAGCTCAAGGTTGACTGAGCATTTTTTTTTCAGTAGTGGTAGATTTCTTTCTCTCACAATGATCATCAAGTTTAAGCCCGAGGTGAAGGCCCAAGAAGTTGGAAAGGAATGCTCGTCAAGCAAATCTACGTTTTTCATAAAATGGACAAAGCACTGGACCTACGAGTTCTTAGTGTACTACAGGAGCACACTATCCCAAGTGGAGCCACTGTTATCACTTAAGAATACTAATGCCAAAATTTCTCAATTTAGTTTGATGCATTACACATGGATTCATACAATTGCAGACAGCAACACAGTGGCAATGGTTATTATCAATCCAAGCAACCCATGCGGCACTACTTTTACCCATGATCATTTGGCTAAGATTGCAGAGACAGCTAAAATTAATTACTCTTGGGAGCATATCAAAGAAAAGGATGGTTCCTGATTGGCACAATAGATATTCCTGATTGGTGTTTTGTGGAGGCATATGGAAAGAATGGGAAAAATGTTCACACTGAAGCACCTTCAATAGAAAATACCGCCCTTGACCGCATTCTGCCTTGTGTAGATGTGGCAACAGCTGAACAATCTTTAAATCAGAGCAAAATAGTGAACATTTAGTAGACCTTATGAGGAGGATGTTGTCTTCATTACCAATGATTGGCATACATCTCTTCTTCCTTGTTACTTGAAGATTCTTTCACAAATGCCAAGGTTACATATTGCATACATACCTTGAAGAATGGGGTCTATATATATATATATTCAGTTTGAAAAGCTTCAAGGCACATGAAAAGAGACATTTGAAGATAGCAAAAGGCTCAAAATGAAAAATTTTGGTTCAAAGCTGTGTTTTTGTAATTACACAGCAATTTCGTAGCGCGCTACGAAACTGCTGTAGGAGCATATTATGAATCAGTGGACCAATTTTGAGAGACAAAGGGAAATATTTTCAAAAGGGAATCTCTGCAAAAGATCAATTACAAAGTGTCAACATTCAGCAAGGGCAAAACAAGTAGAAGGAGGACATTTTTGTTGAATTCTAAGCTACATGTTATAAAAGTGGAAATTGTTTCATAGCTAGATGATGCTTCAGGCAGCATTTAAGGAGCTATTTGTCTTAATTCAAGTGTGGGATCAGATTTCATGGTTGATTTAATGCATTTCATATGATTAAAGAGACAGCATGGTCAGCAGAAGGATTCGAAGAGGAGCATAAGAATGAAACTCTAAAAAGGAGGAGTTTTGTTTCCCTGTTTTTTCTAGTCAACTTCTAGAAGCGTTTCTGAGCATTTGAAAGCTTATCTCTAAAATGTGAAAGAGGTTTTCATTCATAATATAATGAAATAAAAAAACCTCTTCCACTTTCTTCAAATCCATTATGATTTGAGAGAAATAAATGATCAAACTTGCGCTACGAAACCGTTGTAGGTGCAAGTTTTTCACAGGCATATTTCTCTGTTTGACACCTGTTTTTCAAAGAAATATTCTGGACGGTAGGAAATTTGTTTCAAAAAAAAAAGAGAGGTTTTTGTTAAGCATGTATTGGTTCACAAAAGTCTCCTTCAGTTTTTCCAAATACATTGTCTATGAGAAGTTATGAGCTCTGTCCCAAGACCTATTTTTCAGCCAGAACAGAGCAAGGGACAGTTTCCTAGTTTCTAGGAACAACAAAAGGATGAGTCATCAAGGGCCAACTGGAAGGTTATGGGCTTCATCAAATTCGACTTCATGGATTTTTATGTGTCAAAAGGAGTGTTTAATGCTTAGATAAGGTTGTTGTAATCATGATAAGGAGTTACACTCCTAGTTGTATTAGGTCTCTACGACTACTAGTTAGGTGTCATTTGCATTTAATAGTTAGTTTTGAGTGTCATTAGGTGTCAGGTCAGGTAGAATTCGAATTTTCCTCATCCTAGAAGAGGAATATAAGTTGTGTAAAGAGCTCTATATATAGCAGAAGAGCTGATGTACAAGGGGTTGGAAATTTTTATGGAAAAGCTTGTATTTGGCCTATGTAAGACTCATTTTCAGTAATACATGCTTGACTTTACTTCTCAGGATTCATGAAGGATTTTTTATGTTTAGAATATGTGATGTTGTCCTTTTCTTAATTCTTACAGTGGTATGGATGTATAATCACTCAGAATTCATTGAACGTGCTCTGACTTCCTGTATACATTTATAAACTGTGTGGTCCCATATGAGTTTATGTTCTGAATGTTTAAATGCTGAATGCCCTGACTTCCATGTAGGGTTGAGTTCATTGTTATATTGAGGTGTTTTTGACTCCATAAACCCAATGGATAGTTTTGTTTAATGTGTTTCCACCATTCATATTTTTCACAGTTGTTCTATAAGAGTTAGCCATCTTATCTTTAATCAAAGTCATTAATCCATCAAGAGAGAGCCCTCTCAGGTTGAGGAGGCTAAGCCTCAGCCTAAAGTAGGTTGAAATAGTTACTTAGATTCAACCTGACCAGCAGCCTATCAGGATCTGATTTTGAGATAACATTTTGGTGCGTCTGCCGGGAGCCTGAAGTCTATTCATTCCCGAAATTAAGAGGTTGAGCTTCTGAAGGTAGCAGGAGCTCAGACATCTATTTGAGGCTGCAAAACTACCTTGGCGACTCCACACATCGAATAAGAAATTGGAAGGTGACTCCACTGCTAGAAGATCAGTAGCTTGATGAAGTTTCAAGATGAGTTCCACTGCAAGAATGAACGCCAGGTATGCTCCTATGAATCGATCTCATATCCCTGGTTTTCCAAATCCTATGCCAAAGGTTGATTGGTTAGATGATCTTCCAATATTCAAATATGAAAAGAAGGACAATGCTGCTCTTCATTTGGTTAGGTTCCATATGCATGTACGCAGTCTTAAGGTTCATTTCCCTGAAGATTGTCTCATGAAGATGTTTATGACCACTTTAGAAGGAAAGGCATGGTCTTGGTATAAAGGTTTGGAAAATGGTTCAATATATTCGCTTGCTAATATTCATGATGAATTCTATGAGATGTATAAAGAATGTCATCCTTCCTTATTGTTGCTCAAAGATTGCTATAGACATTCTTTAAGTCTTATTTAGTACTTGGAGGATTGTTATGATGATGATGAATTTATGGATGAAGAAATTTTAGAGGCTCTTCATAACAATGCATTTCAACACCAAGAAGAAAGTATAACATCTCATGAAATGCAGCATGAAGATCAGCAGGGGTTTACTTATGAAAATCATATTACATCCTTTGAGATTGATGTAGAGATGCAGCAAATTTGTCAGGCTTCAGATCATTATGAGTATGAAATTGATTGCAAACAACAAGAAGAAGTACTGGAAAATAGCTTTTATAGCCCTCAGGCAGAGGAAAAGGTTGTTCAATTTTGTAATTCCTTGCAGCAGCTTACTTAAAATAATGATCACAATAGTGATGAAAATTACATTGTCTATGAGAATCATGCAGAAAGGCAGTTGGATAGCACATCAAAGGAATTTTGTGTGGCTGAGGATCAGTTGTCTGAAGAGATAGAATGTTATGATGATTATCAAAATAACCATGTTTTCTTTGACCCTATAAATGAATACATGGCAAAGTTTTGCACATCAGTATTTCATTTTCATTTGCATTATGAAGATCATATACATTATAAGTTGATTTGGTCATCTCACTATCATGGTTATTTTGAGGTTGAATGCAATCAAGAGCCTCCAATATCAGAAAGGACAATTAATTGGCTTTATTGGAAATATCATGTTGCTTCACCTAAAGTGGAAATTGCAGCTAGTAGGTAGGTAGGAAAATGCAAATAAGCTCAAAGTTGACTGAGCATTTTTTCAGTAAATATAGATTTCTTTCTCCTACAGTGGTCATCAAGCTTAAGCCCGAGGTGAAGGCTCAAGAAGCTTAAAGGGAACACTTGTCAAGCAAATTTTAGTTTGTCATAAAAGGATAAAGCACTGGACTTGCGAGTTCTTAGTGTACTACAGGAGCACACTATCCCAAGTGGAGCCACTGTTATCACTAAACAAATTTCAAAGGAAAAGGGTAAGGTAAGAAAGATTTGTTCTTGGTTATTGTCATGCTCCTTTCATGCATAAGAAGCACTTGGCAAACTCAGGGTCAACATACATAAAAGTTCTTTGAAGGCTCAAGCAAGGCAAGCAAGTTTCAAGGCAGATGAGAAGGACATTTCAAGATAAAGAAGCTCAAGACAGTCAAATTTGGCATGTAAGCTGTGTTTTTGAAATTACACAGCAGTTTCGTAGCGTGCTACGAAACTGCTGTAAGTGATGCCTAATGCATAACAGTTTCGTAGTGCACTACGAAACTGCTGTAGCTACATATTGTGATTTGATGGACCATTTTTGTAAGACAAAGGGAAATATTATTTGAAGAGGAGGGTCTGAAACGAAGCATTCACGAAGTATAAGTGTCTAGCAAAGGCAAAACAAAAAAGGTAAAGCTATAGCAGTCGAAGACAGTCCAGTGTCCAAGGGAAGTTTAAATGCCTTATTACAGGCTATTGAATTTGAGCAGTCTCTACCAGTTCAAATTGAGTTGATACAGTCAGAACAAGAAAGCACCAAGAAAGCCAAGGCCTCAAAAAGGCTTAAATTTGATGAGCCTGCTGAAGAGTTTGTTTTTAAACCTAGAAGACCTATGACAAGGAGATTCCAGCAAGTACAGGAAGCACTGTCAAGAACAGAGGAAACAGGGGAAGGGACACAACGTTGGCAAAAGAAAAACACAGGCAAAACAGTCATCACATCTAAAGAAGATAATATAGCAGACCTGAAGAGCCAATTAGAATCAGCTAAGCATGAGATTGCCAAATTGAAGAAAGCTGCTAGAAGACACGCAATCATACAAGCAAACTATTATAAAACTCTATGGAAAGGGAATGCAACTGTAGAAGCCTAGGTGAATTCAGTGGTTGATGGCCATTCACAATTTCACACCTGGACAGTACCAGCAATCAAAGAAGCCAAGTACATCCGAAGGATCAATATGCAACTGAGAGCTGGGAATAAGGTTATGAAGAAACAAATTGAAGATCTGAAGGCACAGCTAAGCCAGCTTAAAGGACCTGCTAAATGAGTTTTCATTTCAAGTAAGATTCTATTTCAAAATTTTGATAAGTTTGCTTGATCTTATCTTTCTGAAGAAATCTAAATCCCTATTCGGCCTTTGGAAAGTCTAAAGAAGTTTTTTGCAATCAAGCACTCGGTTAATAAAGGTCTCAGGTTAAAAACAAGTTGTTTTAAATAACTCAACAGTTTCGTAGCGCGCTACGAAACTGCTGAAAGTGATGATTTCAACATAAATCAAGTAGTTTTGAAGTTGAAGCGGGAAAATTTTGAAGGATAGTTGTATACAACGAGAACACCTGAAGTTACAACAGCCAATCAGACTAGCACAAGTGGAAATAAATAGTTTGAATCAAAAAGTGGCATTTTGTCATATCATAAGGAAATTGAAGCATGTATCAGACAGCTTGAATACGTTTTCCTTTTTGTTTTCGAAACAGTGGATGACACATCATCAAATCAGGTTTCATAACAGCGGACAACACATCAAAACGTGGCCACTGTCATATTTTGAGGGACAACAATTAAAAAACCGACTTATAAAGATTCGAAGATCATACAGCCGAGAAGCAAGGATAGTCTCCTATTTTTTTTGGATATTGAAGAAGATACAGCATCCAAGGTTAACATGGAGCATTAAACACCCATCTCAGCCAAACTGAAAGAGAACCAGATGTCATAGAAATGAATCATCTTAATTAAATCCATCATGCATGTAATATGGAGTTAGAATCATAGTTGATTTAGATCTCTAAAAAACTCCAGTCAACACTTTGTTGTATTTATTAAGTAGTTAGAGTTTAAGAGTTGTCAGTAATAGAAGTAGTTTTCGAATTCCCCTCATGCTTGAGGAGGAATCTCGATCAGTTAGAATAAGAGCTCTATATATAGCTGAAACAACAATGTAATCAGGGTTGGAAATTTTATGCAAAAGCTTGTATTTGGCCTATGTAAGACTCATTTTCAGTAATACATGCTTGACTTTACTTCTCAGGATTCATGAAGGATTTTTTATGTTCAGAATATGTGATGCTGTCCTTTTCTTAATTCTTACAGTGGTATGGATGTATAATCACTCAGAATTCACTGAATGTGCTCTGACTTCCTGTATACATTTATAAACTGTGTGGTCCCATATGAGTTTATGTTCTGAATGTTTAAATGCTGAATGCCCTGACTTCCATGTAAGGTTGAGTTCATTGTTATATTGAGGTGTTGTTGACTCCATAAGCCCAATGGATAGTTGTTTAATGTGTTTCCACCATTCATATTTTTCACAGTTGTTCTATAAGAGTTAGCCATCTTATCTTTAATCAAAATCATTAATCCATCAAGAGAGAGCCCTCTCAGGTTGAGGAGGCTAAGCCTCAGCCTAAAGTAGGTTTGAAATAGTTACTTAGAGTCAACCTGACCAGCAGCCTATCAGGGCCTGATTTTGAGATAACAGCTTGATTCAAGAGCAACCTGCCACATGACTCATAGAAAAGATTTTTTTTGAAGATTTCACTGACAATGTTGATGGAGCAATATACTTTGCAGATCAATCAAAAATCAAGCCATCAGGGCTTGGTACAATCAGGCTTAAACTGCCTGGTCTTCCAGACTTTCTTCTGGATCATGTTCTATATCTCCCACAACTGAAGAGAAACTTGTTGTCCCTAGTCCACATCCGCCAGCAAGGTCACTCCATTCATATGTTTGATGGAAAGCTTGAGGTAATAAAAGCATCTAACCACACACTTGTCATGAGGGGGATAGAAGAAGAAAGGCTTCTCAAGCTACAAGGTACCTCTGCTCATGCACAACATTTCTCATACAATTGTCATCATGAAGAAGGTAGACTTCCATAAAGTTTATTATGGCGTGCTAGATTTGGACATTTGAACTATGACAGTCTCCGCTTATTGAAGAAAAATGGTGTTGTTGGTTTGCCTACAATTCCTAGGAAACTTAAGCAATGTGATGCTTTCATTCTAGGAAAGCATAGCAAACAGTCTTTTCATGATTGACATTCAAGAGAACATAGGAAGCTTGAACTCATTCATTCAGATTTATGTGGTCCAATGCCTGTTCCTTCTGCAAATGGAAATAAATATATCATGACATTTATTGATGACTACACCAGAATGTGTTGGGTTTATTTATTGAAGAACAAATCTGATGTTTTTCAAACATTCAAAAATTTTCATAAATGGATTGAAAATGATGCACAATCTCATATTGGGTCTATTCACACTTATAATGGAAAAGAATACACATCAAATGAATTTGAAAACTATCTTCGCCAACATGGGATCAAACATCAAACAACTGTGCCTTATAATCCCCAACAGAATGGTGTAGCTGAAAGAATGAATAGGACAATCTTAAATATGGTATGATCCATGCTCTTTTTCAAAAATGTAAAGATAATGTTTTGGGCTGATGCTGCTCTATGTGCTGCATATATAAATAATAGATGTCCATCTAATTCTACAAGAAACGAGACTCCATATGAAATGTGGTATGGACATGTTGTTTCGGTAAAGCATCTCAGGGTCTTTGGTTCCACTTGTTATGCCTTGATACCAAAGGTACATAGAAACAAACTTGGTGCTAGAAGTCGTAAGTGTATGTTCCTGGGATATTCAAACACCTCCAAAGCATACCACCTCTATGATGAAGTAAATAAGAAATTTGTTGTATCTAGAGATGTAATTTTCCTTGAATCATCCAAAACTGACAATGTTGTTGAGCAACAACTTGATCGCTTGGATAGATTCACAAAAGCAAAATCATTTCAAGAATTTGATAATCAGATTCCACATCTTGAAGGGGGGATTCCTATACTAGATCAACATGTGGAATCTTCTTCTGAAGAACACTCTCCCCTACATGAAACTCCAACAACGGATGATGCTTTAAGTGATGTGATTGATAAAATTGGGAGACTCAATCTTGATTCAGTCCCAACTCAATCAATGGAGCAGCCTGGACCATCTAAAAAAGGTCCCCCAAAGTGGGTGACAAAGACACTTGAAAGTTTTCATCCTGATGAAGTTGGAAATACAGGAACCAGAAATTCAAACCGGCAAAATGGAGGTGATGTAGATGACTCCAATTCACCTGTTGATATGGATGTTTCTTATAACTGTGAATTGAACTTGTCTACAGATTTTGAACCAACTTCCTTCAAAGAAGCTGCTTCTCATGATGAATGGAAAGGAGCAATGCAAAAGGAGTATGATGCCCTCATAAATAACGACACTTGGAAGCTGGTTGATCCTCCATTTGGAACCAAACCAATTGGCTGCAAGTGGGTCTACAAGAAAAACTATAAAGCTGATGGCTCACTTGACAAGCACAAAGCTAGGCTTGTGGTAAAAGGTTTTGCACATAAGGAAGGGGTCGATTATGAGGAGACTTTTGCCCCCACAGCAAAATGGGCTACCATCCGGACACTCTTTGCACTAGCAACACAGAATGGTTGGAAAGTCCATCAAATGGATGTAAAAATTGCTTTCTTGAATGGAGATCTAAAAGAGAATGTTTTTATGTCCCAACCTGAAGGATTTTCTATGAAAGGACATGAACATAAAGTATGCAAACTTGTGAAGTCCTTGTATGGCCTTAAACAAGCACCGCGAGCCTGGTATGAAAAACTAACTGAGCATCTTCTGAAACTTAATTTCAAACATTTTGATCTTGATGATGCAACTTTATTTGTCAAGAAAGTTGGCAAAATAGTTGTATATCTTATGGCATATGTAGATGATCTTTTGATGACAGGGAACAATGAAAGCTACATTGCATCCATAAAGAAGGAATTGGGGAAAAGTTTTGAAATGACTGATTTGGGCTATGTTCATTACTATCTTGGCATTGAAGTAACCCAACATCCAAAGTCCAAATTTCTTTCTCAAAAGAAATACATTGGAGATTTGTTGAACAGGTTTGGCATTACAGAGTGCAATCCTCTTACTACTCTAATGGAACAAAACTTAAAGCTCACATCTATTGAAGGAAAAGAATTTGAGGATGCAACAAAGTATAGACAGCTTGTAGGAAGTCTCAACTACCTAACTGCTACCAGACCAGACATTTTGTTTGCTGTTGGTATCCTCTCTAGGTTTATGCAAAATCCTTGTGAGGGACATTGGTTTGCTGCAAAAAAGGTTCAAAGGTACTTGAAGGGAACTCAAGACTTTGGAATCAAGTATACACAGGTATACGACTTCAGCTTGATTGGATACTCTGATTCAGACTTCGGTGGAGACAAGGAAACTGGAGTATCAACTTCAGGATATGCTATGAGTCTTGGATCAGGAACTGTCTCCTAGAGATCACGCAAAAAATCAGTTCCAACAGATTCCAAAACAGAAGCAGAATACATGGCAGTAGTTGAAGCAAAAAAAGAAATTGTGTGGCTCGGGAAAATTCTTGAAGATTTGCAGGTAAAACAAGTACAATCAACTCCACTCATGATTGACAATACCTATGCAATAAAGTTGGCCAAGAACCCAAAGTTCCATGATCGAACAAAGCACATCAATACTAAATATCATTTGATTCGACATCATGTTGAGGCCAAAACAATCCATCTCCGTCATTGTTCCACAAATGAGCAAATTGCAGACATCTTCACCAAAGCTCTTGGAAGAGAAAAACTTGAACGATTCAGAACGATGCTTGGACTCACCAACATCCCTTCAGATTAAGGGGGGGAATGTTGACACCTAATCCTTGTGATTGGGTAAATATATGTAGATAAATAAATGAGAAATGTGAACAGTCATCAGGAGATGAACTGAATAGTCTCTCCCTCGTGTATATAATAGACCTACCTGATGGAATAGATAATACGAATCATTTTTTTCTTTGTGGAGTTATTGCCTGGCCTGACAGATTCTAAGCCCTCCATCATGTTTAACTTTAGCCAATTTCTTGCAAATTAAATTCATGACCAGTTTATCAAATTCCAGACTAAGGAGGTGTTCAAGTATGCTTTTGTGTTAGTCTATATGTTCTTATATTTTCAGGGAGACAACATCAAGCTTGCTTTACAAAAGTTGGATTCAAAAGGGAACCAGCAGTCAGTCATCTTTTGGACTACTCCACTGATGAAGGAACAAAAGGAATACACATACAAACAGTTTGTAGAGATGTTTGTGCATCCACCAATCAGTCTCTTAAGCAATAGAATAGAACTAAGGATCAGTGAGGAAATTATAAAGGTATTGTAGCTATCAGACCAAGTTCAGACAGGCGATTGATACCTATATCATAATTATACAGAATTGACAATATTTAGGTGTGATATTGCCCCTTACAAGTTGCCTAAATTCCTCCCAATGAGGAATTTTTCTCTAGAGTACATAAGATAGATGCTTAATATGGATGAGATCCACTTTGTAGCTTCCAAGAAGGAGTCCCAATTCAAAATTAAGACATAGATAGGGCCTTTCATTTGCAACAGCAGGGCAGCAGGGGAAGAAGAAGATAAGCTACTAAAAGAAATGCAGTTCATCCTTAGTTTCAATTGCTCATATGATCCATTGGGGGTCATTTCTAAATTAAGAGTGGAAAACAAATCCACTACTGATTTTCACATAGCCAGACCAGAGATAGAGAAGTATAAATAACCAACTAGAATGGTCTGAGAACACCCTACAAGAGGCAGAAGAGCAACTGGTATCATCCTCCATAGTACAGACTCCAACCATGCAAGAGAAAACAACTAAGAGAAGTAGAGAAGAAGAGTCCCCTTCAGGGATTGAAATTTTCAGTGAAGGATTCAAAATTATGTATAGGAAGAAGGCCAAGCTTAGTTCCAAACTAAGCCTCATCAAGGATTCAGAGTAGGAGAACATTATCACCACTAATGAGCCACTTGTTTCCTCATTAGTGGGTGATCAGACCAAACTGTCTCCCACTACCTTCATAGCTTCACAAGATCAATAGAAAATGCATACCAACACATCTACTACAGGGGAGACAAAGAAAAGTATAACTGACATTTTTAAGGAGATAAAAGTAAGGAATGAGGCCTTGAATATTAACACATACAATTTGTTCCAGAAGCAAACTTCTGGTTCTCAAAGCAGGTTGTTGTCAGCCTTTGATTCAGAGAAAGGTAAAATTCAAATGGCATTTCTTCAGGCACAGGTTCCCCAGCCCAAGGCAACATCACACTACAAGAAGATAATGTTTGAGTTTGATGTAAAAGAAATACATCCCATTGACCAAATGGAGATGCACAAGCAGACTGGGGAAATGATTTTTTCCACTGTCACTAACACTGTTGTGAGTTTTTCTAAATTGCAGGTTACATTAGCCAATGTTAAATCAAAACTGAAGATTGAGAAGGTCTCTGCATTGGCCAAAGACATCAGGATCAAAACTCTGGAGGACTTGGTGATAAAAGTGGGTTATGACACTACAAACATCAATGCTACAGAAGATCTTGTAAAGAAAAAGAATATAGACATAGCAGCATTAAGGAAGCAGTTGAAATTGCCAGCTACAGAAGATCCTCTGGCCAAGGATATTGAAGAAACAAAGACACAAAAGGAAGACATGATGAAGCTCATCATGGAGCAGAGTGCACATATGAAGCAAATGGAGACAGAGATGGAAAATATGATTAAAGAAAAGCAGCAAGTTGCCAAAATGATTATTGTCCCTTTGGAAGCACTCCCTATCACAACGATTCCTACAGTCACATCTTCTACAACAAGCACAAGGGATGCTACAGATTAGTTGGAAAACGCAGTAAAGAACTCGTCTCTTTAGATTAAAGAGATCAAAAGATTGCAAGCTCAAGTCAATCTTCTACAAGATCATCAAATAAAGACTGAGACTTTTCATGCAGCAAAGCTAGAGAGAGCTCAAAATCAGATAGAGGCATGGAAGAAGTCAGCAGCTGAGTCCTCTATTGGCTCTGTTGGCTACACACTAGCCCATGTTAAAGAAATCATATGGAACAATATCATTGAAGAAATAGATGAAATTTGGCCATGTATCCATATTATATTTGAGCATAAGGAATTGATGGAGAAAGCCAAGCAAACCATTTCCACTATCAATGCTGAATTGGGAGAAATTCCTGCTACAGCCAACAACATCATAAAGTTCCTCAATTCCAAAAACAGATATGAGTTGGATGATCTAGGAGTCGATGAAAGAACATAAACCATCCTGGAAGTAAATAAATTTCTAACAAAGAAGAACTTGGTTGTACATCTGACAGAGAAATGTCGCACTCTAGAGGTAGTAGTCAATAGGTTTTTCACTAGAATAGATGCATTGAACAAGAAAGGTTTGCCTTCTCTATTTGTGATCAATGACAAATTGATGACCAGGGAAGATTACAAGAAGAAGATTCAAGATATTGCAAAGGATACAGCTAAGTCTTCCCACATCAAAGGTACTATGACAGGGAGAGCTTTTTATGAAGCTATCAACAACATCAGTTTTATCCAACATGAGATAAAACACATTTTTGCAGTAAAACCCACTTTTTCTCGATATACTAAGGTAGATGAGATCTACCACAAGGTAACAAAGATTTCTATTCTAGATGAAGAGTGGTGGGATAAGTTGTGTGAATTCCAGGATTAAAAAGACAGGTCAGCTTCACCAGCGCAACACCCGAATAGTGGCCACTCAACAATTGTTCTCCTCCAAAGCAGGGCCAGATGTCCAGATCACTTCACTAGATTCATTCCTTTTGATCGCATTATTTCTTTTCTATTAGTTCAAAGTCAATAATAGAATGTCATGTCACTGAGGCATTAATTGTAATATTTTTGTAAATTTTGTTTAAATACTTCATTCTATCGAAGTATTGAGGGTTGAACCCTTGAACAAGTTATTAAGCAGATTTGTACTAAGCTGGAGCATTTTTAAGGTAATAAAAGATCCTGGATTTTCCTCATATGCTCTTTCTCTCAGTGAGTTTCATTTCATCTTGTTTATTCATTATGTCTTCTTCATATAAATTAAGTCTTTTGCAGTTATCCAATTTAAAATTTAATTGAATGTGAGTTTCATTTTGGATCCTCTGTGAAGTTGTAATTTAAATAAGAGATAAATTTACAAAACTATTTGTTATTGTAAATTCCTCTTTGAGTATAAATTGTACTAGATCTCTGTGATAGTCTAATTATATTTTGTTGATTAAGAAAACATTGTTTTCTTAATTTTTCCTTATAAAAGGTTAAATAATTAGTTTGAATATTAAACCAATTATACCTCTCCATATTCTACTTCTCCATCCCACTAAAATCAAAATAACCATGTGCGTTTAAAGAGCAACCTTTCATTTTATCAAAAATCGTCTAAGTTTAAAGCACCTGTTTATAAATAGTTCAATGCTCATCTAATTACTTAAAACAGCAAAACATTATAGATGCTTTGGCATAACTAATTGACCTTAGGTTATCTCAAAGGACAACATCAGATTAGTGTCGTTGCCAGGAAACGAAGGATCGAAAGCTAAATTTTCCCTGGGGCAATGATTCTCCCTTTCCTTTAAGGTGAATAAAGGATAAGGATATAGGTCAACATCTTTCACCTCGTGATTCCACTAGTCCAAGCTGGCTCCTTTTAAGCATACCGATCATGTTCTGATTCTAAGATTGTTAACCCTCTACCAAATCCAGAAAGACTTATTAGGGGAGCCTGTTCAAGGAGATGACATAAACCCCGTATTCTTCTTCTTCAACTTTACATCCTGAAGACATCTCATCCATAGATCCTTATTCATTTGTGCCATCCCATCCTGATTGGATTGAACTACCTCCTAGGGTTTTTGAACTCCATTCTAGAGGAGTAGATCTTCCATCAACCTTTTTAATACAATCACTTGAGTCATATCAAGTCCCATCCATTCCTATCAAATCACCTTCATTTAAGGAAGAATTGGGTTTACATTTACTTGAATTCAAGCCTACAGACTTCATTTCTCCAACTCCTTATTCTATTCCATCAACCTCTACTAATCTTGAAGAGACATTTTCTATCTATTCAAATCCTTTATTTGATAATAAGGAAGACTTTCCACCAGGAGTTTAGAAGTTGGTTATTAAAACCCCTTTGAAATCCTCAAAGAGCTCTCCTCCCTCTTTCTCTCCTCCACATACTAATACCCCTATTGATTCATCTTCATCATCTTCCTCTTCCTCATCACCATCCACTCTGTCACCCCAAACTCCTCCTGCTATTATGGCTTTTCAACCCATTGTGCAAGCAAGGTATGATGCTCTAGTTATCCCTACAAACTTGGCAAATTTTCCTAACGGATATCTAAAACATCTACCAATATTTAATGGATAAACAGGTCCCTCGGCAGAGGATTATGTATCTTCTTTCCTAGATTTTGCTAACAATATGAACATAGAATAGGAAGATGTTTATATGAGATTATTTGTGCAATATTTAGAAGGAAATGTTAGGATCTAGTTTAGGCAACTTAGAGCTGACTCTATTAGAACATGGAATGAGCTCATAACTATCTTTAAAAACCAATGGGGGGTAAAGAAATATCTTGTTTACTTTCTCACTGAATTTGAAGAATTGAAGAGAAACCCTAGTGAACCAGTTGCTGAATTCATCAAAAGATTTAACAAACTCTATCATAAAATGCCTACTGATTGTAAACCACTAGTAGCAGCTGCAAAGGTCATATTTTCCAAAGCATTTGAAGATGACTTTGCATTCATGCTAAGGGAAAGAGTTTCTAATACATTAGAAGACATGCAAACAAATGCTATAGAGGTAGAAGCTAATAGGTCAACTTCTGGAAAACTTAAAGCTAAAGCAGAGAAAGAAGAAAGAAAACTAAAATCTAGGGTTGATGACTCATCTTCTTCCAAATCTAAACTTGAAGATCAGAAAATTGATGAAATTACATATTTACTTAGAAACCTTTCTAATAGGATTTCTAAAATTGAAACACAACCTAGAACTACTCAGCAAACTGCTGTCATACCTCAAGCTCAAACTCAATTTGAAGGAGAATCATACAGCCATAAAACCATATGCACAACAAATTAACACACAAAGATTAAATTGGCGGAAAAGACAGAGAACCATCATGTGGTCTCTCATGCTCATGTAATTCTCTCTTATTCAAATAATTTAATAATACATTTACATACATAAGCAAGTGGTCTTAAGATAATGCGTCTATCTTAGACTCACTTGGTTGAGACAATTTCTCAATTTACACACTAATTTAGGAGAGATAGTTGGAGAGAATCTCTCATCCAAACTAGAATCCTTGGTTTGAGGAATTCTCATGATTTTATTTATTTAATTTAATAATTGGATTTATTATTGATTTTTAAGAGAGTGAGGCTAACATTCCCCCCCTCAATGATAAATCCAAAATGAACAAGGAACCATCTTCCAAGTTCTCAAGTTGATCCTCAAAAAAATTTTCCCTGAAAAACCACCAAATATGGATGCTAAAAAAACTCAAATCTGAAGAGAACAAGAATCAGCTACAAGTTTGATTCATCTCTGAATTTCGCTTGACAACTCCATCACATGCCAAGCTGTAAAAGGATCCATCTATCCTTTGCTTGAAATCAGCATCTTGTGTCCATTGACAAAATATGATGAACACCCACTAGCATATCTGATGATGATGATCACCCACTGGCTGATGAAGATGCCCACTGGCTGCTTCGCTAATGTTGTCGGGACTTTCAGACTGACAACCACTTGTCAATTTCATTGACATTTTCCCCCCTTTGTCAGCTGAAAGGAGAGGCAATCTTCTCCAAAATATATCTGAACTCCCCCTTGTAGGTGTAGGAGTGTTTCACTGGTGTACTCCCTCATTCAACTTCATGAGAGTACCATCTTCATTTGACTGTTGGCTGCAATATGTGTGAGTGAATTTTATTGTAAAACTTGTACAATCTTCTGGCTGTGGATGACCATTCCCATGGATTAATCCATGAATAATCGATCTTTAATCTGGCAGGTTGGTCTTGTTTGCAGCATTTCTTTGATGAATGATTGTTCTTGCCACAATGGTGACAAGGATGGAGATAAAAACACTGATCTTCTAGATGACTGGTTCTTTGACAAGGAGAACATGTCGGTTTGTCTGCAGCTTCAGTTTGTGTGCATTGACGTCGGTCTGCAAGTGGCTGAGAACTTGCTATGGTGATTTGTTCAAGTAATCCGGCACTGATGAACTGAATGGGCTTTGAATAATCAGGGATATGTAAGTTGTCGTTATCTTTGACATATCCTAAGCTGCGTCGATTGTAATTACTTTGAATTTCTTCCCATGGCTTGATGATGGGTTTGGAAGAAAGTTTAACTGGAACAACTTCAACACTTGAAGCTGGTTGGATGAATGAAGTCGAATGATTAGTTGTCTCTGGATTGGTCAAAGACTTGGAAGCAACACGCTTCTCTTGCAACTCATTTCTCTGCAGTTGTGATCCAGTTGAAGGAACTCAATCGTTTCATGTGCATGTTGAATAAGCACTTCAATGTCAACAAGAGTTGTTTTTTTTATTTGCACCATGTCTTCAGCAATTGAGAGGATCAAATTGTTAAGAATCTTTAATAACTAAATGCTTTTCGCCATGTGAACTTGTTGGAACTCACACTTGCTTGCTTTTAATACTTGCTAGATTTTCAAAACTTGCTCACTTAATGTTTGGTTTATTTATTGCATGCTCGCTTGAATTGTTTTAACAATTTGATTGTTTAATTCACACTTGCTTGCTTTCACCCTCGATGCTTTCTTCAATCAGTTTTAGGCTCAGTTGATGTTGTGAGATTTGCACTTGCTTGAACTTACACTCTTGATTGATCAAAAGAAGGGTGTCGAATACTATCGAAAATGCACCCAAGAGAAACACTTACAATGATTTGAATGACTCAGTTAAAAAGCAATGGACTCACTTGGTTTAATTGATTCCCTATCAATTCAAAGCATGGGTGTCAGTTTCAATCGAGAATGCACCCTTAAAATTTAACTTAATTTGTCTTTGATTACAATCCAACTTACAAATTATGTTTTGCAAGTTACAATTTTGTATTGAGCTTATTAAAAATGGTGCAAGTGCAATCTCCAAAAAAATTGTTGTTGAATGGCTGCAAAAATTGTTGATGTAAATGACAACTTGATTGGATGTTGATGTAGAAATGTCTTTGACAACTTGATTATGTATTGTTGCTTCTTCATTACTTGTAGTTTTCTTGATTACATAATCTTGAATGGAATTGATTGTGCATGCAATTCACTAATTGGATGTGTGTACCATATTAGAAAGATACCACAAGAATGTTAGTGTCAAAACTAGACACAAAACAAAAACAATATCAAGAATCATGCGGGATTACAAACACACATGGTGTATCTAAGATCCCCTTATTCAATTTCAGGCGGATATAGGACACATCAACACTACAAAAATTATGTCTTTATTAAATATTGAAGTACATCAATATTCACCTTCACAACATCATGAATGAAATTTCTCCAACAATGAGAATACCAAGCTCACAACCCCTTGGAACAACTTGTCTTCAAAAATTAAAAAAAAAATAAAAAAATTCAAACCACAAATTACAACCTTATCACTCAAAATATTTATAAATCACACCTTATTGCTCCAAATTTCAAAATACTTTCACCTTATCACTCCAAATACAAAATATTCCTCATCTCTCCACACCTTATTACTCCAAAATACAAATTTACCTTATCACTCCATTACAAAAGATTCACTTTACATCCAAAACAATTTTATGAAATCACTTTATAAAGTGAATTGTTTCCCAAAGCTCAATTTTTTTTTACATTAAAAAGGCACCTTATCTCTAATAAAGAAAAAAGGCCAACTTTTGTAGAAATATTAGTTTACACTTTTCACACTGTTATGAAACCAGCTCACAAAAAGATAGAAAAGATAGTTGAACGCCTTAGAATTCAGCCTCTTCGAGGGGGCAACCTCCTTTACATTACACAAATGAAAAATTCTTGGATGATTCAAATGACAAAACCTCCTTTCTATATATAGGAGTCTAAGGAGTCACAATATAACCCAACCGACCTAACAATAATAATATAAAGCCACAAAAATAACAATAGAGGGATTCTATGGGGCACAGTAATAACAATATGGGGACAATAGGGGCATAACAATATTAATAAGGGATACAACTACAATAGCAATGGGGAAATCACTAGTATTATAGGGACCTAACATGCCCCTCTCCTTCAAAAAAAGTGTTGTCCTCAATGCTTGAGTAGTTCTGGATGCTTCTGTATAAAATTCTCATCCTCCCATGTGGAATCTTCAGCAGATAAGTTCTTCCACTTGATGAGATACTCCAAAATTGATCGATTTAGTAGCTGTCAAGTTCTTGTTTCTATGACTGCTTCCAGTTCCAATATAATTTTTCCTTCCTCGTCAAGTTCTGGAAATATTGTTTGAATTGGGAGCTTGTCACCTATAACCTTCTTTAAACATGAAACATGGAAAACTGGGTGCACTCGAAAAGCTACAGGAAGCTCCAATTTGTATGCCATAGTACCAATGTTTTGCAACACATTGTATGGACCATAATACTTTGGTGATAATCTATTATCCATCTTAGCTTGCTTGAGGGACATTTGTTTATATGGCTGTAGCCGTAGGAATACCCAATCACCTACATCAAAACTTCTTTCACTGTGACGCTGATCTACCTATTGTTTCATTCTATTCTGTGCCAACACGAGGCTATCTTTTAAGAGTTGGAGGACTTGTTGTTGATGTTTGATGTGATGTTCCACTGATTGAACCTTAGAATTTTCTCTTAAATATGATGTGATGGATGGTGGCTGATATCCATAAAGTGCCATAAATGGGGTCATTTTTGTTGTTGTATGGAAGGAAGTGTTATACCACCATTCAGCCAGAGGCAACCATTTGACCCATTGTGTCCATTTATCAGATACAAAGAAACGAAGATATCCTTCCAAACATTTGTTTACTATCTTATTCTTCCCATCAGATTAAGGATGATAAGATGAGCTATGAGCTAACTGAGTACCAAGACAAGAAAATAATTCTGTCCAAAAATTTCCAGTGAAAATGGGATCTCTGTCACTTACAATAATCTTTGGGTTTCCATGTAGCTTTTGAATTGTTTCCATAAATGCAGTAGAAACTGTACTGGATTTAAATGGATGTGATAATGCACAAAAGTGTGCATACTTGGTAAGTTTGTCAACTACCACCATGATGACACTCTTTCCCTCAGACTTGGGTAAACCCGTGATAAAATCCATCGAAACCTCCTCCCAAAGTTGGCTTGGAATGGATAAAGGTTATAACAGACCCGGGGTCTTAATTGTTTCAACTTTATTTTGTTGGCAAACCAAACTTTCCGCCACAAACTTTTGAATATCCGATTTAAGACCATCACAAAAAAAATCCTTCTTAACCCTGTGGTAAGTTTTTTAAAATCCTGAGTGCCCTCCTAAGGGAGAAGTGTGCAATTCCATAAGAATCTTTTGTTTGAGTTGGGAATTCTTACAGCGGTATAAGTGATCTTTGTACCATAACAAATCATTTTGCCAGCTAAATGTATCAGATGTACTGGAATCTTGTTTTAACTTTCGAATAAGTAGCCACACTTCTTCATCATTCTTCCATTCCTCCCTAGCTCCGTCTATCCAATCTGGCTGGATAACAGAAATGGCGCACAACAATGCTTCTACATCCTCATCCTTTCTTGAGAGTGCATCTGCCACCACTTTTTTCTTCCCTTTTTTGTAGAAGATTTCAGTGTCATAACCTAACATCTTTGTGACACACTTTTGTTGCTCTCCAGAGGATAATATTTGTTCTAAAAAGTATTTAAGGCTATCGTGATCCGTTTTTACCTTGAAGTGTCTCCCCATTAGGTAGGGTCGCCATTTCTTAAGTGCATGTAGTATTGCCAACATTTCCTTCTCATAAATAGCTTTGTGTAAAAACTTTCCCTTGATTGGACGACTTTCAAAAGAAATGGGTCTTTCATCTTGCATTAAAACAACACCAATTCCATTTCCTGAAGCACCACATTCCACAATAAAGGTTTTTGTGATGTCCAGTGTAGCTAAGACCGGTGCTTGGAACATTGCCTGTTTAAGATGTTCGAAGGCCTTTATTGCTTCTAGAGTCCATGAAAATGCATCTTTCTTCAATAATGTTGTTAGCGGTGCTACTATTCTCCCATAATTCTTAACAAACTTGCGATAATAACCTATCAACCCAAGAAATCCTCACAGATGCTTTATGGATGTGGGGATTTTCCATTCCTTAATGGCTTTAATTTTGCTAGGGTCTACCTTAATTCCTTCATGAGATACAATATGACCCAAATATTCCATCTCTTTTACTCCAAAGAAACATTTGGATCTTTTTGCATATAATTGTTTCTCCTCCAATAGTTGTAGCACCCTATCAACATGTTCAACATGATCCTTCCAAGACTTGCTGTAGATTAGTATATCATCAAAAATAACTAACACAAATTTTCTAAGGAAGGGTTGAAAATGGAATTCATCAAACCTTAAAATGTAGAAGGTGCATTGGTAAGGCCAAAAGGCATGACCAAAGTTCATAATGACGCTCATGAGTTCTAAATGCTGTTTTCGGAATGTCTTCAGTCTTCATTCTGATTTGATGATATCCTGAACGAAGATCCAACTTGGTGAAGTAAATTGATCCATGCAATTCATCCAGTAATTCATCAATGACAAGAATGGGAAACTTATCTTTAATAATGAGCTTGTTGAGCTCTCTATAATTCGGACACATGCACCATGATCCATCCTTCTTGTGCACCAATACTACTGGAGTAGAGAAAGAACTTTAACTAGGTTGAATTATACCAGCCTCTAGAATTTCTGCAACCATACGTTCAATTTCACTCTTTTGGGCATAGGGATATATGTATGGCCTGATGTTTGGAGGAACACTTCCTGGAATCAGATGAATAGCATGATCATGATCACAAATAGGTGGGAGACCTTTGGGAGTCTCAAATACTTTGGAACGATTGTCCAAGACTTTTTGGAGATGTGGAGAAATAGATGATTCCTATGTGGAAACATCTAGTGAACATAATTGTGCAATTACACCTCTTTGTTCCTTTTTTAGAAGCTTTGTGATACCATTAGAGCTTATTATATTTCCTGGTTTCCCTGCAATACCCCTTAATTCAACTCCCTTTCCTTTTACAGAAAATTTCATGAAAAGTTCTTGAAAATTAAAAGTTATTGTACCCAAGGATTGTAGCCATTGGACTCCTAGTACAACATCAGCACCTCCCATTGGAATGGAAAGCATTGGGCTAGTCAATACATATTCTCCCATGGATAGCTTGATATTATGACACTTTCCAGAGCAATTTATCGTTCCTCCATTTGCAACCATCACTTGACACACTAGTGCTAGATATAGGAAGAAATTCAATTCTTTTGCAACCTTACAATGAATAAAATTGTGGGTACTTCTTGAATCAATCAACACTATTACCCTTTTCTTCTTGATTTGTCCTTCTATCTTGATGGTTTGAGGAGTGGTAATTCCAGCCAATGCATTACAAGATATGGTTGGATTCATTTCTTCTTTATCTAGGATTTGTTCCTGGAGTATATCCTCTTCTTTTGACCTTTCTTGCTCCTTTTCTTCTTCCTCTTCACAATCTATGTATAATAATTTCTTCTCAGCACACTTATGACCTTTAGTGTATTTTCTATCACAACTGTAACAAAGCCCTTTTGCTCTTTTTTCTTCCAATTTTTGTGGTGTCAACCTTATAGGTTGTGGAAGACTAGGGGCAACAACACTTCCATCTTTATAGTTGTGAATGGTATGCTTCCTGGTTGCCATAATTTTGCTTTCCATTTTTCTTGCTAACCTGAATGCCTTCTCTAATGAATTAGGTTCCCAAAGGCGAACATCATGTTGGATATTATCCTTTAAAGTCCCTATGAACACATCAATCCTATGCTCCTCTGGAATATTGTTTACCGTTATGTTCAATTTTTAGAACTCCTCAATGTGCTCCATTATTGAACCCTTTTGTTTGAGACTTATCAATTTGCTAAAAAAAGTGTTGCTTTTTGTATCCTCATAATGTGCTGTCAATTCTTTCGTAAAAATTTCCCAAGTGATAATTTGTTTATGAGAGCAAAGCCATTGATACCATACAAACTGATTTGGTTCCAAATATAAAGTTGCAATACATACCTTTTGTGTGTTTTGCACATTATTGAGATCGAAAAATTGCTCCATCTGTAATATCCATGTTGCGGGATCCTTGCCATCAAACTTCCTCATATCGATTTTTGGAATATGGTGGGTCTTCGATCCAACATTAGAGTGTATGAAATCATGATTAACATTTATTTTGTTCTCATCATGAGTTTCCTTTACTACCTGTTGTGCCCTACAACAACCCCCCATTTCATATCATATTTATTTACTAAATCAATATATGAAATGGGTCCCTTTAGAAGTTAGTTGGTATCAATGCTTCATTATTTGAAAAAGGCTCGCAAACCAAATGAAGACATTATATAAAACCTTTTAAAAACCCATTTTTGGTCAAATAATACAATCTTTTATCATTGCGATAAAGCGATCGCAAGATCGCATATCGCAATGGCATAGAAAACACAAATAAGTGGCACATTGGTCTCCGCCGATGCGATATCGCTATTGGCTATCGGCAATACTCTATGCACATTTTAAAGCGCCTCATGCCATTATCCCCGACGCGAAGCGAAATCGGCGATCGGCCATCGGCGGTAATCTTTATACAGTCTTAAAACACCCCAACTCTTTCACCCCTGTTAGTGTCAGTCTTTCCAGCCTTCCTCCAGTGATCAAACGTGCTCTTACAAAGTGATTTTGAAGTGTCAAGGTCAAATTTTGTCATTTCAGTGAGTCTTCAAGAAAAATTTGGTCACTAGGCATTAGGTCTAGGGTTTGCTTTCACTCTTTTCAAAGTTGCCCAAATGTCAGTCTATGTCACTATTCAGCTGAGTCTATCATCATTCATAGGGTTTTCATTATCATGTCAGTGTCTAATGAGTCATTTTACACCTTGTTCATGCTTCAGTTATGCCTAGGTAGGGTCATTTCCCTCTCCTAGGGTTTTGGAGGTAATTTCTCTTGGGCGGCCAAATCACTGGCAAAACTTGTTTCCCGATGTTCATACACCTTCCCATATCCTTAAAGTACCTTATCAAACACTTACCATCACTGAGATCCCCCAAATTCCTCATTTTCGCACAAACCCTAGTTTCTAGCTACAACTTGGCAATTTTCTAGGTTGGGCCTGTGTTTTTCCCTTTTGGACCCCTTTCCCTCACTCAATCCCTGAGATTCCACTTCCCCAAGAATTTAGAAGCCCCTTATCCCCTGCATTTCACTTCATTTCGACAAAATTCCTTGTTTCACACATCGGGATAAGTTTCACTCAAAAGCTGTTTCAGAGCAATAAAAGATGAATTTTGGAAACCTGAGAGAGGTTTTTGTTTAAAACATGCCAAGGAAGAAAAACCTACTTCACTTTTTACACAGGTGTCATGGTTTGAGAGAAATGTCAAGAATACCGTTGCTTCAGGAGAATCAAAGACATCTCTGAAGTGACCTTGGGAGAATCAAGTTTTCTCCTAGCTTGGTTGGCCAAATGATTTTCTGGATGGGTAAAATAATAACTAGACACAAATAGATTTCCAATGAGCTATCATGAGCTCAATTTGGGGTTGAGGAAGGCATTCAAACGTTGACTGCAACAGCACTCTTCCTTGATGAAGCCTCATTTGGCACTTTTTGACCAGTCTTCGGAGATTTGATTTTTGACAGGTCAAATCAACTCCAAATTGAAAAATTTCAGTTGGGTTGGAAGTTATACTCAAAGAAATTTCCAACGAGCTATCCTGCACCCGATTCTTACACTAGGAAGGCCTCCAAAAGCCTCCTGCAAAAGCGCGCGACCCGTTGAAGGCGCGCAACCCATCAGGACACATTTGCCAGTGCAAAAATTACACTGGCGCGACCCGTTGAGGGCGCGCGACCCGTTGGGGATTTATCCATAGAAATTTTCCAGTGAGCCACAAATCAACTTCTTTCTCCTAAATTTCTTCAGGTAGGCCTCTAAATCATGGTGATTTTTCTTGGTAAAGAAAAAATGAGCATGGAAGATGTGTCAAATGCCATCAAGATGAAATGGGAAATTCATGTGTATTGTGCTTAAAAAGGTCAAAGTGCAAGTAAAGCTAGGGTTTTGTTTTGCTGTGCTCAAGGTCATCCTTTTCATCCCCACTTTTTCCCCACATCCCATTACCACCTCCCTTATCATTTTTACCCAATCTCCCTACCAAAAATACTAAAAGCCCTAAAACCCTACCCCTACCCCTAAAAATCAATAACATAACCCTAAACCCTACTTCCCATAAAACCCTTGCATATTATGATTATGTGATGTTGTATATGTCATAATTTCTTCCCTAAATTCCCTCTTATATATATTTTCCCTAAGTCCCCTCAAAAGTCCCCCTCCCTAACTTCTCCCTTGTGTTATTTGTCCCCTTGAAACAACATCTCAAACAGTCAAAACAGCAGGGCATCCCATGGGAGGAGTTTATCTCTCGTGAGTTTTTCACAGCGCCATCATCACCCCCTGAGGTTGTTCACGAGGAGGGAGGACCATCACAGCAGCATGACATCCCCGTCACTAGACATGTCAGCTCATCACCTTTGGTTACTTATCAGAGAGGCCAGAGGGCCTTATTTGCAGCAGCTCGGCGAGTACTTTCTCCACAGCATGTGGAAGGGGTCTCGCCTTAATCATCAATTCAGCGAGTGTTATCTCCACATCAGGTGGAAGGGGCCTCGCTTTCTTCAGCAGCACAGGAAACACAGAGGGGCAAGCAGCCCAAGATTGATGAGGGGCCATCAGGAGTTCCAGATATAGAGCTTGTTGATCTTGAGGTCAGTTCTCCTAGCCAAGAGTCAAAGGAGATCATTCAGCACCTTAGAGCTGAAAATGATGCCTTGCAGAGGAGATTAGAGGGGGCACAATGGACAATCTCATACCTGGAGCAGCGCAATAAACAGTTGGAGGATGAACAAGCTCTTGATGAGTTGTGGAGGATTCGTAGTGACCGCAATTTGAACCGGAGAAGACCCGGTGATCTATTGCCCGCTGAGCGAGAGACCATGCTCATCCAGGTAAATGCACACTTGGAGAGGCTGTTGGCTAAGGCCAACCAAGAGAAGAAATTGCTTAGGAACATGAAGAACCATTATTGGGCAAGAATGCACGTGTGCAAGGCAAAGATGAAAATGTTCCAAAGGCGGTTGGCCAAGGCACAAAAAAGGAGAAAGAGGCCCGATCCCCTCCATATCTTGGCCGAGGCTTTACTGAAGGACCAAGGCACTAAATACCCCAGCCACAGCACAAATCCCAAGAAGTTTTGAACATTTTGGGTCAATTTTGATTTTTCAGGCAATTTACAGGTTTTGTCCATTAACGGGTCTCACCCCCTGCGCGACCCTTCATCCTGGCAACTCCATTTTGCAAAAAATCAGCATTTCCAGATTTTTCATGAGAATTTACATATGCTCATCAATGGACTTGAGATTTTATGAAGTTTTGGGCCTCCAGAAAGTCAAAAAACAAGCAAAAAATGACTTTCTGCCACATTTTTGAGACACGGAAAGCAGTCTTGGGAGATTGCCATTTTGGAGGGGCAAATGACCACCAAATTTCGAAATTCTAGTTGGGTTGGAAAGTAGACTCACAGACCTTTCCAAAAAGCCTACTCTTGCTCAATTTGAACACCGGAAAGTGCCCCAAATGTGGTCCCAAAGGCGCGCGACCTGTCAGGCAAACTTCTCCAAATTTCAGTGTACAGCTCAGAAAAACGCAGTTTGACCTTGTTTGACTTTTTGGGGTGGATTATTATCCTCTTTGATGTAATTAATGTACTTTTATGACACTTTTACTCTTATGTACCTCTTCTAGAAGATTCATTCATGAAAAGGGTGAAAATTAAATGAATGAATTGGTTTCCTAGCTTATAGAGGCAAGTTGTTTTCACTGCCTAGTTTGTAGTGCTTAGTTTAGAAGTGGTTGAAACAGCTCCTAGGATAGTGAGCTCGACTCATGGAGGTAGGGAAAGAGGTTAGATGATCTATATTATGTACTTTCTTGCTCATTTTCATGGTTGGACTCTTGAGGGAGAAGCTATCATTGTATTATTCACTGTATCTCTGTAATTTTTGGCTAAGGAAGACCAGGGTTTTGCAGTCCTCTTTGGGATTCTTGTGAACTCATGTGTTGATGGTGTGTTTCTCAATGTACTTGTAAGCTTGTTATGTGACTCATTTCCTTTCTTTTATTTCTGCACATTAAACAAATGAAGTGTTAAAGTAAGAATTCATGCCTGCCATGCTCTGCTTTTAAGTTTGTTTAATTTCAATGTTTTCTACTGTCTAAAGAGAATTCAAATTTATTGTTTTCTCTCTTTAGCTCTTCACCTTTCATTCCTGACCATCCACCTCAATCAAAGGCATCAATACTGTCTCCTACCTCGCCCCAAAGAACCCCCTGCAGAAACTGTGTCCAATCCCCGCACCCAAAATTGCCATCCCCTCAATTTGCCACCAAAAACCTTAAAAACCCCAAATCAAACTCTTTGATCAGTTTACTAGCCTAATATCAGTGTTACCTTATTGGTCATCTCATCTATTGAAGATTTTACCGAGATAGACCGGAGAGAGCCTTCTCCTGCCCCGTAGGGCTAGCTACGAGGCTGAATGGTTTGATGTTGCCTTGAGGTTTACCTTTCTCAGCCTGAGGTGAAATTTCAAGCGCTAACATATTGGCGACCATACTGGGGAGAACAAACTTGTTTGTGGGTTGATGTGTTTGTTTCATAAGTCTTAGACGGAGCTTGAAGTTATGCCAGGTAGCCTTCGAAATGCTTTTGCTTTGCATAAGCGGAAGTAGATAAACGCTGCTTCAGTCAATCTCCGTGAGCTTGTGAATACGGCCACTTCATTTGCATTTTACCCTAGTACTTGTATCAAGTTCAGATCTGATTGTTGATAGTGGACAACAATCAGACACTTGAAAGGCTGAAATCATTCACTTGGCGACTCTAAATCATTTTCGAGATCAGATCCAAAGACTCCACTGGAGGATGATCCTGACCAGCAAAAACATGAAAGGACAATATGGACAGATCAGGTACTCAAGTTGGACTTTCATCCAAGACATTTTGTTCTTTGTCATAAATTATTTCTTCTCTTTTCCCAAGAATGTTAAGAAGGCTTTGCAAAGTATATTGTATTTGAGAAAAGATCCCAGGCCTGCAGTTGATTCTTTCCCTTTGAAGATTGTGAATACCAAAGATTTGCATACCTTTGAGCTTGATCAAGACCTTTCTTCTAAATTTTGTGATGACCATCTTCAAATTGATGAGCCTCAAAAGACCAAGACCGATTCTATACCTGCTGTACATACCCCTACACCTTGTAAAATTCCAGATCGGTATAAACCTCTTGTTTTACCTTCCGTTCTTCATGCTTTCACCAAAAACTATGATCTATACTTGCCGAGGTTTGACGGTGAATGTAAGAATATCAACGCTGAGCAACATGTGCAGAATTTTGAGAATTTTCTAGATCTTTTTGAAGTTGATGAAGAAGATGTTAGTATTAGGCTTTTTGCTCTTTCTTTGCAAGCTAAAGTGAAGAGTTGGTTCAAAGCCCTGCCTGATGCGAGCATCTCATATTTCCAGCAGTTTGTCAAAGTTTTTCTCGACAGGTGGATGATCGGACAGAACCTTTTCTTGATTGTAGAAGAGTATAACCAGCTGAAAAGATTGCCAGGGGAGATAGTACAACAGTTTTCAGCCAGATTTAACCAAGTTTATTATTCGATGCCAGTTGATATAAGGCCTTCTCCTAGATCTGCTCTCTTACACTATCCGGGTGCCTTTGATCCGGAGATGGAGTTTCAGCTAAGAGAAAGGGATATTGCAACACTTCACGAGATACAGAATAGTGCAGTAAATGTGGAGGCTCACTTGCTGATCCGAAGGGCAAGGATGAAGGAAGAAGATATGAAAAACATAGATCCGGCCGAATCAACATCTCTAGAGGTGAAGCTTGACAATTTGGTAAGTGCAGTGGAAAAGATGATGGAGAAGATCAACACAATAAATGCTTATGATGTTCAAGCTCATGGCTCGCTGATTGAAGAAGAACAAGTTGCTGATCCAAAACATTTTGTTTCTTATCCTAGTTGTCACAGATCTGATAATGATTGTTTTATAGATCATTGTGAAGAAGAGAGAGTTGTTGATATGATGTGTATGTTTGATGATGATTTGCCTCGGTTTGATCAGTATGATGATGATTATGTTCTCCAAACAGAAGCTAATCTTGCAATCAAACAAGCAACTAGTTTGTGGGAGGAAAAAGTTCATTTTCAGCAGCTTGAATACAATGTTCAGCCATCACATATCAGCTATGACATTGCCGAGGAAAGTGCATCAAAGTTTGAAGTAAGTGAAGGATATTTGCCTTTTTGTTTTGATTCGTTTCAGTTCATCAGAGATAACTACCATGCTATCAGAAATCAAATGTCAACAAGTCTTGATTTGAATCATATAAAGAGCAATGAGAACCTTGTTCAAGACTTCTCATATTCAGATTTGCAACCCCCGAAAGCCATTGATTATCAAATTGCAGATGAAGACTTGGAAGTGCACACGCATGATTTAATGATTCAAGGTGACTCCGTACCATTCTGTTTTGAATCATTTCAGTTTTTGAAGGGTAGATTGCATAGTAAATCTTCAAATGAACAGCCTATAACAAATCAGCAATCTCTCAGTGTTAATGTTGAGGATGAGACAGATAACAAAATTCTTGAGTAGCCTGTAGCATCAGATTTGCAGCCACCACATGAAATTGAAGGACAGATTACAGATGAAGTTTTGGAAGACGAAATACATGATTTGATGATGCAGGAAGATTCTATACCCTTTTGTTTCGAAGCATTTCAGTTTATAAGGCAGAATTCTCGTAAAATCTCTCAAGAAAAAGATGAACAGCTAGAAGGATGTCATACATTTTCAATGGATACATTGCAGCAGTCTTTTCAATTTTTTCATGATCCAATAGCTGATGTTTTGGATGAGGTTTGTAGTCAAAGTCTTTCTCCATTGATTACAGGTGAGCTTGAAACATGTGCTGATATGAATTTGATCCGGTAGCCGGTTTCTTTGTCATTTTCAGCAGAGGTCTCGTCACAAGGCTCAGATCAAAGTGTGCATTCATGGTATGATGAGAAGAGAAGTAATCCATTGGATGAGCTAAGTTCCAGTGTGCTTGAATTTCGAGATCCTTATGCAGTGTTTTTGGAGGTGGATAGGGAATTCATATCATTCAAAGGATCTGTTTCTAAGTTGTCATGGGAGTTGCCTTTCAGTAGTTCTCTCTTGTTATTCATAAGCGAGAACTTGTGGAGAATTCAACCAGCAGACAGAATACTTACTTGGTTGCATTGGTTGTTTCATTTCACTTGATCAGGTGATGAATGAAACTGTTAGAGTAGGTTGTGATGAATAAGCTCCCCTTTGAGCATCATTTTCAGTTTGTCGGTTGTGTTTAAGTGTTGAGTCAGTTTTTAGTTGAGTGAGAGTCAATTTGTGTTGTCAAGTCATCAGTTTTCAGTCATGCATTTCAGCTTGAGTTTTTGACTCCATTGCCCAATGGTTGAAAACACTGGTCTGCTCTCCCAGAGGTCTACAGTTCTTGGCACCTCCAAGGAGCTACCATCCCCATTGGAGCTAATGTTAGTTTCAGTCTTTCCAGCCTTCCTCCAGTGATCAAACGTGCTCTTACAAAGTGATTTTGAAGTGTCAAGGTCAAATTTTGTCATTTCAGTGAGTCTTCAAGAAAAATTTGGTCACTAGGCATTAGGTCTAGGGTTTTCTTTCACTCTTTTCAAAGTTGCCCAAATGTCAGTCTATGTCACTATTCAGCTGAATCTATCATCATTCATAGGGTTTTCATTATCATGTTAGTGTCTAATGAGTCATTTTACACCTTGTTCATGCTTCAGTTACGCCTAGGTAGGGTTATTTCCCTCTCCTAGGGTTTTGGAGGTAATTTCTCTTGGGCGGCCAAATCACCGGCAAAACTTGTTTCCTGATGTTCATACACCTTCCCATATCCTTAAAGTACCTTATCAAACACTTCCCATCACTGAGATCCCCCAAATTCCTCATTTTCGCACAAACCCTAGTTTCTAGCTACAACTTGGCAATTTTCTAGGTTGGGCCTGTGTTTTACCCTTTTGGACCCCTTTCCCTCACTCAATCCCTGAGATTCGACTTTCCCCTACTTCCTAACATCCCTCCCTACTTCCAAAAATTTCCCCAAGAATTTAGAAGCCCTTTATCCCCTTCATTTCGCTTCATTTCGACAAAATTCCTTGTTTCACACATCGGGATAAGTTTCACTCAAAAGCTGTTTCAGAGCAATCAAAGATGAATTTTGGAAAACTGAGAGAGGTTTTTGTTTAAAACATGCCAAGGAAGAAAAACCTCCTGCACGTTTTACACAGGTGTCATGGTTTGAGAGAAATTTCAAGAATACCGTTGCTTTAGGAGAATCAAAGACACCTCTGAAGTGACCTTGGGAGAATCAAGTTTTCTCCTAGCTTGGTTGGCCAAATGATTTTCTTGATGGGTAAAATGATAACTAGACACAAAGAGATTTCCAATGAGCTATCATGAGATCAATTTGGGGTTGAGGAAGGCATTCAAAAGTTGACTGCAACAACACTCTTCCTTGAGGAAGCCTCATTTGGCACTTTTTGACCAGTCTTGGGAGATTTGATTTTTGACAGGTCAAATCCACTCCAAATTGAAAAATTACAGTTGGGTTGGAAATTAGACTCAAATACCTTTCCAACGAGTTACCTGTACCCGATTCTGACATCAGGAAGGCCTCCAAAAGCCTCCTGCAAAAGCGCGCGACCCGTTGGGGATTTCTCCACAGAAATTTTCCAATGAGCCACAAATCAACTTCTTTCTCCTAAATTTCTTTAGTTAGGCCTCTAAATCATGGTGATTTTTCTTGGTAAATAAAAAATGAGCATGGAAGATGTGTCAAATGCCATCAAGATGAAATGGGAAATTCATGTGTATTGTGCTTAAAAAGGTCAAAGTGCAAGTAAAGCTAGGGTTTTGTTTTGTTGTGCTCAAGGTCATCCTTTTCATCCCCACTTTTTCCCCACATCCCATTACCACCTTCCTTATCATTTTTACCCAATCTCCCTACCAAAAATACTAAAAGCCCTAAAACCCTACCCCTACCCCTAAAAATCAATAACATAACCCTAAACCCTACTTCCCATAAAACCCTTGCATATTATGATTATGTGATGTTGTATATGTCATAATTTCTTCCCTAAATTCCCTCTTACATATATTTTCCCTAAGTCCCCTCAAAAGTCCCCCTCCCTAACTTCTCCCTTGTGTTATTTGTCCCCTTGAAACAACATCTCAAACAGTCAAAACAGCAGGGCATCCCATGGGAGGAGTTTATCTCTCGTGAGTTTTTCACAGCGCCATCATCACCCCCTGAGGTTGTTCATGAGGAGGGAGGACCATCACAGCAGCATGACATCCCCGTCACTAGACATGTCAGCTCCTCACCTTTGGTTACTTATCAGAGAGGCCAGAGGGCCTTATTTGCAGCAGCTCGGCGAGTACTTTCTCCACAACATGTGGAAGGGGTCTCGCCTTCATCATCAGTTCAGCGAGTGTTATCTCCACATCAGGTGGAAGGGGCCTCGCTTTCTTCAGCAGCACAGGCAGCACAGAGGGGCAAGCAGCCCAAGATTGATGAGGGGCCATCAGGAGTTCCAGATATAGAGCTTGTTGATCTTGAGGTCAGTTCTCCTAGCCAAGAGTCAAAGAAGATCATTCAACACCTTAGAGCTGTAAATGATGCCTTGCAGAGGAGATTAGAGGGGGCACAATGGACAATCTCATACCTGGAGCAGCGCAATAAACAGTTGGAGGATGAACAAGCTCTTGATGAGTTGTGGAGGATTCGTAGTGACCGCAATTTGAACCAGAGAAGACCCGGTGATCTATTGCCCGCTGAGCGAGAGACCATGCTCATCCAGGTAAATGCACACTTGGAGAGGCTGTTGGCTAAGGCCAACCAAGAGAAGAAATTGCTGAGGAACATGAAGAACCATTATTGGGCAAGAATGCACGTGTGCAAGGCAAAGATGAAAATGTTCCAAAGGCGGTTGGCCAAGGCACAAAAAAGGAGAAAGAGGCCCGATCCCCTCCATATCTTGGCCGAGGCTTCACTGAAGGACCAAGGCACTAAATAGCCCAGCCACAGCACAAATCCCAAGAAATTTTGAACATTTTGGGTCAATTTTGATTTTTCAGGCAATTTACAGGTTTTGTCCATTAATGGGTCTCACCCCCCGCGCGACCCTTCATCCTGGCAACTCCATTTTGCAAAAACTCAGCATTTCCAGATTTGTCATGAGAAGTTACATATGCTCATCAATGGACTTGAGATTTTATGAAGTTTTGGGCCTCCAAAAAGTCAAAAAACAAGCAAAAAATGACTTTCTGCCACATTTTTGAGACACAGAAAGCAGTCTTGGGAGATTGCAATTTTGGAGGGGCAAATGACCACCAAATTTAGAAATTCCAGTTGGGTTGGAAAGTAGGCTCATAGACCTTTCCAACAAGCCTACTCTTGCTCAATTGGGACACCAGAAAGTGCCACAAATGTGGTCCCAAAGGCGCGCGAGCCGTCAGGCAGGGGCGTGCGAGCCGTCAGGCAAACTTCTCCAAATTTCAGTGTACAGCTCAGAAAAACGCAGTTTGACCCTGTTTGACTTTTTGGGGTGGATTATTATCCTCTTTGATGTAATTAATGTACTTTTATGACACTTTTACTCTTATGTACCTCTTCTAGAAGATTCATTCATGAAAAGGGTGAAAATTAAATGAATGAATTGGTTTCCTAGCTTATAGAGGCAAGTTGTTTTCACTGCCTAGTTTGTAGTGCTTAGTTTAGAAGTGGTTGAAACAGCTCCTAGGATAGTGAGCTCGACCCATGGAGGCAGGGAAAGAGGTTAGATGATCTATATTATGTACTTTCTTGCTCATTTTCATGGTTGGACTCTTGAGGGAGAAGCTATCATTGTATTATTCACTGTATCTCTGTAATTTTTGGCTAAGGAAGACCAGGGTTTTGCAGTCCTCTTTGGGATTCTTGTGGACTCATGTGTTGATGGTGTGTTTCTCAATGTACTTGTAAGCTTGTTATGTGACTCATTTCCTTTCTTTTATTTCTGCACATTAAACAAATGAAGTGTTAAAGTAAGAATTCATGCCTGCCATGCTCTGCTTTTAAGTTTGTTTAATTTCAATGTTTTCTACTGTCTAAAGAGAATTCAAAGTTATTGTTTGCTCTCTTTAGCTCTTCACCTTTCATTCCTGACCATCCACCTCAATCAAAGGCATCAATACTGTCTCCTACCTCGCCCCAAAGAACCCCCTGCAGAAACTGTGTCCAATCCCCGCACCCAAAATTGCCATCCCCTCAATTTGCCACCAAAAACTGTAAAAACCCCAAATCAAACTCTTTGATCAGTTTACTAGCCTAATATCAGTGTTACCTTATTGTTCATCTCATCTATTGAAGATTTTACCGAGATAGACCGGAGAGAGCCTTCTCCTGCCTCGTAGGGCTAGCTACGAGGCTAAATGGTTTGATGTTGCCTTGAGGTTTACCTTTCTCAGCCTGAGGTGAAATTTCAAGCGCTAACAACCCCGATGCGATGGAATATCACAATCGGCAGTATCCCATGCACAATAATAAGGCGCCCAGGTCATACCCCCGATGCGATGCGATTTCGCTATCGGCGATCGCGATTTCAAAATTGTCAACGTAAGGATTTAAGTGTTCCCAACACCCGATTACGATATAGCGCGGATTTCAAAAAAGCCGTTAAATGGAGGGATATTATGATTCATTCATATTTAAAGCTTGATCTTATAAGCAATCATTCACCCGCGCTCAACCGCCAAAACGTCCACAGCACGCTTAAACGAGCCATTCGGCCGAATAATGGTATAATGAGAATTTAAGGGGTGGCAGGTCTTAAACGGCCATTTAATGTAATTGTAAGATCCTCCCATGGATTGTGTCTGCGCCCATTTTTAAAGCTAATCCCTTATTATGCATTTCTCAATATTTCTCATCACTTGCAAGCTTTCATTGCTATTTCTCTGTATTACGTATATTTGCGCCTCTGTGCAGAATTCATCCAAAGGAGAAAGCTCAAGCAAAATGGGGAAGAAATGCAAGAAGACCACAGGCGCTTCCACTACGCCAGCTACAGGACAGGTTCTCACTGACAAAAAGAAAGGATTAATTTCGGATACAACATGTTTAGGTCTCGGCAGAACTACATGGCAGGGTACCTACAATTTGATTGAAATTGAAGAACCTACTGTGACAACAGTAGAAGCCACTGCTGATTCCACACGGAAATCTGAGTGCACTCTTAAGGATTTAGCTGACTCTTTCCTTCACAGGATAGCAGCCAGGGAGCAAATTCTCCCATACACAGATGTAGTGCGGTGGGCGATTGAAGAAATCCCAATCTTGGATAGAACCTTCAACACCAGAGACGGAAGGATTTTCGGGTCGTTCAAAGCTGAGGACTTAAGGCAAATGTACCATTTTCCTAAGCCAGAGAAGATATACAATAAGGCATTCCTGGAGAAATTCGCAAGTGAAAATGAAGTTGAATCTGAACCCATCCGGGATTGGAGACAAAATCCGACCAAGCACAAACATGAATCTTCCGGTAAGTACTCAGTTGATTCCCTGGCTTCTCCTTATTGCTACGCTGGAATAATGATGTGTAGATTGTGGGGATTGCATGACTCCTCTAATTTCACCATAGATATGGTTCCTTTAATGGAAGCTGCAGTGAACAGTCAAATAATGGATTGGGCCACTATTCTCTCAGATAAACTAGCCATAGCTGTTCTTGATTTTAGAAATCAGACTGTCGTCTCTGAAAGGAAAATTCCCCCATTCTATTACAGTGCATATATTTTAGATACATTATGTTTCAATTCTGAATTTACAAGACCCCACGGCTATCCACATATACCATCAGAAATTATGGAAGTCCTCTTACAAGCACCATCTGTACCAAATCTGCAATGGCTTTATGGTGCCTATTTATTATTCTATTTTTGATAAACCCATTCCCAAGATTTCCTATCAAGCTTCGTTTGATTTAACAGCAGTAGGGAGTTGGTTTGGAGAGGAGAGATTTACCTACATAAGAGTTTTCGGCAGCCAAGCCAAGCCACATGTTCTCCCTTTGTACATACCAGATAAACTGCTAGCAAGAGAAATCGCATATCAGATTACGGCTGAGAGTGTTACACAGACTCTCAAGAAAGAAAAGAAGAGGGGCTGGCCCTCTTTTCCCTTGAGATGTGGTGTCTATACTCTGCATGATCTCAAACATGCAGAAAAGGAAGCCACAAAGATTCAATCCTTAACTCTAGCTACTATCCCAAATAGGCCATTTGATCCAAGGAAAGTTGCTTATAATGCACTAGAACATGCCAAATTGACAAAATTTGAGCATAAAGAAGATATGTTTGACGACCTGTTCATTGCAGCCGAATCAATAGGTCAGGCTAAAGAATTCGCTAGAATGAAATATAATGATGAAGGGTTGACTGAGTTTCATAAACTTAGAGAACAAAGGTTGCAAACTCTGCCTCTAGATTTACTAGCAACAACCCCGGCGACATCATCAAGCGAGCCTGGTCGGCAACAGTCAAAGGAACAGGAGGAAAGGCAGAGAAAAGAAAAAGAAGAAAGGCAGAAGAGAGCTCAGGAGGAGAAACAGAGGAAAGAGAAAGAGGAACAGCAAATGAAAGAGCACGAGGAAAGACAAAAGAAGGAACAAGAGGAGCAATAGAAGAAAAAGCAGGAAGAAGTGCAGAAGGAGTCCCAAGCTGAAAAGCAAAAACAATCCACCATTGATGTCAATATAGATACTCATATTGACCCTAAATTGCTCCAGGAATGGAAGCAATTTGACTCTATCATCAGTGGATTGGAATGTTCCAAGGATACAGACACTTCCAAGACAAACGATACACAGGACATCACTTCATCTCAAATTCTAAGTGGAACCAGCGGCCCACCCATTTCTAAGGATGTTGAGGTAATACCAAAAGACCCCTCCGACCAAATCATTCTCCAGGTAGAAGATATTCCTCCCCTGGATGTCTTCTACAGCCCAAGGCATAAAGCAGTGGTAAAACGACAAAGGAAAAGAAGGAAGATTGATCAACCTCCCCTTTTCCCAGAACAAACTGTTACGGGCAGCGTGGTTTGGAAGGAGGAATTCGACCCCTCCGATGACTTGACAAAACTGTCGCAGTATGCGGGAGCCTATTCGGCAGCGACAATTGATAAGGCATCAGAGGTAAGTCTTCTATTGAAAACCAAGGATCAAGAAATTTTCGCATTACAGGCAGAATTGGCTGAGACAAAGCAGAAGGCAGAGCAGCAATTGTTGACACAACAGCAAATGAACAGTCAACTAACTCAGCAATTGCAGGAAGAAAAGCAAAGGATCGACCAAAACGCGATCCAGAAACAGAAGGAATTATCAGAGGCACTGGCACAACTGAAGGCAGCAAACGAGCAAATGATGAAAACAAAGGATGAGCAAATCGCTCAATTGTCATCGCAGCTCGAAATAATAAAGGGCGCTCCACAAGTGGCTGAATTCAGAGCAGAAGCATTACAAATAAACAATGCATTAATATCTCAAATTAGGCTTCTGTGTCAACAAATCGCTCAGGCAGAGCCACTCTGTGAATTAACGACATCAATAAATCAGCAGGTAGAGAAGGCAAGGAATGAATTGGATCAAGCCGAAGAAATCATAGCTGCATTTCTTGACTGGAAAGATTCTGAACAAGGGAAAGCAACAAATTTGCCCAGAATCTTAGAAACACATAAAGATATACTCTTCACAGAATGGCAATCTCAGATGATGAAAGCAGAGAGGGCAGCTTCGAGATGTAAATCAACTTCCAGCAACCTGGTTGAACTAGTTAACAACACTCTCTACTTGTCAAATATGATTTCCCAATGTACACCAGGAAGGTTGACAACAACAAACACATTGGAGCAATCATGTTATCCTGATTTAGAGGAAAAGGGGAGATTAATCGCTGGGATTAACAGTTTAACCATGGAAGCATATTGGCTCTTCCTGGTAAAGCCGCATACACAAAGAGGCGCCCTTAAGTGCCTAACAGATGCCATCGGGTATATAATTCCCGATATCCAAGATGCCACCTATGCCGCCCAGCTCAGTTCGCGCCTCAACAAACCTCCTGAAGTAGAGCCAATGCTTGCGATAAGTCAGCTCAGATTTAAAGGCAAGCAGCCTACTTGATGAATCATGCCGCCGATTGCCAGATCGCTGAGGAAAATAGGATCAAAATTTATTGATACCGATTTAGTTGCGTTTCAGTTTAATAGATATTTAGATTAATTTAGTATTTATAGACCCTTTCATTGTTTTGGAAAGGGTCGTAAAGTTTTGTACCAGACTTAAAGACTGAAGTTTGCACTATTGTGCTTCAGTCAATATTCTTTTATGAAACTAGACCAGTTGTTCTTAATTCAACAAGGAGGCTTTTTATGCAATTGTGCACTATTGTCTTTGTTGAGAACGTTTCTGCGTTGAAGAAAGAATTACAAGTAGCGATTGATATCAGGAATGTCAAAGCAGCTCATATGGTATTTCTATCTATGTCTGAATTCATTCCTGTTATGTGAATTGTTATTTGATTATCCTTGCTATTGTTGATTATATGCATGCGCTGTAACAGCAGATCTACATTCATACCACTATTGGATGTTTTATGATATGCTTTCCTTTTAATCATGTATATGTCGATAATATAAATGATGAGTGTGGTAATATCGCTATAATCGCTGGGCTTAACTATTTAGGCACAGTAATCTTGAATGAATTAATATCTATGTCTGTTAGATGGAGTCATCTATATGCCTGTCTTTAGACACAGACCATCAAACGCTGCACTTTAAAGTTCAATAGATTCCCGGGATAGGTTATAGTTCTTGTATTCTTGTTAATAGTTTAGTTATTCGCTTACCGCTAGCTTAGTTTATAAATCATCCATTCATCCCGTTTATCCACTTTTGGGAAACTGGTCCCATTATCCCCAGTCGGAGCCACTATTCCAAACGGAAAAGGAGTTGTACTAAGGTCCGGACCGGGTGGTTATCCCCGATGTTGTTGCAGCGATTTTCGAGGCTTCAACACTACCCTTTCACCATTAGTAATCATTTCTTGTAGAAACTTTGTTAAATCTGTCTTCAAATCTTCCATGCCTGTCTTCAAATCGTCCATCTTAGCTTCCACGTCATTCATCTTAGTTTCTACACCTTTCTTTAAACAATCCATATTAGCTTCTATGCCTTTCTTTAAACCATCCATCCTAGCTTCTACATCTTTCTTTAAACCATCCATCTTATATTCTATTGCTTTTTATGCAAGTGACACTTGTTGCACTTGGTCTCGTAATTTTGATATATCATGTTGCATTTCTTCCTCTTCTTCATGAGTCATGCTAGAGCTTTCAGGTTTCTTACTAGGTGTTTGCATTTTCTTTCCTCGGGGCATCAATTACCGATAATAATGCTTTACTATGCCCTTTCAATTCCTTTAAACTAATTTTTCAAACCAAGCTTATTAAAAAATTTGAAAAAAATTACACACCTTTTTTCACTTTGTAGGAGTTTGATATTGAATCTGATGTATCTCTGTAATTTCAAATCATCTAGTTCTGAAATTGCAACCTACGGTAGCCCTCTATGTCTTCTTTCCAATTTCACCAGTCTGATCCAAATTGGATTATCCAAGGAAGAGTTATGCCAAATCTCCCACAGTGACTTGATTATAGACTAGTTCAGTAGAGCGAACTTGTATGAAGTGCCACGAGTCAGTGTTTCAACCTTTGGCTCTTAGAAATATATACAAGAAACTACAGTCCATCCTCTTTCTGTACCTTCTTACGTAATTTCAATCCGATGCTCAGAGAGAAAGTTATGATGATTTTCCCCGGGTCACCTGTTTGGAATGTAATTCAGGAGTCTGCAAAAAGACCAACTTCCTCAGATTGTATCTCCACAAATATAGTGTGAAAAGCTTTGAAATTTGGATCCGAGGTTTAATGTGATTTCGTCTCAAATGGGTTTTTTTAGCTTCTGAAACATCGCAGAAAAAAGTTATAGCGAAAATTCCACGATGACCTATTTGGAGCAGCGAAACCCTAAAATCCAAAGCTCTGATACCAAATGTTATGAAACTAGCTCACAAAAAGATAGAAAAGATAGTTGAACGCCTTAGAGTTCAGCCTCTTCGAGGGGGAAACCTCCTTTACATTACAGAAATGAACAATTCTTCGATGATTCAAATGAAAAAACCTCCTTTCTATATATAGGAGTCTAAGGAGTCACAATATAACCCAACCGACCTAACATTAATAATATAAAGCCACAAAAATAACAATAGAGAGATTCTATGGGGCATAGTAATAACAATATGGGGACAATAGGGGCACAACAATATTAATAAGGGATACAACTAAAATAGTAATGGGGCAATCACTAGTATTATAGGGACCTAACACACACATAAAAAATACATTTTTTTTTAAATTATTTATGTCTCCCTTTTTGTGAACCAAAAAAAACCACTTGAGAATTTAAGCATACCTTGCCTTTATAATCTTGGAATGAACCATAGAAGAAAAATTGATTTATAAATCACTCTTACCAAGAGTTGAAAGGTTCATTGTGAAATGGACTCATGAATCAAGTTGTTTCCAACTGTGTGTAGATTGGTATAATGAACCTTTTTTGCACGTGGACTGTTGTTAGATTTTTGAGGAATCCTTCGAGTGATCCACAAATTGTTGGCAGTAAATTGACATGCGAGTTGGCTATTGAAACATTTCCACACAGGTTTAAAGTTCCACGTTCCAGATTACGCTGCTCTCTATCAATTTCCAGCGTCTCCAGGCCGTTGAAATGACATCGAATTCGACGAGATCGAGGAGCTAGATTTTCAAGCATTTTCGACATGGATCACTAGAAATATCGATTTGGGTCTTCTGGATTTTCTCCCATCTAAATTGGGTCCTGACGATCTTCTTCAGATCTAGTTACTCAAGGCCTTAAACATTCAGGAGTGCCCAGTGTCTCTATTTGGGAAAGAATGGCATTGGAATGGGTAGTCTTGGGATATGCGGTAGGTGCAGAGGCCATCATGTTGTTGTTGCTCACAATGCCCGACCTGGATCACCTCAAGAAGGGACCAATAGTCGTTATTCGCAACGCATTGAAGCCGATGCTCTCTGTGGTGCCATTCTGTCTGTTTCTACTGATGGATATCTACTGGAAATATGAGACTAGTCCCAGTTGTGAAGGGCATCTGTGTAGTCCGAGCGAGCATCTGCGCCATCAGAAATCCATCATGAAGAGCCAACGTAACTTCATGCTTATTGCCTCAGCTCTCCTGCTCTACTAGCTTCTGTTCTGCGTCACGGGCATGGTTTTGCGAATCAAACGCATGAACGAGCAAATTGAAAAGCTGGAGCTCCTGGAAGACCAGGGATTAGTAAGTGGGAAATTCCTCTTTCATGACAGAGGCTTATATGAGCAGCCCATGACATAACACATTAAATTTTGTTTTTGATCTTGATGCAGAAAATGCTAGGTGTTAGATATGCCCAATCACTTGGCCATGCGAAATGTCCAGCCTTTTCATCCTCTAAGAATGTATTAGAGCGTTATTCAGTGGTTGTGGAGATGTTGCTCCACACACAGAGTAGCAAGCATTCCCTTCACAGCTCAGTCCACGCCAAACACTTAACAACCACCACTGATAGCTCTATAGATCACGTTGCTCCAAAGCAACACATATCTCTCTTACAATAATATAATATTCATGAGATAAATCAACTGTAACCTTGTATGCATTCTCTATTGCAAAATACTCAATTTCAATAATAATACGCATGCAAAAATAATGTAACATAGTTTCCTATAGAATTGGTTTCACAATCAAACACAAAATTTACATGGCTTGATATATGGGCACGCAACCCTGGCCTCTGTGTCTTCTCACCACACTCGCTCCACTTCTGCAGCTTTCCAATCCGCAGCCTCCTCACGTTGTTTCAATGCATAGCTGGTCACATTTCTCTTTTGATGACACATTCAACTCCACACGATGGCACCAATTTCATAAACAATTTATTCTTATAACAGGCATGAATCTTCTCGCTCTGATACCACATGAAGGAGAATCATACAACCATAAAACCATATGCACAGCAAATTAACACACAAAGATTAAATTGGCGGAAAAGGAAGAGAGCCATCATGTGGTCTCTCATGCTCATGTAATTCTCTCTTATTCAAATAATTTAATAATACATTTAATACATGAGAAAGTGGTCTTAAGATAGTGCATCTATCTTAGACTCACTTGGTTGAGACAATTTCTCAACTTACACACTAATCCAGGAGAGCTAGTTAGAGAGAATCTGTCATCCAAACTAGAATCCTTGGTTTGAGGAATTCTCATGATTTTATTTATTTAATTTAATAATTGGATTTATTATTGATTTTTAAGAGAGTCAGGCTAACACAATTCCGAAGAACTCCTCAAATGTAGATTCTTCAGAGACCAGGTTCTGATCAAAATGTTCAACCACCTTTGTTGATTGATGATCAATAGCCACAGGATACAAGCCCTTTAATCACTGAAGATATCAATAATATTGATTCTTCAATAGTACAAATGGAAATAGTTCCTTCATCTTCACCTCAGTCTTTTGAACAAGAACAAGGATATGCTCAACTTTCAAAATACCAAGCATTCTCTAAATTTCTGATTGTAGAATTAAATAAGAGGTATGATCTAAGACCAAGATCAGGTCTAGGTAGACCTTCAAAATCTACCACTATAATTGAACCTGCAATGAAATCCATTCAAACACAAACTCCAACACCTCAAACTACAGAGTCATCCACTGAAACCTTTTCATCTGACAAGACTATTTTGACAACTTTTAATATTGAAAAGGAATTGGAAAGAGTCAAGATTCCTATACCTTTAGCTTAACTTTCCAAAAACCTTGGTTATAAAAATCAAATGTCTAAATGGATACATTCCTCTAGTGTATATGCTGAGGGAGATGTTATTAGTTTGCTAGATGAAAATCCCTCAGTAATGTTTGGCCCTAGTTCTGATATGATTGATAAAATTGTTCCACCATTTTATGTAACTTTAAAGGCTCATGATTTTCTTTTGTATAACTGCATGTTGGAATCTAGACCTTCTCATAACCTTATGCCAAAGGTAATTATGGACTAGCTTCAGTTACAAGTTACTCGTTCTTATCATGATATTTACACCTTTGATTCAAAGAAAGTACCATGCCTTGGATTGATCAAAGACCTAGTTGTGACCTTCATTCAAATACCTGTCAAGAGTATAGTTTTAGACATAGTTGTCATTGATATTCCTGCCAAGTTTGGCATGCTCCTATCTATATCATGTTGTGCTAAACTTGGAGGATCACTTCAGATGGACATGTCTTTTGCTACTATTCCAGTCTATGGAGGTGAACATTTAAGGTTATATAGGGAATTCAGATTCCTTCATACTGTTTGTAGGTATGATCAAGAAAAAAACCACCCTATCTATGCAATAGATCAGGATTTTGGTTGCTTTCAATTATCTTCACAAAATTCATCAAACACTCAACTTGCCATTGAAAATATAGTTTCCAAACCTAAAATTATAGAATCAGATATCTGGAAACTTTATTTTGATGGATCTTGCTCAAAAGAAGGAGCAGGAGCAAGAATTGTTTTAATTTCACCAAATAAAGAAAAAATAACTCAGTCATGTAAACTTGAATTTGAGGTCAACAATAATGTGGTTGAGTATGAGGCTTTTCTTCTTGGTCTTGAGCTAGATAAGAGTTTAAAGGTTCAAAACTTGAGTGTCTTTTCTGATTCTGAGCTTATAGTGAATCAGGTTAGAAATATTTGTCAAATGAAACACCCAAGGCTTAGGTCCTATAGAAATGAAGCTTGGGACACAATTGAAAATTTCTTCCAAGGATTTAACATAACTGTTATTCCCAGAGATGAATATATGCATGCTGACTCAATAGATGTCTCAACAAGCTCTTTCAAAATCCCTAAGCCAGTATTGTTAGAGTACCAAATTCAAGTCAAGTATAGACCATCAATTCCTAATAACCTTAAACACTGGTAGATTTTTGAACATGATGAACAATTAAAATTTTTCCTTCAAGTCATTGATGAATTTTCAAATATGCAAATTGAAGAAGATCAAAAATATGTTCAAGAATCAAATCACCAAAATCCAGAAACTTCATTCAGTCCTAAAATTCTTGATCATGATATCATCCAATTATCTAATAATTTTATTCCTAAAGGATTAGTTCCATTGGAAAAAATGTTTGATAATAATGATGTTTCTAAAACCCCTTGTTTAATTCACCTGAAGAAGAAATCGAAGAATGCAATATTGGGACTTTGAATGATGTGAGAAATGTTAAATTGTCATCAACCTTGCCTTTGGATGTAAAAATCAAATACTTGAATCTTCTTAAAAATTACAAAGATGTTTTTGCCTGATCTTATAATGAGTTAAAAACTTATGATACATCTTTGATTGAGCATAAGATTCCTTTCTAACTAGAAGCAAAACCCTTTCAGCAAAAACTAAGAAGAATCAATCCCATACTACTTCCAACCATTGAGAAAGAACTTGAAAAGCTACTTGATGCTCATATCATAGTACCTTTAAGGTATTGTGATTGGGTAGCCAACCTAGTTCCCGTCAGAAAGAAAAATGGTGAGATTAGGTTATGTGTAGACTTCTAAAATTTGAACAAATCATCTTTAAAGGATAACTATCCATTACCCAAAATGGATCATCTACTTTAGAAAATTTTAGGTGCAAATAGGATTTCTATGCTAGATGGATTTTCTAGTTACAACCATATCATGGTAAGTCAAGGTGACCAAGACAAAACTGCTTTCACCACTCCTTGGGGTACATTTATGTATGCTAGAATGCCATTTGGGTTAACCAATGCTATAGCCAATTTCCAGAGAACCATGGATCTAGAATTTGTAGGTAAAACATCAAATTTTACTGTCATTTATTTAGATGATTAACTGTTTTCTCTGATTCTCATAAAAATAATTTAAAGCACTTGAGCAAGGTTTTTGATAGGTGTAGGACATTTGGCATATCCATCAATCCGAAGAAATATTTAGTTGTTGTAAAGGAAGAGGAATTACTAGGGTATATAATCGCCAAGGAGGGAGTTATAATTGACCCAAAGAGAGTTTAAGCTATTTAGACCCTATCTCTACCAAGGAATAAGAAAGTGATACAAAAATTCCTTGGAAAAATTAATTTTCTTAGAAGGTTCATCCCTAATTATGCAGAGATAGTTAAGGATATAACTGATATGCTAAAGAAAAACAATGAAGTGAAATGGACAGTTTCTGCTAGATATGCTTTTGGTCAGATCAAAAAGGTTATATCTGAGGCCCCTACATTAGCTAGCCCTTATTATTCTTCACCGTTTAGCATATTTTCTTTTGCATCTGAGACAACCTTAGCTGTTGTACTTTTACAGAAGAACACAAATGGTAATGACCAGCCTATAGCCTTCTTTTCCAAAGTTATGAGGGATGTTGAACTTTGGTATGATATTATTGAAAAACAAGCTTATACCTTAATCCAAGCCCTAAAAGTCTTTAGAACCTATGTCCTGCATTCACACATTACATATTATGTCCCTAATCATGTTGTTAAAACTATTTTGACTCAGCCTGATACTGATGGAAGAAGAGGGAGATGGATTGCTAAAAGCCTTGAATTTGACCTTGAAACTAAGACCAGAAAACTAGTAAAAGGCCAAGACCTGACCAAATTGTTCATTGAATCTAACTGCAAAGTATTGGGGATAAATATGGTTTCTGAAATTTCATCTAGGAAGAATCCACAAGAACCTTCCTTTATATCTTGGGAGAATCCACAAGAAAATCCTCTTATAGAAGGGGAGAACCCACAAGAACCTCTTTCTTCAGATCAAGCCATTCTTGTTCACATCGATCAGAAATATCTACTCTCTCATTGGTACTCTAATATTGTTCAGTTTCTTAGGGATTTTCAATGTCCAATAGATCTTAACTTGAAGCACTGCAAATCCCTGAAGCTTAAAGCAGTAAAATATTGCATTATCAATGCTAATCTATACTAGAAAGACCCTCTTAATATCCTTCTTCTTTGCTTAACTAAAAATGAAACAGAGTGAATTATAGATCAGTTCCATGTAGGATTTTGTGGTGGACACTATGCTTGGAGAGCAACAGCCTACAAAATTTAAAAAGCAGGTTTCTACTGGCCCACACATTTTAAAGAAGTTGGAGCAAGAGTAAGAAGTTGCATACCATGCCAATTATTTGCAGGAAAACAGAAATTGTTAGCACTTTCTTTGGTTCCAATATTGGTTCACGCTCCCTTTCTACAATGAGGGTTGGACATTATAGGGGAAATTCATCCATAATCAAGTAATCAACACAGATATATTTTAACTACTACAAACTATTTTACCAAGTGGGTAGAAGCCATACCTGTTAAAAATGCAACTGATACTGTTGTGATTAAATTCCTTGAATAAAATATCCTATCAAGATTTGGATGTCCTCAACAGATTGTTATAGATAATGCATCAACTTTCTGCAGTGTTAAAATGATTAAGTTCTGTCAAAAATATTCAATCCTATTACATCATTCTACACCATACTTATCTACCGGGCAATGGGCTAGTAGAGTCTTTCAACAAGAGCTTAGTTAAGGTCATTAAGAAGACTCTTGGAGACCATAAAAAGAGTTGGTACAACCGCCTAATCCATGCAATTTGGGCAAACATAGTTTCTCCTAAGAGATCAACAAGCAACTCTCCTTTCCAATTAGTTTATGGGAAGGAAGTAGTTTTTCCTACTCATTTAGCTTTACCTGTTATGAGATTTATTCAGGAATCCTATGAAGAAAAGGATGATTTCTCAAGAAGGATTAATCAAATTATTGAGTTGAATGAAGACATGGATGAAACTCAGTACAAGCTAAGGAAATACCAAAATAAGATGAAATAATTGTTTGACATAAAGGCTAGAGAAAGAAATTTCAAGAAAGGTCACCTAGTGCTTAGATGGGATACAAGGAGAGAAGATAAAGGCAAGCATGCAAAATTTGACAACCTATGGTTTGGTCCATTTAGCATTACAGAATTCAAAGGGAACAATACATTCATCCTATAGAATTTGTAAGGAGGGTATTCCTCATTTCCAGTTTATGGGAAATACTTGAAACATTACTTTCAGTATTAATTTTTCATCCATTCATTCATCATCTGTAAATATCTGGAGAGTTCATTTCATTTTTTTTTAAATTTGCAAGTGAGTATTTGTTTCAGCAAAGACTCCATGGCCCGAGGAGAAGGCACTTGGACCTGCTTGTTCTTTGCATCTCATAGGGGGAAGCAGTCCCCAACCGGAGCCGTTGTTGTAACATTATTTGGTTTTGATAAGTTAGTATATTAGCCAAAAAGAATTTTAAAATGTTAAGGTAGGATATGGAAGCAAAATAAAGAAAGTTAAAATGTTAGGCCAATTTAATGTTTTATAGGCATCCATATCAATAAAATGATAGGTGTTAGCTGCCCTAAACAAAGAAGCAAAAAGAGAAATAAAATGTTAGGGAAAAAAAAAGAAAAAGAATGGCTTCATTTCATGTTTTTATATATGCACAGGCTGCTAGTCAAAATGCGCCACATTCGGAAATGTCAAATTATGTTAATATGCAATTAGTTCCTTAATCGGGATTAATTCTTTGATTTAAAAACTTTGGAATTTCAATTATATTGTAACATGCAAGTTTTGTTTCACCCCACCGAGCAACCCATCACCTCACATTAACACTCCACCACCTCTCACCTCATTTGCGCCCATCTCCCAAGATTGGACGTCCCACACATCATTTCGCCCCCCCCCCCACCATCCGAACTTTACCGTTAGGGAGGGGCCTGGGGGTTTCGAAATGGGTGGTATTCAAAACCAGGCACGCCCCTACATGTCAGCACTACAACATTTTGGACCCCCCTCCGGTGAAACTGTTAACTGCCTCCCCCCCCCCCCGAAAAGTAGTTTCTCCGCCTCTTGATACCACTCTTCTACCCGTTGCACTCCCGCCACTCACCTTCCGCCATGTCATTTTCCCATTGATTCCACCAATCACATCTGCTCCCTCCAAAACTAATCCATTAAATAATTAAATGGTTTAGCCATTAATCCAATGGACCCGCGCCACCCTCAATGGAAAAACTAGACTGTTATATAATTCTCCCTTTCACTCATTAACCGGTTACTGAATTCATACACTACCACTGTTATTGCTCTGTTACAAGTTTGTTGGACCAAACTCTGACATTTTCACCTGCCAGCGACATTGTCCACTCACTCGTTTTCAACCTATTACCTTTGTTCTTATCCTCAAATCCTAAGTCCCCTCTGTGTATTGAAGCCTATAATCTAGTTTTCACTACTGTCCTTAGCCTTATCCGAAGATGCCTCCAAAGGACACGGGACTAGAAGAACCTACCAATCCTTTGATCTATCCTCCCATTGATTTTCACAACATCCCTTTGGCTAACAGAGACCATAAAATCCATGAAACTCTTTGCGAATTTGACCTTTTTTAGATGTATTGTTGGGTCGAGGACAAATACATAGACAAATTCGATGACATTCAACTATGGGAATCCAATTTACGCAACTACGTTTTTCCCCATACCAACAACACCAAGAATTTGTTATGAAGTGTCATGCATGTTATTTTCCAAGCTGTCACACGGAATGAGTTGATCTTGCGGACAAGATAGACCTTCCTAGAATCTAACGATATCTAGTGACAAGCAAGCCAATCAAAAACTATCTTTCTCTATATATGAAATTATAAACAAAGGCAAACAAGTGTTTTAGGCCTACCTTGGGTCCAATGCAAGTTTGTGGAAGCCTCGCTCCTTTGATCCAAATGAGCTCCCTTATTGCGAATCTGCAAACACAAACATGCAAACAAATTAAATAGCACCTGAAAAGCCAATATCATAAAGCATACTTAACATGATGATCAAGGAATTCATGAAACAAATGACATAAGACAATTTGTTGAGAAAAATGAATCTGATTGTATTAATTCAAATCAAAGAAGAACTTTACAACCTGTGCCTTGATGCTGTACAAGCTCCTCCCAGGGTCCAACAAGAAGTCTCCTCTACTTTGACAAGTTTCACTCTCTTCCCAATGAAGCCAAAAAGGTATGTGATCTCTCCTCTCAAGCTTAACTAGGAAGTCTCAATTCCACCAACATTTACCCTCAAAAATTTTCAGCTTCTAACCTCCCTAGCAACCAGCCCAATGCCTTAATTTATAGTGCAATGGAGGGAAGTTACTAGGTCCTCCTTCAAAGGGATAAAGCCCTCCTTCAAAGGGATAGCTCCTCTCATCAAGGGATTAACTCCTTCTCTTTTGGGATGCATGAACCACCTAAGAGCGACCAATCCACATCAAAATTCCTTCTAGAATCATCTAGAATTAACCCAAAGTGAGTTTTTTTAGAATAAACTTGTGCCTTTTTTACTTTCACAGGGATCCGCACCCACTCCTTTAGGGACAGAGTGGGCAGGTCCGCAGTTTTTCTTAACAGGGGGTGTGGGACCATAGGCAATAGTGAGAGAAAGTGCGAAACTAGAGCTTTGTTGATTTTTAATGTCTTTCTCTCATTTTCAAAGCTTGACTTGAAGAGCTGAGGTCTGAGACTTGCTTAGGAGGACAGTACAAGTGATGATAGACCCATACTGACTATAAATAGTCATGGTGACGATATTTTTGTGTAACAGATTGCCCCCTAAAGTGTGAAGTCTGTAGTAGATGAGGATTCCATTTATCATTTAGGAAGAGTGAAGTACTTTATAATTTCGAGGATCATCTTGTGGAGAGCCCAGTCAGAACCTGTAAAAACATTCAATGCAAAATATATATATATATGAGATCATATCATCGCTGAGGTAGGCATTCCCATACTTAGATCAAAATTGACTAGAAAACTAACTACTGCTCTGATATAGGAATGATCTTGTAATACATCACAAGTATAGACACATGTAGACACAGTATGGACGCAGCCATCTGTTTATGAATAGTCCATAATATAATGAATACAAAATTCCTCGCAGCCTAGATTGCAGAAACTAGATCCAGGGTCTTCATTTCTACTTCCCGAAACAGTACGATTCTATCCATGCGAATGAATGTGTTGGAGTTGAACATGGTAGAAACCACTTGATTACCAGTCAATGATGTAAATTGTTAACAAGTGTGAGAGAAACCACCAGTAATTTCAATGGCTCTCAAAGTACCCAGTACAATCCATGAGATGTGAATAGATGTGTTGATGTCGAACATGTCACAGAATCCTTTGATCAAAGGTCAATGATGCAACCTATCGTCAAAGGCGAGAAACCTGCCATTGAGGCATGCAGATCCCAAGGTACTGATGATTTCTAGATCATCTTTCTAGATAATGAGCTGAAGTCGATAGAAAGCGATCCGTCGTAGGCAAGCCCACAACACGAAATCATAGATCAAGTTGAAGAAATTTAGTTGCAAGGACTGACTCAGGGATGGTCAAGATGGATGATAGATATTTTGCAGATGAATGGCTTATTGACACTGACCTCTTGAACATATAACGACACAGCAGATGGTTTGGTGACAATTGACCCAAAGTTAATACCCAGAAACCGACTGAAGACTTTCAATGTGGTTTGATAAACTGTTAGGCAAAGGATTTCCCAACCCAGGTGAATAAAAGTGTCGTGTTCAAGAGTGGTTACAAAGTATGACAAGCAGGCTCATTTTTCTCTCTTTTCGCCCACCATTTCTGGCAAGTACCTCTTTACTTTTGGCAAGCTTGAGGAGGATAACATTTGCTTGATTATAAGCTCATCCTTCGGATGAGTCCAACTTAGTTTAAATTCGAACCCTATGAAGGAGTGGTTCGTTCTTCTTTGTAATTGAACAGGTCCTTTATTTTAACGAGTCCAGTATAGGAGAAACTTGACGTTTTTCAATTTTAGAGAGTCTGAAAAAACTTAAGAAGACTCCAAGGTTGACCTTTTTTGTAAATTTGTGTCTCCCAATCCCGAAAAAGTATAAAATAATACTTGAGAAAACCGCTTGATCTTTACGACCAAGGAGTACTTTTCGTAATTAGTGCCTCTGATCCGAAAAAGTAAAAAAGCGATCAATGACACGTCGTTTTATAACCAATATCGAATTTGAAACGACAAAAATCCGGCAATCTTTTCATGTTTTTTAGGGTCAGAAAAAGAGTTGTAAGTGGACCATCTTTTTAGTTCCATTTTAACGAGTTTAAAAAGAAAAACTCGACAATCTTTTCATGTTTTAGGAGTCAAAAAAGAGCTTAAAGGTGACTTTAAATGTTTTTCGTCGAAAATGACGATTTCGCCTGAAAAATCCGTTATCCTGAACAAAAATGCAAACATTACCCATACTTGTTCGAGATGGATAAAAATGCTGCAAAAGTTACCTTTATAAAGTGAAACATAAACAAATTTACAATTCATTTATTCAAAAAACTTATAAAAATGGCTTTCGTCAATTCACTTTTACCGTTTGAAATTTGGGTGAGAAAATAGTGCTTTTGGTCAGAAACTTCCCGTGAAGATTGCGGAAAATCCATCCTTCAAAATCGAGCGCCGTCTCCTCCAGGTAATCCACATCATCCTACTCTTCAATTTTATCCGTTTCAATTTGTTTTTTATGGTTTTATTTCATTTTTTAGAGGGTTTTTAGGCTAGAAACCCGCGCGTGGGGGCCCGCAGGCATAACACAGGCAGCCCGCGGACCCCAATTTTTTCTCAATGGGGAAAAAGTCAGGGGTCCACACCTGCCATGAAGGCAAGGTGCGAACCCACGCACTGTCTCTAACAGAGAGGGTGTTGTCCCCGCAGCAAGGGTTTTTAACCCTAAATTTCTCAAAATTGACCCAAACAATTTAATTTCTTGCATTCTAATTCGCCTTTTTGTTGGATGTAGAGTATACATCATGCTTGATTGGTGAGAACGGGAGCATGAGGACGTAGATTTTGCCGCGTTAAATCACCAAACTTCGATCGATGCATTGAAGGCATGCGGCTTGTACAAATTCTGGGCCATACCTGGCATGAGGGCCCAGGTGGACTTCTTGCAGTGGCTGGTAGACAGGTGGAGCATATAGGACCAATGTTTCTTCATTGGTGGCCACCAGCTCAAAATTGAGCCGGCAGACATATACTTTTTGACTGGTTTGCCTAAGAGAGGTGAAGACTTAACTCTATTCGGGACTAGGCCAGGTGGCCAGTCTATCGATAGCCTCTAGTTAGAGTTCTGCAACAACCAGGCTAGAGACAAAGAGATAGACATTAAAACCATATCCCGTCCTGAACTCATGGTGATCGCGTTTACTGTTACTAGGCTCTGCGGGAGCGTTGTACTACATATTTCCACTGGATCCCAGATGCAGATGGCAATTGACTGCTTTCGAGGCACCTTCTTCAACTGGTGTGATGTTGTGTTGGCTAATGTAAAAGGCCAACTGACCAGAGCCAAGAATGGACAACTGAAGACCTTTGGATATGGTACTTTAGTTGTGAGCTTTGGTCTGGAGAGGGTCTCGATGTTGGTCCCGCAACACCTCACTATTGGAGCTGGGCTTCCTCGAGAGCCCAAACTGATGCGATGGGTTGCAGTTATGGCCCGTCATCCTGACGAGGGGACAGAGGTCGTTCGATTCAAACCTGAGTATTTCCATTGGTTGGAAAACTAGGTTTTTGCTATTCAGGACTTCTCTTACGCTGGGGTAGATTTTTGCGGTGAACCAGACATGGCTCTTCCACCAGGAGAGCAATGGGATGACTCAGATAAAATCATTTTCAATTTTCCTATTTTGAATTTTTTTTGTTTTTATCTCGTCCCAAAACTGATAGTAAAAGTTTCAAATGCAGATGTGGGTCCACAGCGACCAGCTGCTCTCTGGCCTTACGAGAGGAAACAACCAGCTACAGTGGCACCAGCCCCACAAGACGAATCAGCAAAGACCTTGGCCGAGTTAGAGAGTCATCTAGAGCGTTTGACAGGGGACATTCCAGAGACCGGCATAGATGGCATTCCTCGTCGACTACAGCGCTATGTGATTGGGGTCCCAGGACCTTTTAGGAGGTTCCTTTGTAAGGTGGCCCGTACAGTGGTTTCTTATTGAGATCATCACCAGTGATAGGATGATCACCTATTGTAGACACATATGACATTTTTTCTTTTTGTACTTATCATTTTTGCCGATCATAAGGTGTTTTTCAACCTATGATCGAGGACGATGTATATTTTGACACACTCCTATATTATACTATATCACTATTACCGGCTTATCTTGTAAAACATGTTATGGAATGCTTTTAAATTTACATGTATGATTATTGCAAATGTCTACTTAACATTCGAGAAGCAATTGCATCTGCTAATGTATTTAAAGATCTTGGAATATGATGATATTCAATATAATCAAATTCACGTTCCAAGAGACGCACTCTCAAAAACAATCTCAATAACACTAGATTTCTAATGGCATATACTCTGTTAAGCTGTAATACAACGAGTTCACAATCTAACCTCACTATCAAACTCCGAATCCCAAATGAAATAGATTCAGATAATAACTCAATCACTGCACTATACTCTGCAATGTTGTTTGTTGTTTGACCGAGGCTTACCCCATGCATGGATACCAACTCGTCAGAGGGCGAATAGATAACCCAAGTTGCGGAAGAAATGTTCCGTGTATTATGACAAGCACCATCAGCAAAACCAATGTATGTTTGGAGAGGCATCAACATCTGCAATATCAAGAGTAAAACCAAGATAAGCAGGAATAATGACGAAAAACACTCTCTAACCTAAGCACACTTTTTAAACTAAAACACACCAGCTAGAAAGAAAACTAACCTAGCTAAAAATCTCCACACCCATTCTTTAAGCATAATACCTCTTCAGGTAAAGACCATTTCTGGGTTTACCTAAAGAGTCCCTGTCAAAGTTTACCAATTCATAGGCCCCTTTTGCTAGCTTTCACTTGACAACATAGGGACCATGCCACATAGGAATGAATTTTCCAGCGCCTAATTCATCATTAGCTTGATCGTACAATAAGACTAGGTCTCCTTCCGAAAAATTTCGAGGGGTCACATTTCGATCATACTGAGCTTTAATACGTTTTGCATGAGTTTCTATCGCCAATGCAGCATCACGTCGATTCTCATCAGTTGAGCTAAGTATAACAAACGTTTTTCCTCTTCGGAAGTGGCTGGAAGTAACTCAATCTCCATTTTCTATGATGGGATTTCGCATTCAATGGGTAACACAGCTTCCAGACCATAAACTAGTTGGAAAGGAGTGAACCCTGTTGACATTTTTACTGAGGTTCGATACGCCCAAAGCGCTGAAAATAGCATGTCATGCCAATTCGACCAATGGATCATGATGACTAAAACTTTGTTGATGGATTCAACCAGACCATTAGCTTGTGGGTAATAAGTAGTTGAACTATCATGACGCAAGCCAAGTTGGCCTGTAAGTTCGGTCATCATAACATTTCGAAAATGACGCCCATGATCAGTCATAATCGCTTGTGGAACACCAAACCTAGCAATTATATGATTGAACATGAAAATTGCAGCTGTTTTTCCGTCTGCCTCAAATGTAGGCATTGCCTTGGCCCACTTGGTAAAATAATCTACTGCAAGGATGATATACGCATGCCCCCCGGCCGAGTGAGGGTTACATGTAATAAAATCGATACCCTATTTGGCAAAAGTACCAACCGCAATTATAGGGTGGAGAGGAGCAGGTGGAGCGCGCATCTTTCGATCAAAAATTTGGCAGTTGTGGCATTTTCGGATCGCGTTAATACAATCTTTAAACAAAGACGGCCAGAAGTAGCCAACGCGCAATATCTTTTGGGTTGTGGCATACCCAGACATATGACCGCCACACGCTCCAGAGTGGCAATCATTTAGAACCCTTTCAGCTTCCTCATGAGTTAAACAACGTCAAAAAACAGAGTCCACCCCGCGGCGATAAAGAGTATCTCCAATAATTCTGAATTGTTGGGACTGGAATCGTATTTTTCGACGTTCTGACCTTGAAATTTCTGGCCGAAAGGATTGGGTCTGGAGATAAACGATGATATCCCCATACCACAGATCTAAAGTACTGATTAGAAACAAGGATTCGTCCGCAATGGGCTCCTCCACCACAGTTTCCATGTCATCACGCGGGAAGTCACACATTAACTCCGCAAAAAATAAAGATTTCTTCGACTTAGACTTTTCAAATTCCAAGTCGAACTCCTGCTGGATCACAATCCATTTGGAGTACTTGCCCCATAGCAATTGCTTGGTCAAAATATAGATCATAGGGTTGCAATCAGAAATTACTGTAGTTTTACGTAGTAAAATGTAGTGACGAAAACGTTGGACAACTTGAACAGCTGCCAATGCCAATTTCTCCACATGTGAGTATTTTAGCTCAGTTGGATTTAAAGTTCGACTAAGGTAATATATCACATGTTCAGTACCAAATTCATCTTCCTGAACTAACAGCATTCCAATGGTGGAATGGGAAGCGACGAGATACAAGGAGTAGTCCTGGTTGTAGTTGGGAGGATGCAATAACGGTGCATGGGTCAATGCGTGTTTTAGTGCATCAAAATATTTCTAAGCTATCTCATCCCAATGGAATGGAGTATTCTGTTTCAACAACCGGGTAAAACCCTTTGTAACCTCCGCGTAAAATCTCAATGAAAACCACCTAAAGCCTCTAAAGAACCAAACAAATTTGAATCACACGCCTAAAGAATCTAGGAGATCAAACCACACACAAATAGTAACTTTCCGTACTAAAAACACTAGTTGGTGATGAAGCCCAACGTTGCAGAGTTCAAGACAGAAATGGCAGTTGGAACAGTTACCCCGGCAACCTGCTTAATGAATAGACTGGCACAATTTCCTTCACTAAATCGTCTTGAGTGAAGAGAACCCCCAGAAAATCCAAGTGAGTCTAGCCGACGTCTGCTCCAGGTACAGTGGGATCTTCCCACCACTGTCACCTTAGGAAGAATCCTATAGAATATGGTCACTAAGGTTACCAACGAAAACAAATATACCTGGGGGAACAGTCTACGATCTTATACGCACGCAAGGGCAGAGTAACAAGCTCAATCCCCTTGAAGGATCCTCGACACAATCCAAGGTTTACCAACAAGTGACCACAGGCTCCTCGACAATGGTTAATCTGAGGTTTACCGTTTTTAATACGTGAATATCTGGCGTCGTTCCCAATGAGGAAGGATCGATTCCCACACTGGTTCGAACACGATCTCGTGCTTCTCCTTTAAGAGGAGCCTTCCTAGAGTATAGATGCAACAATTGGATTTCTCTCCTACCGCAAGATATAGCTACTTTTTTGTTTTACTGTCTTGGAGAGTTAATTACTCCCTACTCCAAGACACTAGCCTAATCTATGTTGGTGTATCAGAGCCCTAGAAATAGAAATATTACTAGATAGATTTTACTTTAAGCGTTATTTTTATTGGTTTTTGTTTAAGTCAAGAGGTGTGGAGATGAAATTCATGTTGTGAAGACTCGACTCGAAATCACTAAAAAATGCACTTAAGATGATTAAGAAATCTTTTCCCTTCAATGAACTTCTAGCTAGGAAAGAGTTTGAGAATGCAAATACTTGTAAACACAAATCTTTCTTAACCAACAAATTAAAAGAAGAGCTTTTTGTCTTTTCCAATGCACTCAAAACGAGACAACTAGTTATTTTCACAAAAAAATTCCCTTTTCTTTCAAAAGACTCAAATACTACAAAAACAAACTTTTTCCAAAAGAGATTTTTATATTTTATAAAACACTCAAAACTATGGAACTAACTAATCTTGAGATCTATACACTATAAAAAACTATTTGAAGTCAAAGCTTACAAGATGTATTTTTCAAGGATGTTTTACTTAGCTATAAGCAAACTAAGGACTAATTTGTCCAGAATCACAAATCAGTCAAAAAACAACCAATTTTTGTTTTCTTTTCTAAAAATGAAATCCAAACTTTTAACACAAGCCTTTTCGAAGTTTCATAAAGAGAAAACACAAGGTGGATTCCTCAACAAAGGTAGATTTTGCAAATGGTCAGACTCATAAGAAGGCTAGCAAAAACCAAGGTGGTCTGAGGCTTCTACAGCTTCTAAGCTCTGAGCTACTACAAGACCAAAATGAAAACCAAACCCAACAATCAAAACTTCTAGGAATTTCACCTAAAACCATAACACCAATGGAATTAACCTAAGAAAAGCTTCTGATAGGTTATATGTAGGTCTGGGCAGGGGATAATAACATCTAAACAAAAACTAAGCTGGCTAACAGAGAAAATCTTAGGTTTTCCAAAATTTTGACAGGGTCCGCAGGCCCACAGTTCACACAGGTGCGGTACCGCTCTGTGCTAAAATCGAAAGTGCAGATAGGTCCGCGCTGTGTCCCAAGCCGAGGGTGCGGTCCTCTCCCAAAGTTATGAAAAACAAAAAAAATCCTAGATCTACTAAATCTACCCAATTCCACACACAACAAGCCAAAAACAGAAACAAAAACACAGTTTCTCAGGTCAAAGTAAAAACAAGGAAAAAATCAAGTCCCCAGTGGAGTCGCCATTTTGTCACACGGAATGAGTCGATCTTGCAAACAAGATAGACCTTCCTAGAATCTAACGATATCTAGTGACAAGCAAGCCAATCAAAAACTATCTTTCTCTAAATATGCAATTATAAACAAAGGCAAACAAGTGTTTTAGGCCTACCTTGGGTCCAATGCAAGTTTGTGGAAGCCTCGCTCCTTTGATCCAAATGAGCTCCCTTGTTGCGAATCTGCAAACACAAACATGCAAACAAATTAAATAGCACCTGAAAAGCCAATATCATAAAGCATACTTAACATGATGATCAAGGAATTCATGAAACAAATGACATAAGACAATTTGTTGAGAAAAATGAATCTGATTGTATTAATTCAAATCAAAGAAGAACTTTACAACCTGTGCCTTGATGTTGTACAAGCTCCTCCCAGGGTCCAACAAGAATTCTCCTCTACTTTGACAAGTTTCACTCTCTTCCCAATGAAGCCAAAAAGGTATGTGATCTCTCCTCTCAAGCTTAACTAGGAAGTCTCAATTCCACTAGCATTTACCCTCAAAAATGTTCAGCTTGTAACCTCCCTAGCAACCAGCCCAATGCCTTAATTTATAGTGCAATGGAGGGAAGTTACTAGGTCCTCCTTCAAAGGGATAAAGCCCTCCTTCAAAGGGATAAAGCCCTCCTTCAAAGGGATAACTCCTCTCATCAAAGGATTAACTCCTTCTCTTTTGGGATGCATGAACCACCTAAAAGCGACCAATCCACGTCAAAATTCCTTCTAGAATCATCTAGAATTAATCCAAAGTGAGTTTTTTTAGAATAAACTTGTGCCTTTTTTACTTTCACAGGGGTCCGCACCCACTCCTTTAGGGACAGAGCGGGCAGGTCCGCAGTTTTTTTGAACAGGGGGTGTGGGACTGCAGGCAATAGTGAGAGAAAGTGCGGAACCAGAGCTTTGTTGATTTTTAATGTCTTTCTCTCATTTTCAAAGCTTGACTTGAAGAGCTAAGGTCTGAGACTTGCTTAGGAGGACAGTACAAGTGATGATAGATCCATACTGACTGTAAATAGTCATGGTGATGATATTTTTGTGTAACACAAGCCAAAGAGCCATCATTGCCCCCACTGGAGAAATTCTATCTACTGTCACTCCTCAAACCATAGATCAGATGATGCAAGCCCCCACAGTAGAGAATGCCACCATCTTTTCCTATGAAGCACTTGTTGAATTATATCGGAAATTGGACTTTGCCAAGAGGTCCAAAGCATTGAACTTTTTTTTAAATAAGGTGCCCCATTGCTAAAGAAATATCCTCCATATCCCTCCTCCATTTTCCCCGAGAGAGCCAAGAAAATTATCACAAACATCTCTTACCTCCTTGGCTACTACTCAAATTAGTGGGTAGATGAGGCCATCATAGGATTTCTGTCTATTTTCTCTGCTAATTATAAGCCTTCCATCATGTTTAACTTTAGCCAATTTCTTGCAGATTCAATAAATGACCAACTTATCGAATTCCAGACTGAGGAGGTGTTCAAGTATGCTTCTGTGTTAGTCTATATGTTCTTATATTTTCAGGGAGACAACATCAAGCTTGCTTTACAAAAGCTTGATGCAGAAGGATCTAGTGATGAAGGAACAAAAAGAATACACATACAAAAACTTTGTAGAGATGTTTGTGCATCCAACAATTAGTCTCTTAAGCAGCAAAGCAAAACCGAGGATCAATGAGGAAATTAGAAAGGTATTGTAGCTATCATACCAAGTTCAGATAGGGCATTGGTACCTCTATCAAAATTATACATAATTGAGAATATTTGGGTGTGATATTGCCCCTTACAAGCTACCTAAATTCCTCCCAATGAGGATTTTTTCTCTAGAGTACATAAGACATATGATTAATATGGATGAGATCCACTTTGTAGTTGCCAAGAACAAGTTCTAATTCAAAATTCAGACACAGATAGGGCCTTTCATTTGCAACAATGAGGCAAAAGGGGAAGAAGCATATAAGCTACTAAAAGAAGTGCAGTTCAGCCTTAGTTTCACTTGGTAATATGATCCGTTGGGGGTCATTTATAAATTAAGAGTGAAAAACAGTTCCACTGCCTATTTTCACACAACCCAACCAAAGATAGAGAAGTATAAAAACCAACTAGAAATGGCTGAGAACTCCCTACAAGAGGCAGAAGAGCAGCTAGTATCATCCTCCATAGTACAAAATCCAACCATGCAGGAGAAAACAACTAAGAGAAGCAGAGAAGAAGAGTCCCCTTCAAGGACTGAAATTTTTAGTGAAGGATTCAAAATTATGTATAGGAAGAAGTCCAAGCTTAGTTCCAAACTAAGCCTCATCAAGGATTCAGAGCAGGAGAACATTATCACCAATAATGAGCCACTTGTTTCCTCATTAGTGGGTGATTAGACCACACTATCTCCCACTACCTCCAAGGATTCACAAGATCAGTAACAAATGCAGACCAACACATCTACTATAGGGGAGACAGAGAAAAGTATAATGGACATTTTTAAGGAGATAAAAGTAAGGAATGAGGCCTTGAAGATTAACACCTACAATCAGTTCTGGAAGCAGACTTCCAGTTCTCAAAGCAGGCTACTGTCAGCCTTTGATTCAGAGAAAGGTAAAATGAAAATGGAATTCCTCTAGGCACGCATTCCCTAGCCCAAGGCAGCATCAGACTACAAGAAGACAACATTTGAGTTTGATGTAAAATACATACATCCCATTGACCAAATGGAGATTTACAAGTAGACTAGGGAAAATATTTTTTCCATTGTCACTAACACTGCTATGAGTTTGTCTAAATTATAGGTTACATTAGCCAATGTTAAATCACAACTGAAGATTGAGAAGGTCTCTGCACTGGCCAAAGACACCAGGATCAAAACTCTGGAGGACTTGGTGATAAAAGTGGGTTATGACCCTACAAACATCAATGCTGCAGAAGATCTTGTAAAGAAAAATAATTTAGACATAGTAGCATTAAGGAAGCAGTTGAAATTGCCAGCTACAAAAGATCCTCTGGCCAAGGATATTGAAGAAATAGAGACACAAAAGGCAGACATGATGAAGCTCATCATGGAGCAGAGTGCATAGTTAAAGTAAATGGAGACAAATATGGAAAAGATGATTAAAGAAAAGGAGCAAGCTACCAAAATGATTGTTTCCCATTTGGAAGCACTCCCTATCATAGTGATTCCTACAGTCACATCTTCTACAACAAGCACAAGGGATGCTATAGATTAGTTGGAAAATGCAGTAAAGAACATGTCTCTCTAGACTGAAGAGATCAAAAGATCGTAGGCTCAAGTCAATCTTCTACAAGATCATCAAATAAAGGCTGAGACTTTTCATGCATCAGAGCTAGAGAGAGCTCAAAATTAGATAGAGGTATGGAAGAAGTCAGCAACTGAGTCCTCTATTGGCTACACACTAGCCCATGTTAACGAAATCATATGGAACAATATCATTGAAGAAATAGATGAAATTTTTCCATGTATCCATATTATATTCGAGCAGAAGGAATTGATGGAGAAAGCCAAGCAAACCATTTCCACCATCAATGCTGAATTGGGAGAAATTCCTGCTACAACCAATAGCATCATAAAGTTTCTCAATTCCAAAAACAAATATGAGCTGGATGAGCTAGGAGAAGATGACATAACATAAACCATCCTGGAAGTAAAGAAAGTTCTAAAAAAGAAGAATTTGGTTGTACAACTGACAGAGAAATGTCACAATCTGGAGGTAGCAATTAACATGTTTTTCACTAGAGTAGATGCATTGAACAAGAAAGCCATGCCTTCTCTATTGGCGATCAATGACAAATTGATGACCAAGGAAGATTGCAAGAAGAAGCTTCAAGATATTGCAAAGGATACAACTAAGCCTTCCCACATCAAATGTACTATGACAGGGAGAGCTTTTTATGAAGCTATCAGCAACATCAGTTTTATTCAACATGAGATAAAACACATTTTTGCAGTAAAACCCACTTTTTCTCGGTATACTAAGGTAGATGAGATCTACTGCAAGGTAACAAAGATTTCTATTCCAGATGAAGAGCAGTGGGATAAGTTGTGTGAATTCCAGGATTAAAAGGACATGTCAGCTTCACCAGCACAGCACCCGAATAGTGGCTACTCAGCAACTGTTCTCCTCCAAAGCAGCCAGATGTCCAAATCACTTCACCAAATTCATTCCTTTTGATCACATTGTTTCTTTTCTATTAGTTCAAATTCAATAATAGAATGTCATGTCACTAAGGCATTAATTGTAATATTTTTGTAAATTTTGTTTAAATACTTCCTTCTATTGAAGTATTGAGGGTTGAACCCTTGAACAAATTATTAAGAAGATTTGTACTAAGCTGGAGCATTTTTTAGATAATAAAAGATTTGGATTTGCCTCATATGGTCTATCTCTCAGTGAGTTGTATTTCATCTTGTTTATTCATTATGTCTTCTTCATATAAATTAAGTCTTTTTCAGTTATTTGATTTAAAATTTAATTGAATGTCAGTTTCATTTTGGATCCTCTGTGAAGTTGTGATTTAAATAAGAGATAAATTTACAAAACTATTTGTTATTGTAAATTCCTCGTATAAATTGCACTAGATCTCTGTGATAGTATGATTAAATTTTGTTGATTAAGAAAACACTGTTTTCTTAATTTCTGCTTACAAATGGTTAAATACTCAGTTTGAATATTAAATCAATTATACCTCTCCATATTCCATTTCTCCGTCCTACTAAAATCAAAATAACCATGTGCGTTTAAAGAACAACCTTTCATTTTATCAAAAATCTGTCAAGTTTAAAGCACTTGTTTATAAGTAGTTCACTGGTCATCCAATTACTTAAAACAAAAAAACATTATAGATGATTTGGCATAACTAATTGACCTTAGGTTATCTCAAAGGACAACATAATATACAGGTCTAGGATAGAAGACAGTGCATGAATGACTGAAAACTCTTATGAGACATGACAAGAAGGATCACCACCTTCTCCCTCGAATTGTTATGACATCAATTAGGTCTTTCATCCACCATTTTTATAATTACAAGTAAATACATGAAATAACCATGAAATGAAACAATCTATTAACCATGCTTATAACCAGCATAAAACCATGGAAATAACAGTGAGATAATCGCCATCAAATCCACATATAAATAGGTACAAAATTAAGAGAACTTAGCTTTTAGTAAACATAGGAAAATACGATGAGGTTCAGTACTTCACGTACCATCGAACCGTAGACATGGTTGAACCAAATCTTTCTTTCAGTCAGTCAACCCCGTGCCATATTCCAAGCATAAATGTTGGATCTCATGGAAAAACCAATCCAAAAAAACCAAGGGAATCCAAAGGTTAAACCACCTCCACCCTCACCAATCTATGATCACACCAAAACTAGTGCTCTAATCAAAATCGAATTGAACTTGGAATTCCATTTAGAATCCATCACTATTGTTGAGGAATTTTCATCTACTTGTCTCTAAGGCTTTACCGCAATCCAATCTCAGATCAGTAGGTCCTAAATCGAGACACCTCCCTCAAGCTTTACCGTGTATCCCACAAAAATCGGTCAAGGGATTCCTAGGCCTTTGGGAATGAACCTTGAGACCACCTCCGCCCCGAATTCCGAAATCCACCCATCAATTCCAAAGCTCAAAACCGAGATCAACATCCCAACACACCATGGCATCCAGAAAAAGGCAAGCGTAGGCTAAAAACCACTCGCATCATTAGGAGAATTTTGAGGTCTAAAATGGGCCTCCTAAGAAAAATGTATAACCAAAATAAAATTTATAAGAACAGATAAGATTCAAGATGATGATGTCAACCATGGGGGATGATTCACCATTTTTTGAGTAAAAAGGTAAAAGATTAAAAAATAATAAAATAATAAAACTATTTTTTCAACTCGTATTTTAAACTTATCTCCCTAAGGTTTTACTCAAATTTTGAGCGGGAGTACTCGTTGGATGAAAAATTTAACTCCTCATCCAAGGTGAACCCATGTTGCATACTTTCGATGGACCCTGCTACACGAAAAATGAGAAATACATCAAAAAACGTGATTGCAATCACGTTTTTCATGTATTTCTCATTTTCATGTAGTAGGGTCCATCAAAAGTGTTCAACATGGGTAATACTTAAATGAGGAATCAAATTTTGCATCCAACAAGTGTTTCTGCTCAAAATTTGAGTAAACCCATAGGGAGATAACTTGAAAATATGAGCCGAAAATTTTGTTTTTCCTTTTTTCCCTCTAAAAATTGATGATGTAATCTAATCTTATTTTATTATTTCCACTATTGTTTTATAATTTCCTTAGGAGACCCATTTTATACCTCAAAATTCCCCTAATGAACCTAACAAAACCATGCCATCGGTCACAAGAGAACCATACATCAACATGCAAAGCCATGCATGTCAAAACCAGCTAGGAAATTACACATGCAATATGTTACCTGCAAGTATTCCTGCTGAAGTTGCTTGATCCTTGCTTTCCTTCATTTCCTTTTCTTGTTTTTCCTTCCTTGCTCCAAAGCTAGAGTGCTCCAGGAAAACTCTAAGTGTCCAGAGTGAGAGAGAGAGAATAATCAGAGAGCTCCAAAATCGAACTGACCAAGATTACACTAAACAAAGCTTGCCAACTGATCCTCAAAATATTTTTTATCAATATGGCCTCTATTTTCTTCAATTTCCATTATTTTCCTTCATTTTCCTCCTCACGTGCAACCTATGACCTTTCACCTCCCTTTTCTCCTATTTTCCTTTATTTTCATAAACAAATGTGCCAAAAATGCCTTTTTTCCTTTTTATTGCCTTTTCCTTTGCCTTTTCCAATTCCTATAGCCATAAACACATCCAATGATGCCCACTAAGATATCTTTTCCCAACATTCATCTTGGAATAAGTATCCCTTAATGTGGTCTTATTTTGTCTTTATTAACTTCTATTACATGGAATTTTCACCAGGACTATTACAGAACCCTCCCCCTTGGAGAACACCATCTTCGGTGTTAAACCAAACCAAGACCTCAGCAAAAATACTAAAAAGCAAACATAATACCCATGGAGCTTTGCAACTTACCTCGTTGCATTATTTACAATGAAATCCTTGCTCAAAAGCAAAAAATCATGACACCATGACAAAATAACAACCATATTGCTTGATGGACCTTTATAACATAACTCATTATAGTATTTACACTAACCGCATATACACATATGCATATTTTCTAAAGCAAAAAAGAAAAGGATACGATGCTTGCATCCACAACAAGGGAATCCATAGGCTCACACCCCCACCCTCAAAGTAATACCAGGATTCACCTCCTTCCCAAGAAGTCCAGAATCCACTGCCATAGTCAAAGTGCATCCAATGTCCAGTGCTATAATCTTATGTCACTTGTCCTCTTAATGAATAGTTACCGAATATTTTTTCCAGGGCGTACTCCCAATGTGCATTTGATTCCATCTAGAAATGCCAATGACCAAAACAAATATATCCTCGACCTTCCCTTTTCTGCTACACAGTCCCTCGGGAAATCCGGTCACCCCTTACATTAAGTCACTCACCTTCCACGTTCCCCGACATCCCCTATCCTGGGCGATTCATCCCTTGGCAAGGTTTCCTTGCATCAGAAAGTCAAACAACTAAGGCATATACCTGCCTCAAACCATCATACCGGTCATAACATGCTCATGGAAATCAATGGACACTATTGGGTACCAATGTCCCACAATGGCCCTGCTCCTGAAGTGCTTTAACAACATACCGCTGCATGTTTCAATTCCTTTTGTTATTTTTTCTAATGCTTGTAGTTGATTTCAACCACCCAACCAGGAATTTCCATACTTCCTATATGAAGCACATAACTTCCATTAGATTAAAATAAATTGAAATAACTTCAAGACATACCTCATTGGTAGCTCGTCAATAAGGTACACTTGCAATCTTGTTTACTTCCTATCACAACAATCAAACTAACATCTTTGACCAAATCATCATGTATAAATATATCACATCAGGTTAGCTCAAAACGCAACCATCATAGATCAAAATCATAAATCACATCTAACCATCATAAACTAGAAACATAATTCACACGCATAATAAAACTAAAATAAAATATTGATACTTGTCCTTTAATCAATTCTTAGCTTCTAACTTTATCTTTATTTCGTGTGCAATTAGGATCAGTTTCCACACCCGACAAACACCCAGTCTCTTCTCCTCAACCATGTGCACATACATATAGTGTGTGTCACACACATACAACCACACAACATACAACACCATGCAATACATGCACCTATACCTGGCATAGAATGCATAAACCTACACCCAGTCTACACCAAAACATAATACATACACCTACATTTGGTGTACACCAAAACATAATACATACACCTACACCCAATGTACAACACAATACACATACGTACAAAGAGTACAACACAACAAATACACATGACATGATACCACAACTACACCATGCACATACATAATATCGCATGAACACAACATAACATGTACTACGTGCACATAATACCGCATGCACAACATGTACATAGTACCACCTATACACAACACCATTTGCATAACATGTACATAGCATCACTTGTACACGACACCACTTGTAAAACATGTACATAATGCCACATTTACATTGAGCCACCTGTACAATGTGTACGCAATGCTAGACATACACAGCGCCGCATGCATGGCATGTAGACAACACCACATGTACACACTACCATATGCATGGCATGTACACAACACCACCTGCAGACAACACCATATGTACAACTTGTATTCAACACCACATGCTCACAGTTCCACTTGTACAATCATGCATATAACACCATATGTACATAGCATCACATGTACAATAGGCACGCAACACCACATGTACATAGCACTGCATATCCAACATGTACATAGCATCATCTACACATAGCATTACATATCCAACATGCGCAGAACACCATATGCACACAACGCCGCATATCCAACATGAACATAGCACCATTTATGCCCAACACTGCATATGCAATATTTACACAACATTACATGTACCCCTTGTACATAACATTACATAACATGTACACATACTATATATACACAACACCACATATGAACAATATCACATATGAAATATGTACAACGTATACAATATATACACAATAGTAGTACCACACATCCAAAACCACATTGTTTCTACCAAGCAACCTTGCTTCCAGTGTCTCTCTTCTATCCATGCTTATCCTAGCATGTCACGCATCACGTTGTTTTCATTTCGCTGATGTATCTCTCACCTTAGCATGTCCCTAACATAAACATAGACATAATATAATCACATAATATCAATTCATATCCACATGATACTAACCTCATAAATTTGTCAAGCTACTCTTCCCACTTGATTCCTCATGAACCAGGGATCTCTTCATGTCATTCACTTGCATAAGCAATCATTCCTCCACAAGAACGATCCTTGATGACCCTGTCACACAGTGAAATAGATACATACATACATACATATATATAACATTAGCACAAAATAATCATGATCTCGTCAGAAAATGACATACCTACATACATACATGTATATACATCGACACAATCATGATCACAACATAATTACCAGATATCATAAGGTCAAGGTTAAGGGACCTTCCTTTATTCGTGAAACACATGTACAAAATCAAGAACAACAATTCCAATGTAGCTAAGGCATCTAATGCCTCAAATATATTTTCTTTACCTTTCTTGATTACTTTTCTCGTGATTGTCTCGCTCTCGTCCATTTACACCAATGGACCCAACCAATCCAACTAGTTGTTATATGATTGCCTTCAGCTGCCCTTATACATGCATTGAGCTTCATTTAGTCCTTACATCACCTGTTGGGTTTCATTCAACTCTCCCTAGGTTCCATTAACTTTCCTCTTTCCCAACCAATTCCCCATATCCCAAACATAAAAGGAAAGCACAAGAAACAAACAACAAGAAAACCATGAAAACCAATAACAACATGACTCTGCAAACAAAGTGGCATGGCCATGCACGACATGTAGAAATTTTGAATAATAAACACATATTCACAGAGATTATCATGATTATACACTATTGTGGAATACATGCATAATACATAACCTCCTCTATGTTGATCATCAATTTACAAAAGCAGAAACAATAACATGCGCACATAGAAGCATCAATCACACATATCAACACAGTATTTTCCCGGGGAAAGAATCTCGCTAAAAACCCCAACTATCTGTATATTATATTGATTGATAACATGTAACAAACATAGTACAATACTCCTCACAAGTAATTCAGTACTAGCTCCACCTGTTACACACAATACAGCTCAGATCTGATCTCCAAATCTCCTCCGCTGCTTGCCTGCCTCCATTGCACAATCCTGCAAGAGAATGAATGAGAATGGTTGATCCAAACTCCTATTTACCTTGTGAAAATCACCCACACTGTAAATCACGTGAGCACAAGCTATATTTCACTTGGTATTGGCCCACACTACGCAGAGATCATTGGCATAACTCAATCCCATGCATGTGCACAATCTCATGCACAACTAATAGCAATCTCAACCTCTAACACCTGTCTCCACTGAACTGTACATGCACTAAGTTAATTGATGTATTCTTCAGTTGCATTATGAGTTAATAATTAGTGAATTAATTAATAAATAATTCACACAACTCATCACTTAGTCTATTGATCAGTTAGACTAAATACAACTAGTTCAACTAAGTCAAACTGAACACAACTCCATTAACTGCTCATCTAACTCCACAGAACTCACATGCATGAGTTCTAACTGATGTCCTGCATGCAATAGCTCAACTAACACATAAGAAAAGTGTATTTCCTTCTGCCAGCTGCATGTGCCACATCTGTAGCTCAAACTGAAGTGCTCCAAGAGGATAAGATAATGTTTATAGTCTAAACATTATTATGAGACAATAATATTTGACTTTTCTATTTTTGACTAGAAGTCTAAAAATAGACTCTGATCACTCCTGCTGTGATCACTCCTGCTGTGACCACTCCTGCTGTAATCACTCCTGCTATGATCACTCCTGTTGTAATCACTCATGCTATGATCACTCCTGCTGTGATCCAAAAATAGACTTTGCGCCATAATTTTCCTGTGGGCCCACTTAGTGAAGGCGACTCCTTTCCACTAAGCTCCATCATCTTGTTGCATTCTCAACAAGAATTTCTTGTTGCACACTTTTCAACACTCCCTCTCAACAAGAAAGGCTTCCTCTCAAACCTGATCCTGAAACTCTGGAATGTTCTGCATGCAACACATCTGCCCGGTCCACTTTGCTCCAACAACAGTTGGAACAAAAACACTCCCAACTGACCACTCTATTGGGCTAGGAACATACTCTGATGCTGAAGCTCTACTTGCTACTGACAAGTGCTCCCTCTCTGACATCTGCACTAATGCAACATCTCCATGCATCTTGTACCATTGCACACCTCTCTGTGCCACCTAGCACTGTGCAAAACACTTGTGCCTCTCTCATTGCTGCAGCCTGCATGCTATACACTGTCATGAGATTCCATACAGTGTCGATTTCTCTGCCGCTCCATCCGCACCTGTCTCTACCCAATCAATTAGTTCCTGCTACTCCACATCGGGGCTCCCGTAGCAAGGTCTCATCCAAGAGGTTGGGTACCTCAAGGATCCTACCCCTCCTCCTTGGGACGATCAATCCACATCACCCCACCTCCTACCTGGAGGTATGGCTGCATGCGATCCCTCAGCCCACCTGGCTTGAAGTTTCCCCCTACTGGAGGTCTCTGCATGAGTAGATGTCTCTACTCGATCTCCTCTCAGCTTTCCTTTTTGTGGCTGCTCCACAACCTCCTGAAGTTGCTGCACCAATTGTGGCTCCTCCACAATCGTCTGAGACTACTTCTGGCTTTGCATGTTGAGAGGTAATATACGCTCCCTCTCAACCACCAAGTCTCGATCAGTTGCCTCGCTGCTCAAGGCTATGCATGCATCTTGAACCTCAAGATCATATAGGTTCTTGACCCATGAACCAATCTGCTTCACCTGTCTAGTGATGAAGTGTCTAAGGAAAACCTTTCCCTTACTGAAGACAACATCATATCCTCTATCTTCCAGCATCACGATCGACACCAAGTTTCTCTTCGGTCCTGGTACATACTTGACATCAGTCAAGGTAAGGTGAGCTCCATGCTCCCTCTGAAAAATAACCGTGCCTACGCCTGAGACACTATACTTCTCATCATTACCCATCCCTATGAGTATCTAGATATCTTTCTCCTCCAAAGTATTGAACAAAATTTTGTCATCGGTCATGTGGAAAGAAGCTCCACTATCAAGAAACCAACCACTTCCCACCATGGATGAAACCATGCATGCGAAGAGTGTGAAATCCAACTTGAACTATGAAGCAAGTGAGGCTGCCTCACCTTTAGATCCTTCCCTGGTTCCTTCTTGGACGTCTTCTTTGGGCAATTAGTAGCATAATGGCCCAACTCATGACAATGAAAGTATCGCACCTTCGACTTGTTAACCTTCTTCCCATCATTTGAAGAACTAGATTTGGAAATAGAAACCTTCCCCTTCCCCTTCTTCACCTTACTCGCTAAGGCACAGTTCTCCTCATCATGCATAGATGAAGAATTGTCTCTGGTGCGCCGTCTAATCTCCTCTTGCACAAGATCCGACCAAAGTTTCTCCCATCCTGGCAATTTCTCCCTTCCATTCACCGAGTCCTGGTAGCTATGCCAACTCTTAGGAAGGCCAAGGAGTGCTAGAATCACCATATCCTCATCCTCAACAGTTACCCCCACACTTCCTAGCTCATCCCGACATTGGGTGAACTTCGTGAGATACTGGGGCATACTGTCTCCATTCTCACACCTAATGTTTCTGAGTTTATCCTTGAGCACCAACTTCCTCTGGTCACTCTTGCTTTGGAATAATTATGTCAACGTTTTCCACATCAAATATGGAGAAGCCTTTCCATGGAGGCTGGACACAATGTGATCCCTCACACCCTCCAACAAAATCCTTCGACACTTTGTTGTCTTCTTTTACCAATCCCTGACTTGAGCAGCATCAGTAGGTTTAGAGACATCCGCGTCTATGAACTCCTTCAACCCATTATTATCTAACACCGCCTCCATCTTGTCCTTCCACGCAATATAGTTCGAGCTTCCCTCAAGGGCATACTCCAATCTCAATCCGTTGAAAGACATTTCAACTTTGACACCAAGAAAACACTATTGCAAATTCGAATTCCACCAGCTCAACAACTCAACCGCCTCGGATCTAAGATTAGTGAGAACAAAATATTTCTCGTACAGAGATTTACTATATGGGAATTCACCAGATATCTCACCTTCCAAAGGAAGGATGAATCCAGAGGCTACCTGGCTCGATTACAGACTCTGCCTGAAGAAATAGAATGTAAACACTTCCTGGATAGTAGATCTGATGATCAACAGCTCCGATACCATGTAGAAATTTTGAATAATAAACATATATTCACAGAGATTATCCCGATTATACACTATTGAGGAATACATGCATAGTACATAACCTCCTCTACGTTGATCATCAACTTACAAAAGAAGAAACAATAACATGCGCACATAGAAGCATCAATCACACATATCAACACAGTATTTTCCCGGGGAAAGCATCTCGCTAAAAACCCCAACTATCTATATATTATATTGATTGAGAACATGTAACAAACATAGTACAATACTCCTCACAAGTAATTAGTACTAGCTCCACTTGTTACACACAATACAACTCAGATCTGATCTCCAAATCTCCTCCGCTGCTTGCCTGCCTCCACTGCACAATCCTGCAAGAGAATGAATTAGAATGGCTGATCCAAACTCCTATTTACCTTGTGAAAATCACCCACACTGTAAATCACATGAGCACAAGCTATATTTCACTTGGTATTGGCCCACACTACGCAGAGATCATTGGCATAACTCAATCCCATGCATGTGCACAATCTCATGCACAATTGATAGCAATCTCAACCTCTAACACCTGTCTCCACTGAACTGTACATGCACTGAGTTAACTGATGTATTATTCAGTTGCATTATGAGTTAATAATTAATGAATTAATTAATAACTAATTCACACAACTCATCACTTAGTTTATTGATCAGTTAGACTAAATACAACTAGTTCAACTAAGTCAAACTGAACATAACTCCATTAACTGCTCATCTAACTCCACAGAACTCACATGCATGAGTTCTAATTGATGTCCTGCATGCAATATCTCAACTAACACATAAGAAAAGTGTATTTCCCTCTGTCAGCTGCATGTGCCACATCTGTAGCTCAAACTGAAGTGCTCCAAGAGGATAAGATAATGTTTATAGTCTAAACATTATTATGAGACAATAATATTTGACTTTTCTATTTTTGACTAGAATTCTAAAAATAGACTCTGATCACTCCTGCTGTGATCCAAAAATAGACTTTGCGCCATAATTTGACTATGGGCCCACTTAGTGAAGGCGACTCCTTTCCACTAAGCTCCATCATCTTCTTGCATTCTCAACAAGCATTTCTTGTTGCACACTTTTCAACACGACACACAAACAAGACTGCAAATCAAGCGCAAGAAAATCACCAAAATAACGAAAGCACAAGGCTAACAACAAACACCATGACTCAATGCTCATGGTTCCTAGTGCTTCCCAGGGAAAGCTCAACCTGAGGCTTCTTCAAGATTCCATGGAAAATTCTTTTCCATGCAATCCCTTGCATCATATTTCCATCAACACATAACTGTCAATGCTTAAATAAACATAACAATAAACTGGTTACCGTACCTTGTTGTTCCAAGCACGTTGCTTGCAACTGAATGCATCCACGCCATCTCTCAAGTGACTCTAATTCCCTTGATAGATCCACCTGTAACTAGAGACTAGCTAATATACTTGTCAAATACAAGTTCATGAATCTAGCACATATCCACATAATGATTAAGGTTAAGAATACTTCCTGTATGAAAAGCACTCATTCTTTTGGAATTAGGGTTTCCAAACATAGCCAAAGGAATTCTTGCCCAATTCCATTCTTTTACCTTTTCACCTTGTTGCAATTGAGTCTTACTATGCACTATCACATCACCCAAATGTTAGTTATATAAAAACATCAACTATTACCTTGTCATGCTAATACCAAGCATGTTTCCATATACACCTAGAATATATGGAGCTCCAAAAATTCACAAGGAAGGCATCCCTCTCAGGCCTATAGTAAACACAATTGATGGACCCACATACCACCTCACAAAGCACCTAGCCAAGAAACTAAAACCTTTAGTGGGAAACTCTGATTCCTTTGTCAAAGACTCTACCCAATTCATTGAAGAAATTAAGAACATCAAACTTGATCAAAACGACATTTTGGTAAGTTTTAATGTTACCTCTCTATATACCAACATCCCTATTAACGATGCCATGGAAGTTATATGCAAACTAACGGACCATGATACATCAAAGCTAATTGAAATTTGCCTAAGATCCACCTTCTTTAGCTTTATGGGCAATGTTTATGAACAAACGTGTGGAGTTGCCATGGGGTCTCCTTTGTCCCCTATTATTGCCAATTTATTCATGGAAGACTTTGAAGCCAAAGCCCTCATGACTTCACCCCTGAAACCTAAATTGTGGAAAAGATATGTTGATGACACATTTGTCATATGGCCTCATGGAAGAGAAACCCTAGAAACCTTCAAACAACACCTAAATAGTCTATCCCCTTCCATTAAATTCACTATGGAATTTGAGGTCAACAATAGCCTCCCCTTCCTTGATATCCTCATCACCAGGAATGATGATGGCTCCATATCTCACCAGGTGTATCGCAAAAAGACTCACACCGAACAATATTTGCATGCCTCCTCACATCATCATCCCACCCATAAGTTCGGGGTCCTCAACACCTTAGCCACCAGGGCTCTGAGAATCTCTGACAAAGAACACCTTGAAAAAGAACAAGAACATCTTATAGAAGTTTTCCTAAAAAATGGATACAACAAACGTCAAGTTGTTAAAGCCATAAACAAAGCAAACACTGGACCTAAGAATAATAAAATTTTTGACAACATTGTAGGTAAAGTTAACCTCCCTTACATTCGTGGAACTACTGATAAAATCTCCTGCATCCTAAAAAAGAACATGATTTTGACCACCTTCAAACCTTTAAACACCATCCAAAGTTGCCTCAATCCGGTAAAAGACAGAATTGATCCTAAGTGTCATAAGGGTGTCTATTTAATTCCTTGCTCGTGTGGCAAGCCCTATGTAGGTGAAATAGGCAGATCCTTTAACACCAGAATCCAAGAACACTCAGCTGATATTAAACATAATAGATCCAAAACATCAGCTTTAGCATAACATTCTAATAAAACCAAACATCAAATTTGTATTGAAAATACCACCATCTTAGCCAGAAGTGATCACTACTTCATAAGAAAATTCAGAGAAGCAATAGAAATCAGCAAGCATCCTAATAACCTCAACAGAGACGATGGATGGACCATAAGTGAGAATTGGATTCCCACTTTATCATCCACTCTAACCCCTCCCTAAACATCTTTGGAAATAATAATAAAATTTAAGTATAATTAAAATTAATTAATCATAATGAATTATAAGTTAATAACAAGAGTTTCAACTTAATAATTACATTTATAATTAAAAATAAAAACTAATTATGACTTATTGAATTAATTATAATTTAATATGAAATTGTAATAATTAAACATTATTTAATATAAATTAATTAATAAATTAAGTATAATTAAAATTTAATTATTAAATGAAGTATAATTAGAATTTAATTATTAAATTAAGTATAATTAAAATTTAATTATTAAATGAAGTATAATTAGAATTTAATTATTAAATTAAGTATAATTATAATTTAACTATTAAATTAAGTATAATTAGAATTTAAGTATAATTAAAATTTAATTATTAAATTAAGTATAATTAAAATTTAGGTATAATAAAAATTTAAGTATAATTGAAAATAAATCAAATGAATTATAAGTTAATAACAAGAGTTTCAACTTATTAATTACATTTATATTTAATAATAATAATAACTAATTATGACTTATTGAATTAATTATAATTTAATATGAAATTGTTATAATTAAACATTATTTAAGATAAATTAATTAATAAATTCAAATATGCTAAAATAAATAATTAAATTCATAATGAATTATAAACAGTAAAATTTGAATTTAAATTAATACTACTCAAAATTAATGTCGATTGTGCATCTCAAACATCCATTTATTGATATGAAGGATAGACCAGTCTTCCATAAATCTTTCTCACCCTGATGATGAACCACCGTTGATGGTTCAACACGTCGATCACAACTACCAACCTAATGCAATATTAATCTGGAAGAAGATGTACACAAACCTGAAGATCATAGAAACCTAAAATCTGAGTTTCCTACATTGTTTACACATGTCAAACACATGTTCCAAATATCAAGATGGTCATATCTTTCAATTTGAAATCAACCTTTACCATGACTAGAAATCATGTCATAATTCATAGTCAACTCATAGTCATTAGACATAATACTATAATTGTCACCTATTACACTCAAGTACATGCCAACTATCTCAACACATATGTGTTAGTACAATCATATTAAAACAAGATCGTTCATCTAGGCAATCTTACAGATACATACTCATATTATGCAAGTAATCAAACATTTAGACAGCAGATAGGCGACATAATAGACACCAACACTTAAACACCAATTAAAAGACATAATCAAACATTCAAGCACAAAGTAGATGGCATAAGTAAGCCCATAGCTTAATGTATCTCATGGGAGGTTATCAACTCATAGCTTAATGTATCTCAGGGGAGATTATTAGCTCAAGCTTAATATATCTCAGGGGAGGTTATCAGCTCATAACTTAATGTATCTCAGGGGAGGTTATCTTGTCTACACAATCAATCCATATTAGCATGATATAACTTCACGACATATCAACTCAAAATAAATAAGGCCATGATATCCATAATATTCACTAGCTAACATGTTCACATCATAAACCCATAAAATTTTTTCATTTATGCATAGTAATCGCATATGTACGATCAATCTAGATTAGTACAACACAATGTCACAAATAAGTTGAATCATACATAAATGTCATAAGCCTAACCATCTACATAGGCCAATCCAATTTAGCATGATACATATAACATCAAGATCTTAATGTAATAACCATGATCATCAAGTTACTAGCATATAACAACAACAAGTTAACCTATAACATACTCCTCAACAACATATAACATAATCATCAAGTTATCTAACATAAAACAACAATATCAATGCATACAACCATAGGTTACTATCATTCATGACTATTTGACACATGTGCATATGACTACAATAATCAACTAGCATCTATCATGTATGTAACCATAACATCAATAGACATGTGCATAAACCTAATGTATTTAACCCTAATGCACATAACAATCCATTAACTAACATACCTACATGCCGAACATCCAAAGCAATATGATGACATGCTCTTGCCTCGAGGTCCAATGCTGCAACTTCACTTTAATGATCTGCATCCCTCCTGCTTTATCTCATCCAACACAAAAACATCCTAATAACCAATAGCATCATGATGACCTAATTGCATACAATGGCCTCACAATGCATGTCTAACCTACCATACGTGCATAACAAATTCATATACAACCATACATTCATGACGACACATCCCACAACAACGCCCTCAACTTTCACATGAATAAATCACTACAACCATGATCAACACCATGTAAATGCAACACGCACATGGACTACAAGCATAAGAAACACATATGCAACCGACATGAATTCATGACCAACACACCGCCCATTAAGGTCGAGGGGTGAACCATGCTTTGATACCACTATGTGGTATCAAATATTACCCAAAGAGAGTGCAACCCACTCTGATACCATATGTGGTATCATATATGACCCAAAGAGAGTGAAACCCACTATGATACCACTCTGTAACACCCTCCTCCCATATCTACCCAAGTAACTGGCCAATCGGGATAAACATATGATGAGAGGCTACTATGATATGATTCAAACTCCTAGGTGTCCTTGAGGAAGTGGAATCGATGAAAACCCATCAAACATACCTTTCACATTAGCAACAACACTCCCAAGATGCATCCCAACCACACGGGTATCATGCCTCTGGGTCACACTAAGTTTTTAATCTATTAAAACTCTAGACGCTCCCATGCTATGAGCATGCCCAGGAATAGAGAGATATGGACACTCCCACAAACTTGCATGCCTACATCCAGGGACTTTTTCCACCATATCTATGCCAGAGTCCATGAAATTTAAGGCACTTTTCAAGCCCAGAATTTTGACCACTGCCCAGAACTTGCTGTAACTTCTGAAATCCATTAAACACATTATAATTAGGCTAATAAACCAAAAACTAACTCTAGGACTAAGCCTGACCATCCCTAATCGGGACTAAGATTTTTCAAACACTTGGCATCAATGCAATCTACAGGTGTAGGATACAAGACAGAGCATGAGTGATTGAAAACTCTTATGAGACATGATAAGAAGGATCACCACCTTCTCCCTTGAATTGTTATGACATCAATTAGGTCTTTCATCCATCATTTTAACAATTACAATTAAATACATGAAATATCCATGAAATGAACCATTCAAATAACCATGCTTATAACCAGCATAAAACCATGGAAATAATATTGAGATAACAACCATTAAATCCACATATAAATAGTTACAAAGTAAGAAAACTTAGGTTTTATTAAACACAGGAAAATTCGACCAGGTTCGAGACTTCCATGTACCACCCGACCGTAGACATGGTTGAACCAAATCTTTCTTTTAGCCTATCACCCCTATGCCATATGCTAAGTATGAATGTGGGATCTCATGGAAAAACCAATCCAAAAACAACCAAGGGAATCTAGAGGTTAGACCACCTCCACCCACACCAATTTGCAATCACACCAAAACCGATGCTCCGATCACAAAACCAAACCAAACTTGGAATGGCATCTAGAATCCATGACTATCCTTGAGGAATTTTCCATCTACTTGTCTCTTGGGCTTTACTGCAATCCAATCCTAGATCATTAGGCCCTAAACCGAGACACCTCTCTCAGGATTTACTGTGTATCCTGCCAAAATTGGTCAAGGGATTCTGAGGCCTTTGCGAATGAATCTTGAGACCACCTCTGCCCCGAATTTTGAAATCCATCCAACAATTCCAAATCTCAAAACCAAGATCATAATCCCAACACACCATGGCATCCTAAAAAAAGAAAGGCTAGGCTGAAAACCACTGTCATAACCAGGAAAAACCATGCCACCGACAACAAGAGAACCATATACCAACATGCAAATCCATGCATTTCAAAACCAGCTAGGAAATCACACATGCAATATGTTACTTGCTAGTATTCCTGTTGAAGTTGCTTGATCTTGCTCTTTCTTGCTTGATCCTTTCTTTTCTTCATTACCTTTGCTTGATTTTCCTTCCTTGCTCCAAAGCTAGAGTGCTCCAAGAAAACTATAAGTGTCCAAGAGTGAGAGAGAGAGAGCTCCAGAACCGAGCTGTCCAAGCTTACACTGACTAAAACTTTCCAACTGATCCTTAGAAGCCTTTTTATCAATCAGGCCTCTCTTTTCTTCAATTTCCATTATTTTCCTTCATTTTCCTCCTCACTTGCAACCTATGACCTTTCACCTCCCTTTTCTCCTATTTTCCTTTATTTACATAAAAAAATGTGCCAAAAACGCCTTTTTTCCTTTTTAATGAATTTTCCTTTGACGATTTCCTTTAGCCATAAACACATCCAGTGATTCCAATACGATACCTTTGACCAAAATTCAACTTGGAATAATTGTCCCTTAATCATGGTCTTATTTTGCCTTTATTAACTTTTATTACATGGAATTTTCACCAGGATTGTTACAAGATTCTCTTAGAAGGCAAGAAAGCTCTTGATTTTCACCTCCAGGGTGCACGGTTATCCCACTTGGGACACCCCCATGTTCCTTCAAGTGAGTGTTGCAATATTATTTGAGAGGTGCACTATAGTCGGGTTGTTGGACATTTTAGAGTAGATAAAATAGTGGCAGTGTTGCAAAAGTATTTTTAATTGCCAAACCTTCGACAAGATTTTGGGAAGTACATCAAGTCCTGCACTTCATGTGCCATTGAAAAACCAACCATCAAGAAAACAAGGACTATATACTCCTCTGCCTACTCCTAGTAGGCATTGTGAATTCATATCCATGGATTACATGTTAGGCCTTCCTTCTACTAAGAATGGCAACGCCAACCTTTTCGTGGTCATCGATAGATTCTCTAAGATGACCATTCTAGCAACCTGAAAGAAAAATATCACAAAAAAAGCCACTGCTAATTTGTTCTTTGAACGAGTGTGGGTAAACTGTTGGATCCCACAATCCATTATCTCATATCGTGACAACAAGTTCTTGAGTACATTTTGTTCAAGGCTTTGGTTGTTGTTGGATACCAAGCTCACTAAGTCCATGACCTTCCACCCCTAAACTAATAGCCAAACATAGGCTGTCAACATGATGATCGGTCACATTTTGTGCATGTACAACTCAAAGCACCCATGGACATGGGATGAAAGCCTCCCCTATGTCCAACACAGTTACAACAGAGTTATCCATAGCTCAACTGGACACATCCCCTTTCAGGTGGGATTGGGATTTCAGCCACTATGTCTTATTGATGTGGCCATACCATTTGTAGCTACTCATATAGATTCAAATCATGTCCAAGTTGAATATGATAGGGCTAAAAACTTCATCAATTGCATTCAACATATCCGCCAATAGGTCCATGACATATTGGAAAGAGCCAATGCTAAGTACAAGCAGTGTCATGATCACCATATGGTGCCACAAAAGTTTTAGGTGGGTGACAAAGTCTGGTTACTTCTGCAAAATGAGCACCTCATTGGGCCCCATTGAAAACTTTTCTCACTCCAATATGGGTCGTACACCATCACAAATAATATAGGGTATAGTTCCTTTGATCTTAGCATTCCACCATTCCTTTGCCTGCACACAATATTCAATGTGAATCCGCTGCAATCATACTTTCCCCCATTGTTGGACACATCCAATGTTGTTGAGCAGCTGACTTCAAAAGAGCTCAACCCCATCTGCATCGAATAGTCCACAACTCATAAGATCATGGACACACAGATCAGGAACACTCGTTAGAAGAGGATCCATCTCTATTGAGTCATCAAAGCAGACCAACTCCTTCACCGGGGCAAGTGGTTCACTGGGACCAGGTTCAACAAAAATTTCCTCAACTCATGGAGGCTCTGCACGCAATGGGGACCATTACTTCCTAAGTGATGAGAACTAATCTAGGTGTAAATTTGTGGCCACCCACCTATTCCACCTATACCTCGAGTCAGTTTCATTTGTTTCCTTATTTATAGCAGCATTTATTATTTTTAGCAATTTTTTGGGTCCTGAAATTTTGGAGTTGTTTTGACCCCTAAATGGTGTTTTCTGAGGTTCACAATAGACCCATAGTGGAAAATCATATATTACTCAAAGAGATATTTCCAATGAGGTACCGTACACACCTAATAGAGATATTATGACCAAGTTACGACACCAAGAAGTTGGCTACCCAATTAACCCCAATGGGGCCCACAAACTCTTGGTGTTCCATCTCCCATGGTTAGGGTTTTGGTTGTTTATGGTTTTCCCTTATTGTTCAATAATAAAAAGGCCCTTAAGCCTCATTGTAACATAGTTCAAAGGCATCTAGTCGCCACATATCTTCTTAGAGATAAGCTACCATTGCCCGAGCTAGTTTATTTCCATTTTGTATGTAAGCATATTTAAGTGCTTTAATATTAATGAAATGAAGTTTTATTTCTGCTGCATCTTGGTGTTTATGTTTGTATCTATATTCTATTTTATTCTTTTATAAGTTTGGATCATCTCCACCCTCGACCCTTGGGAATTTTCCTAATACCACCTCACCAAGATCTGAATTCTTCTGGCCATCCAAAGCTTAACCAAAACAGGGAACCCAATACATAATGGCTATCCAAGAAATGGTAAGTCAAGGCTAAAACCACTTTCAATCTTTGAAAATCCCATGCCAATGACAACAAAGAAATCGAATAACCAAATGCATTTACCATGCATTCAAATCTCAGCAAGACAATCACACATGCAACCTATAACCTGCAGTGTTCTCTTATTGTAGTTGTTTTTCCAACTGTCTTCTTCGTTGCCCCAATTTCCTCTACTTACTTTCTTACTTTTGTCCAAGTGCTCTCTCTCTCCAAGTCCAAGTGAGAATGCCTCAATGTCCAAGTGAATTCTAGAATGCTCCAAGAGTAACCAAGAAGTGATCAAGAGTAACTAAGAGTGACTAAGAGAGACATAGAATGTTCTCCCTCTCCTTTTGTTTCCTTTTCCATTTTCTTTTTCTTTCAATTTCCTTCAATTTCCTTTATTTTCCTTTGCATGCATATTCTTGTCTCTTCATTTTCATTTTCTCCTATTTTCCTTTATTTCTTATATTAACTTTTCATTTATTACCATTTGCCTTTGCCAATGCCCATTTCCATAGCCAATAATAAACACAAGTAATTCCTACTATACTATTTTTCCACTCCATTTAGTTTGGAATACATTTCACATGATCTTGGTTTAATTTATTTACATGGAAAATCAACCAGGGGTTATTATAGAGACAATCGACTCTCACAGGTGCAAATTCGTCATTTAATTACTATTATTCCAATTGAAGCATTATTTATATGAAGATTGGTTTCTAATTTCATGGAAAAGGTTTAGAAATAACATTACTTTGATACTAGGCCAACATACCTTGGTATAGGGCCACCCCTTTATTTGCCAATGCATCTGCTATGAAATTTAGATGCCTCTTAACATGATGAAATTCTACTAAATCAAATTTCCCAATTTTCATTCTAATCCTTTGTAAAATTGGGAGTTGTATGTTGGTCGTATTCTCTTGGATTTTGATTACTTGTTGGATGACGATCATGGAACCCCCAAATAACTTCAAGTGTCAAATTTTCCTCGGAATGGCCAACTCTAGCCCTTGCCACAATGGCAAATATTTTTCTTGGTTATTTGTAACACTCCCCAAGCCCCATGCTCATTGAATCTCAATTTTTTCATCAAGGAAATAGATACCCCCTCCTAGTCCTACCTCCCCCAGATTACCTTTCGAAGTGCCATAAAAATGGAGAGAGTGTTTCCCCCTACTAATCCTCCAACTTTGGAACTCCTCATCATTCATTCTTATGAGAAATAACTTTTGTATAACTAGTTTGTGACTGAAGTTGTCAGCATGACATGTAACTTTACCTATATTAAGCCAATCTCTCTTGCTTGGTGACATGCCTTCCAATGCAGATGATTCAAAACCATGAGTCATGATGGCTTCGAAGAGCAGGTTCATATCCTTTTTAGATGTCGACAATGAATTTGGACGTTCATTATTAAAAATGGCTTTGTTACATGCAAGACATATTTCCCAACACAACAACTTAGGAAGGGCCATCCAACATCGCATAGTTACTAAGGTGGATTTCCTATTCCAAGGGATTTTTTTTTCCAGTCTTCAAAAATACCAGTCTAGCTATCTAAGATACTTGCAATAGAGATGGCTTTACCCAAGCCAAGCTTACAAAGTGAATTTGCACCTTCAAAATACATGTGGTGTGCCTTCTTCTTCCAATTCATAGAGGATGCATGTTCATGGCCCCTAGATATTCCTCTCTCTGAGGTTCTCGACCATTAGTAACCTTCCCATGAACCAATACTGAGTAGAAAATGTAGATTTTTGGAAAACCATCCTTTTTCCAAATCTTACTCCAATGCTTCTCTGAGGATGGATGTGGTAACCTTTTAAATGGCATTTCATATCCAGCTTTAATTAAATAAACCTTTTTCTAATGACCCAACAAAATCCGTTGATCCGTCCTTATAAATTCTATTGGGGCAAGGCTCTTCGACGAATTCACTAGAGTTACCCATTGAGCATGAATATTGGGTGGGATATCTTAGCATACCCATCCCATCCAAATATCTATCATCCTAGTACGAGATAGTAGCAAGATTATTGTATCCCGTTGATTCCATACAATTCACCAACTCCCTAATTCCATTCTTCTTTGTCATTAACTTTGTTGGTGTCACTTGATCCTTTGATGCAAACCGCGTTCTTGGCTTTGCATCCTAAATGATATAGTATAATAGGAGCCACCGTTTTGCATTACTTCCATATTTTTGAACCTTTCTTTTTCCAAGTTTCATTTCCTACTCAAATGAGCCTTCTTTTTATGAAATTATTTTCATAGAAAATATTGCTTTCACCATTCTTTAAAATTGAACGGGAGGTTCCATACTATTTTTTTCCCAAAACAATGTAAACTTTGAAATGGGAACTAATACTGTCACCCGTTTTGTAGAGATAGCAAAAAAATGACCCGATTTTGAAAATGGGTGATGCAAAACACACATGTTTGTTTTAGAGCATAGTTTTTGGCACTATATTTTTTTTTATGTACATTGCATTTTAGAATGGTTGTGATTTTGATGTTGATTTTAAAAAGTGGTAGTTCCACACCATGCCCTTTTTTAAAAGGTTTTTTTTTTTTTTTTAATGTATGAAATGTAAATAATTATTTTGTAAATTTAATAACTTTGGAAGTGGTCTTCTTCTTCATATATTCTTGTTTTTGTAGTGAGGTTTTTATTGTTTTGCATATTTAAAAAAGAAGGTTGATATTTTGCATTTTTTATATTCAACATATTTAAATATCGTTAATTAAATTTTCAATTCACATAAAATAATTGTCTCTAAAAAACATATATAAAAAAGACAAAAATGAAAATAAAAAATGTTAAGAAAAAAAATTATCTTATAAACCATAAAAGAATTTGGAAAAATATATATATATATATCTATATATATATATATATATATAATAAGTAAAAAATAGAGAAATTAAAAAAAAATAGCAAAAACTAGGGAAAAAAAAATAAAAAATAAAATTAAATAAAATTAAAAACAGGCTAGTTATATATATATAAATTTAAAAACCAGTAAAATTAATATTAAAAAAACCAAAAATTAACTCAACATATATATATATATATGAAAATTATTTATAAAAAAAAATCAAAAATAAATAAAATAAAATAAAATTTTAACATTTAAAATTTTTTTTAAACAATTATTTTTTATTAAAAAAATTATTATTATTATCTTCTTATTTTTTTCCATATATATATATATATATATATATATATTTAAATTTTTTTAAATGAATTAAGATTTTAATTTTAAATTTTAAAATTTTAAAAAATTATTTAAAAAATAAAAAATAAATAAAATTTTTAATTTTTTTATAGATTTTTTTAAAAACAATATAATTTTTTTTAAATAATTATTATATTAAAAAAAAAATTAAACATTTTTTTTTCTTAATTAAAAAAAAAAAATCTAAAGAAAATTATACTTATTAAACTTTTTAATTTAAAATTTTAAAATTTATAATTATTATTTAAAAAAAATTATACATATTAAACTTGTCCTGACGATGAGCCACACTCGCTGGCTCGAAACGCGTCGACAAAGGTCTTTCTATATGTGATTTACGCCGAAGCTCTTCTTATAACTATTATGGATCACAGAAGTCTCAATTCAACATATTAAACTTTTTAATTTAAAATTTTAAAATTTAAAATTATTATTTAAAAAAAAATTATGCGTATAACATTTTAAATTTTAAATTTTATAATTATTATTTAAAAAATAAAAAAATAAAAAATAAAAAATTTATGTTTTTTTCCCGCCCCCGGCCGCCCGTGGTGGCACGGCCATGGGAGGACGGCCTACGCAGGAATCGGACGCCAGACCCCTGGCCGCGCCACCATGGGCGGCTGAGGGGCGGGCATCTGATTCCGGGAATCGGATGCCCGCCCCCCAACCGCCCATGGTGGTGCCGCTGTGGGGGGAGGGTCTGCGCACAAGACCATCCGCCCATGGCTGCGCCACCACGGGCAGCGGAAACGGGAAAAATTTTTTTTTTTTTAATTTTTTTAAATAATAATTATAAAATTTATAATTTATAATTAAAAATGTTATATGTATAATTTTTTTAAATAATAATTATAAATTTTAAAATTTTAAATCAAAAAGTTTTAGATTAAAGTTTTTTTTTTTTAAAGAAAAAATAATGTTTAAAAAAAATTAATATAATAATTATTTAAAAATAATAATAATAATTAGTTTTAAAAAAAATCTATAAGAAAATTTTAAATTTTAAATTTTTTTTTTTTAAATAAATTTTTAAAATTTTTTAATTTTAAATTAAAAATTTTAATTCGTTTAAAAATAAATTAAAAATTTTTTAATGATGTTTTTTTTAAATAAGTAAAAAGAATTGTTTTAAACCAAAAAAAAAGTTTGAAAAAAAAAAAAATTAATGCTAAATTTTTTTTTGTTTTTTTAATATTTTAATATTTTTTGGTTTTTTTAAATAATTTTCTTTTTTTTTAAGTTAATTCTTTTTTTCAATACTAATTTTACTAATTTGTTTGTTTGTTTTTTTTTTATAGTTTTTGCTAATGTGTTTTTTCCAATTTCTCTATTTTTACATATATATATATGCACTTTTTTGTTTTTTTTCAAAATTCTTTTATGGTTTATGAGATAATTTTTTCTTAACATTTTTTATTTTTTATTTTTATCTTTTTTATATTTTTTTTTATATTTGTTTTTTTAAGTAATCAACATTTTAATCTTAATTTTAATAGTTTTTACTTTTTTTGGTTAATTTTCTATTTTTTTTTTTTTTTTACCTACTTCGTTTTTAGTTTATTTTAAATGTTATTTTTTCTTTTGTTTTTTTTTTGTTTTTTCTTTTTGCCAATTTTTTTTTTTTTTTTTTGGTTTAGAAGAGATATATATATATATATATTCCATTTTTTTTAATATTTTTTTTTACTATTTATTTGTTTATACTGTTTATTTTTTTGTTTTTTAATTCATATCATTAATTTTGTGTCTTTTTTTTTTTACATTTTTATGATTGATTTTTTTTTCGTATATATTTTAATTTATGTTTTGTTATTTTTTTTTACTTTTTTTTTGTTTTGTGTTTTTCCATTGTTTTAATTTTTTTTAATTTATGTTTTCATTATTTTTTTTTTAAATTTTAATGTTTTTCGAGGTCATGATAAAATATTTTACACCATTATTTCGAAATGTTGAAATTTTACTTTTGAAAAAAAAAAAAAAATGTTTTCCCAACGCTAACACTTTTCATTTTGAAAGTGTTTTTTGGACAATTTTTGTTACTGAAGAAAAAAAAAAGGTGTTATTCCAACATCAACACTTTTCGTTTTTAACACTGTTTTTGACGTTTTTTCGAGGTTTTTGGGCCAGAGTTCCATTTCAAAGTTTACATTGTTCCAAAGTGAAATTCATGAATTGAGTGTCTTTGATTGCTAATCCTCCATAATTTTTAGTAGGCCAAACTATACTCCAATTGACCAAATGAATCTTTTTTTCATTATTTCCCCCTACTAAAGTAACTTCTAAATTAGGCCACTGATCTAGTTAATCACTCCTCTCAAGGAAAGTAAACCAAATCCCATATAAACTGGAGGAGATGACATGACATATTTGATTAATACGACCTTTCATGTTGTATTTAAGCATTGCACTCCCAATGAATGAATTTTCTTTTTGAAATTTTGTAGAACTTACTCCAAATATTTAGCATTTATAACTCCCAGTGATATTGGAATTCCTAAATACTTGAATGATATATGTCCCATTGCAACAAGGAATTCTAATACCCTTTCAATTTCATCTAAGGTCACTTTTGAACAGTTCTAACCATAAAGTTGACATTTCGTTTTATTAATGATCCCTCCCAAGATATCAAGGTAAGTACATAGAATTTTATGAAATGGTTTACAACAATTGTTTATTCCTACCCCATAGAAGGAGAGTGTTGAGTGTTGTATGCAAATTGTGAATGGTTGACCCATTTTGTATTCTAAGAAATGCTCAATCCAACAAGCTTTCCATCCATCCTTTCTTTTTCTAGTTTTTTTGTGTTGGGTATCTGTTATATTGTTTCCATGATTAGTCCCACAAGCAAACCCAATGATAGTTGGGCAGACACAAAGATGGGGGTCAGACCCAAGGATGGGGGACAAACCCAAAGATGGTGGGCAGACCTACCCATCGTTTTTCTCATGGATTTTGCACATGGTTTTGGACATGATGGTTTTATACCCATGGTATTTTGTACTAATATGGTCAAGGGAACTACAGTTATGTTCTAATCCATGGTTATGGATTGGGGCTTATGAATGCTTTGGCATGTATATATATATTTATTGTAACATTGAAAGGAATATAATGAAAAAATTCAATCTGGTAGTCCCGATTTTGAGATCCAGGGGAAAATATCTGTGTATATTTGTTTTATGTTCTCTCCATTATATATTTTTATGTTTTAAGAATTTGTTTGCAGGTAATTTTTGTACAGGGTTAAAACCTACATTCGAAATTAGAGTTGTTATGTCTTCAAGGGGACACCTTTGCTACTGAGGGGTTCTGCTAGGGTTTGTGGTACACCCTGTTAAGTGGGATATCTGAAGGATCGATTCTTGCGGTGAAAGAATATGGAAAACAATGGAAACATAGAGATCGAGAAATTTAATGGTCATAGTTTTGAACTATGGAAGCTCAAGGTGGAGGATTTGTTGATGGACCGAGACAGTGGATTGTCATAGATCCATGTACGACACCAACAGGAATGTCGGCGGAAGCCTGGGTGAATTTAAATCAGAAGGTGAAGAGCACAATATGATTGTATCTATGAGATTCAATATTGGTGAATGTTTCAGGGGAAGCTATGACAAAGGATTTATGGGACAAGTTAGGGACTTTGTATCAATCTAAGTCTCTGGTGAACAAACTGTTCTTACGGAAAAAAGTTGTATAACCTAAGGATGAAGGATGGAGACTTGGTGACAGAGCATTTGAACACCTTTAATATTATGGTAAGCTAGTTATTATCTGTTGATATAAAAATTCCAGATGAAGATAAGTTCATCAATTTGTTGTGTTCTATACTAGACTCGTGTGATAGTTTGATTGTTGCAATAGGTAACAATATAACTATCTTGAAATTTGATGAAATAGTCTAATCCTTGTTGTCGGGAGATATGAGACAAAAAAATATGGAGATCTAGAATGGATATGCCTTGTTTGTATGAGGACAATCCCAGAACAAAACAAAAATAAGTCCTCAAATGGGAGATCTAAATCTCCAGAAAAAGTTGTAAAGGTATGTTGGAAATGCGGAAAAGAAGGGAATTACAAAAACGACTGTAGATATAATTCTCCTGAGAAAGAAAATGGATATGATGATGCTCCTTTTGCAGGGGCAAAAACAACCTCAAATGAAGGTGGGGATGTGTACTTGGATTCTTATTCAAGTATACATGTAGATCATGAGGCATGGTTGATTGACTCAAATGCATCCTTTCACTTCACTCCCCCATAGGGAGTGGTTCTGCAAGTATGAGAAATATGATGGTGGTGATGTCTTTTTAGGGGATGATAGGAAGTCCAGAATCATCGGACGTGGAAAATTCAAACTGAAGTTGCAAGGTGGAAGGATTATAACACTTCCTGGTGTTCTACATATTTCTACATTGGCCAGAAATCTGATTTTTGCAAGGAAGATGGATGATGTAGGTGTAAAACGATGTTCAAGAAAGATACCTTCAAGATGGTTTAAGGAGCACTAGTATTGATGCGGGGAGTTTAGATTGGAACTTTGTACAAGCTTCTGCGTAGCACTATTATTGATGGGTGCCATAGTTCTGTGGTTCCTGAAAGTGGAGCAGAAAATCTATTTGTCTCTAAAGAAAATACCATGCTATGGCATCAAAGGCTTGGACATATTGGAGAGAAGGGACTCCAAATACTGCATGGTAATGGTATGGTAGAAGGTGTGTCTAATTTTTCTTTGTATTTTGATTTCTGTGAACATTGTGTTTATAGGAAGCATGATCGAGTGAGTTTCCCCTCGGGTGCTAAGAGGGCGAAAGGGATATTAAATCTTGTGCACAATGGTATGTTTGGACTTATGTCAGTTCCATCACTAGGTAAATTAGTGTACTATGTCTTATTTATAGATTACTTCTTGAAGAGTACATGGATATATTTCCTCGAGAAGAAATTTGAAGTATTTGATAAGTTTAAATAATTTAAGGCTCTCTTGGAAAATCTACATATAAGAAGATCAAGGTGTTGAGGACATATAATGGTGGAGAGTTCTACAAGAAGGAATTTTAAGAGTTTTGTAAGAAGTGTGGTGTAGCACAACTGAAGACTACTCCATACACACCTTAGCAAAATGGAGTTGCAGAAAGAATGAGCAGGGCATTGATGGAAAAGGTAGGAAGAATGCTCAATGGTGTTGGGATAGGATTGGAATTATGGGCAGAGGCAATGGAGACTACATGTTACCTTTTTAATAGATCACCTTCATCAACGTTGGATGATGAGACTCCACATGAGGTATGGACTAGTAAGAAACCCTCTCTTTCACATATTAGGGTATTTGGTTTTGATGCATATGTACATGTTCCAAAGGAGAAAAGAACCAAGTTGGATAGTAAATGTGAAAGGTGCATCTTTATTGGGTATAGGGATGGTTTAAAAGGTTATAAGATTTGAACCTAGAAACAAATAAAGTTGTGTACAACCAAGATGTGGTGTTTAGAGAGGTGAAGTATGTTATTAAACATGAAATCCTTACCAAAGGAACCTAAAAAGATAGATTTTAAATTTGAGGAAGAATCAGACTCTATAGTAGAACAAGAGTTAGAAGAGGAAGAGCCACAGACTCTAGTTTTGAGAAGATTAGTTCGAGAGAGAAAGAAGCCAAAGAGGTGTACTCCATCTAATTTATGTTCCAATTTTTCTTTATCTATTACTGATGATGATCCCAAAACTATTAGGGAGGAAGTGGATTCAGAGGATGGAAAAATGTGGTTGATGAAATGGAATCTTTGGACAAAAATGAGGCTTGGGATTTGGTGGAGTTGTTGACTAGAAAGAAACCCATTGGAGGAAAATGGGTGTTTAAGAAGAAGATGGATGTAGAAGGCATGGTGGAGAAACACAAAGCTTGATTGGTAGCAAAAGGTTATTCCCTATTGTGGAATTGATTTTGGTGATATTTTTCTCTTGTTGCCAAGTTAGCTTCTATTAGATTAATTTTATCTGTTGCTACTACTTTTGATTTTTAGGTAGAACAGATGGATGTGAAGACAACATTTCTTCATGGGGACCTAGAATAAGGTATCTATATAAAGCAACCTGAAGGCTTTGTGGTGAAGGGTAAGAAAGAATTAGTATGTAGGATAAAAAAGTCACCAAAGATGCAGTATTAGAAATTTGATACATATATATGGGGACTTGGCTTCACAAGGAGAAAAGCGGAACATTGTGTGTACTTTAAATTAATTGGTGACCATGTTATTTATCTGGTCTGGTATGTGGATGATATGTTTCCAATTAGAAATGACAAAGAAATTATCTACGATTTGAAGACCCAATTGTCCTCTAAATTTGACATGAAGGATCTTGGTGCTACAAAATATATTTTGGGCATGGAAATTAAACGAGATTGGTCGAAGAGGAAGCTTTATTTAAACCAGAGGAAGTATGTCGAGACTTTAAGTAGGATAGTAAACTAGTGAAGGTTCATATGCTTGTAGGTGTAAAGTTATCTGTTGAATAGTGTCCCAAGACACAAGAAGAGGAAGAGGACATGTTTTATGTTCCATATATGAGTGCAGTTGGAAGCCTGATGTATGCAATGGTATGTACTAGACCAAACATCACACATCCAGTGGGAGTATTGAGCGGGTTTATGTAAACCCAGTGAAGGAGCATTGGACAACAGTGAAGTGGATTTTTAGGTATCTGTGTGGCACAAGTGATTATGATTTGTGCTACCAAGGAAGACTAGGATTTGACAAAGTTTTGGACATCCATGGCTTTGTTGATGTAGACTAGGTTGGAGATCTAGTTCAAAGAATATCTACAAGTGGGTATGTGTTTAACCTATTTGGAGGAGTAGTCACTTGGATAAGCAAGAGACAATATGTAGTGCAATTTTCAACTACAGAGGCAGAATACATGGTAGCCACTCTTGTAATCAAGGAATCAGTTTAGTTGCAAAGATTGTGTTCAAGTATGGGGTTGGTACAATGAGCTATAAGGATAGATTGTAATAGTCAAAGTACAATTTTATTGGCAATGAAAACTGCTTATCACTCAAAGACAAAGCACATTGATGTTCAGTATCACTTTGTGAGGGATATGTTTGAAGAATAAAAGGTTTTGTTGGTAAATGTGAATGCTTTGATGAATGTTATAGATGCATTGATGAAGTCTATGAGCATTGAGAATTTTTCTTGGTGTAGAGAAACAATGGGCATTTCAGGGCTAAACCAATGACTAAGCTCTCATGTTACCCCTGTGTGGAAAGAAAACAACAAGTGGGAGAATGTTGGGTATGTGTTATATTCTTTCCATGATTAGTTGAACGGGTTGTACATTGGGTTGGGTGCAACAGGGGGGTCATGAGGGGGGAGGGGGGACTACCTGCCCCCTGCACGAGGTCTGAGGTAGTGCCATGGGAATAATTTATTTTATGCAGACACTTGCATGGGCGGTGGACCCAAAGATGGTGGGCGGACGTACCCATGGTTCTGTGCAAGGGTTTTGCACATGGCTTTGGGCATGATGGTTTTCTGCCCATGGTATTTTGTATATCCGGTCATGGGAACTATGACTATGTTCTAATCTAGGGTTATGGATTGGGGTTTATGAATGCTTCATCATACATACATACATACATACATACATACATACATACATATATATATATATATATATATAGATATTGATATGTATTGTAATATTGAAAGGAATATAATGAAAAAAATAAATCTAGTAGTCTGAGTTTTGGGATCCAGGGGAAAATCTCTATGTATATTTGTTTTATGTTCTCGTCATTGTATATTTTTCTATTTCAAGAATCCGTTTGCATGTAATTACTGTATAGGATTAAAACCTACATTTTTTTCATACTTTTGACTACAATGATGTAAATCAATGGGGAGAAGGGGCAACCCTACCTTAATCCCCTTGAGGCCACAAAAAAAGAAGTGGGATGACCATTTATCAACAACGTTATCCACAGTTGTCCAATACAAGATTTGATCCAATGGATAAAGTTATTACAGAAACACAATTATTCAAGCATTAAATATAAGGAGGAATTCCTTACACAGTTAAACGCGTTGGCCATATCCAATTTGATGATCACACCCAACTCCCTTACTTCCTTACTAAAATGAATTACTTCCTGAATGAGAATAATATTATCCAAAATTTGTCTTTGTTGCATGAAGTCCCCTTGATTTTCAGAGATAGGACAGAACGATATAAGTTCATAGGGTTTGACTCTTTAAGGATTAATGCAACGAAGGAATAACTAGTGATGCCACCAATATTTTATTTCCTTTGTGTTCCATTTAACATCCTCGTAAGATCCTCTTTTTATCCTGGACCAAAAGGCTCTATGAAAGCTTATGGTGAATATGTTTGGGCCAGTTGCCTTATCTCGATCCAGAGTTCATATTTCTTCCATAACCTCCGCTTCCTCTATTTCTTTGACGATTAGTTGATTAGTTGATTCTAAGACAATGGAGGGTATTCATTGAAGAAAATCCTAAGGTTATTCCATATTTACATCTCTGTCTTCCTTGTAGAGTGCCTGAAAATGGAGGAAATCTTCATGGTTGATATCTACAAAGGTTGATAACCTTGGTCTGCCTTCTAGTACTATCTACTTCACTTGATTTCACATCTCTCTGGATTTGGATTGCTTGTGAAAAAACGCAGTGTTTTGATCTTCTGCCTGCAGCCATAGGCTCCGAGACTTTATCCTTCGATATTCTTCTTCTTTTCTATTTGCTATGAAATTTTGTCTAGTCAACTCCATTTCTTTATCAATGTCTCAGGGCTCCAATTGACTATTTTTTATTGGGATTTGATGATTTTTGAGATGTTTAACCAAATCAATCCTCTTCTATCTAGGGGTTGATAATTTTCTTTGGCCCACTTCCTTAATGCTTGCTTCATTGATGTCAACTTTTAACGTTTTTATTAAACAATATATTTTAATACATTTCCACATACACAATTCTCTTATAACATAATGAATTATAATGAATATAATTTTTAATACCTTTAATACTTTCACATTTATACTATAATATAATAAATATATATTTAATCAATGTATCTTTAATATGCTGTATCAAATTCAAATTATCCAATAATACAAATTACTATTATAATAAATATTGACATTTGATATATATATATATATGTGTGTGTGTGTGTGTGTGTGTGTGTGTGTGTGTACACACACATTTATAATAATAATTTTTTTTGGTTGGTTTGATCCACCATGAAGGATTTGAATCTTGAATCTCATGGTATATATATAAATGTGTGTGTGTGTGTGTGTGTGTGGTTTTTAATTAATTTTGTTCAAATTTTAATAGAGATTTAATTAAATTACAAGTTTTAATTATAAAATTTGTATAATTCTAAGGTTGTAGAGATTTTATGTATTCAAAAACACATTTTAAATAACAAAAAGCCACTATAAATTCATCAAAAATTTTATTGTGGGATTTATCTAAATTTCATTGGTGATGAAGAACAGGAAAATCAATTTACATTAAATTAGGTTCGTTACTCGACAGAGCGATGGAGCAGCCCATGAAGACCTAGTCTTTTGCCTGCACTTCGATGCCTCTGTTCTACGCCCTAGGTCTCCCTGCCCTGCGACCCCACGGCCTTGGGCCCTCTGCCTTGTTGCGTTTGTTCCTGAGCTCATTAGTTGAGAACCTGCAATTCTGTGTGGCTCGTTTGCTGCTGGGAGGGGTTTGTAAGCTAGGTTTCGCCCCCATGGAGGTCCCGGGCTAGCCCCAGGCAGGCCCACTCCCCCCCCCCCCTTGCCTCCATCTGTCGAAGCCTTCTCTCGGCTCTTGGCTGGTTTTCCGCAGAAGAAAAAGAGTGAAGCAGCCAAGTTTGTCAAGAGGCTCGAGGATATTCTTGAAATCTCCCTGCCGCCAGAGACCCCAATCTAAGTCTCCCTGTCCCTGGATTAGCGAGCCCTCATTGGCTAGTTCACTGGACTATGGCCTTCTCCTAAGTCCACTAAGATCTGGGTCAACAAGAACTAGGCTCCATTGATCAGAATAGCATCACTTCTTATTCCTTAGGACGAGGGTTTTTCCTCTTCGAATTCACCTCAAAGGATGACAAGGATTTGATCTTCCATAATGGCCCCTATTTCATGGGCCCACAGGGCCTTTATCTCAACAAATGGACGTCGGATTTTGACCCTGCAGTCGGCATTCCCACGGCTGTCCTGGTGTGCATCAGGCTTCCAAACCTCCCAGTGCATTGTTGGACTAGGACTCGTTGAAGCACATCCGCAACGCCCTTGGGAAATTCATAGATCGGGCAAACAGCAAAGATCAATATGACCGTGCCCGAATCTGCGTAGAAGTAGACCTAGAGGTGGGACTTCCGAAAGACATCAAAATCAAAGTAGGAAGCTAGACTCATTTGCAAAAGCTAGATTATGAGCAGTTTCCCTTCAAATTCCAAAAATGCCATGTCTACGGTCATTTCTCCAGGGGATTCCCATCCAATGCTGAACCAGATAAGGGTAAAGAAGAAGGCTGGAATCAGGTCAAGTGTGCCAAGAAAACGCAAAATCATGTTGTTCCAAAAGGAAGAGGCCCCCAGCAGGCCCCTCCTCAGCAACCCCCTTCTAGAATGGAGCAAGAAAATAAGTTTGCCCCTCTAAGCTCGCAAATTGAGGAAACACAGGAAGTAGATATCCAAAAATCAACCCCCCTAGCAAAAGGTACCCCCTATTCTCCCAAGGGGGCAAGCCTTGCTGAGAGCTCCAAAGGAAACACTATAGAAGTTGAGGAAGTTGAGCAAGAATCTGACGGCTTGGAGGAAGAAGGTGAAATAGGAGCATCCCAAGCCTCGATAAGGAGATCTAAAGGAGGTAGCAAAACAGATTGGGAAAAAAGAGAGTAGGAAACTTTCAAAGATAAGCTCCAAGGCAGACAACCAACTCTCGAGAAGCTATTAGCGTCAAAACCAAAGATGGTGAGAAACCAGCCCCAAGGCTCCAAGGGAGCCAACCAGAAATACAAATGATGAAGATTTTCTCCTGGAGCTATAAACGTATGGGGAGTAGAACCAAAGAAGAAGTAATCAGAAGTTTAATAAGGAAATAAGCTGCTGACACACTCCTCATCCAGGAGACCAAACTGGAGGACTCCATCTTCCTTCAAGTAAGTAAGAAACTCTGGAATAAATGTGAGGCGAAAGCAATCTTAGCCCGAGGGACTTCCGGTGGGTTGGGCACTCTTTGGAACGCTAGAAAATTCTCAATCATTTCTAAGACCCTCAACACTCACTGGCTATTCTTAAAATTGCAACATTTAGACTCAAAAGAGATTTTTAGTCTCTTCAACGTGTATGTCCCTATGAACGCTAGGGAAAAAAAGGCCTGTTGGGAATCCATAAGAAACCAAGCAGACCTCGTTAATCTTGAGAATATCATCATTTCCGAAGATCTTAATCTCACTCTTCTGTCAACAAACAAGAGAGGAGGCAGCATTGTTCATGATCCGACAAGGGAATGGACAGAGAACCTTATGCAGGACTGGGATCTATTGGACATCAAGCCAATCTCTGGCAAGTACACTTGGACTAATAAAAGAATTGGCCCCGGTCACATCACTGCCAAGTTGGATAGATTCTTTCTTGAAAGCTCTTTTCTTCTGCTTGGATTAGAGGCTAGAGTCCACATTCTCCCATGTAGCACTTCTAATCATAAACCCATCAAGCTGGAACTCATGTCCCAGCTTGATCTCGACCTATTCCCTTCAAATTTAGCCTGCTTTGGGCCAAGGAATATGAGTTCATGCAATTAGTCAAGGGAATTTGGTTGCAACCGGTCAAAGGCTCCCCCTTTTTCGTCTGGGAGGAGAAGCTCAGAAGAGTGAAAAAGGTTTTGAAAAGTTGGGCCAAATCTCTACCCAATCCAGCCAATGAAAGGAAAAAATATCAACGCACACTGGAAATTCATCATCTCCGGGCTGAAAAAGTTGACATAACAAAATAGATTACAGATAAAGAAGCCCAGCTCGAGCAAAATTGTCACCAGGTTTGTCTAGCTGAGGAAGAATACTGGAGGCTTAAGTCACATAGCCTTTGGCTTAAAGCAAGGGACAGGAACTCTTCCTTCTTTCACAAACAAGCTCAGGTAAGGAAATGTACCAACTCCATTTCTGAAATCAAATATGGCACTACCATTCACAAGGATAATGCAAACATCAAAACAGCAGCCTCCCTTCACTTTAAAAGCCTGTATAATGAAGATACAAATCTAGACCAAAACTCTGATATGATGGACGCAGTCCCCTCCTTGATTACTACCGAAATGAACCATCTCCTTGAAGCTATAGTCACCAAGAATGAAGTCAAGGATGCCCTATTTGCCATGGACCTAGACAAAGCTCCTGGACCAAATGGATTCTCAGCCAGATTCCTCTAAATTTGCTGGTTGATTGTGGAGAAAGATCTTTACAAAATGGTTCTAAAGTCCCAAGTTTGCCAGAAAATCGAAGGCAGCACAAACTTTTCTTTTCTTGCTCTCATCCCCAAAGAGAAAGGAGCCAACTCCTTCAATAGGTTTCACCTGCTTTCACTTTGTAATATCGGTTACAAATTGAATACCAAAGTTATCGCTAATAGATTGAAGCTCATCATCCCCAAAATCATTCCGGAAAGCCAAGGAGGCTTCATTCAAGGTAGACAGATTGTGGAAAATTTCATTGTGGTCCAAGAGGCAATCCACTCAAGTCTGAGTCGCAATGAAAAAGGTATGGTTGTCAAACTTGATTTAGCCAATGCATTCGATCGAGTTAGGCATAGTTTTCTGCTGAAAGTCTTACATAAGCTTGGATTTGGTGCGAAATTTATAAACTGGATTCGGGCTTGCATTTCGAAGCCTTGGATTGCCCCGTTAGTAAATGGCAAAGCTGCTGATTTTTTCAAAGCCACGAGAGGGCTCAGGCAGGGGTGCCCTCTCTCACCACTTCTATTTGTTCTTCAAGCCTCAGTTCTCAGATTTTATTCAGACAAAAAAATGATGGATCAGGAAATCATTGGGCTCTGCATAGCAAGAAGCATTAAAAACATAAATCATGCCCTCTTTAAGGATGACACCTTGTTATTGGGAGTTGCTTCTCTGCTCATGGCCTCTAGATATAAAGGAGCTATGCACAAGTTTTGTATGGTCCCGGGAAGTAGTCTAAACAATGGCAAATGCCATATCTATTGCTAGAACACCACTCCCAGCTTGCTCAACTCCATTTCCAGATCCTTAGGTTTCGTTGCCTCCTCAAATTGGACTTCCTTCAAGTACTTAGGCCTCCTTGTTTTTTTCAAAAGAGCTTACAACAAAGATTGGCTCCCCCAATTGGAGAAATTCAAGAACAAGTTGCTTGCCTCGGGATTTTCCTAGTTTAACATTGTTGGTAAGTCTGTTCTCATCAAATCTGTTCTTAACAACCTTCCCTTATTTCAATTTTCTGTCCTTCTTGCTCCCACTGGAATTCTCAGAAAAATGGAGGAGATCATTTGAAAAAAAAAATTGGAAGGGGGGCAAGCATAATGAGAAAAGGATTCCACTAGTTAACTGGGAATCCATCTCCAAACCATTATTGGAAGGAGGCTTGAATTTCAAAAATCTTGGCATCCATAATATTGCAATGGGAGATAAATTAATTTGGAGAATTATTGCTCCTAACCTAGGTTGGGCGCAATTAGCTCTTTGGAAAAAATATTTCAAAGGCCAACGTACCCGTTGCCTAGATCATCCTTTGTCGCATCCAAATACGCCCTTTCTGAAGCTTTGTATCAAAACCTGCCCTCTCATCAATGCTCATGCCTACTGGATTCCCAGTAATGGAAAAAGGATCAACCTCTGGACAGACAGGATAATGAATAATGAGCCATTGGGAGACTGTCGTTCACTTCAAGAGCTACGCAGATGGATGAACGAGACTAGTATGTGTTCCCTGTGGGACATTTCTGTCTGGTAGGATTCACGCTAGGCTGGTTGGAATCTTCAAATGCCCACAGAGTTGTTTATGGAGCGTGAGATCCTGTTATCCAAGCTCCATGGCTTGGCTCCAACGCTGGCATGAAATCGTGACTCAAGAGGTTGGGGTGCACAGGCTAGTGGATACACCGTAGCTCATGGCTACGCCAAGCTATGTGAGCACCCTCATGTGGCCATGAACCCAGAGCCATGGAAATGGATATGGCATAATCCCTCCTTGCCAAAAATTGACTTCTTCAACTGGCTTCTATGCCACTCCAAAATTTTGACTGATGATAATCTTCAGAAGCGAGGTTTCCACGGCCCTTCAAGGTGCAGCCTTTGTAAGGAAAACCAGGAAAGCGTAACTCACCTGATGCTTGAATGCACTTTCACAATGCATATTTGGACTGAGCTGCTGGGATCTTTGAGCTCTAGCTTTGCTTTGCCTTCCTCCATTCCTAATATTTTTGCTAAATGGCTGCAAAGGTATCATGGTCCCCCACCAAAAAACAAAACTATTAGAGCTACTTTGGCTATTCTCCCTAAAATAATCTGTTGGCAGGTTTGGCTTGAGCAAAATAAAAGGATCTTCAAAAACTACGAACAGGATGCCAAGCTTGTGGTAGTTAAGGTTAAATGCCAGTTTAAAAAGTGCCTGAAAGAGTACAAAGACGATTTAAGTCTAAGCCAACAAGATATAAATTGGGGCTCTTCTCTTGATCTTCAGTTCCAAAAAATTGCAAATAGTATCTCCCTCCCCAAATATTGACAAATAAAGGCTACAGTAAAAGAGTTCCAAGGATGGATTACAAATCAACCGAGACATTCTCTATTTTTTGATGGGGCTGTAAAGGGAAACCTTGGAAGAGCTGGTGCTGGAGGTGTCATATTGAATCCAGATGGCATAAGGATCCACAGTTTCGCCTGGGGTTTGGGCATTGCTTCTAGCATTCAAGCTGAGGCTTTGGCTCTTTTCCAAGGCCTCAAGCTTTTGAAAGTGCTAAACATCAAGGAGGCTAATGTAATTGGGGATTCTCAGGTTATCATTAACACTATGATGACACATTCTAAGCCAATAGACCTAAGGTTTACAAGGCTATTTTTTTGAATAACAGATCTTGGAGACTCATTCCAGAAATTTAATTTCTACCACGTGTTGAGAGCTAATAATAAGGAGGCAGACATTGAAGCCAACAAAGTAGCCCTTCTTACGACTAGAGCTCTGCTCAGAGGCGGATAGGAAACATGGGAACCAATTCCTTAATTTAGAGAGTTGTCATGTTTTACTACCTATTATTAAATCAATATGTATGTATCCACAAAATTGGGAAAATCTCTTAAATTTATCACATAGAAGCAACTAAAAAGATATGTGAGCTAAGCATAAATGACATGGCCTTGCAAGGTTGTGCGGTATTCGTGGAATTAGGCTTTCCTTTTGTAATCCACTTTTTGGCATTAAGGCCAAGTATCTAATATGTCCATTATCCATTTCTGTTAAAAAAAAAAAAGAACATGAAAATCAAAAAAAAAAAAAAACTTCGATTTACAATGGTTTAGAATCAACAATTTGTTCACAATTCATTGCCAATTTATCATTTCTTTTTAGTATGTTTTTTTATTCATTATTTGTTTATCTTATTTATCCATTTATTCTTTCTCTCTATATTCTATTATATCAACCAAAATTGATGTAACTTTAAATAGGTAATTATCATAAACTCAATAATTCCTCCCAACCACATGAGATAATCATAATTAACTTATTTGATATATTATAGTTATTAATTCATTTTATATTATAACTATATTTAATATTTAATATTGTTTATTGTTATATCATATCATGCATTTTTATAATTACCACATTCACACTCATTAAAAATATTATTATACTATATTTATTAATTCATATTATATTATAGTTATGTTTATATATTCTATATTATTTATAATGCATATATTATAATTTTTTATTATATATTATTCTAATATATTAATAATTTATTGTTTGTTTTACTTTCATTTTATATATTAGCAGCTAAGTTACATGACATGATGACATGGGACAAAAGACATGGAAATAAGAGTATTTGATATGTCATATAGCAACCTCTAGAATAAGACATGGGGAACATACATATATGTGTCATTTCTATGTGAAATTATAGTATATGGTTTTAATTTTTTGTGTTTTCATCAACATATCATCATTGATGTAGTACTAGTTATATGTATGATTGAATTTGTATCATCATAATGTAAATTTCTTAGTTTTTTTTATGTGTCACATTATATATATATATATACACACAATGTGACATATTTTACATTTTCACATAAAAAAATATACATAGCGACATTTACATGGGGTTAGCAAAAATAGTTGTTACAGACCCCACCCCCTTAAAAGAACATTGTCCTTGGTGTTTTATAAACAAAACACAAAATAAATCCGTGAAATTTGTATATACACAACTCTCTACATCAATGACATCTTCTATGTCCTAAGTTTCCACTTGAGTAATATCATTCATATTTCATGGTCTAGTTGCCTCTAGACCATCTGGCATTTGAACATATTTATGTCTCGTACTCCATTTCTCCTCAAGGCTTCCATAGGTAACAAACTCACCTCATTTCTTCCTGGGACACACCTAATTCATTTGTGATCCCAATGAGTATGCTCATGATCTTTGAAAACTAGTTGCCTCAAGTTTCCCCTTTCGTGCAATCACACACCTTCCAAGTTCAGACATCCCTTTCTCTGCTTCATCTGTCCCTCAGGTGATCCATCCCTTAGCAAGGATTCCTTACACAAGAAGATTATTTACAGCCAAGACATCCCTTTGGCTTGCTTTAATATCACAACATATTACTCATGGCATCTCTCATGGTGATTAATGTATATCACAGGTTTCCAGTATTATTGAAATGTCCTAGTCCTTGAGGTCTTCAACTCCATTATTATGTTGTTGATGTTCTTTTTTGTAGTCAACCTCACATATTTATGTTGTACAGTTCAGTAATTCACCTACATCATAAGCACATGAGCCTTATGATATTGATGATAAAAATTTTAGGTCAAATTAAACACAACTTCAACAGAGAAATTCTTCAAACTGGTAAATTATACTTATCTCTGTAGTAGCTATTTGATTCCTTTAGCTCACAAGCACTGAGGGATTTCATAGACAAATTAAATACCCAAGGTTGCATAGCTACACGTAGTCTTCAACTAGCTCCATCTTTAAATCTAGCTCACTAAGTGGTTTCTTAGCCAAAGCAAGCACTCAGTGGTGGTTACACTACTCCACATAGTGTTTAGCCAACCCTATCTTTACGTTTAACTCACTAAGTAGTTTCACCACCAAGGGAAGCTCTCAGTGTCGGATATATTTCTCCACACAATATTTTCATGCAACTCCATCCTTAAATCCATCTCACTAAGTAGTTTCATCACCAAGGGAAGCACTTAGTGCCAGATATACTGCTCCATGCAGTCTTTTCGTATAGCTCCAAACAAGCACACCCCCCCTCTCACTCACCTCCTAGTGAACGTGGGCATATCATATACCATCAAGGTAGTCATTTGTTATCAGGAATATCAACACACCTCCATTATCATCTATCATCTAGGAAGATATCATCACACCTCCAATATCACTTTCCACCAAGGTAGAGCCCCCCTCCCCTACCCCTATAGTTCACCTTCTAGTGAGTGTGGGCATATCATCTACCACTAAGGTAGTCATCTATCAATAGGCTCCCATTAGCTACGATCCTTTATGGGCCTAAGAAACCACCATCTTGAGTACTCTACCTAACCAAAGATTTCATGCATGGGGTAATCATTAAAGCCTTACGGCCAAGTAATAGTCGAGCATGATTTAATGACATATGCGTGGAGTCTTATGGCCAAGTAACAATTTGGTGTGATCCATTGCACTACTCATGGATTCATATAATAAAGTTACCAATTATGAATTGCTCCCATGAGATAAACAAAGTGCCACAGGGATGCAATTCCATCACAAAAATATTCTTCCTGAGCTCCAGGTTCCATCATTTCACTCATGTCAAAACATTTAATTTCCATGAGATACACTCGAAAATTTCAAATTGAAAATTTTAATTGCCCAACTTTGCTTCACTTAGAAGCTTGATCTCATAGGCATGAGATATGTAGTCATGTTGTTGGGATCCTTTGCAAGTGTGTTAATTTATCATGGTGGTTTTTATCTCACACCCTATTCCAACACATTGTCTGCAATTTTATCTTTCAATTAGCCAATGCTTGTTAGTGTTGATATGTATGCAATCTCCTTATTGCAAAAATTCACAACAACCTGAAGTGACCTCAGAATTATTATACTCGTAATAATTCTATCACTCCAACTAAATTCAAATAAATTGAAATGACACTATCATTACATGGTACATATGCACCAAATTTATTCCAAGCATTTCATAATGAAATTAAACATTTGGTCTAATAGATCAATGAGTCAGAAATGAGAAATGGATATCTTAAAATTAATAATCATTTTAGTTTTCCATTTCATTTATCATTCTTTACAAAATTCATTGCAATATTTTTAGGTTTCAAGCTTCCTTCCTTAACCATACTATTTCCTGGTATCCATGCAAAGCATACATTGAGTTGAAACAATATTTTCCAAATTAGGCTAAAGGAATTCTTACCCAATTCCTTTCCTTTACCCTTTTTACCTTGGCTTAATGTTGCCTTATTTACATTTCTATCATTACCAGTGCTTTTAGTTGAAGTCGTTTGAAGGGTCCAGCTAGTTGATAACATTCCTATTGTTGCAATATGGAAATCCCTGAAATGGTATTGGCATCAAACATTAGTCATAAATTTATCAATTCAACTATTTATATATTTCCATGAAAAATTCATAAAGGAATTTTCATTTGTATCCAATTCCAGCATGTCCTCATCCATGCTCTCGAGGTGGTGCATATTTATTTGAAAATCATGTGTCATTCATGCACATTTTCCATGTCATTCCTATGTTTTCAATTACAAGCCTTTATAGTCTTCATTCATGCACACAACAAATCTCTAGACCATAAGAATAACATATCAATAATGGTAGTCAATAGTAATAGGTCATTATTGCACAATTGTCCATTGGATATTCCATGTGGCATGGAATACATTAAATAACATCATCATATTTCTCAAAACATAGTAAGTAGTATGCCATTCACATAGTGATCTTATTTTTGAAATTCAATCACTTATCTTCCTATTGTGATGGTCCTCAACAAATGACCTTTCAAACTAAATAACATCATTATACCTTTATTTTAATTTCACATATTTCTCATATTCATAAAATATAGAACATATATCAACCATGCACAATTTCAATTAAGGTAACTTCCTTCTTATGTTATTTTCATAGTTGTCACATCATTAACCATTTTTTTCATGTGGACCCAGTCAGGTCCACCTAGTTGTTTTGTTATCTTCTTCTAACCTATTATGCCATTTATCTTATGCACAATATCTAGCTAGGGTCTTGCACTTTTGGTTGGGTTTTTATTTATCTCTCCCTTATGAGCTTATTTGCTTCCCTTTTCTCATACCCAATAATTAGATCAAGACCAATCTGTAAAAAGACAAGAAGAAGAATGAAAAACAGAGAAATACCACAATAGAAACTCATGACAACAAAAAAAAAAAACAACATGGCCATGCTCAAATTCAATAAACAACAAAAAAATATCTAGCTAACAAAAAAATCAAAGTGACGAAAAACATCCCCCCTACACATCATTCATTAGTTCTCAACAAACTCAATCCCTTGAATTCTGGTGATGTACAAAAAAAAAATTAGTCGAAGTCTCTCCCAAGATTTATAGTGTAACTCCACCTCCCACATTTAACCACTTTCATTGGTCTGTCAGGGTAAACATGAGCTAAGGGATACTATGACATGTCTTAACTTCCTAAGTACATTTAAGGAAGTGGAATTGACAAGATGGAACTTTAATGACCTTCCTTAGGAGCTACAGGACACCCATGAGCTAAACCACCACTCCAAGTGCCCAAACCCTAAGTTGGAATTTTTTTTTAGTGACCTAGGATCCCAACTGTATGCATGACAAGGCCTCCATGTAGTTTGGGGCCTCCAACCACATGCACTACCAGGTAGTTGTTGTGAACTAAAATCTTCAGTTCAAAGGGTGCGATTATGGATTCTAAGCCACCTTTTCAAGTTGGCCTCCATACCACTACCCAAAACTCAGTGAGACTTTACAAAATGATAAATAACATCAGGACAAAGACATTCATTCAAAACTTGATCAAATACTTGACCTAACCAGGCCTAACCTAATCATATTGAGAACATGTAATTTACAAGTCATGAACGCATATATGAACATAGGTTTCTGATACTTATCTGAGAATCATCCAAAAGGTCTAATACCCTCTCATAATAGCTGCAATAACATCTATTAGCTCATGCATTCATTAACCATTAATCAAATAATCAAACATATAAAGAGCCATAGCTAGAACCTGTTATAGAACCATGCTTATAACCAACATATAAACAGAATAATAACCATGATAGAACAACCATCAAAGCCACATAATAACAAGTATAAATACTCATGAAATACAATATGAAAAGAGATATTATTAACATATGCAAAATCTAACCAAGTTAGGGACTTCCACGTACCACCCGACCATAGATTGCGCTTAACCAAATATTTCTTTCAACCAATCACCCACGTGTCATATTACAAGCATGAATGCGGAACTCAAGACATAAACAACTTGGTATTCCTGGAGATTAAACCACCTCTACCCTCATGCTCTTGTGATCTCACCAAAACCAGTCAAGAGATGACATAATAAAATCAATACATAAATAACCAGGGATTCCCAGAGATTAAACCACCTCCACCCTCAGGTTATCGTGATCCCGCCAAAACTGGTCAAGAGATCACTAAGCCCAAAACAAGGTTGGATGTGTCAGAATTACTTCACCATTATATTGAGGAATTTTCTTACCTCCAAACACCTATCAAGGGCGTCTTGGAGATTTAACCACCCCCAACCCTTGGGAATTTTCTTGAGACCACCTCACTTGATTCCAAATCTTTCAGCAATCGAAAGTTCAACAACACAAAAGAACCCCATCACACCATGGCTATCCAAAAATGGAAAGGAAATGTTGAAATCACTATCACACCTGGAAAAACCCATGCCAATGATAGCACGTGAACAAAATACATACATGCATGTACTATGCATTCACTAACAAACTAGGAAATCACACATGCAACCTGTTATCTGCAAGTCTTCTCGCTGAAGCTGTTTGATCCAACTTTTCCTAGATTTTCCTTTGCTTCCCTTGTCTTTCCTTATCCTCCATTTTCCTTCCTTTCTCTAATTATAGAGTGCTCTGAGAATGCTTTAAGTGTGAAATAGTATGAGAGAATGAGATAATAAAAGAGATCTCCAAGCTAAAACTGACAAAAAGTTGTGAACTAATCCTCAGAAGACTTTTTCTCCTTGATGCCTCTATTTTCTTCATTTTCCTCTATTTTCCTTCAATTTCCCTCTCATGCAAATTTGTAACCTTTCATCTCCATTTTCTCATATTTTCCTTTATTTTCATAAATAAATGCCAATCAATGCCTATTTTCCTTTTCCAATGCCTTGATCAATTTCCTTAGCCATAATAAACCAAAATGAACACCCACTAGGATGTTTTGCCCAACATTCAACTTGGAATACATGTCCCATGACCTTGGTCTTATTTTTCCTTTATTAACTTTATTGCATGAACTTTTAACCAAGGGTTGTTACATATAACAACCTTGAGATTCCAATATCACTCTAAATAGTTCAAGAAGGAACTTTTCAGTATTTCAGAGAGTTTAAGAGGATGCTCCCTAATATATCTTCCTCTTTGAGTCACTTCCTTCGATGTTGTTGGTTCATGTGCCTGGAGTTCACATGAATTATTCTTCTTCTTTCATTGTTTGTTAGGGTAGTCTTTCCTCAAATGTGCCTCTCCATAATTCCAACATGTCAATGGTTTTATTTTCTCTCCAACCTTATGAGGTTTCTCTCTAGTCTTTTCAGTGTGTCACTCTTCGATAATCTATAGGTTGATGTATATTGCAACAACCCTTGCATGTATGACAGGTTATGTAGTAGCATTGTGTTTAGCCTTTCCTGCTCTTATTGTCTTCTACTGAGCCTTTTATTTTTTTCCTTGCAACTCTTCAACTTAGCTTTTAAGCTCCTGAAGCTTTTTGTTCTATTAGGGGAATTTTTCCCTTCTTGCTCATGGCGGTCTTAATCCATGTTGTGATGTACCATACTATTACCCATCCCTTTATCTCTTGTTGTAATTATGTCTTCTTATCTGTTGTCACACACACGTGGCTATTAGTTATATCAAGCATAAATATATTGACTTATTACCTTGTCATGTTGATATTAAGCATAATCATCTGAAGCATTTTCTCTATTACTTTCTTCGCACATCTAGAACCCATGTCAACCACATATTCCAAAATTTAAAAGGAAATATCATTATGTCTATAACCATATCATCACTAGTTTTGAAATCAACATTTTACTAATATTAGCAACCATGACAGCTACAAGTTTAAAGTTCACCACACACACATACACATATATATATCAAACAACTTATTGGAATAAATTTTATTCATCTATGTGCAAGACTCTCTAGGTCTAGTGTTGAACCTTAACTTTTCATTTAATTTGTTCATGAGCTCGTCAAGTCCAAGTGGTGAACCATGCTGTGATATCACTTTGTAACACTCCCTCCCACCACCTTATACTTCCTCGACTTGTGGAAGGTGTTACTTTATAATTAAATTGACCCTAAAAGTTTGTTATGAAGGTGGGGTTACAAAAATCCTCTTTTTCCAACTTCATCAAAATACAAGAAAATTTCCACCAACATGTTTGGCTCATTGAAAGCTTTACGATGATATAAATTTTATCTCAATCTAACTCCCTCATTAAAATTTATGGTCATTTGAAGTTTGACCAATCACATGGTGCCACATCAGTATTGCATCACCATGTGGAATCCACAAGGATTCAAGTTTATAGGTCCCACTAGACCTAATATTGTAGTGCTTTTCACAACTATATGTTATATCTAGCCTCGAAGGAAAATATGGAACACATAGTTTTTCCCATAATGCATTATTTCTTGACCCTCAGATCACCCGAACTCCATATCTCCACCTTCGCAAGACTTACCATGGAGCCCACAACACTTCCACGTAGTTGCCACAATAGTGTGGATGCTAGAAAATTATATATTACAGAGCAATGGAACACATAAAATATTGAAGAAATATAAACACAAAAAACGTATAAAACAAGAGAGACACAGATATACGTGGTTCACCCAGTTTGGGCTACATCCACGGAGAAAAAGTCAGTCCTTCTTTATTATATTATCTAGCAAACTAAAGAGATACAACCTGCAGCAGATCCGTTGTAACACCCTCTTCGCTCTCAATCTCCTTTCTCTTCCTCACTCAGAATACTTATATATATAGATGCAATAAAATTCCCTCATATATAGTGAGGGGTTGCCTTCTAGGGCAAAAAACCCTAAATTAAACATAACTTCTACCGTCAGATCATTCGCCTAATGAACGACTCAGATTGACTAGAAATTACTAGACTTTTACAAGGCAATTTTACATCTATTTTTAGCTTCAGGGGCACTACCCCCGCACCCCCCCGTGTGGAGGGGTGTATAGTCTTCCTGGGGTATACATCCAACTGAAACCTTTGAACACAGAAGATAATTAGGCTCCACACCCAACAATCTCCCACTTGGAGACTGATTATAGCAACTCCATTGCTGCTTCATTTGCTAGACAACAACTCCACTTTGGACCTGGCTGTTTCTCATCTTCTTCATCATACTTGAAGAAAAATTGAAATTGAGCAGATTCACAGATTCTCCCTGGTTACAACTTTTGTTAACATATCTGCAGGATTTTTCCTAGTGTATATCTTTTCCAGCTTCAACTGTCCATCTTCCAATGCTGACCGTATGAAATGGTACTTGAGCTGTATATGTTTAGTCTTGGAATGAAATGCAGAGTTCTTTACAAGATGTATGGTGCTCTGGCTATCACTGTATAACCTACCCAACTCCTGCTTCGTACCCAATTCATCCAAAAACCTTCGTAACCAAATCATTTCTTTACTAGTCTTTATAGCAGCAACATACTCTACTTCTGTTGTTGAAAGTGCAACAACCCTTTGGATTTTTGAAACCCAACTGACAGTTGTTCCACCTACAGTAAATACATATCCTGTAGTGCTCCTCTTGTTATCACTGTCACCTACCATATCTGCATCAACATATCCTTGTAGAGCAATGTTTGAACCACCAAAGCATAATGCTTGATTTGTGGTACCTCTCAAATACTTAAGAATCCACTTCACTGCCATCCAATGTTCTTTTCCTGGATTGTTCATGTACCTGCTTACAACTCCCACTGCATGTGAAATATCAGGCCTTGTGCAAACCATTACATACATTAAGCTTCCAACTGTTGATGCATATGGAACTTTAGACATATGAGCCATTTCTTCCTGAGTATTGGGACATGCCTCCTTAATTTGAAATTGCTAGCCAAAGGTATACTAAATGGTTTTGCATTCTACATATTAAACCTTTTCAACACCTTTTCTATGTACTCATTTTGAGACAATGTTAATTTGCGATTCTTCCTGTCTCTAGTTATTCTCATACCAATGATTTGTTTTGCAGCACCCAAATCCTTCATTGCAAATGAGTTTTCCAATTTTCTTTTGAGCACATTTATATCCTACATGTTAGAACCTGCAACAAGTATGTCATCTACATACAATAACAATATAATATAGCTACCATCATTTTGCCTTTTGAGATAAACATAATGATTAGAGTGACATCTAGTATAACTTTGTTCAGACATAAACCTGTCAAATTTTAGATACCACTGCCTTGGAGCCCGTTTTAAGCCATACAAGCTCTTCTTCAACTTGCACACTAGTTTCTCCTTCCCTTTTACCTCATATCCTTGTGGTTGCTGCATATATATCTCTTCCTCCAAATCCCCATGGAGAAAAGTTGTCTTTACATCTAGCTGCTCAAGATGCAAATCTTCAACTACTACTAGACTTAAAATAGTTCTGATTGAAGTCATTTTAACAACAGGAGAAAATGTTTCATCAAAATAAATACCTTTCTTCTGTGCAAACCCCTTCACCACAAGTCTAGCTTTGTACCTCTATTTTCCTCCATCTTCTTCCTTCAGCCTGTAAACCCATTTATTCTGCAATATTGTTTTACCTGTAGGCAACCTGACTAAGTCCCAAGTCTGGTTATGTGCTAAGGATTCCATCTCTTCTTTCATGGCTTGCTCCCACTTCTTCCTAGTTTCTACCTGCACTGCTTCTTCATAACATTCTGGTTCACCAGAATCAGTCAACAATACATAATATAATGAAGGAGAGTATTGTTTAGGGGGTCTACTTATCCTGGTATATCTTCTAACACCACTTTTAGGTGTTTGAAGTCCTTGTTGCTGTTTTGATTGTTGTTCTAGCTATTGATCATTATGATTTCCAGGTACCATCACTTTTCCCGTGATATCATCAAGCACTGTGTATTCTTTGTTTTCTTTTTCTTGTTTCTTTTCCTACAACTAATTCTTATACAAGACCTTTTCATTGAATATTACATCTTTGCTCCTAATGATTTTGTGATTTTCATAATCATATAAGCGATAAATAAAGTCATTAACACCATATCTAATAAAGGTACATTTCTTTGATTTTGCCTCAAGCTTTGTTCTATTTTCTTTATTAATGTGGACAAAGGCTTCACAACCAAAAGTCTTCAAAAATGAGTAGTTTACATTTTTACCTGTCCATGCCTCCTCTGGAATACCACCATCCAAGGAACTTGAAGACCCTTTGTTTATTACATAAACAACACAGCATCTGCCCAAAATTGTAAAGGCAATCCTACATGCAATCTCATGCACCTTGCACGCTCCATGATTGTCCTGTTCATCCTTTCTAACACACCATTTTCTTGTGGTGTTCCTGGAACTGTCTTCTCTCTACGAATTCCATTCTCTGAACGGTACCTATCAAATTCTTTGCTGCAATACTCACCTCCATTATCTGATCTGAGACACTTCAACCTTTTCCCTATCTCAATTTCAACCAAAGCTTTCCATTTCTTGAAAGTATCAAATACATTAGATTTATTTCGAATACATAAATCCAGGTTTTTCTGGTTGCATCATCAATAAAAGTAACATAATAATGAGAGCCACCAAGAGATGATACCTGAGCAGGTCCCCATACATCTGTATGCACAAGCTTTAATTTTTCACTCTTCTTTTCTTTCCCAACTCTAAGGAATTTGACTCTCTTCTGTTTTCCATAAACACAATTCTCACAGAATTTTAAATCAACATGCTTCAAACCTGGCAACAAATTTCTTGAGTGAAGAATCTGCATCCCTTTCTCACTCATGTGCCCGAACCTATGATGCAACAATGCCGTATCTTCTCCTGTAGAGGTTAAAGCATTAACAGAATTAGAAATACCATTGCATAAATACAATTTACCAACCTTTTCTCCTTTCGCTATTACTAGGGATCCTTTAGTGACCTTCCAGGTTTTATCTGTGAAAGTACTTAAGCAACCTTCACCTCCCAACTGCCCTGTTGAAATCATTTTTTTCTTTAGATTTGGAACATGCCTTACATTCTTCAATAGCCACTAATTTCCATTTTGTTGTTTTATAAAAATTGTACCCATTCCAACGATTTTACAGGGTTTATCATCACCCAATCGAACTTGTCCAAAATCTCCTTGAACATAATCATGAAAATGTTTCTTATCAGGTGTGGCATGGAATGAGGCCCTTGAATCTACCACCCAGGCGTCAATAATATTTTCTAATGAAAGAATCAAAGCATCTTGCAACACATCACCTGTGACATTCGCTTCATGATTAGCTTCTTGCTACGTGTCTCCTTCTTTTCCCTTCCGAGACTTGCAGTCTTTCTTCAGGTGTCCTTTCTTCCTGCATTTCCAGCACACTATCCCCGATTTGGACTTGGATTTTCCTTTTCTTTGTTGGCATTATGACACCAGTTTGGCACAGGTTTGGCTTGATGACATAAGTGTTGTCCTTGATGGTAACTCACTCAAATAGCAAATCACATGTTCAGGCTCTCAAAATAGTAGAAAATGAGACACCCGTAGGTTCCTGTTCACAAAGTCGCGGACATACGCAAGTGCGCTGAAAAAAAGGTGCGGACATATATGCAGGTGCACGGAACAAAAAGTGCATACGTAAAGTACACGCACTTTCATGTAGAGAAAAACGCGTGCACATGGGAAATCTTATGGTTGGTCCATGGTATTTAGTCTGACATTTTTTATCCTATGGTTTTGGTCCGTGGTTTTGCATCTAAAGTATTGAACCCAAGTTTTGGGTCCCTAGTATTGGATCTTTATGGTTTTGGACCATGGTTTGAGTAAGGCCTAGACTATAAAAAGGAAAGGAGATCATTTGGCTGGAGTGACTGATGTGTTGAATATCTTGAGAAGAGAAAGATTTGAAATACTGGTGATTGGTTGGTGAGTTATAGCTGGACCTGAATCAAGGAGAAACCTGAGCATTACAAGACGGATCTACTGGTGGGTCGAGATCTCTTTCGCACATGATCAGATTTGTAAATCTGATAATCTAGTGTATAATTGAAGTCAGATAAATTATCTATACCTGCAGGTTTGACACAATGCAGGGGCGGATACCCGCAGGCTCGACACAGTGCAGGTTTGACACAGCACAGGTGCGGATACCCGCAGTCTCGACACACTGCAGGCGCAGATACCTGCAGGTTTGACACAGCGCAGGCGCAGATACCCGCAGGCTCGACACAACCCAGGCGCGGATACCCGCAAGCTCGACACAGTGCAGGCGTAGATACCCATAGGTTAAGGAAGTGAATACTGTGTATGTATGCAGGTTTATAGTGGTGAAGTTGCAGACTTTTATTGAAATATGTTTTAGCTGCTTTTGTCTATTACTGCAGTGTTCAGGGTTCTGAATTGGTGTCTGGTTACTGGTACTGTGTTCCGAGAAGTTATTGATTCATTATTTGTACAAGGAATTTGGTTGATTGCAGATCTATTTGATGTTTGATTGATATTCATGGATCCAGTCTGAAAATTAATGAAACGTAGTCCCTAGAAGAAAAGAGAAGTCTTCTGTAGGTCAACACCTACGTACTAGTACGTAAGCTAGTACAAGAGCTAAGGGGGTTGTAGCTCCCTTCCAAAAAGAGTTTGGAGAATGAGAGAAGGTTGTAGCCTTCTGCAGGTTGAAGCCTGCGTACTGGTATAAGACTGCACCAGTACAAAATCATTGTAAAAAGAAGTTTCTCATTGAAAGAAGATAGAGACATATTGCAGCAGGTGGTTTTCACCCACATTGGGTTTCCACCTTATATCTTGTGTTCTTTTGTGTGACTGTTTGCTCTACTTTTCTATTCCTGCTTACTGTTATATGACTCTGACACACAGATTAATGATCAACATCTGAAGAACAAATTAAATTATAAGTCTGGGAGGTATACGCAAGTTTCATTAGTCAGATCTGCAAATCTTTGTATAAATTGAAAAAGAATTTGATAATACTGATTCACCCCCCCCCCTCTCAGTATTATTTTCAACAATTGGTATCAGAGCAGGTCCTTCAGGGAAAGCTTGATCGCTTGAAGGAAGCATCTATCAGGCCACCGAATTTTTATGGAAGAAACTTCGTCTATTGGAAGGTAAGAATCACTGCCTATCTTCAATCTCTTGGTACAAAAGTTTGGGATATTGTGGAAACAGGATACACATTTCCATCAGCAACTCCTACAAATGCAGCTGGTAAGAAGCAGTATGAAACAAATGCAAAAGTTGTCAATACTCTATTAGGAAGTCTATCTCAATCATAATTCGTCAAGGTTATGCAGCTCAAAAGTGTAAAAGAAATATGGGACAAGATCATTCTGAGCTATGAAGGAGATGAACAGGTAAAACGAGCAAAATTACAAACTCTTAGAATTCAATATCAAATTCTCAGAATGCATAATGATGAAAGGGTGGCTAGCTATTTCCTACATATATATGAGATCGAAATTGTATGAAAAACTTGGGTGAAGAAATAAAAGAAGTTGTTTTCGTCGAAAAGGTTCTAAGATCTTTGTCTACTAAGTTTGATTCAAAAGTTTATGCCATAAAAGAAAAGCAAAATTTATAGAGCCTTACCATGTCACAGCTGCACAGAATTCTAACTGCTTATGAAATGAGAAAAGGAGGACCATCAGATAGGAGAGAATCTGCATTCAAGGCTTCAGGAAAAGGAGATTACTATGAGTCAGGACATATGTCAGAAGAAGAGAAAGAATCAAATTTTGTCAAGAACCTCCAACTGAAACTAGAAGATTCAGAGGTAAGCTGTCTTTCAAATGCTTTGCTTGTGGTAGAGTTGGTCATTATGCTGAAAAATGTCCTCATAAAGATAAACTAGACAAAGGTAAGGAACCTGTTAGATGGAACAAAAAACAGAATGTAAATAAGAAGAGCTATTACACGCATGAAGACAGTGATGGATTGTCAAATAGTGATGGAGATGAACAGGGTAATGATGATAGAATTTTGATGGATTTTGAAGATGATGATTTCTTGGATGCTATAAATGAAGAAGGTATTTATGAAGAAATTTCTAAACTTAAAGTTTGTTTAGAGGAAAAGAATATGATTATAGATACTCTAACATTCCAACTTGCTGAAAAAGATAAACACAATGAAGAGTTAGAATGTGAAATTGTGGGACTTAGAAAAGAAATTGAGAAAACAAAAGCCCTTAATCTCAGATTTGCTAAAGGATCTAAAACTCTAGATGAGATTATCAAAGTGCAGTGTTCTCCTCTAATCAAGACTGGTCTCGGATATTCCGAAGAAGCATCTCAAGCTCAGAAGCAAGCGCAGAAGCCATCCACCTCCAAAAGTTATCTTGATGCAACAAAAGTGAACAAGTTGACAATCGACAGCAAAAGCATAATGCAAATCACCAAGTAAATCAGGGACAATTTACTTCAAGAATGATCAAAGATTATCAAGTAAATCGGGGGCAATCTATGTCAAGGATGAACAGAAGCCTCAACCAACCAAAGGTAAATCATTCTCAATTTGGCTCAAGAATGGATGGAAACTACAATCATATGGTTAGTAGATTTGATAATTGCAAGAATTTCTTCAATGTCCAATGTTTCTCTTATCATAACCTTGGTCATAAAGCTGCTCAATGTGTTGCCTACAAGACCATCATGACTAGGGAAGCTAAAAAAAAAAGGAGTATGACAGGAATCATGAAAAGAACGTACAATAACTTCTCTACTCTTGAAAATGAAATAGAATGTTCTATCTGTAACAACTTCGGTCATGAAGATTCTGAATGCAGAAGCAGGTTTCGGCAAACAACTAAGAAGGAGAAAGCTTCATTGAGTTCCAAAACATGGAAAAAGAAAGAAACGCAACTGGAAAGATGTGGGATAGCCTTATATGCGGAAGGACATGAAAATCAATAGTACATCGACAGTGGATGCTTGAAACATATGACAGGTAAGAAAGAAAAACTTCAATCATATAGTGCCTTAGAAAAGGAAAAGAAGGTCTCATTTGGAAATGACACCCCTGCATTCATAAAAGGTAAAGGCTATGTTCGTTTGAAAGAAAAGGTCAAGGCTGGTAATGTTATGTATGTTGATGGCTTAAAGCATAATCTATTGAGTGTCAGTCAGATGTGTGATCAAGGAACTAAGGTAATATTTCGATCAAATGGATGTATTGTTCGTGAGCTTGATACAGGAAAGACAGTGATCAGAGGCATAAGAACTCCAAATAACTTATACATACTCAAGGGATAACAACAACAATGTTATTTAAGCAAGAATGATGAACACTGGCTATGGCACAGAAGACTGGGGTATCTTAGCTTCTCTTAGATAAGGAAAGCATGCAAATATCAGGCAGTTCGTGATCTTCCTGACATCAGAATTCCAGACAATACAATATGCAAATCATGTCAATTTGGTAAGCAAACCAGAAATAATTTCCATGAGAAGGAAGGATCAACTAGCAGGCCACTTGAACTTTTCCACACTGATATATGTGGTCCAACTAGGAAGAGGTCACCTCGAGGAGAAGAGTATTTCATATTGTTCATTGACGACTTTTCAAGGATGTGTTGGATAGGACTCATGAAGTATAAAGATGAAGCTTTCAAAAAGTTCAAGTCATTCAAAGCTTTGGTTGAAAACGAATCAGATCACAGAATCAAATGCCTCAGATCTGATCGAGGAGGGGAATTTACCTCAGATGAATTTTTCGATTTTTGTGAAGAAAACGGAATAAGAAGGGAATTCTCTGCTGCAAGGACTCCTCAGCAAAATGGAGTATTGGAAAGGATGAACAAAACGGTTCAACAAATGGCTCGTGCTATGCTTGATGAATCTGGAACTCCTGCAACCTTCTGGGGTGAAGCCGCATTTGCCGATGTTACTATTCTCAACAAGACAAATGTCGGGGTAAACAGCACTCAGACTTCTCATGAACTTTGGTATGGTAAGACTCCCACAGTAAAATACTTCAAAATTTTTGGAAGCAAATGCTACATTAAGAGGACTGATGAAAATCTTGGCAAGTTTGAACCTAGAGCAGATGAAGGCATTTTACTTGGCTACTCTCCCCACAGCAAAGCTTACAAATGTTACAATAAAAGACTTGGTAAAATTGTTTAAAGTATTGATGTAGTGGTTGATGAAGAAGGAAACACTCCTAGGTAGGTAAAATCTAAAGATTTCGAAGATGTCGAAGATTATCCGCCAACATTAAATCAGATTCATGACGAAGACGAAACCCATGAGGCACCAGAAGAACAAATAAGGATAGAAGAAAAACTCCATCTAGATACGTTCAAAAGAATCATCCAAAATCTCAAATTTTGGGGCAGAAAGAGGTAGGTGTACAAACAAGAAGAACCATTTCAAAAGCTTCATGCTATCTAGCATTGCTCTCCTCCACTGAACCACAGAATGTAAGAGAGGCTTGCAAAGATGAATGCTGGGTCAAGGCCATGGAGGAAGAACTTGAGCAGATTGAAAAGAATAACACTTGGGAGTTGGTTCCTAGACCAAAAGATAAGAATGTCATAGGGACAAAATGGATTTTCAAAAATAAGCTAAATGAAAATGGGGATGTGGTTAGAAACAAGGCAATACTTGCTTGTAAAGGATATGCGCAACAAGAAGGCATAGACTTTGAAGAAACTTTTGCACCAGTTACCAGACTTGAGGCTATAAGAATGTTCCTTGCTCTCTCTAGTTTTCATAAGTTCAAAGTATTTCAGATGGATGCAAAATCTTCCTTTCTGAATGGAGATTTGAATGAAGAAGTATATATTGAACAACCAGATGGGTTTATTCTTGGAAATGATCCAAAACTTGTATGCAGACTCAAAAAGGCTCTCTATGGCCTTAAACAGGCTCCAAGGGCGTGGTATTATCGGTTGGATAAATACCTCCATCAACAAGGTTTTATAAAAGGATCAACTGATAGCAATCTATATATAAAAATTGAAAATGATAAATTACTGATACTTGTTGTGTATGTTGATGATATCATCTTTGGTAGCAATGAAGAAGACATGAGTCAAAAAATTTCCTTGGTGATGCAGAAAGAGTTTGAAATGTTCATGCTTGGTGAGCTCACATATTTTCTTGGTTTACAAGTCCAATAAAACAAAGACGGCATTTTCTATCACAAACCAAGTATCTCAAGCAGATCTTGAAGAAATATGGGATGGAGGATTCGAAACCAGTATGTACCCCTATGGTAACAGGACGTAGCCTCAAAGCAAATGATGAATCGGCAGCAATACATCAACCAACCTATAGATCCATTATTGGTAATCTGCTCTATCTAACAGGTACCCGACCATACATTATGCATGCAGTGGGAATAGTTGGAAGATTTCAGGCAAATCCAACAGTTAAGAGAATTTTCAAGTATCCTCAAGGAACTCAAAACTATGGCTCATGGTATCCTAGAGGTACAGATCTCACACTTCACGCATACACAGACGCGGATTGGGCAGGAAGCATGGATGACAGGAAAAGCACTAGTGGTGGTGCATTCTTCATGGGTCCTAGATTAGTATCTTGGTTCAGCAAGAAACAAAGCTCTATTGCATTATCTACAGCTGAAGAAGAATATGTAGCTGCTGCATCTTGCTGCACACAACTCCTTTGGATGATGCAAACATTGCAAGATCTTCAAATCATTTGTACTCCACCTATCTCCATTTTTTGTGATAATACAAGTGCAATCAGTATTTCAAAGAATCCTCTCATGCATTCAAAGACTAAGCACATATCGCTCAAGTATCATTTTCTCTAAGAACAAGTGCTTGAACAAAAGGTCAAAATGGAGTATGTTCCCTCTAAGGAACAAGTTGCTGGTATTCTCACCAAACCACTGCCCAGGGAGACCTTTGAATATCTCAGACAGAAGCTGGGGGTAGTTGATGCATCTTCTTGCTGTTGAATCTTGTCTGTTTCAGAGATGGTTGGTTATGGGGTATACACGTACATACGCCAGTTTATGTGGGTACAGTCGACTTGAAGAAAAGCAAGGATGAGAAGAGTCCGATATGGGTCTATCAGAGACCATCTAGCATAGGTTCAGGGGGAGCATATATTCTTCTAATAATGAATTATTGGAATTATCATAGAAGATCTTGGTTCAATTCTTCAGTTGTTTTGGTTTCAGAAGGAGCAAGTGCAGAAGGAGAACATGGATACTGATCTGAATAATGATTGACAGATGCTATTGATATTTTGTCTCTATATTTCTTTTGTCAAGGTCATGTAACGGCCTATCTTGGTTGCCCCACTATGCCTAGGATGGATAATGTAATATGCTTATTATATCATGTATCCCCACTTGGTTGGGAGTCGTATGTATGGGTCTTTGGATAGGAAGGTCAATTATGATGTATAAAGTCATATTTCTTTTGTAGAACATCTTCTTGTAGATCTTGCCTATATGTCAGGGGGAGCTTGGACAACATAGTAGAGAAAATATTTCAGAATGTACTCAAGGGGAGCATAAACCTTTGCCCTTGATGTCAAAGGGGGAGAAAAGACTTTGAGTGACTTTGGGTTGCCATCAAGTCCAAAGGGAGAGATTGTTGGCATTATGACACAAGTTTGGCACAGGTTTGGCTTGATGACATAAGTGTTGTCCTTGATGGAAACTCACTCAAATAGCAGATCACATGTTCAGGCTCTCAAAATAATAGAAAATGAGATACCCGCAGGTTCCTGTTCACAAATCCGCGGACATACACAGGTGCGCCGAACAAAAGGTGCGAACATATATGCAGGTGCACCGAACAAAAAGTGCGTACGTAAAGTACACACACTTTCATGCAGAGAAAAACGTGCGCACATGGGAAATCTTATGGTTGGTCCATGGTATTTAGTCTGACATTTTTGATCCTATGGTTTTGGTCCGTGGTTTTGCATCTAAAGTATTGAACCCAAGTTTTGGGTCCCTAGTATTGGGTCTTTATGGTTTTGGACCATGATTTGAGTAAGGCCTAGATTATAAAAAGGAAAGGAGATCATTTGGCTGGAGTGACTGATGTGTTGAATATCTTGAGAAGAGCAAGATCTGAAATATTGGTGATTGGTTGGTGAGTTATAGCTAGACCTGAATCAAGGAGAAACTTGAGCATTACAAGACAGATCTACTGGTGGGTTGAGATCTCTTTGGCACATGATCAGATTTGTAAATCTGATAATCTGGGGTATAATTGAAGTCAAATAAATTATCTGTACCCGTCGGTTTGACATGGCGCAGGCGCGGATACCCGTAGGCTCGACACAGCGCAAGCGCGGATATACGCAGGCTTGACACAGCACAGGCGCAGATACCCATAGTCTCGACACAGCACAGGCGTGGATACCCACAGGTTTGATAAAGCACAGGCGCGGATACTCGCAGGCTCGACATAGCGCAGGTGTGGATACCTGCGGGCTTGACACAGCGCAGGCACGGATACCCGCAGGTTAAGGAAGTGAATATTGTGTATGTACACAGGTTTCTAGTGGTGAAGTTGTGGACTTTTCTTGAAATATGTTTTAGCTGCTTTTGTCTATTACTGTAGTGTTCAGGGTTCTGAATTGGTGTCTGGTTACTGGTACTATGTTCTGAGAAGTTATTGATTCAGTATTTGTACAAGGAAGTTGGTTGATTGCAGATCTATTTGATGTTTGATTGATATTCATGGATCCAGTCTGAAAATTTATGAAACGTGGTCCCTGGAAGAAAAGAGAAGTCTTCTATAGGTCAGCACCTACGTACTAGTACCTCAGCTAGTACAAGAGCTAAGGGGGTTGTAGCTCCCTTCCAGAAGAGTTTGGAGAACGAGAGAAGGTTGTAGCCTTCTGCAGGTTCAAGCCTGCGTACTGGTATAAGACTGCACCAGTACAGAATCATTGTAAAAAGAAGTTTCTAATTGAAAGAAGATAGAGACATATTGCAGCAGGTGGTTTTCACCCACATTGGGTTTCCACCTTATATCTTGTGTTCTTTTATGTGACTGTCCGCTCTACTTTTATGTTCCTGCTTACTGTTATATGACTCTGACACACAGATTAATGATCAACATCTGAAGAATAAATTAAATTATAAGTCTGGGAGGTATACGCAAGTTTCATTAGCCGGATCTGCAAATCTTTGTATAAATTGAAAAAGAATTTGAAAATACTGATTCACCCCCCCTCTCAATATTATTTTCAACATTCTTGACTTACTGCAATAGCCTGGGCTCTTTCCTCTTTCCATTTTTCTTCCCTTAGTCTCTGCAGTCAAAGCATTACCTGATGTCTCATCGGAGATTTTCCATCGCATTTCTTCGCTAAGGATTGCACCGACAACATCATCAAACTTTAAAGTACTAGATCCAGAGACAGAGTTACTAATGGCCATAACTAAACCATTCCAACTTTCTGGCAATGAGCACAGAAATAACAGAGCCCTAACTTCATCATTAAAATTTACCAGTAGAGAACTGACTTGTAACTGTATTAAAATCATTTAAATGATCAGAAACAGATCCACCTTCTGACATCTTCATATTAAATAAATGCTTCATAAGAAATACCTTATTTGAGGCCGAGTGTTTTTCATATAGTTTGGCCAATGTCGACATTAAACCCTGTGTTGTCGTTTCCTTTGAAATATTAAATGCTACTGACGCCGCTAGGCACAACCGTACTGTTCCAAGTGCCTTTATGTCCAGAATATCCCATTTTGTGTCTGTCATACTCATCGGCTTCTTTGTCTTTCTGCTCAATGGTAGGTACAAATCTCTCTGATACAAATAATCTTCCATCTACATCTTCCACAGCTGGTAGTTTTGGCTGTTGAATATTTCGACCCTAAACCTACCATCTTCCACCATTGCTCCCACTCGAACCAGGAACCCTTCTCTCCTCTAAGTTTATCAGCCAAATAGACCTTCGGCTCTGATACCAATTGTTAGAAAATTATATATTTCAGAGCAATTGAACACATAAAATATTGCAGAAATATAAACACAGAAAACACATAAAACAAGGGAGACATAGATATACGTGGTTCACCCAGTTTGGGCTACATCCATGGAGAAATAGCCAGTCCTTCTTTATTATATTATCCAGCAAACTGAAGAGATACAACCTACAACAGATCCGTTGTAACACCCTCTTCACTCTCAATCTCCTCTCTCTTCCTCACTCAAAATACAGATATACATAGACGCAATACAATTCCCTCATATATAGTGAGGGGTTGCCTTATAGGGAAAAAAACCCTAAATTAAGCATAACTTCTACCATCAAATCATCCGCCTAATGAACGGCCCAAATTGACTAGAAATTACTAGACTTTTAAAAGGCAATTTTACATCTATTTTTAGCTTCGGGGGCGTTGCCCCCAAACCCCCGTCGGGGAACCGCTGGCCCCTGAACCCCCACAAGGGGGACAAATCCCCCCCCGCGTGGAGGGGTGTATAGTCTTCCTGGGTATACATCTGACTGAAACCTTTGAATACAGAATATAATCAGGCTCTACACCCAACAGTGGAATCCTCCACCTCATATCTCCTTGTACGACCCATAATTCCCATGACCTTCACGTTTTATTTTGTTTCCATGCTATATCTAGTTCTCAGTGGAAATTTGGGTAAACAAGATTTTGCTCCATTGTCATCCTCCTTGGACTCCTAGATAGCTTGTATGATCCAATAATCATCTAGATCCACCCATGATGGGCCTCACACTGGATATCCCACACTTCAATATAGTATCTAGCTTCACAAAATTATTCCACCTCTCCAAGGTGTAGAAATTCCTTGTAGATTCAAACTGATTATGTAATTTTCTAAAACAAAAGGCTTGAATCTACTCTACTCATAAACAGAATCTATTAAACGATCGAGAAATCACAACATAAACATGAGACAAGATTCAATCACATATGCTTAGAGATTTATCTAAGGGGAAAGCAACTACTCAAAACCCCTTCCAATATGTGTTGCATTAGTCAGAAAATAGAGAAGAAATATAATGCTTGCTCAAGCCTGAGCAACCTATGCACTAGTATAATCTATCACACTGCCTCCTAGACAAGCTCTAGTCAATTCTTAACCAAATCCAAGCCTTCCCAAGTTCCTATTTTCTTGCGTTGTTCCTCAAGGAATTAGCCCCCTATTAATTAGGGAAATTCCCAATTAGAATTGTGCAATCACTGTAGACCCCTTCTCTATCTGCATTCACGACCTGTACAATTTGGAATTATCTACATCTGATAGTATACTACCCTTGAACTCCAATCTCAATTGGGTAACTCGAGTTATCTTCATGCATCAATTATTTTGGGTTGATTGATGAGTTAACTAAAACATCAGCTGAAGTTACACCCAACTATTGGATCCTCCAGTTGTTCTTAATAAGTTAGAACTAGTTAAACTCATAATAACTCAAATTAATTGAACCAGATTGCTAGAAATTAACAATCAATCATAACTAAACATAACTCAAGTGTCTCCAACTCGAATTAACTAAGTTAACTGGGTAACGAGGCCATGTCACCTTAGTAACTACCTCTAAGTATTTTTATGAAATTAGAATTAGAATTTCCCTAATTAATTTTGGGAAAAATTAAATTAGGAATTTCTTGTTGCATTTTCAACACAGGGCCCACCCTAGATATGCTATACTCCATAGGGAAATACAACCCTTGCGTAGGGATAACTCTACACTCCACAAGGAAATTTGGCCCGTTCTAAATCTGGTATCGCAAACATTTTCATTATGCACAAACACGTGAATAACTCAGATTCACTTATCAAATGGAACACGCATATGGCTTAGCAAAAAATCCAGTGTCACTAACTTTTCCACCTTGTGAAAACTTCCTAGATACAAATTTGATGTCCGAAATACTTAGAAATTATAAACTTTAATGGAGTCAACCAAAGTTTTCTTTGAAGCAAGGTGTTGCTCAAAACACCAAATTCTACAAGAATTCAACCCTTATTCAAACATTTAACATTCCAAAGATTATACATAGCCATAATACAATCAATGGACTTATCAGCATGCCTACTATCAAGCATTGAAACAAGCTAAGCCATAGCTAATATTACCCGATAAACTCAAAAAATAATAACATAATTTAAACCATAGAATGGAACCCAAAAAACATTATCGGATACACTGATATATCATACATTGCATCATTCTCAGTGCTTTACTAGGAAAGACCATCAACAGTTTTAAATACTTAGAGACCCATGATATTCACAACATATCATACAATGAAATTCACACATTGTAACAGTCTAGCCAAGAAAATCAAGCAAACATACATGACTACGAATATAGCTCATGATCATATCAACAAATGCAAAGGCCTCCAAGCCCCTATCAGTAACCACAGAATTCTCCGAGCCCCTCATAACCACAAAGATATTCACACACAACATTTCCTCATAGACAAACATGAATACCGCATTCCTCCATTAGCAGTGATGTTACATATAATGTCATAACACATAGTAGATATCGTATATCATTCATGGTATAACATATAAGAAAATACATACACATATTTAATTACTTCCTCCTCATAAGAAGGAGTTTGCAACTTCAACAAGTCATTAATCCATGATAGTCATAACATGTTAGATAGGAGAAATCACATAATATAGGGTTAAGTGAAACACGTCATGGAACCATATATATCTATATATATATATAGATATAGATATATATAGATATATATATATATATATATATATATATCTATATATATATAGATATATATATATATATATAGATAGATAGATATATATATAGAAGATTCACATGACCATGAGAACATATCAGCAAGCATTCACCATAGACATACAAAAATATCAACATTCCTCCATAGGTAGTACTAAACCATACACCTTAATATCACATATTAGGCATTATTCATCCATAATACAATGGGTACAATTAAGTGTACTTATCTATTCAATTTGAATGGTTGGAAACTAAGGGAGGGACTTCAACTCTCCACCTAACCATAGGCTAGCTACACTGTAATATTTCTTGTAGTTGACTACCCCCAAGTCGGATTCAAAGTCCGAGGAATTAAGTGCTCAAGGAAATTCATGCCAATAATCAGTCATACATATAATCAAGAGGAGTAGTCCACAATCCAGGGGGTTTATCAACTCCTCCCATGCAGTAAGCACCACAGTGACTCTCTCTATCTCTCAAAATCCCTAGGATTTATCCGATGCCCAATGAAGTGTTGCTTAGTCTGGGAATATAATCACACTCTAATTATGGTTTTTCAACCACATGGAAAGCACTGAGTAAATCAATCTCTCCACTAAGTTTTCTTGGCCAAATCCAACACCGATACATACATTGGGTCACATGAGAATGTAGGGAGTGGTTTCCCAACCATACCACAAAAATGTTTTCTACAGTTTTTTTTCTCTTGAGTGCCCTTGCTCCTATGCATACACTTCTCTTGTGTTCTCCTGCAAACCTCCTTTCACCCTCATCTCCCTCTTTTTCTTCATGTCCCTTCTCTTGTCCCTCATTTTCATGTTAACTTCCTCAACATTTCCCATGAGAATAGGGATCATATGGGCTCTTCATTCACTCAAGAGAACCATACACAACTTCAATGCTTGCTGATCCGAATTGGATCCTAAACACTCTCTAAGTTTTTATGTCTGTTTCAAATTATGCCAAAAGATTCAAGTCTTACAAAAGTCAAGCTATCAGAAGGAAAACTCGTGACAATTGCAGTTGTGGCCAAAGTGGAGCAACGAGGATCCTCGGTCGAGCACGCAGACCGTTGGCCCATGGTGACGCACGCTGGCGCAAATTGGCAAAACCGGAGGCCAATTCGAGAAACGGGGGTAGATTCTGATACGCGATTAGTGCTAAAGCACTAATCGCATATCATAAGGCATCCCCCTCAGTGAAGGAAAGTCCCAAAGAACCCAGACCTGAAATGACTGTGAAATGCAGAAAAGTAAAGCATTCAGTTCCTTAGCACGAGATTCCACAAACCGGCAGGATATAAGAAGGCCTCGAGGCAGTAAGAATTTTTGACTGAGTCCCGCCCGATGCCACACATCGAGTGACACGCATCCAACGGATGAGAGAGAAAACTGCCTGCATCAGACAGGTAAATGTCACGCAACTTGCCTGACGAACGATGACCGTAGGATCAAGGGGGCGCAGATCAACGACGGAGGCACATCCCGATAAATGACCGGATTTGGTGAGGTTATAAAGCAAGATTACAAGGGATTTGAAGTCCAAAGTGGATGATGAGTTGGCAAAATATTCGTGTTCACGGGCATTCTTGAAGCAAACAGAAATAATGACCATTCAAATGCGATTCAAAGAATTTGACACACTCAGTTTGTTAGGAAACAGGTGACCACCTCCCTATGAGGCCTTACACAGTGATGATGACGCAAAATAGGGGAATTCCAATGGATGAGAGGCAGGAGAACCAGAATGTCAGGAAGCGGAAACGAATAGTCAGAAAGCATAATGGCTTTAAAGCCATGAACTGATAGAGACAGGCAAGCAAGGAGAGTTAGTGAAGGCAGAAAGCCAAGAGCAGAGAATAGAAGAAGCCGAGCTGACCTAAGGGCAGCATCGAGCCAGACAGATCCAGAGAGGGTCAGAGAGTCTGTGAACTCTGGAGAAGGTTTGAGAGATTCAAGCGAACTCCTTTGTGTATAATCTATCATGTATGAGTCTCAGATTGGGCTCATACCCCTGTGACCAATAGAGGTCGAGTTCAGTAAGGGGAGTCTGTGTACTCCAGAGACTTGGGGGATCCAAGTCCAATCCTATTGATTTAAATCTGTTTAGTGAGACTCAAATTGAGCTCACTATTGTAAAACTCTGCTTTGAAAACATAATAGAGAGGCCACCACTGAAGGCTGGACTAGGAGATGTAGCCCAGGTGTGTTGGGTGAACTCCTTATTAAACTTGTTGTGTTTATATGTTTGCCTATTATGTTTTCTCTAACTGCTTTAGTGTCTACGTATTTCTCAATCTTATCGATCCATTTCATAAAGTAACATAGGCACATCCATGCACATCAGTCTGTAATACCTTTAATTCTTTATCCTGGATAAATTCCAGATCAAGTGGTATCAGAGCTCAAGTTTTATTAAGGTTAGACAAGTTGTGATGGATTTATTGTTGAATGCTAACTAGATCAAAGCTTAAATTAGGAGAAGGAGAGTTGGTTGAAGCTAACCCAGAAATAGGAAGAGTCTATACTAGGAGGAAAATGTCGGAAGAAGAAGTTCCCCTAGAATTAGACCCTCAGTTCCTGGAAAGCTTCATGACCATGAGAGCCATGGTAGAAGAAATGTATAGAGAATTTAAGAAAAGTAAAGATGAAGATTCATCAAAACGAGATAAAGAAGCAGAAGAATCTTTCTTCCATGACCATTCTAAAGGCAAGGGGAAAGAAGAAAAACTACCCACTCCTCCTGAAAGTCCTGAAAATAAAAGAAAATCATCCCTAATTAAATTAGATGTTAAATTTGATTTGCCTATTTATGATGGAGAGTTGAACGCAGAAAAGCTAGATAACTGGATTAGACAAATTGATGTATATTGCAGAGTATTGAATATTGATTCAAACAGTAGCAAGATTCAGCTGGCTAGCCTAAACCTGGGAGGCACTGCCTTGGTATGGTGGGAAGGCATGACCCAAGCTGACTTGAAGAAACATGGTAAAATTCTTTCTGTCTGGGGTGAATTTGTTTCTGCAATCAAAAAGCAATTTTATCCACTAGCCTATATGCAGCAAGCCATGATGAGCTGGCAAACTCTTCGCCAATTGAAAGGGCAAAGTGTACAAGGCTACACTCAAGAATTTAGGAAAAGAGCTTTGATTCTAGGAATTTATTTAGACTCACCTGAAACTTTGTTGAAGTATATAGGTGGTCTACATAGCTATTTAAAGCACACCATTCTCATGTTTAATCCCACTAGCATAGATGAGGTCTCTGTTTAGGCTACACATCTAGAAGCTAAAGGCAAGAATGTGAACCCAGAAGTTAGGGGATCATCCAAACCCACTACAAGCAAAAATAAGGAAAAGAGAAAACAGAAATGGAAAGAGAGGAAGACAAATACTGTAGAAAAGACCAAACCTTCCTGCACTCACTGCAAGAAGTGTTGGGTTGTGTTATATTCTTTCCACAACTAACCTATGTTGTGAACCAGGGGATTAGAGGGGGGGCGGATCCCCCCCTTCGTCGCACTGATTGTGCAGTGAGGGGGTCACAGGGGGGACAACAACCCCCCCGTCCAGGGGGTTCTAGTGGGGCAGGTAGCCCCCGTCGCTGCCCTGGGAACTTTTTCTTTTTGGACCCTATATTAGGTTGGGCGAACCTACCTATGGTTTTCGGTCCATGGTTTTGGACGTGATGGTTTTCAGTCCATGTTATTGGATGCTTTGGCATGTATAAATATGTATTGTAACATGTTATGAAACCAGCTCACAAAAAGATAGAAAAGAGAGATCCACGCCTTAGAATTCAGCCTCTTCGAGGGGGCAACCTCCTTTACATTACATAAATGAACAATTCTTGGATGATACAAATGAGAATACCTCCTTTCTATATATAGGAGTCTAAGTGGTCCCAATACAATCAAAGCCTACATAACAATAATATTGTAGGGCACAACAATAACAATAGTGGGCTTCTATGTGGCACAATAGTAACAATATGGCACTACATGGGTACATCAATATAAATAAGGGGTATAACTACAATAGTAATGGGGTAATCACTAGTATTATAGGGACCCAACATGCCCCTCTCCTTCAAAAAAGTGTTGTCCTCAACGCTTGAGTAGTTCAGGATACTTCTGCATAAAATTCTCATCCTCCCATGTGGAATCTTCAGCGGATAAGTTCTTCCACTTGATAAGATACTCTGAAATTGATCGATTTCGTAGCTGTCGAGTTCTTGTTTCTATAACTGCTTCCGGTTCCAATATAATTTTTCCTTCCTCGTCAAGTTCTGGCAATATTGTTTGAACTGGGAGCTTGTCGCCTATAACCTTCTTTAAACATGAAACATGGAAAACTGGGTGCAATCGAGAAGCTGCAGGAAGCTCCAATTTGTATGCCATAGTACCAATCTTTTGCAACACCTTGTACGGACCATAATACTTTGGTGATAATTTATTATCCTTCTTAGCTTGCTTGAGGGACATTTGCTTATATGGTTGTAGCCGTAGGAATACCCAATCACCTACATCAAAACTTCTTTCACTGCGATGTTGATCTGCCTGTTGTTTCATTCTATTCTGTGCCAACACAAGGTTATCCTTTAAGAGTTGGAGGACTTGTTGTTGATGTTCGATGTGATGTTCCACTGCCTGAACCTTAGAATTTTCTCTTAAATATGATGTGATGGATGGTGGTTGATACCCATAAAGTGCCATAAATGGGGTCATTTTTGTTGCTGTATGAAAGGAAGTGTTATACCACCATTCAGCCAGAGGCAACCATTTGACCCATTGTGTCTGTTTATCAGATACAAAGCAACGAAGATATCCTTCCAAACATTTGTTTACTATCTCAGTTTGCCCATCAGATTGAGGATGATAAGATGAGCTATGAGCTAACTGAGTACCAAGACAAGAAAATAATTTTGTCCAAAAATTTCCAGTGAAAATGGGATCTCTGTCACTTACAATAATCTTTGGGTTTCCATGTAGCTTTTGAATTGTTTCCATAAATGCAGTAGAAACTGTACTGGCTTTAAATGGATGTGATAATGCACAAAAGTGTGCATACTTGGTAAGTCTGTCAACTACCACCATGATGACACTCTTTCCCTCAGACTTGGGTAAACCTGTGATAAAATCCATTGAAACCTCCTCCCAACGTTGGCTTGGAATGGATAAAGGTTGTAATAGACCCGGTGTCTTAATTGTTTCAACTTTATTTTGCTGGCAAACCAAACATTCTGCCACAAACTTTTGAATATCTGATTTAAGGCCATCCCAAAAAAATTCCTTCTTAACCCTGTGGTAAGTTTTTAAAAATCCTGAGTGCCCTCCTAAGGGAGAAGTGTGCAATTCCATAAGAATCTTTTGTTTTAGCTGGGAATTCTTACAGAGGTATAAGCGATCTTTGTACCATAACGAATCATTTTTCCAGCTAAATGTATCAGACGTACTGGAATCTTGTTGTAGCTTTCGAATAAGTGCCCACACTTCTTCGTCATTCTTCCATTCCTCCCTTGCTTCATTTATCCAATCTGGTTGGATAATAGAAATGGCGCACAACAATGCTTCCACATCCTCATCCTTTCTTGAGAGTGCATCTGCCACCACATTTTGCTTCCCTTTTTGTAGATGATTTCAAAGTCATAACCCAACATCTTTGTGACCCACTTTTGTTGCTCTTCAGAGGATAATCTTTGTTCTAAAAAGTATTTAAGGCTATCATGATCCGTTTTTACCTTGAAGTGTCTTCCCATTAGGTAGGGTCGCCATTTCTTAAGTGCATGGAGTATTGCCAACATTTCCTTCTCATAAATAGCTTTTCTTAAAAACTTTCCCTTGATTGGACGACTTTCAAAAGCAATGGGTCTTTCATCTTGCATTAGAACAGCACCAATTCCATTTCCTGAAGCATCACATTCCACAATAAAGGTTTTTGTGAAGTCCGGTGTAGCTAAGACCGGTGCTTGGCACATTGCCTCTTTAAGATGTTCAAAGGCCTTTGTTGCTTCCGGAGTCCATGAAAATGCATCTTTCTTCAATAATGTTGTTAGAGGTGCTGCTATTCTCCCATAATTCTTAACAAACTTGCGATAATACCCTGTCAACCCAAGAAATCCTCGCAGATGCTTTATGGATGTGGGGATTTTCCATTCCTTAATGGCTTTAATTTTGCTAGGGTCTACCTTAACTCCTTCATGAGATACAATATGACCCAAATATTCCACCTCCTGGACTCCAAAGAAACATTTGGATCTTTTTGCATATAATTGTTTCTCCTCCAATAGTTGTAGCACCCTGTCAACATGTTCAACATGATCCTTCCAAGACTTGCTGTAGATTAGTATATCATCAAAAAATACTAACACAAATTTTCTAAGGAATGGTTTGAAAATTGAATTCATCAAACCTTGAAATGTTGAAGGTGCATTGGTAAGGCCAAAAGGCATGACCAAAAATTCATAATGACCCTCATGAGTTCTAAATGTCGTTTTCGGAATGTCTTCAATCTTCATTCTGATTTGATGATATCCTGAACGAAGATCCAACTTGGTGAAGTAAATTGATCCATGCAATTCATCCAGTAATTCATCAATGACAGGAATGGGGAACTTATCTTTAATAGTGAGCTTGTTGAGCTCCCTATAATCCGGACACATGCGCCATGATCCATCCTTCTTGTGCACCAATACTACTGGAGCAGAGAAAGAACTTTGACTCGGTTGAATTATACCAGCCTCTAGCATTTCTGCAACCATACGTTCAATTTCACTTTTTTGGACATAGGGATATCTGTACGGCCTGATGTTTGGAGGAACACTTCCTGGAATCAGATGAATAGCATGATCATGATCACGCATAGGTGGGAGACCTTTGGGAGTCTCAAATACCTTGGAATGATTGTCCAGGACTTTTTGGAGATCTGGAGAAATAGATGATTCCAATGTGGAAACATCTAGCGAACATAATTGTGCAATTACACCTCTTTGCTCCTTTTTTAGAAGCTTTGTCATACCATTAGAGCTGATTATCTTTCCTGGTTTCCCTGCAATACCCCTTAATTCAACTTCCTTTCCTTCCACAGAAAATTTCATGAAAAGTTCTTGAAAATTAAAAGCTATTGTACCCAAGGATTGTAGCCATTGGACTCCTAGTACAACATCAGCACCTCCCATTGGAATGGAAAGCATTGGGCTAGTCAATACATATTCTCCCATGGATAGCTTGATATTATGGCACTTTCCAGAGCAATTTATTGTTCCTCCATTTGCAATCATCACTTGACACTCTGGTGCTGGATATAGGAAGCAATTCAATTCTTTTGCTACCCTACAATGAATAAAATTGTGGGTGCTTCCTGAATCAATCAACACTATTACCTTTTTCTTCTTGATTTGTCCTTCTATCTTGATGGTTTGAGGAGTGGTAATTCCCGCCAATGCATTACAAGATATGGTCGGATTTATTTGTTCTTCATCTAGGCTTTGTTCCTGGAATATATCCTCTTCTTTTGACCTTTCTTGCTCCTTTTCTTCTTCCTCTTCACAATCTATGTAGAATAATTTCTTCTCAGCACACTTATGACCTTTTGTGTATTTGCTATCACAATTGTAACAAAGCCCTTTTGCTCTTTTTTCTTCCAATTGTTGTGGTGTCAACCTTGTAGGTTGTGGAAGACTATGGGCAACAACACTTCCATCTTTATAGTTGTGAATGGTATGCTTCCTAGTTGCCATAATTTTGCTTTCCATTTTTCTTGCTAACCTGAATGCCTTCTCTAATGAATCAGGTTCCCAAAGGCGCACATCATGTTGGATATTATCCTTTAAAGACCCTATGAACACATCAATCCTATGCTCCTCTGGAATATCTTTTACCCTTATGTTCAATTTTTGGAACTCCTCAATGTGCTCCATTATTGAACCCTTTTGTTTGAGACTTATCAATTGGCTAAAAAAAGTGTTGCTTTTTGTATCCTCATAATGTGCTATCAATTCTTCCGTAAAAATTGCCCAAGTGATAAATTGTTTACGAGAACAAAGCCATTGATACCATACAAACTGATTTGGTTCCAAATATAAAGTTTCCATACGTACCTTTTGTGTGTTTTGCACATTATTGAGATCGAAGAATTGCTCCATCTGTAATATCCATGTGGCGGGATCCTTGCCATCAAACTTCCTCATATCGATTTTTGGAACATGGTGAGTCTTCGATCCAACATTAGAGTCTATGGAATCATGATTAACATTTCTTTTGTTCTCATCATGAGTTTCCTTTACTACCTTTTCATCATTAGTGACCCTTTCTTGTAGCAACTTCTTCAATTCATCCATCTTATCATCCATGCCATCAATTTTAGCGTCCATGCCATAAATTTTAGCGTCAATCTTAGCTTCCATGCCATCCATATTAGCTTTCATTCCCTTTATCTTAGATTCCACGCCATTTACCTTAGATTCCATGCCACTTATCTTAGCTTCTGTTAGCTTTTGTGAGCGTGACATTTGTTGCACTTGTTCTTGTAATTTTGATATATCATGTAGCATTTCTTCCTCTTCTTCATGAGTCATGCTAGAGCTTTCAGGTTCCTTACTAGGTGTTTGCATTTTCTTTCCTCGGGGCATCAGTTACCGATAATAAATTTTTACTATGCCCTTTGAATTCCGTTAAAGCAAGCTTACACAAAAATTAAAAAAAAAACTACACACCTTTTTTTCACTTTATAGAAGCCTGATATTGAATCTGATGTGTCTCTGTAATTTCGGATCCTCCAATTCTGAAATTGCTACCTGTAGTAGCCTTCTGCGTCCTCTTTCCAATGCCACAAGTCTGAGCCAAATTGGATTCTCCAAGGAAGAGTTATGTGAAATCTCCCACAGTGACTTGCTTTTAGACTAGTTCAGTAGATCGAACTTGTACGACGTGCCACGAGTCACTGTTTCAACCTTTGAATCTGAAACACACACACAAGAAACTACAGTCCGTCCTCTTTCTGTACCTTTTTATGAAATTTCAATCCGATCCTCAGAGAGAGAGTTATGATGATTTTCCCCAGGTTACCTGTTTTGAATGTAATTCAAGAGTCTGCAAAAAGGCCAACTTCTTCAGATCATATCTCCGAAAATATTGCGTGAAAAGCTCTGAAATTCGGACCCAAGGTTCAGTGCCAATTCTTATCAAATGGGTTTTTTTTGCGACTTCTGAAACGTCACAAAAAAAAATTTATAGCGAAAATTCCACGATGACCTGTTTGGAGCAGCGAAACCCTAGAATCCAAATCTCTGATACCAAATGTTATGAAACCAGCTCACAAAAAGATAGAAAAGAGAGATCCACGCCTTAGAATTCAGCCTCTTCGAGGGGGCAGCCTCCTTTACATTACATAAATGAACAATTCTTGGATGATACAAATGAAAATACCTCCTTTCTATATATAGGAGTCTAAGTGGTCCCAATACAATCAAAGCCTACATAACAATAATATTGTAGGGCACAACAATAACAATAGTGGGCTTCTATGTGGCACAATAGTAACAATATGGCACTACATGGGTACATAAATATAAATAAGGGGTATAACTACAATAGTAATGGGGTAATCACTAGTATTATAGGGACCCAACATAACATTGAAAGGAACATAATGAAAAATCAAGCTGGTAGTCCCCGTTTTGGGATCCAAGGGAAAATCTCTGTGTGTATGTTTTTTATGTGTTATGCTCTCACATTGTTTATTTTCTATTTTTTAGAATTCATATGTAGGTAATTTATGTACGGGGTTAAAACCTACAAGAAGGATGGGCATGATGATGAATACTGCTGGATTCTGCATCCAGAGCTAAAACCCAAGAAATTCGATGGTAAGAAGAAGAAGACTGATGCAGCTATTCAAAAGGATTTGGGTTCAGACTCAGGGGATGAAACAAAGATTGCAGCCACAGGTATAAAAGGTTGTCCGCTTTAGAGAATGCAGAAATCAAGAAGTAAGTACAGGAGCTACTCGAGAAAGGGTTCATAAGGCCTAGCACATCACCATGTGGGTCTCCAATTGTCTTGGTGAGAAAGAAAGATGGCTCATGGAGAATGTGCATTGATTACTGAGCATTGAATAAAATAACGATCAAGAATCGTTATCCTCTTCCTCGCATAGATGATCTATTAGATCAGTTGAAAGAAGCTGTTTATTTTTCCAAATTAGACTTGCATAGTGGCTATCATCAGGTCAGAGTTGCAGAGCAAGATGCATGGAAGACTTCTTTCAAAACAAAGCAAGGATTGTATGAGTGATTAGTGATGCCTTTTGGCTTAAATAATGCTCCCGCTACTTTCATGAGAGTAATGAATGATGTACTCAGAACTTTTATTGATGATTTTGTAATTGTATACTTGGATGATATTCTTGTATTTAGTAAAACATGGGAAGAACATTTGAAGCATGTAAAGCAGACATTAGATGTTTTGAGAAAAGATAATTTACATGTTAAGCTCTCAAATGTGAATTTGGAAAAAGATCATTCAATTATTTGGGCCATATTGTAGGGGTTAGCGAATTGAAGATAAATCCCTCTAAAGTGGCAGTCATTGTTAACTGGCCTAAACCCAAATCTGCTACAGAAGTTAGAAGCTTCCTAGGAGCTGTTGGGTGTGGAGCCTGATTATCTTCTGTATTCAAAGGTTTCATCCGGATGTATACCCTAGGAAGACTGTACATCCCTCCACGTGAGGGGGTGCGGGGGGTAAATCCCCCCCAGTTGCCTTCGAAGCTAAAAATAGATGTAAAATTTCCTTGTAAAAGTCTAGTAATTTCTAGTCCATTTGGGCCATTCATTAGGCAGAAAGTGAGTACATAAAAAAGGTGAGTACATAAAAAAGGTGTTGAAAAGGTTTTATATGCAGAATGCAAAACCAATTAGTATACCTTTGGCTAGCCATTTCAAATTAATTAAGGATGCGTGTCCCAATACTCAAAAAGAAATGGCTCATATGTCTAAAGTTCCATATGCATCAGTAGTTGTAAGCTTAATGTATGCAATGGTCCACACAAGGCCTGACATTGCACATGCAGTGGGAGTTGTAAGTAGGTACATGAAAAATCCAGGAAAAGAACATTGGATAGTAGTGAAGTGGATTCTCAGGTATTTGAGAGGTACCAAAAATTAAGCATTATGCTTTGGTGGTTCAAACATTGCTCTACAGGGATATGTTGATGCAGATATGGCAGGTGACAGACATAACAGGAGGAACACTACAGGATATGTATTTACTATAGGTGGAATAGCTGTTAGTTGGGTTTCAAAAATCCAAAATGTTGTTGCACTTTCAACAACAGAAACAGAGTATGTTGCTGCTACGGAGGCTAGTAAAGAAATGATTTGGTTACAAAGGTTTCTGGATGAATTGGGTAAGAAGCAGGAGTTGGGCAGGTTATACAGTGATAGACAGAGTGCCATACATCTTGCAAAGGACTCTGCATTTCATTCCAAGACTAAACATATACAGCTCAAGTACCATTTCATACGGTCAGCATTGGAAGATGGACAGTTGAAGCTGGAAAAGATACACACTAGCCAAAATCCTACAGATATGCTAACAAAAGTTGTAACTAGAGAGAAACTGAGAATCTGCTCAGTTTCAATTGGTCTTCAAGTATGATGAAAAAGATGAGAAATATCCAGGTCCAAAGTGGAGTCATTGTCTAGCAAATGAAGCAGCGGTGGAGTTGCTATAATCAGTCTCCACGTGGGAGATTGTTGGGTGTGGAGCCTAATTATCTTCTGTATTCAAAGGTTTCAGCCAGATGTATACCCCAGGAAGATTGTACATCCCTCCACGTAGGGGGGTGCGAGGGGGACTTGTCCCCCCCACCCCCCCCGGGGGGTCTGGGGGGGTAAATCCCCCCCGACTGGGGGGTTTGGGACCAGTGGTCCCCCGGCCGGGGTTCAGGGGCAACGCCCCCGAAGCTAAAAATATATGTAAAATTGCCTTGTAAAAGTCTAGTAATTTCTAGTCAATATGGGTCGTTCATAGGTGGATGATCTGACGGTAGAAGTTATGTTTAATTTAGGGTTTTTTGCCCTAGAAGGTAACCCCTCACTATATATGAGGGAATTGTAAAGCGTCTATGTAGATCTGTATTCTGAGTGAGGAAGAGAGAGGAGATTGAGAGCAAAGAGGGAGTTACAACAGATATGTTGTAGGTTGTATATCTTCAGTTTGCAGGATAATATAATAAAAGAAGGATTGGTTGGTTTTTCGTGGACGTAGCCCAAACTGGGTGAACCACGTATATCTGTGTCTCTCTTGTTTTATGCGTTTTCTATGTTTATATTTCTACAATATTTTATGTGTTCCATTGCTCCGTAATATATAATTTTCTAATAGGAGCAGCACAGTATTGGAGAAAGTTTATTGCTAACTTTTCCTTGATTGAAGCTCCCTTACATGCATTAACAGGATTGAATAAGGTGTTCCATTGGGGAGGAAAATAACAGAAAGCCTTCGACACCTTGAAAGAAAAGATTAGTACAGCACCAGTACTAGCACTGCCCGATCTTCAAAGATCATTTGAAATTGAAACAGATGCCAATGACTATGCCATGGGAGCAGTGTTGATGCAGCACGGTAAACCCATATGTTATCATTCTGAGACATTTAATTCTATAGTAGTAAATTATCCCACATATGATAAAGAATTGTATGCATTAGTACAAAGTGTGAAAAAGTGGAAACATTATTTAATGGGTAAAGGGACAGTTATACATACTGACCATCTGCCACTTCAATATTTGCACTCACAAACTACGTTGCAGCAATCAAGACACTATAGGTGGATGGGTTTTCTACAACAGTTTCATCTTGTCATCAAATACAAAAAGGGCATACACAATAAAGTTGCAGATATGTTGTCCAGACCAATAATAAATGCATCTACTATACTTAAGCATAATTCAGTACTACATGAAAGCTACATTGAACAGTATGCTCAAGATATATATTTTAAAGATCTATATGCAACTTTAAGTCACGACAAACAAGTAGAAGAATTGGATTATTACCTAAAGGACTGACTCTTGTATCATTTTGGAAAGTTGTGCATTCCACAAACTTAAAGAGTAAAGATAATTCTAGAAGCACACACTTCTCTAATATCAAGTCACTTTGGTGTAAGTAAAATAGTTGCACAGCTGCAAAGATTTTGTTATTGGCCAAAAATGAATGAAACCGTTTTTAGATATGTAATAGGGTGTACCATGTGTGATAAAAGCAAGCCAAGCAATAGAAAACTAGGCTTGTACAATCCACTGCCAGTACCCTCTCATCCTTGGGAAAGTGTTTCCATGGTCTTCGTTGGAGGACTGCCTAAATCTAGGAAAGGTCATGACTATTTAAATTTTGTTGTGGATAGGTTCAGTAAAATGTGTATTTTAATACCTTGTGACAAACAGATTACAGCTCAACAAACTGCCAAGTTGTTCTTTCAACATGTATGGGTCCATTTTGGATTACCCACTTCCATTATATCTGATCGAGATTCCCGCTTTGTTGGGAAATTTTGGTCGAGTCTGTGGGAATTAATGGACACCAGACTAAAGAAGAGCACAACTTTTCATCTACAAATAGATGGCCAAACAGAAGTGGTCAACCGGACAGTGATCCAGTTGCTCAGAGGCTATTGCAGCAAGCATCCCAAGCTTTGGGATGAACATTTGTGTTATGTGCAGCATGCTTACAACCGAACTAAACATTCTTCTACAAAAAAATATCCTTTTGAGACCTGTTTTGGTTTCACACCAAGGTCTCCCTTGGATTTTTTCTTTGGTAAAGACATAGCAGTTGATGGACATAGTGATGTGCACAAGGCAACCAAGTTTATTGAACAAATCCAAGAGATTCACCAGGCAGTACAAGAACAGCTAGAAAAGAGCCAAGCCAAGTACAAGGCAAGGCATGATAAGCATCGAATTGAGCATAGTTTCCAAGTTGGTGATCAAGTCTGGTTGTATATCATCAAATACAGAATGCAAGGTGATGGTAAGAAGCTAAAACCAATAAGGTATGGACCTTTCAAGATACTTGAGAAAATTGGTGGGAATGATTTTCGCCTTGATTTACCAACTTACATGCACATCTACTCAGTTGTTAATGTAGACAGCCTGAGACTATTTGAACCTTAGCTAATTTAAGATCCCAAAGAACAGAGTCAATTGCCTTCTATTGATGATCTGTTACCTGAATATCTCAATGAGTTATAGGAAGATACAGTCCTGGACAAGAAGGTGAGAACTACTCATAGAGGGGATGTTGAGTACTTGACGATTGGACTCAAAGGTTCAAAACCAAGCAGTGCCCAATGGGTAGAAATTGAGCAAGCGAGGAAATAGTATCCTCATTTGATTAATGCTTAAGAAAACTAAATTTTGGTGGTCTAAAAGCTTTTTCAATGGGAAGGTCATGATCCAAAATGGATCCTAAACACTCTCTGAGTTTTTTTGACTGTTTCAAATTATGCCAAAAGATTCAAGTCTTAGAAAAATCAAGCTATCAGAAGGAATCCTTGTGACAGTTGCAGTTGTGGCTAGAGCGGAACAACGAGGACCGTTGGTCGAGTGCATAAACCATTGGCCCATCATGACGTGCACTGGCTCAAATTGGAAAAACCGGAGGCCAATTCGAGAAACGAGGGTAGATTTGATACGCAATTAGTGCTAAAGCGCTAATCGCGTATCATAGGGTGTCCCCCTCAGTGAAGGAAAGCCTCGAAGTGCCTAGACCTGAAATGATTGTGAAATGCAGAAAACTAATGCGTTCAATTCCATAGTGCGGGATTCCACAAATCGGTAGGATATCGGAAGGCCTCGAGGTGGTAAACAGTTTTGACTGAGCCCTGCCCGATGCCACACATCGAGTGACACGTGTCCAGTGAATGAGAGAGAAAACCGCCTGCATCAGACGAGTAAAAGTCACGCAACTTGCCTGCCCGATATGAATGATGACTGTAGGATCTAGGGGGCCCAGATCAACAACGGAGGCACATCCCGATAAATGACTGGATTGGGTGAGGCTCTAAAGCAAGATTACAAGGGATTTGAAGTCCGATGTGGATGATGAGTTGGAAAAATATTTGTGTTCGTGGGCGATCTTGAAGCAAATGGAAATAACGGCCATTCAAATGCAATTCAAGGAATCTAACACACTCAGTTCGTTAGGAAACAAGTGGCCACCTCCCTGTGAGGTGTTACACAGTGATGATAATGCAGAACAGGGGAATTCCAATGGAGGAGAGGCAAGAGAATCAGAACGCCGGGAAGCGGAAACGAATAGTCAGAAAGCAGAATGTCTTTAAAGCCATGAACTAACAGAGACATGCAAGCAAGGAGAGTTAGTGAAGGAAAAAAGCCGAGAGTAGAGAATAGAAGAAGTCGAGCTGACCTAAGGGCAGCATCGAGCCAGACAGAGCCAGAGAGGGTTAGAGAGTCTGTGAACTCCGGAGAAGGCTTGAGAGATTCAAGCGAACTCCTCTGTGTATAGCCTGTCATGTATGAGTCTCAGATTGGGCTCATACCCCTGTGACCAATAGAGGTCGAGTTTAGTAAGGTGAGTCTGTGTACTCTAGAGACTTGGGGCATCCAAGTCCAATCCTATTGATTTAAATCTGTTTAGTGAGATTCAAATTGAGCTCACTATTGTAAAACTCTGCTTTGAAAACATAATAGAGAGGCCACCACTGAAGGTTGGACTAGGAGACGTAGCCCAGGAGTGTTGGGTGAACTCCTTATTAAACTTGTTTTGTTTATATGTTTGCCTGTTATGTTTTCTCTAACTACTTCAGTGTCTATATATTTCGCAATCTTATCAATCCATTGCATAAAGTAACATAGGCACATCCATGCACATCAGTCAATAATACCTTTAATTCTTTATCCTGGATAAATTCCAGATCACTTGCACCAATAGACCATTTAATTTGTCAAGCAGATAGGTAGGGGAATAAATGAAGTGGATTGGGTATGGGTTCAAACATTGCATAAGAAACTCCTCCCGAGGCTCTAAATCCATTTCCACTCTTCCAGCTCAACCATATTTTAAATTTTCACATAATTTCATATAAACAAATATACATAGTGACATTTACATGGGAGGTAGCAAAAAGGATTGTTACATCCACCATTGAGTTAATTATTACTATAGAATTTTCGATTTAATGAGTGAGCCGAGAAATGCAAAGGTGTGCAATTATAACAAGAATATATTGTATAGTGGTGAAAAATCCCCTACTAATGTCTCGTATTCAAATCACTCATTCTATAAAATAATGGTTTTCATAGACTCAATCATGAAATCCCACCTATCATAAACCTCTCTTAGGATGGGCTAATTTTTGTTTGCAAATCACAATACAGAAATTATAAGGTCCATGACCTTAATGGTAAGATCTACCCTCTCCCACCAACCATAATTTAACTTTTTTTTAAGTTTCTTGACATTTATTTCTCCAAAAATACCAAAACTCTGAAATAACCATATCCCAAAGAGCGGTCTTAACCTCCCTTAATCTCTTAAGCATGATGAATGAGAAAATAAACCACATATCTGCGAAATTCAACAATGATATATGTGTGTACTCTTTGTAGATTGTGAATGCATTGATATGGTTTTGTACAAAATGGTGGATATGGTGTGCACCCTCAATAAGAGTTACAATACATGGCACATCTAAAGCAATAGATTTAAGTGCTAAGTTCAATGTGTGGAAAATGAAACGTGTCCAACATACTTGTGGATATTTAGCTTCCACAATCATGTCAGCATCCTTGCAAATAGGTGCATTATTTGTAATAACTTACATACAAGAATAAACATCGATATCTTCGGTAATTTTAATGAACAACTCACCCATATATTGTGCATCCTTATATTTTCTTAGCTCATCCATAACTTTCAAGAAGACTAGTCCATTCATGGAAGACATCATGAATTTGATGAGAGGATGACATGTTGCATTTTTCCATCCATCAAAAATAATACTAAACCCTAATGATGTACATGCTAATTTGACCGGCTCTAGCATTTTATCCATCTCATTCTTTTCCTTAGCCAACAATGTGGTTCTAATATTCTCCAAACTAGGAAGCACATACCCTATCAGAGCCCCTTGAGCTAGAGTTCAACACATATCAATAAATAAAGGTGATTTTACAACATTGAATGACATGAAGTTGACATAGAAGAAAAACCCAATAGTAAGATCAATCTCTTCTCATCTTTCTGATTGGAATACCTTTTCCATTTGATCTCCCTCTTTTTAATTTCTTAAACTACAATCCCACTCTAAAAAGGATAATTGTTAGATGTTTTCCTCAAGAATGAAAGAGGATCCTTGCTCTTGGTTTTCTTAGATGTTGTTGCTACCATTTTCATGCTAATATTGGCCACTCTTTTCAGTTCCTTTCATTTGGATGCATCACACCTAGACATTCTCCATGTCCACAAGATGTGCCCAACACATGCCCCTTAACCTAGAAGTAGGTTTTATTGAATTAATGATGGAAAAAATTTCATGTTCAGATAACATTCCCTCCTCCCTCTAACTTGATCCCTAGCCCTCAATGTATTGTAACATACTTCCACAATGAATACTTTTGTTCTTGAGCTTAATGTCTTGTTAAACCAATGTTTGTTCAAGATTCGAAGTTATTGTCGCAACCGTACTTATGGAAAATCGAACACATGAAAAATCTAATAAAAATGAAGGATATGGGACACTATTAGTGAGGGAATTCCTCCCCTTCATTTTCCCTTTTCCAACTACTCTTGTTTGAGACACGATTGCTTTGATATGAAGGAAAAATGGACCACTATAAGAAAAACATATTGTCGTAGGAAAAATGGCCTGCCATAGGAAAAATTTGTAAAAATGGAGACCATGGGGTTCAATTTTCAAAGGACACATGTAACAAAATCATGACACAAAAAAGGTTGGTGTCCAACATGAGTTTGACTCATTTCCTACATCCAATACATGAGTCAAATTCGTGTCACACTTGTGTTGTGTAGGAAGCAAGAAATACTTGATCAAGCGGGGGTGTATGGGCATGTCATGTTTCATATATTAATATAAATTATTTATTTCATGATCGTTATTATAATTTACTATACATACACTATAATTTAAACTTCAATTATAATTTCTAATTCTTATTTCATAATTTTAGATCCTTCATCTTCTTTCCTAATGATCATCATATTTCCTCAACTCCATAGGTGTCTTCTAGCATGTCCTCCTTCTCCATCTCCTTCTTCATCATCTTTTCGTAACATGATAGACTACCTGAATCTATAATCCACTCACAACAAGGTGACATCAGTTTGATAAACCCCTAATCTAATATGTTGCATGATGAACCACTAACTAAGATGGAACTGGGTGGAAGGCTAAGGGAGAAGCTCAATGATTGCGCAGCTCAGGAAGTTAAGGGTCAAGTTTGAGCCTTGAGACTGCACAATGCACAGTTTAGGCTTGGACTGAGAAAAAAGATTGTGCAGTTGGGGAGCTCAAGGAGCCAGGATGAGGGCTTGAGCACTAATTTTTCCCATTGTGTAATTCTGGAAGGAAGAGGAGGCCAAGTGATTGTGAAATTGTTTAATTCAAGAGCTCGGGGCTAAGGCTTGAATCTTGAGAATGCATAATGAATAGTACTGACTGGGCAGGAAAGATAAATTGCGCAATTTTTGAGGTCAAAGGTTGAGCTTGAGCACTGTGATTTCATAGTACATAGTTCTAGAAGGAAGGATTTGTGCATTGCACAGTGCCAGAGCAAGGTTGTAGCTTGAGGGATAAGACTACGCAATGCGCATTTCAAGAGGGTTGGATGAGGCTAGGTCGTTTGGTCAAGAGGTTTTCCAAATTTGACTAAGTGTGGGATCCATGCAACTAATGTGAACAGAGACAAGACTTGATTATGATCACACACTTAAACCAATTAATGGCACAACATATATCATCCAGAAGACATGAGCAACATACTTCCCTCAGTGTGACAACTATGTGACAACTTAAAACAAGTGTGACACCAAAGATACACTTTGTGACGACCGTGACGACACTTACACGATAATGCTTGATACTTTGGGAATGAGTGAAATACATGTTTACATGGTAAGTACAACTCATTAACGCAAATATTACCCCTTGAAACACACCAAAACTAGCTTGCATGCATTGTGCGGTACTCCACATGCCAAAAGATGACATTTACTATATGAAGAGAAAAGTGTGAATGACACGTTTGATACGTGAACGATAATGAAAGGGACACGTGCTAGAGAAAAGATAACAATAAAAAGGTAATTAAAGTGAAAGAAATCAAAAGTGACAGTCAAAATCATGAAAACGACACTCATGAAAGTGAAGGTGCACGTGTAAAAGCAACAATTTGAAAAACTCACCAAAATAGAAGTATAAACGTAGCAAAAAATGAGGGAATATCAATAACAGTGTGCACTAACTGTTGACATGGGTTGAACATTGCATAGGCACTGTCTTGATGGATTGTGCTATGTTTTTTCAAGATTGTGCAAAAGAATGTGCTCATGAACTTGTTGCAAACTGAGCATGTGTGAGAAAGTGACTTCGACTGATCAAGAAGTAACCACGGAATGACTGATTGCAAGATCCACAATAGGCTCCAAAATTCAAGTGTAGGTAAAATTTTGGAGGGTGTTTGTCACAGCGACAATAGGTTGTAGTGTAGTTGGCCTATGGTTGGGTGGAGAGTGGAAGTCTCTTCTTTAGTTTCCAACCATTTCATTCTATTCAAATAAGTATTCTTGGATATGCATGTTAAGTTGTGAAGCTATGGTATGCCCTACTGTGTTCATGTCCAATGATTAATTCTATGTCAATTATGTAAGAATGTCAGATTTAGTATATAAACATGGTTGACTAGTTAACTTGTATAAGTATGGTGGTTATGAGTTGCTTGAGTTATGTGATTTTGGAATTCTTAGTCATTTGCATGATTCTCTACTATGTCCTTTAATGGTGATTTGATATCTCTGAGGACTTATATGTGATGTCGTGAGTTTCTATTATCTTTATATGTTTATAAATTTGGGCAGCTCACTACCATAATCATAATGATGGGCTACCTCATTAGGAGTGCAATTTATGTGCTTATTGCACAAAATAATTCTATCTCAAGAAGTTTTTTGAGATCTTTGCATGATCATATTGAATTCTTTGCTTTAGATTCCATCATGGTTATGATTTAACTTATGAATCTATGTGGTTTCTAATATTCTTATGATTTAGATAATTACTTACATGCATAAGCATGATTATTCAATATGCTTCAAATGACCTAATATGGTGTGTGATTTCGATAATATAACATGTTGCAAGTATCATGGTTCATTACCTTATTGGAGGTTGCAACATCCCTCTTGAGAGGAGGAAGTAGACTGGTTGCATGAAGACATGCAGTGAACTACTAAAACTATGCATTGATGGTTGGCATGCTTATAAATCAAAATATTTATTCTATTATTTATACTATAAATTACAGTGTTTATGAAGATAATGGGTCAAGCACTGAGGGTGTTTTTCTTGATGGTCATATATATACACATAAGTTTAATGTCTCATTCTCCTCGTGGGCTGCATTTGGATCTAAGGATGGTCTAACAAAGCCTTGAAGTCTTTAATATTGGGTATTGCAAGTTATAGGCTTGCATTTGGTTGATTAAGGTCTTTGTAGTATATAAATATATTCTTAGATAATAACCTTATAATTTGGTGAATTATGGTGGGTGCAAGACGATAAAATCTCCATCACCCAACGTGAGATTTCACGTCATGCTGCACTTCCCTCACTCATTGGTATATGCTAGCCTCTCCTAGGAGAAGGTGTTATACATATAGAGTGTAGGACGGGGATTCCCCTATCATTGGACATAAAATTTTATGACGTGTCACGCCCTTCCACCCTTGGGAGGTAGCATGTAATGGCCCAAGAACTGTTGATGGAAGGCACGGGATAGGTCTCCCATCTATCATTTATTGCGAACTTTCATGTCACGCCACACCTAGTTGACACAAGGCTTGGTTGTGGCACTATATCACTATGGTACAGTGATGGGATGACAGTATCTCCATCTTGGGGGACAAAGAATTCAAATGGTGCTTAACGTAGAAATCATGCCATCAACCCCAAATTTTGTATGACGTGAAATATTAGATTTACATGAAGGGTATGGGGGACCCCTAGCAATGGTTGAGATGGTAGGTGCCATGTAGGTCGAGCAAGGCTATGTGGAAGCCACTTGGTAGGTGACATGCAATATTGTTGACATGGCACCCACATGACATGACATGTGGCAAGTTGGCCAAAGGGTATATTTTTGGGTGACATGTGACACTATTAGAATACGACACATGGTAGGGTGATGTCACCCTGACATCGACATGACATACACAAGGAGCAGGGAGAATGGTGACAATGATAGGTAGATGACATGGTAGGTGGCATGTGGTGCCACATGGCCCAAAGGTGATACATGGAACCAATGTGGAGTTAACATGGCTTGGGCCACAACATCGCTGAATGAAAACCATGGACAACAATTTGCAGTGTTAATCATGGGAGGCCACAAAGTTAATAGAAGCCACAATAAATGGAAGTTGTGGAATGGGAAATATTCTTAGTGTAATGTGGAAATTGTTGTCACACTGTGGGTGCGAGACGAGAAAATATATGTCACCAGACATGAAATTTCACATTTTGTTGTGGCCCCCTTGTTTAGTGGTATATGTTAGTCGCTCCTGGGATAGGGTGTTATACACAGAGCCCATGATACATGGATTTCCTTGTCATTGGATGGAAAATTTTATGATGTTCGCACCCTTCCACCCTTGGCAGATAACATGTAATGACCCAAGCACTATTTATGGAAGGCACAAGATGAGTCTCCCCTCCATCACTTATTATGAAATTTGATGTCGCGTTGTGAGTGATTGGCACAAGGCATGGTTGTGGAGCTATAGCACTATGGTGAGATGGTTGGATGACAATATCTTCATCTCGTGGGACGAAGAATTGAGTATGGCACTTAACAGAGAGATCGTGCAATCAACCCCCAATTTCATATAATGTGATATATCGAATACACACAATGTCCTAGCCTTATGGGACTCCTTGGTGATGGTTTAGGTGGCAGGTGCCACATAGGCGAGGAAAGGATACATGTATGCCACCTTACAAGTGATGTGGGAGATTGTTGATGTGGCACCAATGTGGCATGACATGTGGCAAGTTGATTCAGCCTTATTGAATGGCCAAAGGGTACATTGTTGGGTGACACGTGACACAATTAGAAGATTCCACGTGGTAGGGTGATTTCATTGTGACATCAACATGACATCAGCAAGGAGCAGGGAGATCGGTGACGTGGATAGGTCGATGACATGGGAAGGGGCATGTGGTGCCACATGGCCCGGAGGTGATAAATGGTGCCAATGTGGAGTTAGTGTGGTCTAGGGACACATCACCATGGATCACGAACCACTGATGATGATTTGTAGTGTTAATTGTGGCAAGTCACAAAGTTAATAGAATTCATGATAGATGGAAGTTGTGGAATGGGAAATCATCTCGATAACTAACGTGGAAATTGTTACCATGTTGTTTACATTTTAAAAAGGGTTGATCCAAAGGAATGGTGTTATGGCGCTATGATGCGACAAGGACCATGTGGGATTTGTGTGATGTGGCAGAGTCATGTATGCCACTTAGCAATGCCATGTTGTAACCATCCCCTCCGACATTTACCTAATTTCACTAGCTTGCTAGGATAAATATGAGATGCAGAGTTACTATGACATGACCCAGCCTCCAACCTCCAATTAAGGAAGTGCACCCTACAAACTAACAACTCACAACATCCCTCAGGGCTATAGGACACTCAGATACCAAAGGACATTTCTAAGTGACCAAACCCTGAGCTAGGGATCTTTTCCACTAACCTAGACTCCCAACCACATACATGTCTAAGGCTCGGTGTTACAGATCGATTTGGACACATCAAATCCCAATATCCAGATCATTCTTTTAGGGCTCATCACACCCTAATTTCAGTTGCTTCATGCCCTAAACAAGTCACCCCTGTGAATGCCACCTTCCCAGACAGTTTCATGACTTGAAGACATCCAGAAATAGCCTCTAGAGGGACCAGCACAGGTAAGCCCTTATTAATGTGTGTTGCAGAGCAGTTGAGTCCACTGCCAGAGTGCTCAGCAGAGCAATTAGGCTTCCTTTCACCTACCCTAGGCGAGAATGAGTGACAATCACATAGGGTTTGGGGAATATTCTTATCTTTTGGAGTCATCTAGAAGGTTCCCTCACTTATAAACTCCTATGAGCTCGAAAATGGATGAGCAATTAAGGTGCATCCTATCCTCTCATCCCTTCCTCCATGGAACTAATTCTAAGTATGTAAGGCCATTCAATGCCACCATTTATGACAAAACCTCCTTCATCTTCCTATAAATTGACCACTCATCTAAGTGATTAGGGGCTAGATTATGTTGAATTGTAAGGAGATAATGTTACTATGAGATTTGGCTTTGAAGCAAGTATTGTAATGCTACAAGTTTGTCATGATTTTGATGTGATGTGGATGGGATCCAAGCTGGAGGAATGGCTTTGAATTAGACACCAATGGTTGTAATTCCTTCTTCTATCTAATAAAGTGTTTGAAACTTTTTCCCATATGTTTGTATTTTTTCATAATGCTTATATGTGTGAATTGTATCTGATTCCTTTCACTTATATTCAATATATCGTATGCTTTGATTGGTTCTTTTTCTTCTGTTGTGTTTACAGGGTACTTCTCAAGCGGATTAAGCATGGGAAGGAGCGACAGGATCGATACAAGGGAGATGAGAGAAAAGCGGAACTAAAAGTAGGTCTTCTATCTTCTCATATTATCTATTGCTTATAGGAAAAGTATAAAACACTTTAAATTGTTGTTCTAGAAACAACTACTTATATAGGGAATTAGTATTTATCCGTAGATACCAAATTCTCTAAAACAAATTGGCGACCATACTAGGGAAGAATCCTCTTTCCTAGTGGCTTATCCACCTCCTAAGACATCCTTGTAGAGATTGTAATTCATCTTTTTACATAGAAAAATTGGTCACGACTGTGTCAAATTGCCTCTTGAAATGGCTCACTATCACCAGTGCAGACTTGAGAGGGACACAACGCACTGCAGAGAACCCCTGGCTTAAGGACAGTGCTTTAAAGCACACTGTCTCCCACTCTGGGATGTGCTGATCCTCCTAGGATCAGTTTCCCACCTTTGGAAAGTGTTTTTGCCAACTTTTCTCTGTTTGTTGATTGATCAATGAATGTTATGTCTCAAAAAATGAGTTTTATCTCCTAGTCTAGCCCAAGTTTCATTGGATTGATTAATGTTCCTTAATGTTTTCTTTGTCATTATCGATCATTAGTCAAAGTTATAATATATTTGATTAATATTTGTTTGAAAGAAAGTGTCGTAAAGTCTTATTTTCCTTCGAAACAGAATTGTCATCAAAGTCTTCATTCTTATTAAAGATTGATTGATTGTATATGCATATTTCCTTTTTTTTCATCATAACATTAAGGGATTTGAAAAGGAAAACTTGCATCATTCATATTTTAGTTTGTGAATGCTTGAAAGGAATAGCTAAGGAAATTACATTAGATGTGCTATTTTCTCTTTGTCAAAGATCTTATTGCTCTATCCCCACTAGCTAAGGTTTTCATTGTTCAATTGAATGAAAAGAATGCTTATCATGATAGCTAAATTTTAGGAATTGCAAACATACATCACGTGGTGAACCTTGAAAGAAAAATTCTAAAGAAGATCAGCTTAAAATTTATCTGAGTTTACCTAATGGAGCATTTTCACCTAACGAAAAACATTTAGTGGTTCTAGGCTAGAGACATGTTTCAGTGTCGTAAAACAAAGCAGCTATCTCTAACTTGTCTGCAACACATCATGAGTGTGATACCTCATTCCACGTACGTGAGTATATTGTAGCTTTTCCACGTACCTTCGGGTATATAGGGCGGTGATATAGTACGTAAAGTATATGGGAATGTTCTCACTGTACGGTTTTGCATTAGACAATGCTTATATGGACTAGGCTTCCACGTACCTTTGGGTATATATGGGAGGACAACTCTAGGTTTTTTTCCATCCTTAAGTAACTGATTCGATCACCTTGTACACTGTGATACACCAAACACAACATTTGGGGAGATTTCCTGACTATACTTCTTGGTTCACCGGGAGGTATTCTGCAGTTCACAGTTGCTTGGTAAACTTTTTGCCTAGATTATACCTCTTTTGTTTTGTTATGTTACTTTGACTAAAATGAAATTAATTGACCATGAATAACATCCTCCACGCTCACTCCTTAGTTGATCTTAGGTTGAAACACATGGTGACAAATCTAGAGTCCACCAATCAAGGAATTCCTTTTGATAGGAATCCTAGTCCTTTTCCTCCTTTTGGAAATATTGGTGCTCCATATATGGCTACATTATCCCTTCTGGGATTTACCATTGGCTTGCCAGTATGGTTGTTTTCAACCTCCTTGGTTCAAAATTTCATGATTTCTCCACAATCGATTACTCCTCTAACTGGAAAAAATCAACCTCCAATTGATCCTAAAATTGACCCTTTGCCTTCTTCCTCGATTGTTTCTTCCTCCCCTTCTTCCTCTTCGCCTGGTGAAAGTATTGGTACTAGTAACCAAGTGGCTAAGAAGAAGAAGAAAGGGAAGAAGTAGAAGAAGAAGCAAACTCAGCAAAGAGGCAACCAAGCAACCATTGCTTTGAATGCAACATCTTATGAGAAGTCACCATCAAGCCTCACAAAGCTCAATATCCATGAAATTTTTGTGGGGGAGACCATCTTCTTCGAAATTGTTCTGGAATTCCTCAGATCTTAGAAGAATGGCCTTTTCGTTCACATCATCCTGTGCCATCAACTTCTGGAGATCATGCTGCTGACACACCATTAACTAGTGGTAGTAAAGTTCATGGAAAGAAGGGTAAAGTTAAGCTTCCCTGTAGGTTATGTGAAGGGAATCACCCCATTCACCTTTGTCCCTATCTGGATGAAGCCAAAAAATTGTTGGATAACTATCCTGCTTCACCGCATTGACTTCCATCTGGTTATAGGAAACTCTCCCTTAATCCTTCATTAGTTGATGAATTGACTTACTCAAATCAATTGTCGATCAAACCCACTCTCTCTGAAAGTGAATCGTCTGAGTCTATACCTGACCCAAATCAACAGGTTGTGGTAACAGTTGACCCAATTTCACCTTCAATTAATCGTACCTTTCCCGAAGAGAGTGAATATGATACCACTCAGGTTCTTTTCGTTTCTTCAAATTCAAATGAGCTTGGGGGAAATCCTCCCGTTCCATCAAGACAGGAGGAAAATCCTCCCGCTCTCGTAATTCAAGGGGTTAATTCTCCCATTTCTACGGTACCCCCTCCAAGTAGTCTGGTAACTTCCTTTGATTGGAATCAACTGGTAGGATTTCGTCTTCCTTCTTATGTGCCTTTCTAGATCATAGTACAGGTTTGTAATATGATTGTATCGAGCACTATTATAGATGAAGGTGCATCAATGCGTATCCTTTCCTCCACTGCTTGGCAAGTGCTCGGTTCGCTGCCACTTGTGCCTGTTACCCAGAATTTGTTGGTTTTTAACAGAGGAACCAGTCAACCATTAGGGATCCTTCCTCAATTTCCTATTACTTTGGGAGGAAAAGTCGTTTATTTGAATGTGATGGTAGTCCCAGGCCCTTTAGATTACAATTTACTTCTTGGGCACGACTATGTTTATGACATGGGAGCTATTGTTTCAACACTCTTTCAAGTGATTTGTTTCCCGCATGAAGGCAAAATTTTCACCGTTGACCAACTTTGATTTCCTGATCCAAATATGGATTCCAGTCAACCATCTTCCCTAAATGCTCATTTTGTACCAATGGTATCATCCCCGCCATGGGTTAATTATGTGGAAACCTGTTACATACCTACATCAACTAACGATCAATTTAGTGATGTTGTACATCATGTACTAGAGGCATTGGAACCAGATCTCTCCTTCATGACCTCTTATGAGTTGTGATCAAGGAGTATGAGGATGGTTCTTTTACTGTGTCCACCTCATTAAAAAATGAAACATGGAATCTGAGCAGAGTTCCTTGTCTTATGTCAATCTCATTAAAAAATGAAACAAAATCCCAACTCCTAAGTCGATTCTTTGATTAGATCTCGTAAAATCCCAGTCGAGTCTTTCACTTGATCTCGTAAAAGAACCTTCATTCCATCCACCTGATAGCCACGAGTAGTCTACTTAGGTGAATGTAATGAAGCTTGGGGGGAATGCACCTAGTGGTAAAGTTAAGTTTCCCTATAGGTTATGTGAAGGTAATCACCCCATTCACCTTTGTCCCTATCTGGACGAAGCCAAAAAGATGTTGGATAATCATCCTGCTTCACAGCAACGACTTCCATCTTGTTATAGGAGACTCTCCCTTTCATCATGCTCGGGGCATGTAAACCAATCTCAAGCATAGTTTTTCATTTTAAGCTTGTGTAAAAATGAAACTGAATTCAAACAGTTTTTCGTTCTAAGCTTATGTAAAAATGAAATTGAATCCAAGCATAGTTTTTTGTTTCAAACTTGTGTAAACATGAAACTGAATCCAAACATAGTTTGCTATGGTTCAATCTTGTGTAAAAATGAACCCATTTCCATTTTTAACCATCGTGATTTCCATTCTATCAGCCTTTTTTTGTCAGATGAGCCTTGTTTGTTTTCATTACCACCATCCCTTTGGCCGATCATATTCTTTCACTTGGTTGTTTTACCCTTTTTTGAGGAACAGTTGTAATGAGTGGTCATATTAGCCAGCCTCTTCACATAAATCAACATGTTTTGAGAAGTTCCAACATCACCAGAACCAGTTGCTATCCTAGACACCACTCGTTCCTCAAAATGGAGTCCTCTTTAAGCTCTTTTTAGACTCTCTAAACATGTAAAGATTTCCAAGTGCTTGTCCTTTCCAGCTCATTAATGGATTGGAAACGATATCTCTCTTGTTTTATTTTACGCTTTTTCGGGTTTAAGAGATTAATTTAGGAAAAAAACTTGTGGAGTTTTCTTTTTGTCCCTTTGAAACTCTCTAAACATGAAAAGGACCGAATTATCTTTGTCGTTAAACTCGTTAAAACATCAAATAGCGACAAACTTGTCCATCTAGACAAGACCAAGTTTCACCTTCACTAGACTCGTAAAAACATCAAATAGTGATGGATTCACTTGAAGGGTAGAATTATACAACAAGAATATGTTATCCTCCTCAAGCTTGATAAAAATAAAGAGGTACTGGTCAGCAATGACTGGGGAAAATGGGAAAAATGGGAAAACCACTTTATGGTAGCAGGTCGCTCTTGAACATGACACTTTCACTTCATCTCCGTGACTATTTGGGTTGGGTTATCTGCTTGATGATTATCATACCTATGGTCTATCACACCATCCATCACTTTGTTTTGGGTCAATGCTGCCAATTCATTCAGACTATTTGGGTTGGGTTATCTACTTGATGGTTATCATACCTATGGTCTATCACACCATCCATTACTTTGGTTTTGGGTCAATGCTGCCAATTCATTCAGTGTCATCGATATGTTCAAGAGAAGTCATCCTTTACAATACCATAAACCTTCATTTTCATGACCGCCATTCCTGAACCTTGTGTCGTCAGTCAAATTCCATCTCTAAAATCACTACACTCGTTTTGTGTCATTGATGTGGGATACATCAAGTCCCTCCTACGACGAGTCACTTCTTGTCAACATCAGCACATTATCTAAGAAGTTGACTTAGAAACACCCTTCCAATACCTTAAGGCTTGCATGCATTAATGGCAGGTTTCTCGCTTCCGGCGATAATCATACATTAATGGCCTTCGACCGAAAGATGTTGTATGGTGTTCGACATCAAATCATCCATTCACATCATGTAGAATGTACTGCAGTACCTTGAGGATCATTATCATTATCGGTGATTTCTCTCGCATCTGTTAACAACTTACATCATTGGCTGGTAATCAGATGGTGTCTTCCCATGTTTGACTTCAGATCACATATTCACATGGTTAGACTCATACTTGAGCGAACAATTGAATGAGATAGAAGACCCTAGATCTAGTTTCATCCATCCGGGTTGCGATTTCAAGAGTAATAAATCATATGTACAATGGCTTTACATTGATGGTCATTCTGATCATGGGTCTATATTTGTAGACAATTGTTTATGTACATGTAATGAAAGTTTATAAGATGAGCATGGGCATGCCTTCCCTCAACAATTCATGTAAAATTAAATATCATGATATATGTATTGTAACTGATGTAGGTCACCTTCCACTTCGATACCTCCTCATCACATCGTAAAGCATTTCATTCGACATTGGCATTTTTTTGACTTCATGCTTTAGGAGGCAATTGTTATAGATCCATTTGGGCACATAAAATACCAATATCTAGATCAGTGTTTTAGGGCTCATCAAACCCTAATTTCAGTTGTTTCATGCCCTAAACAAGTCACCCCTTTGAATGCCTCCTTCCCAGACAATTTCATGACTTGAAGACATCTAGAAATAACCTCCAGAGGGACTAGCGCACGTAATCCCTTGTTAAGATGTGCTGCAGAGAAGTTGAGTCCACTGCTAGGGTGCTCCACAGAGCACTTAGGCTTCCTTTCACCTGCGTTGGGTGAGAATGAGTGAAATTCACATAGGGTTTGGGGAATATTCTTATCTTTTGGAGTCATCTAGAAGGTTCCCTCACTTATCAACTCCTATGAGCTCGAAAATGGATGAGAAATGAGTTAAGGTGAATCATATCCTCTCATCTCTTCCTCCATGGAACTAATTCTAAGTATGGAAGGCCATTCAATGCCACCATTTATGACAAAACCTCCTTCATCTTCCTATAAATTGACCACTCATATAAGTGATCAGGGGCTGGATTATGTTGAATTGTAAGGAGATAATGCTACTATGAGATTTGGCTTTGAAGCAAGTATTGTAATGCTACAAGTTTGTCATGCTTTTGATGTGATGTGGATGGGATCCAAGCTAGAGGAATGGCTTTGAATCAGACACCAATGGTTGTAATTCCTTCTTCTATCTAATAAAGTGTTTGAACCTTTTTCCCATATGTTTGTATTGTTTCATAATGCTTATATGTGTGAATTGTATCTGATTCCTTTCACTTATATTCAATAGATCATATGCTTTGATCGGTTCTTTGTCTTCTGTTGTGTTTACAGGGTACTTCTCAAGTGGATTAAGTATGGGAAGGAGTGATAGGATCGATACAAGGGAGACGAGAGGAAAGCAGAACTACAAGTAGGTCTTCTATCTTCTCATCTTATCTATTGCTTATAGGAAAAGTCTAAAACACTTTAAACTGTTTTTCTAGATAAAACTACTTATCTATGGGATTAGTATTTATCCGTAGATACCAAATTCTCCAAAACACTTGGGTATGGTTATAGGCCTCCCACTACATGCACAACACTGCCTCCATGTGGTTGTGACCCAACTTGCCCAGTGCAAAGGATATGGTCCCGATATCTGAGACACAATTCCAAGCCAGCCTCCATACCACTGCCCAAAACTTCTTGAGACTTTCCAGAATCATAATAGACATGACGATGAAGTTAAACATTCAAACTTGGAGGCAGAATTTGATCAAGATTGCCTAAAACACACTAGATATTTCATCAAACACATGGAAAACATGTAAGCCACACGTCATGAATGCATATCTGATCATAATAGTCTAAGATTCATCTGAAAATCATGAAGAAGGACTTATGCCCTCTCCACATAGCTACAACAACACTTATTAGTCCATGCATTAATCAACCAATGAATAACTAAATAATTCATGACAAGATCCATAGATATTACACATCATATAACCAACATATAACCAAAAAATAATCAGCATAGAAACCATGGAAACTCAACCATAATATCACCAATATAATTACTACAAATGCTCATAGATCACAATAAGGAAATATCTCATATTAACATGTGAAAATACCAACCAAATTAGGGACTTCCAAGTACCACCCGACCATAGATTGGGTTGAACTAAATATCTCTTTCAGCCAATTATCCTCACGTCATATTCTAAGAATGAATGTGGAATCTCATGAATAAACCAAAACAAAACCCAACCAAGGCTTCCAAAGTCCAAACTACCCCAACTCTCAACCACAATGATTTCACCTCCACGGTCAAAAATCACTAACACTAACTAGATCGGTATCTACCCAAGATTTCCAAGGTTATAGGAACTAGTAACTCAACCCACAACCTTCTAGGGCTCCAGAGCGTTTGTCCAACGCAGCTCTAGTGACTAGTAACTCAACCCACCAAGGTTTCTAGAGAATTTGTCCCAACCTAGGCTCTAGGATTAGTAACTCAACCCAAGTTGTTCCAAGGCTACAAGAACATTTGTTCCAACCCATGACCATAAGGAACCTGAGCACCAATAAAAAAAAAACAAGTGAAAAAACCCACAGCACCATGGCTATCTAGGAATGGCAAAGCAAGGTTGAAACCATTGTCAATCCAAAAAAATATCCATGCTAATGACAACACATAACTAGAAAATCACATGCATATACCATGCAGCAATAAATCAGCAAGGAAAACACACATGCAACATGTTACCTACAAAGTAATCCAACTATAGTTGTTGATCCAACTGTTCCCTTGCGCTTTCCTGCTTTCCCTTGTCTTCTTTCTCCAAATCCAATGTATGCCAAAGTGCTCCAAGAATGCTCCAAGAATATTCTAAGTATGCAAGAGTATGAGAGAATGAGAGAATGAAAAAGAGATCCAAAGCTAAACTGAAAAAAGGTTGTGAATTGATTCTCACAATAATTTTTATTATTAAGGCCTTTGTTTTCTTCATTTTCCTTCATTTTCCCTCCAATTTCCCTCTCATGCAAATCTATGTCTCTTCACCTTCCTTTTTCCGATTTTCCTTGATTTCATAAATTTAATGCCAATTATTGCCACTTTGCCTTGCCAATTTACATAGCCATTAATTAATCACCAGTGATACCCATCACTATGTTTTCCCAACATTCAGCTTAGAATATGAATCCCAAGACCTTGGTCTTATTTTATTTAATAGAAAATAAATAAGGTGTTGTTACAAACCCCTCCCCCTTAGGGGAACATCATCCTCAGTGTTCTATGACACCTATGACCAGCAAATCGCTAAAAACAAAACATATTTCCTATGGAGCTTTATGAAAAAGATTTATGTAGTATTTACAATGATCAACTACTGAAAACCATGACCAACATAACAAACATGAAACCATACTGCTTATTGGAGCTTTATAACACAACTCATTGTAGTATCTTCAACAACATCCATATATACATATACATATACCAAAAACTCATTTGCTCGAACCAGCAAATAATCAAGGATATTTGATAAACCATATCACATGTAGCTTCATTGGGTCCAATGTGCTTCCGCGACACTTTAAACTGCTTGATTGCTCTATTCCGGAGCATGATCTATTTATGTTGCAATATGCATTATGGTTCTGCCTAGAATTCTCCCTCTGGTTCCACCTACTATACAAGCCATTCAATCACATGATCAACATCTTATACATACTTCTTAAGTAATGAAACATGGAAAACATAATGTACTTTCATTGTCAGAGGCAATGCAAGTCAGTAGGCCACTGGTCCAATTCTCTCATGGATCTCGAAAGGCCTGCAATATCGAGGTGCCAACATGGCACATGATCCAATCCTCAAGGAGATCCTCTTGGGCTTGATGCGCAAGTACACATGTTCACAAACCTAAAAATTCTTAAATACCTTGTGATGATCTGCATAACTATTTCATCTATCATGTGTTGCCTTCAAATTCCTCTTAATAACCCACATTTCTTGTTCCATCTCTGCCAACATATCCATTCCAATTAGTACCATGTTCACTGGATCAGTCCAACTGATAGGAATATTACAACTCCACCTGTAAAGAACCTCAAATGGACTCATCTTCAAGGATTCTTGATACCCGTTATTATAAGTAGACTCTACCAGTGGAAGATACTCTTCCTATTTCCATTGTTGATGCATGACATACATCCTCAACATATCCTCAAGAATCTTATTGATCCTCTCTGTCTGTCCATCTGTATACGGATGATAAGCTATACTAAAGACCAACTTTGTCCCCAAACCTGCAAAAAACTCTTTCCAAAACCTAGAAGTGAACTTGGCATCTCTGTCGGATACAATCTTCCTAGGAACACCATGCAACTTCACTATCTCCCTAATTAAAATGTGAGTTACCTCACTAGCTGAACTCATAGACTTAACTGCAATGGAATGAGCTACCTTATTTAACCTGTCAACCACAACCATAATAGAATCATGTTGTCTGGATGTCTTCAGAAAACATATACTGAAGTCCATGGAAATGACCTACCATTTCCACTTTGGAATCAAAATCAGTTGTAATAAACCACTTGGATTCTTATACTCTACTTTTATATGTTGGCTATCTAAACATCTCGTGACAAACTTTGCCACCTATTTCTTCAACTTTTTCCAATGGTAAAAATCCTTAATTGTTTTCAATGTCTTATGATATCTCAGGTGACTTGAATATGGCTTAAAATGAAACTCCCTCAAGATAATATCATTCAGCTCACTATCATTTGGTAGATAAATCCTGTTCCTAAATCTTACCAATCCATCTGCTATGATATGATACTCCTCATCCCTATCACTTGTACCCTGGTGCTCTAAACTGTGCCTAAACTACTGATACATGTCATCATGCTATCCTACCTATAAAATTTAATCTTGTAAATGTGTCCCATAAGAACTCACGGTTGCAATGTGATTCACCTGCACTCTTCTACTAAGAGCATCTACAACCCTATTCTATTTTCCCTTAATGTACCTAATCTCGAAATCAAACTCACTGAGCATAGCCAACCATCTATCTTTCCTGACATTCAGATTAGGTTGATCAAATAAGTACCTTAGTCCACTATGATCACTCATCAGAATAAACTCAAGATTGTGGGTCACATAGTTCTGCTCATGCTCATTGAACTTCCTTAACTCACAACATACTACGTGTCCTTCCTACATCAATACTCAACCAAATCCTCTCTTGCAAGCATCTATACAAACCACAAACTCTTTATCTAGATCTCCAATCTTCAAGACTAGAGCATTTGTAAGAAAATGCTTTAACTTATCAAAACTAGCTACATACTCCTTAATCCACTCAAACATACTCCTTAATCCACTCAAACTTCTTTCCTTTTCAATGCAAAAATGTAATAGGATAGGAAATACGTGAGAAGTTCCTGATGAACCACCTATAATAACTTGCTAGTCGCATAAATGATCTGACCTCATCCACATTCCTAGGAGTTTCCCACTCCATGATAGCTCTGATATTTTCTAGGTCCACTGATATGCCTTCCTTACAAACAACATGTCCCAAGTAATGAACTTTTGTCTGAAATAAATTGAACTTACTAAACTTGGCATACAACTAATGCTTTCTCAGCAATATTAACACTACTACTAGGTGTTATGCATGTTCTTCCTCATTCATATAATATATCAATATATCATCAATAAACACTATCACAAACTTGTCCAGATAAGGACACAACACACTATTCATCAAACACATAAAAGGAGTTAGAGCATTAGTAATACCAAAAGGAACTACAAAAAACTCATAATGCCCATACCTGGTATGGAATGTGGCTTTGTAGATGTCCTCTTCTTTGATGTGTACCTCATGATATCATGATCTCAAGTCAATCTTTTAGAACATTATTGTTCCCTTCAGTTGATCAAACAAATCATCAATCTGCGACAAAGGATACCTGTTCTTAATGGTCACCTTGTTCAACTTCTTATAATCAATACATAACCTGAGAGTACCATCCTTCCTCTTCATAAATAACACCGGTGCACCCCAAGGCAACACACATGGCCTAATGCATTCCTTATCAAACATTTCCTTAAGTTGCAATTTCAATTCCACCAACTCTATAATTCTCATCCTATATGGTGCCTTTGATGTTGGTTCTGCTCCTAACACCAACTCGATAGCAAATTCCACTTCCCTATGAGAAGGAAACTCTAAAATCTCTGTTGGAAACAAATCCTAAAATTGCTACGAAATCGAATACCTCTTCAAGACTTCATCATCCTTAACATCCTTCCCTTTATCATTGGAAATGTGAACTGCAAACAATACACACCTTTTCTTGCTACTTTGCTTTTCCTACATAATTGTAATCATTCTCACTGATGTAGGATTCTTCTTACCCAACAAGAATCTTCTCTCCCCATTTTCATCCAAGCACTCAATAGTCTTATCATAGAAATCTACTTTGGTCTTGTGAATGTACAACTAATCCATACCCAACAACATATTGTATGAACCCAAAGGAACCACATTCAGATGCGCTGATGTAGACATACTATTAAGATCAAATGCATAAGACCTTATCAAATGATGAACTATTTTGTTAGAACGTGTAGCCAACTGCACCAACCAAGACTCTACATGCACTTCTAAATTCAAGAAACACCTATCTGCCAGGTCAGGGCTGATATAACTATAGTTAGATCCAGGGTCAATCAAAATAGAAGCAACTTGATCACAAAGCTTACTCTACATCTCGATAATATATGCTTGATGATCATCATGCCTATTATCTAATGTTGCATAAATATGAGATATACTTTGTCCAACATCTCCAACTGTTTGTGCCTCCTGAGCACTCTAAATATGAGGCCTACCATCCTAATGTTGTAGAAAATCTCTCCTCTAATGATTCTTGCCACAAGTCCAACACTGCAAAGGCTTCCTACCATCACCCTTGTTCTACTCCTCAGACTAAAATTCTTGTCCTTTGTTAACTACATTGAATTTCTTATATGTTGTTGCGTTCTCCTTGTTACCTGCATCATGAGATCTTCCTCACTTCTTATCCCATTTTCCATTAGTCTTTTCATTACCTTTACGACCTTTCTTAGGCTATGACTTACGCTTATATTGCTCATAACAATGTTTCAACTTCCCAATTACTTCCTACAATGTCTGAGGTTCATCATATTCAATCTGGTCCTTAAATTTTAAGGTAAATCCATTGAAGAATCTTTGAACCTTCATTTTATCATCCTTAAGATATGGTACATACCTCAATAGCTCCAAAAAATATAGTCTTCATCTATCATAGATCCCATCTTCAATTCGTATAACTCCTTAGCCTTACCATCATAGCATCTATCTAATAATTACTTCTTCTTGAAAATTCTCTTGAACTCATACAAGCTAAACTCCTATGTGTTGATGCCCCTAACGCGCTTCACATCTTCCCACTAGATGTTTGCTTTTCCTTTGAGATTGAAAATGGTTATCATAGCTTTCATTATCTCTCTATAATCATGCAGCTCTAAGAGCTTATTCATCCCAAGAAACCATGCTTTTGCATCTTCCAGTTTCTTCATATCTCCATCAAAGGTAGAAGGATTTTCTTTCTTGAACTCATCCAGCAAGTACTACTTCTCATTCCTCCTGTAAGGATGATAACAATGATGACCATGTTGCCTATCTGAACCAAAGCTAGAATAGAACCCATAATCACTACTTCTCCTTTTAGTTGTATCCATCCATCTTCCACCTCTGACCGTGTCATCTTTGTCCAACCTATACCCACCATGAGACCTGCTACCATACGCCCCATTAGACCTTTCCTTCTACCCATAAATGATTTGTGGTTGTCCCTGTCACTGCAAATCTGATAAACTTTGAAGAATCACAGCATTGACCTTTGCTTTCTTTTCCTCTCCCTTGGAAATTCTTTCCTAAGACTGAATGATTTTTTCATTATCTACCTTACAACTTCTGATCTCTCCCTTTAAACTTCTCAAGATATATGTTATATCAATAGAGTACTCATCTCTTTGCTACTCATCTGATCTATAAGGAGATTCACATGAACTGTAATCCACCATTTTTCTTGTCATCTATGATCTTCTACTTCCTACAAATGTACCATGTCAGATAGCCAAATATAAACATAATCCAACATACCTCAATGAATTTCAAGGGAGGCTATCTTGTCTGCACAGTCAATCTGGATTAGCACAACATATGTATATATATTGAAATCAACATATCAATCATCTCAACATCAACATCATCCACCTCAGCATCAACATCATGACAACACAAGACCACAACAATGACCATCACAATAAATTCATAACAAACACATCAACAACTAACATGCATGCATGACTTTTTTTTTTTTTTAAATTAATTATTTATTTTAACTAACTATTATCATGAATTATTTTAATTACTAATTTAACATAACTTTGCAATTATTTAACTAACTATAATCATAAAATTAGTTATAATAATTTTACTAAATTAATAATTATTTATTAATAATTTTATTCATAAAATTATTTTTATTTATTTTATTCTAGGGATTGGTCCCCCGAAGGTAATTTTCTCCCTTAAATATAATTTTTAATTATTTATCTTAATTAACTATTATCATGAATTAATTTTTTACTTATTATTTTAATTATTTATTAATTTTTAACTAACTATTATCTTGATATTATTTTTATTTATTTTATTTTAAGGGATTGGTTCCCCTAGAGTACCTTTTTCCTTAAAAAAGAGGTTTTGATCCCGGTACCCAGTCCATAGTAGTTGTTGGTCTTTTTAGTCGTTGGAGGCTCTGCTCTGTCTATTTAACTTGCTAAGCTGGATCTGTTTCTTCAACTTGTCCTGACGATGAACCACACTGGTTGGTTCGAAACGCATCGACAAATGTCTCTCATGTGATTTACGCCGAAGCTCTTTGTATTAAACACATAGACAATCAGACATGCACATATATCAATCACTTCTACCCTAAGGTCCAGTGTTGCAACCTAACTTTGATACTAATTTGTAACTACCCCCTCCCTAACCAATTTCACCACCTTGTCAGGAAACGAAAAGTTATTATGAGATAACCCGACCTCCAAGCTTCAACTAAGGAAGTGGGGCCTACAAACTGACCACAAACTAATAACTCACAACATCCCTCAGGGCTACAGGACACTTAGAGGCCAAAGGACCACTCAAGTGACCAAACCCTGAGTTGATACTCTTTATCACTAACCTAGACTCCTAACTGCATGCATGACAAGGCCTGGGTGAGGTTATATGCCTCCAAATACATGCACAACACTACCTCCATGTGATTGTGACCCAACTATCCCCATTTAGAGGGTGCGGTCCAGAGATCTGAGCCATAATTCTAGGCCAGCCTCTAGACCACTACCCATAACGACCCTTATAGAATCATAATAGACATGATAATAAAGTTAAACATTCAACCTTGGAGGTATAAATTGACCTAGACTTACTAGAACACACTAGACATTTTGTCAAACACATTGTGAACATGTAAGCTAAAGGTCATGAATGCATATCTGATCATAATTGTCTGAGATTGATATGAGAATCACCAAGAAGGCCCTATTCCCTATCCACATAGTTACAACAACACTTATTATTCCATACATTTATCAACCAATCAATAACTAAATAATTCATGACAAGAGCCATATATATTACACATCATATAACCATCATATAACCAGAAAATAACCAGCATAGAAACCATGGAAACTCAACCATAATATCACCAATATAATTACTACAAATGCTCATAGATCACAATAAGGAAACATATCATATTAACATGTGAAAATACCAACTAATTCAGGGACTTCCATGTACCACTTGACCATAAAGAGGGTTGAACCAAATCTCTCTTTTAGCCAATCACCCCCGCGTCATATTTCAATCATGAATGTGGGATCTCATGAATAAACTAAAACAAAACCAAACCATGGCTTCCAGAGGAAAAAATACCTCAACCATCAACCACAATGATTCCACCTCCACATTCAAACATCACTAACAACAACCATATCAGTATTTGCCCAAGTTGTTGAGGGCTCTAAGAACTAGTAACTCAACCTACAACTTTCCAAGGCTCCAAAGTGTTTGTCCAACCCAGATCTAGGGACTAGTAATTCAGCCCACCAAGGACTCTAGACGTTTGTCCCAACCTAGGCTCCAGGACTAGTAACTCAACCCAAGTTGTTCCATAGCTTCCAGAGTGTTTGTTCCAACCCACATCCATAAGGAACCCGGGCACCAATCAGAAAAACAGTAAGTGGAAAACCCACAACACCATGGTTATCTAGGAAATGGCAAGGAAATGTTGAAAACATTGTCAATCCAGGAAAATATTCATGCCAATGATAGCACATAACTATAAAATCACATGCATATAGCATGCATCCATAAATCAGCAAGGAACCACACATGCAACTTGTTACCTACAAATCAATCCAGTTGTAGTTGTTGATCCAACTATTCCCTTGTGCTTTCCTATTTTCCCTTGAAATCATTCTCCAAATCCAATGTATGCCAAAGTGCTCCAAGAATGCTCCAAGAATACTATAAGTGTGCAAGAGTATGAAATAATGAGAGAATGAAAGAGAGCTCCAAAGCTAAACTGACAACAAATTGTGAACTGATTCTTAGAAGACTTTTTATCATTGAGGCCTCTATTTTCTTCATTTTCCTCCAATTTCCCTCTCATGCAAAATTGTGTCTCTTCACCTCCCTTTTCTCCTATTTTTCCTTATTTCATAAATAAAATGCCAATTGTTCCCACTTTGCCTTGCCAAATTCCATAGCCATTAATTAATCTCCAGTGATACCCATCACTTTGTTTTTCCCAACATTCAACTTGGAATACATGTTCCGTCACCTTGGTCTTATTTTATTTACATAGATAATCAACTAGGGGTTGTTACACATGTGGTGGGGAAAGCTAACGTGGTGAGGTTAAAAGGGACTTACTTTTCAAATGGTCATAACTTTCGATCTGGGAATTGGATGGAGATAAAATTTACATTGTTGGAAAGCTCTTAACAAGCACAATGCGATGGTGGTGTATGGTTTAAGTTTCGAGGAGGTTAGAAAAAGAGGATTTTTGTGACCCCATATTCATGATAGTCCTTGGAGATCAAGTAAATTTTGAGGTAACATCCTCCATTTCCCAAGAATAACCCAAGGGGGTATGAGGGAGTGTTGTAGATGCCTTTTTTGTTATTAGCATTTTGGTGTGTGCATGGGTTATGCAACACTAGTGCAATTGGACCAAAGTGGAGTATTAGTTCAACGAGATCAAAATGAGACAAATGTATTGTTGGGCTGTTAACAATCCACTGTATGTGTGTCATGAAGCACAAATTCACCTAGCTCAATGTGGAGCATCATTTGTGCTTGGATCAAAATGGTGCATCAATGGCATTTGGATTAATGTCACTTTGATGCAAATGGCTATAGAGTAGAAAATGATATTAGACCATTGCGAGGCATCATTGTGCCAAGATCAAAGTGAAGCATTCATGTGGTTTTTCCATTGTGGTCACTCTAATATGCATAGATTATGGAGCATCATTTCTCTTAGACCAATGTGGAGCATCATTGTGCTTGGACCAAAGTGAAGCACAGCTGTGTCTTAACCACAATGGAGCACTAGTACCTTTTTAGCTTATAGTCACTTCAATGTGCACTAGTCAAGGATCATAAGTGCAATTTGAAATCATCAATCCCATGAGAGTAAAGTTGAGCCTCAATATATTTTTTTAGTTGTTGTTCTCTAATGTACATAGAGTCATGAAGCATCAATGCATTATTGTATCAAATAAATTAATGTTGCACCTATAACAAATTGGAGTACCATAATTATTTTTTTATAAAAACTTTTACTTACTACCATTATAATAAAATACTTCAAAAATATTCTCAAAATAACCTCTAAAATTTATTTTGTTTATAAAAATAATTTGTAATAATATGCGTATTTTTTCCATATTACTCTTCCCAACATTCTTTAAATGAATTCATTTTCTATCCTTCTACAATGTTCCTCATCTTAAACTTCAAAAATACTATAAGAAAATCATTTTCATTTTTCAATGAAGATAAAGTCTTTATTACTTTACAATGATATCCAAAATTTTCATCATTTAACAACAATTATCTAGAAAAAATACCTAAGTTTCTGATTATGAGTCACCATCTTGTCCATGAACGAATAGAGGTTATTTGAGTGTGACTAACCATCTTGTCCATTGAAAATTATAACCTATTTGCCATCATTTTCATAATAGTTTTGTACCTATTAGTATAAACAAAAATGAGAAATCTCTAATTATTGAAATTTTGTCTGCCACCAAAACAATGAAGATGGTATCTTATTAAAGATGATTGTAGTTGAGTAGAGTTTATATTGTAATAATAATAATACTTTAATTTTATTTCAATGCTATTTATATTCTAATGATAATAATACTTTTATTTGATTATTTGTTTCATAAAGACACTGTTGACGGTGCTGGACCCACCAACATGTTAGGAGATCTCTCCAGTAAGAAGTCCCAATTAGACCTCAGACCGTTTGGTATAGGAGTCCCAGCAGTGGGTTGTACGATAATTCCTTGACTGCAATTTCGCACATAGGAAAGTAAGATAACTTTGTTGGTAGCAAGGGTGTGGCAAATACAGTGAGCCAAGGAAGGTGCATGAGAGGTTCTAACACATGGGGGTTGAGATGAGTGCGCCCCGTGGAAACCTACGATAGCACGGGGTTAGGAAGGGAACGCATGAGCAAAGATGCATCACAACATGGAAGGAAATTTAGCTAGCAATCCAAAGTGATGTTTAAACAACCAACACATTTCAGAAAGATTCATACATACATACATACATAGCTATACATGCATGCGTAAGAAAACATATACATATATCATTTAAACTAAACTAGATAGCATAGAATACAATACAACATATGCATGAACCGTGACGGTTCTTATTATATTAAGAAGTGTAAGTTCCAGTCATAGAATACATCCATGTCCAACTGCTAGTTCCGACAGCGGAACGTTACAGCCACAACCGACTACTCCTCCAAAGAGATGTACTAGCTCTGCATAGTGGAGAAGCCAAGGCTCGTTACAATACTGTCCAAGCTTTCTCTAAAATAGTCCTATCAGAAGCTTGGCTAACGAAAAGCCTTTACAATGAGCTATGAGGGACTATTAAAAGCAAAGAGTCGAATGACCCTTGACATTCCCCTTTGTGACAGTTCACCTACTCTCATGACTCTTCATCTACTATATGACTGTTACATCCAACTATCGACACTTGACTTACACTTGACAAGATGTTACATTACAATGCACATGTACTCATGTGAGACAAAATGACTTGGGCAAGCCATGCTAGATATCACTATGACTTGGACAACTGTTGGAAGACTAACTCTTCAACATCTTCGTTATGGTTGACAGTAGCATACTGATGCAAAGATCGGTAGTCCATGATGGTGTAATTGTGCTCCAAGGTGACATCTTTCTGGAACCTATCTCTTACCTCCACAGCATTCGAGTACACTGCTCAGGCTCCTCTATCCAACTTGTCAAAAAGAATGCGCATCATCGTCTTCAATGCAGTCGAACCAGCAACATACTTGTGCATGGTGTTACACTGATGGGAAAGTCTGAGCTGGTGGTTATGCACATCAACTCGTCAAAGTATGAGCCAAGCTCTAGTCGGACCTATGCCTTTGTCTTTGCCTGGGTGAGAGTCCCAATAGATAGGATCGTATGTGCATGCACCAAAAAATCCATATTCTTGAATACATATGCATGGGAAGCCTGTATACTAGTGATGAGATGCAGGAGCTCTTCATAGTTCTGGCTCTGACTCCAGATACATGCCTTCAGCTCGACCACTCGGGGCTTCATCACCATAGGCATGTGAAGCGGGGCTCCCTAGTATCTTATCGTCCATGTTTGCATGTGATCAACAACAACATGCACATTCGCCAAGATACATGCTCTTCTAGCACATCGTTGCTGCCTCCAACCATTGAGATGGACAACCACCTTGTGCACGATACCAAACTTGGAATACAACACCTGCTCAAGTGGACGTTGTAACCAACTCTCCTCCTTGCTTGGCCGTCTGAAGCTCCTTAGCCATTCGTTCATTCTCAGCTATTATAAAGTGAACACTTGAGCTAGTGTCTTCGGCATATGCTCTGGTAGCATCGACCAAGGCTGTTGGATGTTTGCACACGTCAAACAAGATCACACATTCTTCAACTTGCGCAGGAGATGTATGATCATCCGAAGTCGACACTTTGTGAGACTCCACAACTCTATGTTGAGACTCGTTGAATGAAATGTTGTGAATCTCTCCTCCCGGCTAACCTCCAAGGATTTGAGTGTCTCCTTGGTCACTTGGGACTTGCTCCTCTTCTGGATGCGGTGAAGTGGGTAAGTCAACCTCTTGATGATGAGGCATGAGGTTGACCTCTTGTTCTAGCTCCTGTCACCCCATATCTGTATCCCTTTTTTCAAGTTCTTGCTCTATCTCCTGAGTGAAGTCCTGTTCCTACGATGGTTCACCATGTCTACCTGATGCCAGTTGTTCTGATGAGTCCACTACTTGTACAGACATTTTTTCATCTATTTTCACATGTTGTGCCCTGTTGGCGAGGTAAATCCCCTCTTCGGACAGAGGGGATCCCCACTAGCCCAAAATGGGTCTACCAACAATCAAACAATGCTAACACGCAGGTTCCTAATTACAAATTAAAGGCAGATGATGAGAGCCTACTTGGATTCCAATGCTAGTGTTGTAGAAGAGTCGACACTCCCATTCCTTTGCTTCGGTCGGTCAGGATCCTCACGATCTTCGTGAATGGACACCTGCACATGCAAAGAACAACACAAATACAAGCATAAAATCCAATAGATGCAATTATATATCGGTCAAAAAAGATATAACTCAAACATCATTACAATGAACAACAAGAGTGGAACCATAATGATAGTCATCTATTATTGATAAACAACAAAGAAGAATACAACCATAGTTCTGACGTCAAATCCTCCTTTGGCTGGGTGATCAGCTACATATGCCTTGCAAAGCTTGTCGGGATTGGGAACAAGCCTCTCTCTCTTTGATTATGAATGCAAAGAAGACTCTTACAGCAATCTCTTAGACTTCTGAAAGTATAATTCTCCCTATGCTCGAACTAGCTTGTCAAAGGCAACAGAACAAGCTTTTATAGATGGAGGAGAAGGAGATAATATCAATCACACCATCTGTGGGATTGGGTTTATCCTCAAAAAGCTATTATGGATAGAGGAAAGGGAGATACGATGAATCAGGACATCCATGGGATTGGCATTATCCTTAAAAAGCTTCATGAGTCGAAAGGAAAAAACTTTCGCGCGTGCGTTTGTTAAAAATCTTTCCCAAACTCGGTTGGCGCGGGTATAGATCTGAGACAGAGCGCCAACTGGCGTGCCCTCTTTGGAGGATTTCCCCCATTGGCGCAAGTAATACACTGTGGATCCGCGCTAATGGAAAAGGGGAACTTTTTAAGGATATTCTGCAGGAGATGTCTTCAGGGCATATGAAGTCCATACTTAGGGGAACATAATGCAAGTGTTTTCAAGTTATGTCACTTATCACAGGTCCCGGAATGAGTCCTCCAAAGTGCGGGAGAGGGGTGACAGGGACGGTGACAAATGGTGACAAATTACTGTGTAACATGCCCCCTGATGTACCTGTCGTTTTTGTGCTTCCCCCTCCTATTTGTGTATCTCTTTTTCCTTTCAGAGTTTCTCTTTCAAATCATGCAAATCCTTCTCTGTTTCCTCCATTCTCCATTTCTCTCTCTACCTTTGTGCGATTCACTTGTCGCGCTATTACCTCTTTGCCTCTATAGCCATAGTTTCTTTATCCACAAGAGGATCTGCTCAGAACTTACAGCTTTTCTCTTCCTCCATGTGATCGACAATCTTCCTCTTGAACTTCTACTTCTTTTGGTTCTCTCCAGGATGTTGCTTCACCTTGCTTTGCTAACCATTTCATAGTGAATCCAACTGGTTCATTGAGTCTAGAGGAGTTGTGACAATATCTCCATGGGTCCTCCTCTACCCAATGACATGCCCCGTGGATCCAATTTAACTGTACTCTCGTGCAGTGATCTTTCACAAGACAATGCGGGTCATAGGATTGTAACTTCAGAGGTCAAATGGATACTTCTTCATCTGCTCTGCTTCGACATCTACATGCTTGAAAACTTGGATCTCATATAACCCAATGCACAGTGGAAGAGTGAGCCAAGGTGCCTTCTTCTTCCAGTGCAACCTAGCTGCCAATCCTACCGAGATGTGATATGCTACTTCCTGCATGACTAGTATATCCAAGGAAAACTTCGGTAGAACATGCGGAGGCTTCTCCACATTTTACATCCATATGAAGGTGTTGAACAGTGAAGCATACCAATCAGCTATCTCTATCAGTGCCTCCATTGTTGCCTTCGACATGTAGGGTGGATCCTATTCAAATATCATCTTGTAAACTGGGGTAACAAAATGATCAGACAACCGTGTGATAACTCCTTTGAAGCTGCATTCGGACAACAACTTACAATGCATGTTCACAGCAGTCTTTGTCAGTGACCATGCCCACTTCAAGCCTGAGAACTCCTGTCGAGCACAGATTACATCCAAGATGTAGGCGGACATGTAGATTTATGCTTGCATAGCTTCGGGCAACTGTCAAGCCCTTAATGAGCCAACATTTCAGACAAGTTACATGGTTTTCCTTCTCTGTCCAGTTGGTCCAGCGTGATCACCCAACTCTGTGGGAAGATTTTCGTGCTTTCTTGGCCATACAGTCGACATGAAAAGATGACCCAATTATTGGTATGCCTTCCGCAGTATCTTCGTCTTGTAGATCTGGTTCGATGTCATCCTGAATCTAGCAGGATCCTTTACCCAGTTTTTCAAAATGTCTCTAGAGACGGAATTACTGCTGGGTAAGCCGAAGGGAGTCTCCATGATGGTCACGAGCTCTGAAATCTGATACATCTCATCATAATCCTGTGCCCAGAAGGTTGTAATCTTCGTCCCGCTAATACTACTCAATGTCATTGTCTCGAGATCAGTGTGCAAGACAATCCAGTGTATCATGTCCATGCATGGGAACGCAGGGTATTTGCATGCAATTTGGTACAAGCCAGACTTGTGGATGTTCACATATACTTAGCGGTCTTTGAGGTCTCCCCCAAAAGTGCCTACAAATGCTTCATTGACCTCTTTCCATTTCAGTTTGATGTCCTTGTCTATAATCAGCTTGGTATCTTCATAGATCGGTAGACTTGCGAACACTCGCTTGTTAGAAAATTATATATTAAAGAGCAATGGAACACATAAAATATATTGCAAAAATATAAACACAAAAAACACATAAAACAAGAGAGACACAGATATATGTAGTTCACCTAATTTGGGCTACGTCCACGGAGAAACAACCAGTCCTTCCTTTTATATTATCTAGCAAACTGAAGAGATACAACCTACAACAGATCCGTTGTAATTCCTTCTTCGCTCACACAATCTCCTCTCTCTTTCTCACTTATAATACAGATCTACATAGACACAATACAATTCCCTCATATATAGTGAGGGGTTTCCTTCTAGGGAAAAAAACCCTAAATTAAACATAACTTCTACCATCAAATCTCTGCCTAATGAACGGCCCAGATTGACTATGAAATTACAACATTTTACAAGGAAAATTTACATCTATTTTTAGCTTCGGGACGCTACGCCCGATCCCCCGCTGGGGGGCTCCCCCCCTCCCGACCCCCCTTGCAGTGTACATTTTACGGGCGGCGTTGCCGCCACATTATGAACTAGGTTCCAATGTGGAGATACCTCTAGATAAAGAAGATAATTAGGCTCCACGCCCAACAATCTCCCACTTAAAGACTGATTATAGCAACTCCACCACTACTTCATTTGCTGGACAATGACTCCACTTTGGACCTAGTTGTTTCTCATCTTCTTCATCATACTTGAAGACCAATTGAAACTGAGCATAATCTCATTTTCTCCCTGGTTACAACTTCTGTTAACATATCTGCAGGATTCTAGCTAGCGTGTATCTTTTCTAGCTTCAACTATCCATCTTCCAATGCTGACCATATGAAATGGTACTTGAGCTGTATATGTTTGCTCTTGGAATGAAATGCATAGTTATTTTCAAGATGTATGGCACTCTGGCTGCCACTGTATAACCTTCCCAGCTTCTGCTTCTTACCTAATTCATCCAAAAACCTTTGTAACCAAATCATTTCTTTACTAGCCTCTATAGTATCAACATACTCTACTTCCATTGTTGAGAGTGCAACAACACTTTTCAGTTTTGAGACCCAACTGACAGTTGTTCCACCTACAGTAAATACATACCTTTTGGTGCTCCTCCTGTTATCTCTATCACCCACCATATCTGCATCAACTTATCCTTGTAGAGCAATGTTTGAACCACAAAATCATAATCCTTGATTTTTAGTACCTCTCAAATACCTTAGAATCCACTTCACCGCCATCCAATGTTCTTTTCCTAGATTGTTCATGTACCTGCTTACAACTCCTATTGCATGTGCAATAGCAGGCCTTGTGCAAACCATTGCATACATTAAACTTCCAACTGCTGATGCATATGGAACTTTAGACATATAAGCCATTTCTTCCTGAGTATTGGGACACACCTCCTTACTTAGTTTGAAATGGCTAGCCAAAGCTATGCTAACTGGTTTTGCATTCGTCATATTAAATCTTTTCAACACCTTTTCTATGTACTCACTCTGAGACAATGTTAATTTTCGATTCTTCCTTTCTCTAGTTATTCTCATACCAAGAGTTTGTTTTGCAGCACCCAAATCCTTCATTGCAAATGAGTTTGCCAATTTTCTTTTGAGCACATTTATTTCCTGCATGTTAGAACCTGCAACAAGCATGTCATCTACATACAATAACAATATAATATAACTACCATCATTTTGCCTCTTGAGATAAACACAATGATGAGAGTGACATCTAGTATAACCTTGATCAGACATAAACCTATTATATTTTAGATACCACTGTAGGTTTTAACCCCGTACATAAATTACCTGCATACGAATTCTAAAACACAGAAAATAAACAATGCGAGAGCATAACACATAAAACATATATACGCAGATATTTTCCCCTGGATCCCAAATCCGGGACTACCAGCTTGATTTTTCATTATGTTCCTTTCAATGTTACAATACATATTTATACATGCCGAAGCATCCAATACCATGGACCGAAAACCATCGCGTCCAAAACCATGGACCGAAAACCATCGCGTCCAAAACCATGTGCAAAAATCATGCACAAAAACATAAGTAGGTCAACCCAACCTAACATAGGGTCCAAAACTAAAATTTTCCAGTGCACTACCTTGGACCCCATAGAGTGGGGTTACCTACACCCCTCAAGCCCCTTGTGACTCCCCTCCCTACGCAATTGGAGCAATGAAGGGGGGGCTCCACCCCCCTTCTAACCCCCTGGTTAACTACGTGGGCTAGTCGTGGAAAGAATATAACACAATTCAAAATTCTCCCACTTATTGTTTTCTTTCCACAGGGGGCCACAAGAAAGCTTAGTCATTTATACAACCCTACAACGCCCATTGTTTCTCTACACCAATTCTCAGAGCTCACAGATTTTGTCAATGCATATGCAGTATTCTTCAAAGTGTCCACCTTTACCAGCAACACCTTTTTGTCTTCTATCATATCCCTCACAAAGTGATACTGAACATCAATGTGCTTTGTCTTTGAATGATATGCAGGGTTCTTTGCTAAGAAAATTGCACTTTGGCTATCACAGTATATCCTTATAGCTCCTTGTACTAACCCCATACTTGAACACAATCTCTGCAACCAAACTCCTTCCTTGCTTGCATTAGTGGCTGCCATGTATTCTGCCTCTATAGTTGATAGTGTCACTACAGATTGTTTCTTACTCATCCAACTGACTGCACCTCCAAATAGGTTAAACACATACCCACTTGTAGATCTTCTCTGATCCAGATCTCCAGCCTAGTCTGCATCAACAAAGCCATGAATATCCAACACGTTGTCCAATCCTGGTATTCCTTGGTAGCACAAATCACTAGTGCCACACAAATTCCTAAAAACCCGCTTCGCTATTGTCTAGTGCTCCTTCCCTGGTTTTGAAATGAACCTGCTCAATACTCCCTCTACATGTGCAATGTCTGGTCTAGTACAGACCATCGCATGCATCAAACTACCGATTGCACTTGCATATGGAAGATGGGACATGTCCTCTTCCTCTTCTTGTGCCTTGGGACACTGTTCAGTAAATAACTTTACACCTACAGGAATAGGAACCTTCACCAGTTTACTATCCTGCATATTAAACCTTTGCAATATTGTATCGACATACTTCCTCTGGTTTAACCAGAGCTTCCTCTTTGTCCGATCTCTTCTAATTTCCATGCCCAAAATATAGTTTGCAACACCAAGATCTTTCATGTCGAATTTGGAGGACAAATGGGTCTTCAAATCCAGGATAATTTCTTTGTCATTTCCAACCAGCAACATATCATCCACATACAAGACCAGATAAATAACACGATCACCAATTAATTTAAAATACAAACAGTCATCTGCTTTGCTTCTGGTGAAGCCAAGTCCCCGTATAAATGTATCAAATTTTGATACCACGTCCTTGGTGACTATTTTAACCCATATAGAGACTTCTTTAACTTGCATACCAATTCTTTCTTACCCTTCACCGCAAAGCCTTCAGGTTGCTTCATGTAGATCTCCTCTTCCAGATCCCCGTGAAGAAATGTTGTCTTCACATCCATCTGTTCTACCTCAAAATCAAAAGCAGCGGCAACAGATAAAATCAATCGAATAGAAGTTACCTCGGCAACAGGAGAAAAGATATCACCAAAATCAATTCCTGGCACCTGGGAATAACCTTTTGCTAGCAACCGAGCTTTGTATTTCTCCACCTTTCCTTCTACATTTGTCTTCTTCTTGAACACCCATTTACTGCCAATGGGTTTCCTTCTAGACGGCAACTTGACCATATCCCAAGCCTCATTTTTGTGCAAAGATGCCATTTCATCAACCATGGCCTCTTTCCAGAGTTTTCCATCCTCTGAATCTACTGCTTCCTTCATAGTTCTGGGATCATCATCAGTAATAGATAAAGAAAAATTTCAACAGAAATCAGATGGACTATACCTTTCTGGCTATCTTCTTTCTTGAACTGATCTTCTCACACCTAGAGTTTGTGGCTCTTCATCTTTTGATTCCTCCTCTGTTGTAGAGTCTGATTCTTCCTCCTTTAGCTCAAACTCTACCTTCTCAGGTTCCTTTGGTTGGACTTCATGTTTCATAACATCTTTCACCTCTCTGAACACCACATATCGATTGTACACAATTTTCCTTGTTACTGGGTTCCAAATCTTATAACCCTTTAAACCATCCTTATACCCAAAAAAGATGCACTTTTTAGATTTACTATCCAACTTGGTTCATTTCTCCTTTGGAACATGTACATATGCATCACATCCAAATACCCTTAGATGTGAAAGAGAGGGTTTCTTACCAATCCATACCTCTTGTGGAGTATTATCCTCCAACGTTGATGAAGGTGATCCATTGACCAGGTAACATGATGTCTCCATCGCCTCTGCCTAGAACTCTTGTCCTAACCCGACACCACTGAACATGCTTCTTGCCCTTTCCATCAACATCTTGTTCATTCTTTCTGCAACTCCATTTTACTGAGGTGCATATGGAGTAGTCTTCTACCGTGCTATACCATACTTCTTACAGAATTCTTCAAATTCCTTACTGCAAAACTCTCCACCGTTATCTGTCCTCAACACCTTTATCTTCTTCTCTGTCTGGTTTTCCACCAAAGCCTTAAATTCTTTAAACCTGTCAAAGACTTCATATTTCTTCTTAAGGAAATATATCCATGTGTTCCTTGAGAATTCATCTATAAATGATACATAGTACACAGATTTACCCAGTGATGGAACCTTCACAGGTCCAAACACATCACTGTGTACAAGCTCTAATATATGTTTCACCCTCTTACCACTAGAGGGTAAACTCACCTGATTCTACTTCCCATATACACAATTTCCACATAAATCAAAATCCAGAGAGCTATTACTCATACCTTATACCATACCTTTACCGTGAAGTATTCAAAGGCCCTTATCTCAAATATGTCTAAGCCTTTGATGCCACAGCACGGTCTTCTCTCCAAAGACCACTAGATTTTCTGCTCCACTTTCAGGAACCACAAAATTGTTGTACCCATCAATAACAGTGCTACCTTACAGCTTGTACAGAGTTCCAATTCGAACTCCCCGCATCAATACCAGTGCTCCCCAAACCATCTTGCAGGTATCCTTCTCGAACATTGTTTTTACACCTGCGTCATCCAGCTTGCTTACAGAAATCAAATTTCTGGCCAATGCAGGAATATGTATAACACCCGGAAGTGTTCTAACCCTTCCACCTTGCAACTTAAACTTTACTTTTCCACGACCAACAATTCTAGCCTTCCTATCATCCCTTAAGAAGACATCACCACCATCGTATTTCTCATACTCGCGAAACCACTCTCTATGGGGAGAGAAGTGAAAGGATGCACCTGAGTCAATCAACCATGCCTCATGATCTACATGTGTACTTAAAGAAGCCAACTACACATCCCCACCTTCATCTGAGGTGGTTTTTGCCTCTGTAGAAGGAGCATCATCAAATCCCTTTCCTTTGTTAGGAGCTTTAGATTTACAGTCCCTTTTGTAGTGCCCTTCCTTTCCGCATTTCCAGCACACCACCTGTCAGGCCAGGCAGTAACTCCAATATGCAGTAAAACTGATTCGATTTGTTTCATTAGGTAGCTATTCTTATATACAAAGGATGTGACTGCTCAGTTCATCTTCTGATGACTGTTCACATTCCAAATTCACCCAATCGCAGAGGATTAGGTGTCAAAATTCCCCCCCTTAATCTGAAGGGATGTTGGTGAGTCCAAGCATCGTTCTGAATCTTTCAAGCTTTTCTCTTTCAAGCGCTTTGGTGAAGATGTCTGCAATTTGCTCATTTGTGGAACAATGACGGAGATGGATTGTTTTGGCCTCAACATGATGTCGGATCAAATGATATTTAGTATTGATGTGCTTTGTACGATCATGGAACTTTGGGTTCTTGGCCAACTTTATTGCAGAGGTGTTGTCAATCATGAGTGGAGTTGATTGTACTTGTTTTACCTGCAAATCTTCAAGAATTTTCCTGAGCCACACAATTTCTTTCGTTGCTTCAGCTGCTACCACGTATTCTGCTTTTGTTGTGGAATCTGTTAGAACTAATTGTTTGCTTGATCTCCAGGAGACAGCTCCTGATCCAAGACTCATAGCATATCTTGAAGTAGATACCCCAGTTTCTTTGTCTCCATCGAAGTCTGAATTAGAGTACCCAATCAAGATGAAGTCGTCCACCTGTGTATACTTGATTCCAAGGTCTTGAGTTCCCTTCAAGTACATTAGAACTCTTTTTGCAGCAGACCAATGTCCCTCACAAGGCTTTTGCATAAACCTGGAGAGGATTCCAACAACAAATGAAATGTTTGGTCTGGTAGTAGTGAGGTAGATGAGACTTCCTACAAGTTGTCTATACTTTGTTGCATCCTCAAATTCCTTTCCTTCAATAGATGTGAGCTTTAAGTTTTGTTCCATTGGAGTAGAAAGAGGATTGCACTCTGTCATGCGAAATCTGTTTAACAAATCTCCAATGTATTTCTTTTGAGAAAGAAATATGGATTTTGGATGTTGGGTTACTTCAATGCCAAGATAGTAATGAACATAGCCCAAATCAGTCATTTCAAAACTTTTCCCCAATTCCTTCTTTATGGATGTAATGTAGCTTTCATTATTCCCTGTCATTAAAAGACCATCTACATATACCACAAGATATACAACTATTTTTCCAACTTTCTTGACAAATAAAGTTGCATCATCAAGATCAAAATGATTGAAGTTGAGTTTCAGAAGATGCTCAGTTAGTTTTTCATACCAGGCTCGTGGTGCTTGTTTGAGGCCATACAAGGAATTCACAAGTTTGCATACTTTATGTTCATGTCCTTTCACAGGAAATCCTTCAGGCTGGGACATAAAAACATTCTCTTTTAGATCTCCATTCAAGAAGGTATTTTTTACATCCATTTGATGGACTTTCCAACCGTTCTGACTTGCTAGTGCAAAGAGTGTCCGGATCGTGGCCCATTTTGCTGTGGGGGCAAAAGTTTTCTCATAATCGACCCCTTCCTTCTGTGCAAAACCTTTTGCCACAAGCCTAGCTTTGTGCTTTTCAAGTGAGCCGTCAGCTTTGTACTTGTTCTTGTAGACCCACTTGCAGCCAATTGGTTTGGTTCCAAATGGAGGATCAACCAGCTTCCAAGTGCCATTCTTTATGAGGGCATCATACTCCTTTTGCATCGCTTCTTTCCATTTATCATGAGAAGCAGCTTCTTTGAAGGAAGTTGGTTCAAAATCTGTAGACAAGTTCAATTCACAATCATAAGAAACATCCATATCAACAGGTGAATTAGAGTCATCTACATCACCTCCATTTTGTCGGTTTTAATTTCTGGTTCCTGTTTTTCCAATTTCATCAAGATGAACACTTTCAAGTGTCTTTGTCAGCCACTTTGGGGGACCTTTCTGAGATGGTCCAGGCTGTTCTGTTGATTGAGTTGGGACTGAATCAAGATTGAGTCTCCAAATTCTATCAATTACATCACTTAAAGCATCATCCGTTGTTGGAGTTTCATTCGGGGGAGAGTGTTCTTCAGAAGAAGATTCCACATGTTGATCTAGAATAGGAATCCCCCCTTCAAGATGTGGAATCTGATTATCAAATTCTTGAATTGATTTCGTTTTTGCGAATCTATCCAAGCGATCAAGTTGCCGCTCAACAACATTGTCAGATTTGGATGATTCAAGAAAAATTACATCTCTAGATACAACAAACTTTTTATTTACTTCATCATAGAGGCGGTATGCTTTGGAGGTGTTTGAATACCCCAGGAAGATACACTTATGACTTCTAGCACCAAGTTTGTTTCTATGAACCTTTGGTATCAAAGCATAACAGGTGGAACTAAAGACCCTGAGATGTTTTACCGAAGGAACATGTCCATACCACAATTCATAAGGAGTCTTGCTTCTTATAGCATTAGATGGACATCTATTCTTTATATATGCAGCACATAGAATAGCATTAGCCCAAAACATTATCTTTACATTTTTGAAGAAAAGCATGGATCGTACCATATTCAAGATTGTTCTATTCATTCTTTCAGCTACACCATTCTATTGGGGATTATAAGGCACAGTTGTTTGATGTTTGATCCCATGTTGGCGAAGATAGTTTTCAAATTCATTTGATGTATATTCTTTTCCATTATCAGGGCGAATAGACCCAATATGAGATTGTGCATCATTTTCAATCCATTTATGAAAATTCTTGAATGTTTGAAAAGCATCAGATTTGTTCTTCAATAAATAAACCCAACACATTTTGGTGTAATCATCAATAAATGTCATGATATATTTATTTCCATTTGCAGAAGTAACAGGCATTGGACCACATAAATCTGAATGAATAAGTTCAAGCTTCCTATGTGCTCTTGAATGTGAATCATGAAAAGACTGTTTGCTATGCTTTCCTAGAATGCAAGCATCACATTGCTTATGTTTCCTAGGAATTGTAGGCAAACCAGCAACACCATTTTTCTTCAATAAGCGAAGACTGTCATACTTTAAAAGTCCAGATCTAGCATGCCATAATAAACTTGAAGGAAGTGTACCTTCTTCAAGATGAGAAATATATGAGAAATGTTGTGCATGAGCAGGGGTTCCTTGCAGTTTGAGAAGCCTTTCTTCTTCTATTCCCCTCATGACAAGTGAGTGGTCAGATGCTTTTCTTACCTCAAGCTTGCCATCAAACATATGAATGGAGTGACCTTGCTGGCGGATGTGGACCAAGGACAACAAGTTTCTTTTGAGCTGTGGGAGATATAGAACATGATCTAGAAGAAAGTCTGGAAGACCAGACAGTTTAACCCTAATTGTGCCAAGCCCTGATGGCTTGATTTTTGACTGATCTGCAAAGTATACTGCTCCATCAACATTGTCAGTGAAACATTCAAAAAAATATTTTCTATGAGTCATGTGACAGGTTGCTCCTGAATCAAGCAACCAATCATTTTTCAGAGAAGCAAGTGAAGCATTAAACAAATCTTCATTTACTCCAATGTTACATTGTGCCTCAATATAGTGAGCGGATTCAGGTGCTTTACCTTTGTCTGTATCATCAGTTTTACCTTTTTGTTGGTTTCTTTTTTGCTCAATTTTGTCCCATGGTAGCTTGCATGTAGAGGCATCATGTGATCCATTTCTTTTGCAGCGAATGCAGTGCAGATCTGCCTTTTCTCCTTGAGAATTTATGCCCCCCTGCCTCTGAAATATCTTCCTCTTCCTCTTCGTCCACCTCTTCCTCTTGTAGAATCTTGAGCAGGATGCTTTTCTTTATGAGCAAGGCACACAGTCTCTTCAAAAGATTCAGGTGTTGTCTTTTTTCCAAAAGCTTTCTCTCTTTCAGCAAACTTTTTCACAAGAGAGTCAAAGGTTATATCTTTGAGATTTCAATTTTCTTGTAAAGACTCAAGATAATTGGAGTAAGTAGGATAGAGAGCCTTGAGAAAAGCAATAAGAGGGATATCCAACTCAACCTTAGTGGAATTGATATCATGCATTATAGACTTTACTTCAGATGCAAGAGCAAGAGGATCATTATTTTTCAGTTCAAGAGTGAAGAGTTTAATCATGAGCTGAACAACTTCAAGTGCAGAATGTGAGTCATAGAGTTCTTTCAGCTTTTGTAAGGCTTCAAAGGCAGTTGAATATGACGAAATATGGCGACTCACCTCTTCATTTACAGATGCTGCGATTAATGCATAGGCTTTGCTGTTCTTGTTTTCCCAAATGATGAGCTCTTTGTCTGAGGTAGGTTGTATTGGGTTTTTGTCTCCTTCTCCGACACACACTCCTTTCCACAACTCATTGAAGATGAGGGTGTGTTTTATCATTCGGGACCATTCAGGATAGTTCTCCTTGCCAGTGAGAACTATTCCTACCATTCTGAAAAGAAATTACTTATGCTGATAGAAAACAATATATATGTTATACCTTCCACTTCTCAAGCATATAACATATTGCCATAAAAAAAATAAAAAAAAAAAAAACTTAATAAAATTTCATGCCTCTCTCACCCCACCAATGTTTTTACATGAAACAACAGCATTTGAAAATGTATTTGACACCATTCACCATACAACAATTTCACATCTCTGTCATTCAATATATTGACCAGACTTTAAATAGAGACAGATATGAAAATACACCGGGCACCGTGGACACCATTAATTGAACATCCACCGTTAATTGAACATCCACCTTTCAGCGCATCGCCTTAATACCATATAACAGTCAGCTTTTAAATACAGCAAACAAATGATCCTTATTCCGCAGACATGTATAAAACTCTAGTTTATAGATAGCAGATAGAGTTTTGTCACCGTTATGATCAACTATATATAACTAATCTAACAGAGGTTCCCTGACTGACAGAGAAAAATGAGTTTAGGATTGTTGTTTGTCTATCAAAGTAAGCAGCAATTCTCCGTAGTCTCCACAGGTATCCACCGCTATTGCATGCTCTAACTATATGAACAGGGTTCAAAAGGATTTCGATGCATGAGCAGAAGGCAAAGGATTTCGATGGCAGCGTAAATACAATCACACAATAAATATTTCTTTTATAAATGTCTATTGAGAAGCCCTTTCCAATTCGCACCTGATGCCACTAATAATATTGCAGGCTGCCATTTCCAACAGCTTGTCACTTCTCGTAAGGGCCCGCAGTGGACACGGCTTTCCTGGCCGGCGAACAACGTAATCGGCAGCCCCGCCGTTCCCAAAATGAGGACTGCTGCTCAGCTTTGAAGACAGCACCAGAAAGCTATGGCCATTCCGATACTCATACTGGAATAGCAGCCAAAGCTACGTGCTCATGAAGGGCTTTGATACCATCGGTTCGTGAAGGAGATGAAACTGAACACGGGTGACATTGTGTCTTTTCACAGAACAATCTGCCAAGGTCCAAATCCACAGCGTCTCTTCATCAGTTGCAGGCATAAGCCTTGCAGTGCGGCTCAGCTTCCAGTACTGAAATCACCAGCAATCGGATAGATTCTATCTGCGTTCAATCGAAAAAGAATGCACATTCTCAACAGCAAACAGAGATTAGGAAAATCGTTCCATCGATTTCTTAAGGAAGCTTCTTTCTGCCTCCAACGCCTACTGACAAATCCTCCAACGCCTCTGGCAATGTCCAGAAGGTGAGCAGCGCAGAGTATTATGAATAAAAATGTCAGTATGGCATTATGGCAAGGTTATTTACAAAAAAAATTAACGTACAACGCTTCATGGACAGATGCGTTATGAGGCAGCGCTGAAAGTGAATATGGCAGAGGGAGGTTATTTCAGGACAAAGGCAGAGCAGGATACCATTTCAGTACAGGACAGAGGAGTTACATGAGAATAATAGCTAAAACAAGGAGCTGGCTCTGATACCATGTCAGGCCAGGCAGTAACTCCAATAGGCAGTAAAACTTATTCGATTTGTTTCATTAGGTAGCTATTGTTATATACAAAGGATGTGACTGCTCAGTTCATCTTCTGATGACTGTTCACATTCCAAATTCACCCAATCGCAGAGGATTAGGTGTCAACACCACCTTTACAAGTTTTCTTGGAGATTTAGATCTCCCACTCGATGACTTATTTTTATTTCTATTCTGGCACCATCCTCGTATAGACAAGGCATCACCATTCTGGCTCTCCATATTTTTTTGTCTCATCTCCTCTGTCAGCAAGGATGAGACTATTTCATCAAACTGCAAGGCAGTTGCATTGCTACCTATTGCAATAACCAGACTATCCCACGAATCTAGTAGAGAACACAACAAACTAATGCACTTATCTTGATCTAAAATTTTGATATCAATAGACGATAACTGACTTACCATAGTATTAAACACATTCATATGCTCTGTCACTGAGTCTCCATCTTTCATCCTCAGGTTATATAGCTTTTTCCGTAGGAACAGTTTATTCACTAGAGACTTAGATTGGTACAAAGTCCCTAACTTGTCCCACAAAGCCTTCACCGTAGCTTCCCCTAATACATTCAGCAATACTGAATTTGAGACACATAATCGTATTCTGCTCTTTGCCTTCCAATCCAACTTCTTCCATTCTTCATCAGATACTCCCATTAGTTTATTACCCAGATCTACCCCAATCCACTGATCTTTATCTACCAACAGATCTTCCATCTTGAGTTTCCACAACTCAAAACTCTGACCATTAAATTTCTCTATCTCTATCTTTCCACTAGTCGCCATCTTCTTTCACTACCAGAATCGATCGCGCACATCTCCCACTGAATAGGGTCTACCACAGGCCCAATCGAAACCCCTTAGCAACAAATGCGTCCCCTTGAAGCCAAAAAAACTATGATACCAAATGTAGGTTTAACCCCGTACAGAAATTACCTACATACGAATTCTAAAACACAGAAAATAAACAATGCCAGAACATAACACATAAAACACATATACACCGAGATTTTCCCCTAGATACCAAAACTGGGACTACCAGCTTGATTTTTCATTATGTTCCTTTCAATGTTATAATACATATTTATACATGCCGAAGCATCCAATACCATGGACCGAAAACCATCGCGTCCAAAACCATGGATCGAAAACCATCGCGTCCAAAACCATGTGTGAAAATAATGCAAAAAACCATAGGTAGGTCAGCCCAACCTAACATAGGGTCCAAAACCAAACTTTTCTGGGGCGTTGACCTAGACCCCATAGAGTGGGGTTACCTGCACCCCTCAAACCCCCTGTCACTCCCCCCACTACGCAATCGGCGCAAGGAAGGGGGGCTCTACCCCCCTTCTAACCCCTCGGTTAACTACGTGGGCTAGTCGTGGAAAGAATATAACACAACCCAACAACCACTGCCTTGGAGCCTGTTTTAAGCCATAAAAGCTCTCCTTCAACCTGCACACTTGTTTCTCCTTCCCTTTTACCTCAGATCCTTGTGGTTGTTGCATATATATCTCTTCCTCCAAATCCCCGTGGATAAAGGATGTATTTACATCTAACAGCTCAAGATGAAAATCTTCAGCTACTACTAGACTTAAAATAATTCTAATTGAATTCATTTTAACAACATGAGAAAATATCTCATCAAAGTCTATATCTTTTTTCTATGTAAACCCCTTCACCACAAGTCTAGCTTTATAATTTTTCTACCTCCATCTTCTTCCTTCAACTTGTAAACCCATTTATTTTGATATTTTGTTTTACCTGCATGCAACCTGACAAAGTCCCAAGTCTCGTTATGTGCTAAGGAGTCTGTCTCTTCTTTCATGGCGTGCTCCCACTTCTTCCTAGTTTCCACCTGCACTGTTTCTTCATAACATTCTGGTTCACCAGAATCAGTCAACAATACATAATATAAAGAAGGAGAGTATCGTTTAGGGAGTCTACTTATCCTGGTAGATCTTCTAAAACCACTTTTAGGTGTTTGAGGTACTTGTTGTTGTTTTGGTTTATGTTGTTGTTCTGGTTGTTGATCATTATGATTTTCAAGCACCTTCAATTTTTCTGTGATCTCATCAAGCACTATGTATTCTCTGTTTTCTTTTTCCTGTTTCTTTTCCTGCATCTTATCCTTATACAAAACCTTTTCATTGAATATGACATCTCTTCTCCTAATGATTTTGTGTTTTTCATAATCATAAAATCAATAACCAAAATCATTAACACCATATCCAGTAAAGGTACATTTCTTTGATTTTGCCTCAAGCTTTGTTCTACTTTCTTTATTAATGTGGACAAAGGCTTCACAACCAAAAGTCTTTAAAAATGAGTAGTTTACCCTTTTACCTGTCCATGCCTCCTCTGGAATACCACCATCCAAGGAACTTGAAGACCTATTTTTATTAGATAAATAGTAGTATCTTCAGCATCTACCCAAAATTGTAAAGGAAATCATGCATGCAATCTCATGCACCTTTCACTCTCCATGATTGTCCTGTTCATCCCTTCTGACACTTTCTTGTGGTGTTCCTGGAACTATCTTCTCTCTGCGAATTCCATTCTGTGAACAATACCTATCAAACTCTTTGCTGCAATATTCACCTCCATTGTCTGATTTGAGACTGATCTGAAATGGGGGGGCCTAAAGGCTTCTTGCCATGCTTACAAGAAACCCTCTGATCCGGATTTAAACAGGAACGCAACAAATTACAGAGATAACCATATACACAAAGATGCAGCGGAAATAATACTTCATTTCATTAATGGAAAATACTGAAATATGCTTACAAACAGAAATGGCAATAAACTAGCTAGGGCGATGGTAGCTTATCTCTGAGAAGAGATGTGATGGCTACATGCCTCTGAACTGTATTACAATGAGGCTCGAAGGCCTATTTATTGTTGAGAAACAATGGAAAACCCTTCACATACCGAAACCTAACCCTAGAAGATGAAACGCCAAATTGTGGGCCCCGTTTGGGTAAATTGGTACATCAATTTCCCGGGGTCGTAACTTTGGCATACGATCTCCGTTTGACGCGTACGATAGCTCGTTAGAAAGATCTATCCGAGTACTACCACTTTGGGGGGTAACATAGGGCTCGGTCACCCCAGAATTCCAAAAAAACGTCGTTTAGGGCCTCAAAACGGCTCCGGAAGTTCAGGACCCGAAAAACTGCTAAAAATAGTAAACTGTGCTACAATTAAGGAAACTGAAAATGCTGAGAAAGACAATGGTGGGGGTCCAGGTGGACCTGGCAGGTGGCCACCAATATCCACCTGGATCACCCTCCCACCCCAAAGTTTATTTATATTCCCCAAATCTATATGCTTATGATTGATAATTGCGGAATTAAAAGTGCTTGAAAGAGGTGTATGATTATGTTTGTTTTTAGACTGTTTATGTGCTTTGTGTTCTTTGCTTATGCTGATATTTAAATACATGCAACAGTAAATAATGCAGCAAATAAGCAAACACAAAAGACAACAATGTAATATGGAGTTCACCCTGATATCTTGGGCTACGTCTCCTTGAGCTCTATTCAACTCGACTAGGCTCTTTGGGATTATGGTAATGATTCTTTTACAAGTTCCATACTTAACTCCATTGGTTTACAACTGAACATATGGTTTTAGAATACCATATTATCCCACTGGTTGTCCATACTCTGCAGATAGATCTAGGCTTCTCTGGACTAGATTCCTTCAATCAACACTCCAGGCTATCTTGAGCTCCTGGCTTGCACCAACTCCCTCATAATTCTTTTACTATCTTTGGAATTCCTTCTTCTATCTTCAGCACACATCAGACACCATAAATAGCTTAATCATTTGATCTCTTTGCTATTTCGAACTTCATTACAGCTCATGGCTTGTAGAAGTCCATTGAACCCTCTGGCTTTGTGGCTCTGCCTCCAACCTCTGGTGGCTATGCCTCTGTCAGCGCTTTTGCTCTACCTTCCAACCTCTGGTGGCTATGTTGAGCTTCTCTGAGCTTCTCTGAGCTTCCTCTGATCATTACTCTGCCTCAACCTCTGAGAATCCTCTTTCTCTGTGCTTTCTGTGTTTTGCTCAACCTCTGCGCAGATCCCTGTCAATTTTGTTCTCTGCGTATTAACACACATCAGTTATGCCTCTACAAGCATGGAAGACCGATCGTTTCACCAAAGAATCCATTTTCCAATTGAAATGAACCAGTAGGCACGAGCAACCCAGTCGTTTGGCCTTCCTGTGCAGAAATCCCGAAAATAGCCACATAACGGAAAACACAGTCAAACTGACGAAAATCACATCATGAAGTGTTTTTCCAGATTTCAAATTATATTCAATCGTGTTTATAATCCCATCAGGTCCATACATATTGCAACATCGCAATCGCATTTCATAACGCTTAAAAACCCAATACACAGAAATATGAAGAAATACATTGAAAGTAGATTAACCTAGATCTCAAAGAACAATAAACTTGCCACTATAATGTCATCAGGTCCACCCATCACAATCGCATGTCGCATAGGCCACGCTCCTTTGTATTGTGGCATCCCAATTCACCGACTGCCGATTGCCGATCAATGCTATCGGCGCATCGCACATCGGCGCTATCGCATATCGGTGAGTCACATGGTCACGGGTCTTGGTCCATCAACTTTCTCGATTAGGGATCGTCGATTCAATCACAACAGTTGATCCCTTTTATTCATCTTAAGGTTATGATGGAAGAGCTCATCGCGAGACTTTAAGCTATGGGTCCCGTTCTTCTCCCTTGGTTCGTTGCGATGCGATCTTGGAAGTTAATCTGCACCGTTGATCTGTCTTTTAATCCAACAATTTGCAGTAAACCTGAAATGGAAAACAGTCCGCTCAATCTCTGTCGTTGATCCTACGATCTGCAATCCAACAGATGACAGTCATTTTGGATGGCCCACTTGCACGGAGATTACCTGCCCGAAAAGAGCGGTTTTCTCTCTCCTGCTACGTGCTACGTGTCAGCTAGTGTATGGGTTCAGGTGCAACACTTCCAATACCATTTACCACTTGAAGCCTGTTTGAAATACCATTTACTGCCCTTCTTCCAGAACTCAAAAGGTTCGTTGTTTTATTCATAAATCCATCGGGTCCACTGCCTAATGAGGTTTAGCGATAAACAACATTTAACCTTATTAATCACATTTTTTTTCAAAAACACGCTTTATAAAGGTTTAGCGCATAAGGCTAATTTTTTTCCTGTGGAAAAAGTCATATTTTCCATTAATAAAGATGAAAATTACATTCTGTATATGCATAAACACTACTTTCATATGGCATTGCCTGTCCAACCAAAAATGATAGAAGTTGTGCATTCCTCCACGTAGGGAGTTCATGTAAAAGTAAAAACACATAATTTAAACTATCTATCCTCTTCTTAGAGTAAAGAGTAATTGATAACTAATTACAATCTATCAAAATGAAAATCATAAAAAAAAAACTGAGTAAAAAGTGTTCCATTTCCGTGTTGCTGTCATAGTGTTACAGGGTCTACAAAAGGCCTATGATAGTGTTGATACACGACCCCGTAAAAATATTCGCAAATCATCCAAGAGTTGTTGTCCTTGATCGTTGCTTCTTTGGATAGGAAGTCAATAGATGTGTTCCGCTCCCACTAAATGTGATGACAAATGAATGAGTCCAAAAACAAGACAAGTCTGTGTATCTCATCTAGTATATGCCTCAATGTGTAAGCAGAACATGTATACTTTTTGTTGATCCAGTTTATAACCAATTTAGAGTCACCATAATTTTGCAGGTTTGTGCATTGTTTTTGTAAAGAAAAAAGAATGGTGTTTTTTGCAGTAACAAGCTCGACATAGTTGTTGGTTCCCCTGCCTAAACACATTTGGATTTTGTATGAATTATTTTTTAATAAATGTAGGATCACTCCCCTGCCACAACCTGTCTCTTGGCTGAGCCATCGAAAAAATCCCAGGGGATGGATTTGTTGATGACCTTTGTCTCAAAAATCCTTGTCTGGTCTTTTTGAGACTCTTCGGGGATCAAGTGATAGTCTGTTGATATTCTATTGTGAATGGAGGGCCAGTGAGGAAACTTCTGAATGAAAATAATCTTGTTCCTTTCTATCCATAGCTCCCAACTAATTAGCAGAGGTAGTTTCCTTTCCTTCCCAAAAGTGTCCATCCACCAAGTGTTCCATGCCTCCTTGACTGTTGTCCCATGCCATTTGGTCCGAATGGAAAGTGTTGTCAGGATGCCATTCCAAAGATCTTGTGTCGATGAGCACCCCAAAAGAGGTGTTATGTGTCCTCGTTGCTGCTTCTGCAGAGGTGGCACCAGAAAGGTCCAGCGAAAGCTCGCTTCATAAGATTTTCCCCTGTAGGGACCTTGTTATTCAAGATGGACCACAGGAGCAGCTTTGTTCTAGGGGCAGCTTTGAGTTTCCAAAGAAGGTTCCATCTTATCTCAGAGTCTAGTGGCTTGAAGGGTTCCATTAGGACCAGATATCCGATCTTGGGTGCATAGTAACCGTGTTTTGCAAAAGCCCAGATGAGCTCATCTTCCCCTTCCATAATCCTGATGTGAACCTCCATTAGTGCTGTAATGAAAAGGCTCCAATATTGCTACCACTAAATGGGAATATTTAGAGATGCTCCCGATTTCCAGGCCTGTTGTGCTATTGTGGAGCACTCATTATCTGCAATATGACTTAGATGAAAAGTCCCCTGTTTTGCTAGATGGAGTCTCAGTTCCTCAGGGAGTTTGTGAGCATTTCCACAACCCACGCATGGGTCCACTCCCAGGCACACTTGTGAGCCCAATCAAATTCTCCAAGTCAATCTGTTCCTTAACAGGTCCTTTACTTTGATTACTGCTTTCCAGATGTTGGTTATGTTCCCATAGGTTCGATGGTCTTAGCGAATCCAATCCAGGGGATTTGTGGGGGTTATATATTTCGAAATGACTACCTTCGTCCAAAGGCTGTCATTGTTGAGGATTTGCTAGCCCAGCTTAGCTGTTAGAGCTTTGGAGAAAAATTCCATCCTTCTGATCCCCCAACCCCCCCAACGTTTAGGCAGCGCCAGAGTCTCCCATCTTGTCTAAGCAAAGATTCTTCCTAACTGATTCCCCTTCCACAAAAATCTACAACATATTTTTTGTAGCTCGTCTAGGATGCCTCTAGGAATCCAAGCTAGGGTTATCCAGTAGACAGGGGTTGCTTCTAATACCACTTTGATCAGAATTAGTCTGCCAGCTCTAGAGAGGTATTTATGGTAACAAATATTCAGGCGCTTCTCCACCTTTGTGATAAGCCAGATCCTGTCTGCAATTTTGTAGCCAAATGGCTTCATACAGTATCCCAGTTATCTCAAGCCTTCTTCAAATGGGTAGGTGACAAAGGGGAATCTCCTGAGCGTGAAAAGAAGCTCATTTTAGGCACATCCGAGTGCAGATAAAGTTGATTTTGATTCATTTAAAACCATTCTCGTGGCCTTTTGAAATACCCCCATGACTTGGTGGAGAGTTGTGAGGTCACCCAAACTACCATCAACAAAGATGAGGACGTCGTCCACAAAAAAAAAAAAATGATTCAAGGATTGGGAATCAACAACTTTGATGCCCTTAAGGCACCCATTCCTATGCTCTTCATGAATAAATCTGCTGAGGCCCTCCATGACCAGAAGAAACAAGAGCAGAGACAGGGGACATCCTTGTCTGAGTCCCCTTTCTGCATGAAAAAGTGGGGAGGCTGAGCCACTTATTAACATGCCAAAGGGAACATCGGTTATGCAGCTCATGATCCATTTGATAAAAGAAAAGGGAAAACCAATGTGAGTGAGGAGCAGGTAGAGGTAGAGCCAATTGACTCTATCAAATGCTTTAGAGAGGTCAATCTTAAGGATCATGCCTTTCGTTTTCTGGTACTGGACAGAGTGAAGGAGCTCCTGAGCAGTTCCTATGGCCTCATGAATTTGTCTATTGTGCAGGAAGGAAAATTTCTCTTTGGAGATGTGGAGAAAGAGGACAGGTTTTAAGCGATTTGCAATGATCTTGGTAATGATTTTGTAAATGCAATTGCAGAGGGATATGGGTCTGAAATCATCAAAAGAGGAGGGCTTGACAGATTTAGGGATGAGGGCAATGAACGTAGCTTTTAGGCTACCTGGGATCCTCCCTCTCTTTCTACTTTCCTCGATGATTTGCAAGAGGTCCGCCCCCAACACCTCAAAAAAGGTTACATAGAATTCTACTGACCAGCCATCTAGCCCCAGGCTCTTTTCTTTCTTTAACAATTTTAAGGTATCTTCCAGCTCTCTCATAGATACTTCTCTCTCTAAATCCTATTCCATCTCTTGCTCGACAAAGCTCGGGAAAAGCTGCACGATTTTCATCACTTCAACCAAGGAGGCATAGGAAGGTGACTTATAAATATTTTGAAAGTGTGAGTAGGCTAGGGCAGCCAGCTCTCTGAATGATTGAACAGACCTCCCCTATGAATCCTTAAGCTCCCAGATAGTGTTTATGGCCTTTCTACCATTCACATGTTTATGGAAGAATTTAGTATTTTCATCCCCTTCCTTCAGCCAGATAGCCCTTCTTCAGAGCCTCCAATTCGCTTCTCTACTTTTCAAAATTTGGGTTCTCTTTTGAAGGAAAGCAGTATATGAGTCTTTTTGTTCTTGGGTCCTCAAGACTTCTCCTGAATCCTCCTCAAATGAGTGAATGGCCTTCTCCGCCTCCTAGAGGGTTAAGTCATCTGCCTCCTTTTTCTTCTGAGCCCAAGACTTGGATATGCTCTTCAGTTCCTTCATATTGTGGAGGAAATTCTGAGTTATTTCCCCTGATATACCTGGAGGGTTTGCCTTCCAGAAATCCGTCACAAGCTGGATATATTCCAGATCTTGCATTTAGGTAGATTTGAACTTGTAAGGGGCCTTTGGCTTGCTGATGACATCCTGCAACCCTAGGTATATGGGCTGATGGTCCAACAGCCCGCCCGAGCTTACCCATTGTCTAATACAGAGTCCTCCATTGATCAGGCCTTCTTTAGTGAGGAAGAGATCAAGTCTTCTGGCCAAACTTGCTTCCCCCACTCTATTATTTTTCCATGTAGGCTGCTTTTTTGCTGAAGGGACATCAATGAAATTATGGGATTCCAAGAGGTTCTCAAAGAGATCCGTCATAGCATCTACATGTGCATGATTTCCCCAGGATTCCAATAATCCCAGGGAGAAATTGAGGTCACCCCCTATGATAACATTATCTTGGATTAGGAGGGACGAGTTGAGAAGAGGTCTCCAAAAAGCCATCCTGTCCTGGCATGGCCCATACACGTTGAGAATCCTAAATTCTGATTCTAGAGTTGGGGAGTATATGTCTACGCCTAGATAGCCTCGGCCGCCCCAAACACTCAAATTTTTTATTGATCTGTTACATATGCCTAGGATTAAACCCCCTAATCTACCCGAGGCATCAAGAGAGTGAAAAGACCAGCCTGGGAGCCATGAAGTAAGAAGGGAGGATATAGCAGAAGCGGAGCCAAGGGTTTCTTGGAGGAAAATAATGTCGACCTGCTCAGAGGAAAATAAGCACTTGAGGGCTAGTTTCTTGCCCAGGCTAGCCACCCCACAACAATTAAAAGAGAGCTTCAAGGAGGGGGAGGGAGAGGGGCTTGCTGCACTCTAAGGGCCCAGTTCAAGGTCTTCTGCTTACCAGAGGCGACCGCCTCCCCAGCCTGATGCTTGGCTTTGGAGAGGTGGGAGGGTCACCCTCTAGATTTGGGAGGGAATGGGGGAGGCAATGACCTCAAAGCCTATAGTGTCTAAGCCTTGAGAGCGCATTTGGGAGCGGAGGGGGTAATGGGGTCTGGGGTTATCAGAGTCAGGGAAGGGGGTAAGGGATGCCTCCGAGAGAGAGAGCTGAGGAAAGGAGAATATGGGAGGGGGAGGGGCTATGGTGTAATGCTAGACCATAGAAATTAGTTGAGAAGGCTGAGGGGGAGAAATAAGGGGGGCGCACAAGGGAGTATCCGGAGGATCAATTTAACAAAACTGTCTGGATTGAGAAGACAAAATAGAAGTAACATATGAAGAAATATCAGAGGAGAGGGGGAGAGAAAACATACCAGTGGTGTGAGCATCCCCTATAGCCGCCCGTGGTCTGGTTAGAGGCTGAGAGGGAGTGTTTCCAGGAAAGCTAATGTCGATTCAAACTGCTAGTCCCACTAAGATGGGTAGTTATCTTAGAAACAAACAATCAAAGCAATTCGAGATTTCCTTTAGGTGTAATAGATAAGAGGGAAGAAAAGAGGACCAACCTGGATCTTCCTCTTTGATCCTTGCTTGATTTCTCTTTCCCTTGATAGAAGTTGCCACTCTTCTCCTGCTTGTCCCGCTTTAAAGAGTACATGTAGAGTCAAAGTAACAAAAAACCATCAAAGCATCTCTATCTAAAACATCATAAACAATGCAGAATTAGAAACACATTGACCATACAATTCCATTCATAAACAATAAGATTCACAAACACACGATTATATGGACGAAAATTCAAATAACTTTATGAATAGTAGAAGAGAGGATTACAACCCAGCTATTTGATCCAGCATCATCCTCCCAGCATAGAAGCCCTCTTCACCTCATGAAAAGCAAGATCACCCAACAATACAATGTTTCTTCTCACAAATAAACCAACAACACTTCCTTACAAATTACAAAATTCCAGCCTCCAGATCTCTCATATGAGGGATCCATTTATAAATGTCTTGCAATGATGTGAGTCAGCTCTGGGTTTTTTATTAGTGTCATTCCACTGATAGTTCTTGGTTCCACTTGGATATTTCATTGATCTCTTACTCATCACTGGGCAAATTCAAAGAGGGAAGTGTCCTAGGAGAAGTTTCTGGAAGATTCCATGAGCTTCAACATAGCAAACTGTCTATGCCATTTATCTATTCTCACTCATCGCACCCTACCGAAGGCCATTTTAGTATGCATCGCACCTGGCTAGTGTGGCAGCCAGTATGCATCGCACCTTGACCATGGAGCAATCAATATGGTCCAGTTTTTGCTAGTTCTTAATGGTTTTTCAGGTGGAACTTCTGGGAAATGATGTAATCAGTTGACCATGATCCTTTAGGGTATGTTTTATGGCCTAAATCTACCTCAGGCTAAGAAACGCAAGTCTAGGGTAACTTCAAACCACGCTTAACCTGGTACCTAGCCCTACCAAGTCGGGAGAGGGCTCTCTCCTTGTCAATCTCAGAAAAATATGGTCAATAAAGCTTGAGATGACTGATATAAAGACTAATTTTAGGCTAGGCATATGCTCAGAGGAGTTTGATTGAGTTTAATGTTGGTTTGCTGGATCAAATGTGAAAGGCAGATTTGGGTCCAAGGAATGAACTCAGTCTTGCAGAGGTTTCTATGGGGTGAGGTAGGAAAATGCTTTAGTACTTTGAATTAAATGAAATGGAGAGTCTTAAGACTGGTGAGGAGTTGGAGAGGGCATGAAAGTCTTAGGAATCCTCTTCAAACATTTGAAAACATGTAAAACCAAATAAACCCTAAGGTAGAGCACTGCAAATCAATGAATTCTACCTTTGTACTTGATTCATTTAGTTAAGCTGAAAAGAAAGAGATGATGGCACACATAAACACATGTAAACTTGAACCACAGAAGGAAAAACAATACTAAATCACCTTGCCACAATAATCACACAAAATGTTGCAAACCCTGGTCTATTTCCTTGCCAAACTGCAGAGATGAATGCACAATAATGCTCAAAGCATTCACAAGAGTCCAACCTTTACAAATCATTGAAAAAGTACTAGATATAGGCAAAAAACAACTCATGCTAGCCTTTAGGGGTAAAATTCATGATTTTATGAGCTTTTTGAACAAGATCTAAACTAAGAATTGAAAAATAGACAATGGAACAGCTTGCCTCTAAAACCTAGGAAACTGATTCATTCAATTCAAATCCACCTATACATGATGTATCTACCTCCTGGAGTGAATTTTCATCATTTTCACATCAAATTCCATCAATTTAAATCATGAGTTTGACAATGAGAGAAGAAAAGTCAAACTGAGAAAAAAACTAGGCAAAAAACAGAGTTTTTGGGCAAAAATGGCACTTTTCCATCCTGTGTGTAGCACCACTTATTCTGTGCGTAACGCTTTTTCCCAGCTACATTTGGAGGCCTTACCCTTTACCAAATTTTCTCCAAGTGGGCTTGTTGGAAGTTTCTATCTGTCTACTTTCTAGAACAAGTGGAATTTTTGAATTTGGTGTCCATTTTCCCCTTCAAAAACTAGTTCTCCCAACATTGCTTCCTGTGTGGCCAAAAAGGGGTAGAGAGGGCATTTTTGAGGTGTTTTTGACCCTTTTGGAAGCTCAAAACTTGTCAAAACTTTCTAGTAATTTCTAGGTATGCATGATTTTTCACAAGGAAGCCTAAAATGTATAGTTTTTCTCTAGAGGGGGTCCCTATCAAAAGCGAACGCCGGGTGGCGCTACGCACCAGGCAGAAAAACCCGTTTTTTCCTTCAAAATTTCAAAATTGTCAAAAAGTGTGCCAAATTTCTCGAAATTTGGCATGAGTGACCTGCATCAAGTACTATGTTGGGAAAATTAAGCTTCAACCAAAATCTTGAGCTTATCTTTCTTTTTCTTGCTCCTCAAAGTTTTCCTCAACTTGGCTTTTAGGCTCCTTATTCTCGCTTTGAAAATCTTGTTTCTTGCCAAAAAATGAAAATCCATGTGCCTCAACATCTTTTTCTCCTTTTTGGCCTTCTCAAGTAGCTTCTCCAAGTGCATATTTTCCCTCTCTAGCCAAGATTCCTGGTCAGCATCAACCTCTTGCTTAAGAGGTGTCAACTTGACTTTCATCCTCTTTGCTACTTGCCTGTTTTCGCTTATGTTTTGCAGCTCCATGATTGTTTGCTTATCTTCCAACTACTTGTTCCTTTGCTCAAAGTAGGTTATGATCCACTTAGCTCTTTCAAGGTTAAGAGATAAGTCATGGATGTCAACTTCTTGTTCTTTGACGATCTCCTTGAGTTTTGAGCTTTGGGAGCCCAAATCAGTATCCTCATCCTGAATCAAAATGAAATCTTTCTCCTGGACTTCAAAAGGCCCCTCATCATGCAATGGTTGTTTCCCTTTGTCCTATACCTACTTTGTTGAAGAAGAAGGCAAAACCCCTTTCACCTCAGGTGAAGATAGCATTTGCCTATGGTATGATGAAAGAAACGAGACCCCTTCCACCCCAGGTGGAGATAGTACTCATTTGGTTGCTGCAAATAAGCTCCTGGTGCCCTTTTGATAAGTGATAAATACTAGCACACTAGTGGTTTCAGTCTCATGAACCTCTTGCCGATTTGAAGGCCCTCCTGCCTCTTGAAATACTGATGGGTTCACTTGAGGGTTTGTGAAAACCTCATGTGAAATGAAATCATCCCATGAAACATTCAGCAAGCTCAGCTGATGCAAAACCAAAATCTTGATCAATGCAAAGTGATAAATGTTGTTGTACTGTTGATGAGGAGGTTTTCTTTGCACCAATGTGGTCATTTTCTGAATATTTCTGCATATGAAATAGGGTAGGTTCATCATCCTCACTCTAGTGAAATGCATCAATAGTCTAACATGATAGGTGTATAAGCGAGATAATCTTCCTTCACAACTGAAGTATTTGATAATGAGCTTGATGAGTGGAGCATATGTGTCCTCTAGGTATCTGAAAGGAAATACCCTATTGATTTGCTTCCAATAACTAGCTTTGATATAAGGCTCATAATGCTCTTTGTCCACCAACTGTCCTTTGTTCCACTGTTCACCCACATTCGGAATACCTGTTGCTTCAGCTATAGTTTTAGGTGTCAAAGTGAAGGTAACACCTGCTAAATTGACCTGTCCATTGTGAAGATGGAGAACAAATAGTCTAACAAGCTCATGGTGGTATTTCACCCTTTCCACCATCTCACAAAACTGGTAGCAAGACTAACTTTTGAAACTTGCTACTGCAAGAGGACAAGCCAATAATTCTGTGAATGTAGTGGGCTCCTCCCGATTTGTTTTCCTCCCTTATGTGGCTTTCTCGGTGCATGAATCTCTTGGGAGGAATCATCTCATCCCTTTCACAGGCTGAATCTATTTCCATATTTCCCACTGTTTGGTGTAAAATGATGAGCATGAAGAGATTTTAAATCAAGAATAGGTGACTGTTGTTTGATGAATAGGACTGATTAGTGGGATTGTGAATGAGGGATTTTGATGTTGGTTGTAGGGTTATTAGAGAGTGATAGGATTTGGGAATGCAGATTAGGGTTTGGTGAATAGTGGGAATTTTTTAGGTATTAAGGTTTTGGGGATAGGGGGGTAGGATGATTGTAAGTGAGAGAGGGAAAAAGGGAAATGAAACTTGGGAAATTTCAGTGTGAGGGATGTGAAAATGATGCAAGGGGGTAACAGCAAGAATGATAACTTTCTAAAACCCTAGACAGTTTTTTCAATGCACTATGTAGAAAACTAGGGTTTGTTTTTTCACCTATTAAAATACCATCAAAACTGATCAAATCTCTTGTAATGGCACAAAGGGAGTTTCCAGTTACTTGAGGAATGATGATTGCAAAGTTTTAGAGCTTGAGGAGGTCAATTGAGTGAGATTTAGGCTAGGCAGACTGGTGCGTCGTGCCAACACTCAGGTGCGTTGCACCAATTCAACCTTCAGTGTATTTTCTACGCTCTGTGCGCCGCACCAGGCATGTGCACCGTGCCACTACACAGGTGCGCCACACCAGGAAGATTTCAAACTTTTGTTGCGATTTTTCTCCCTTTACCTCAAAAATGTGATTTTCTCTTGTTCTCTCTCTCTCTTTGAGCAAAATGAAGTCTTCAACCCAAGAAACACTTTATATATCCATTGACTTCAATTTTTCATTTAAAAAAAACCCACTTTCTAAAGTTTGCTAGTTCACTTTATTCTTTAATACTATGTTTTGCAATTTAGCTCTCTTTTTGACCTTTGATGGACTAATGCTTTGACTTTCTTGTCTCTTTTGTGGGAGCTGGAGTGCAAGAGTTTGGCAAGGTGATCCAGGGCTGCATTTCCGGACTTATTACATATAGGAATTAAAATTACATGAAATTTTATACATAGATCATAAAACTCTGTTTTTTTCTCAAAACAGGGTTTTGAGGAAAAATCAATCACTGAGTATGTCATTATTGAAATTTTTTATCCTGAGACCTTATTAGACCTCCTCATGTGCCTGCTGACCATTATTGAACTTTTACAAGATTATTAGGACAAACCCTAGACCTAATGAGACCTAAAACCCTAAAAATGGCTTTTGCAAATGTAAAGACAATAGATGACTATAAATGACCTGAATTTGTGAAAATAAGCCAGCAGGTAAAGAGAATGAGGGAAATCTGATATTGAACCACTTTCATCAGATGATCCATGACCTAATGGAATGCAATTGATCGAATGAGACACCTAAGAATGCATGCAACAAGAGAAATTTAATCACTGATGGAGGGATGAAGACACCGACACTAACATTGGCTCCAATGGGGATGGTAGCTCCTTGGAGGTGCCAAGAACTACAGATCTTTGGAAATTAGACAGTGAATTTTCCATTGGGCTATGGACTCAATAACTTCAGCAAACCAAAACCAATATCTTGACTCAAAACTGACTCAATTTCAAGACTAAAATCTGACTCAAGACTGACTCAATTTCAACACTGAAATCTAACTGAAAACTGACTCAAACAATCCACACTAAGGAATCAAAAATTGACATCAGACCTTCAATTTTATAGCCTTCACTTAAGGCCCCAAACTGAATGAATGAAAACAGTACACACTTTACAATGAAGGAAATAAAATGGTATGTACAATGACATATGTGACAACAGAAAACATTTCAAATATAATATCGTTTCAGCAGCCAACCATTGACCGGCCCACCTGGAAAATCTTCTCCATTCATTTCTTTCAGCAGAAAAGAATTTTGACCCCAATATGCAGCGATCCTGAATGGTCCCTTCCACAGATTCTCGAACTTTCCATGCTTGCCTTTGTCCTCGTTTCTAGCATCCCATTTCCGCACTATGTCTTCAATCTGAAACTTGTCTGCCTTTGCCTTTCGATCATAGATTCTCTTGATTCTCTCTTGCAGCCTAAAGGTATTCTAAAAAAATTCCTCTCTTGTCTGCTGTAAATGGATCATTTGGTTTATTCTTCGCTGTAAATGATCTTCCTCGCTGCCAGCTTCCTGTAGAAGTTTAACAATCGGGACTGCAAGAGATGTCGGGAACACCGTGTCAACACCATATACAATCTCGAAAGGAGACATGCCTATTGATTTCTTCTGACTTACTCTATCCGCCCATAGTGCATTAACCAATTTCTTATGCCAGCTCTTTTTGTTTGTTTCCAGCAGCTTTTTGATGATGTTAACCAATGATTTATTTGAAGATTCTGCCAATCCGTTACCTTGTGGATAGTATGCAGTAGAGTGCCCCAAGGTAATTTGATATTTGTTACAAAAATCAATCATCTTTTTAGATTTGAAAGCTGCTACATTATCTGTAATCAACTTGTTAGGACAGCCAAAACATGACAAAATATTATTTTCAAGAAACTGAATTATTACCAAGTCAGTGGCCTGCCGAGTGGGAATCACCTCAATCCATTTTGTGAAATAATTTGTCGCTATGAGGATCCACTTGTGCTGAGCTGAAGATGTAGGATGAATTTTTCCAATGAAATCTAAACCCCACTGCTGAAATGGAGCACTTACTTCGACCAACTTAAGAGGTAAAGGCTGCAACTTTCTCCTTCCTTGAAAAATATGGCATTCGTGGCAGCTTGTAACAGTTTTATACACATCAGCAAAGAGGGTAGGCCAATAATATCCCACTCTCAAAATCTTATTGGCTGTTGTCTTCCAAAATAGGTGACCTCCACAATCTCCCTTACGAAAATCATCCATGACCTGTTTTGCTTCCTCCTCAACCAAACAATTCAACAAGCCACCATCGGGATCTTTCCAATATAGTGCACTATTCATAATACAAAACTTGGCAGCCTTTAATTTCAGAGTCCTACTTTTATTTCTAGCCATCTTCAGTGGTGGTGAAAGATGCTGGAGCACATATACAATATCTGAATACCAAGGAGAAAGAAGAAACATTTTAGATACCTGAACAAGCGAACTTTCTTCATCTTCTTCAGACATAGCAGCAATCAAATTTATGTCCAAGGCATGCAAATTAGACTCCGCCATCAGTTTTTCCAACCCCTGACCCTTGATGAGCTTTGTTGGCTTTATCTCCACATCATATTCTAACAAAGTTGCGATCCATTTGCCTCGTCTCCCTTCTGGATCTGTTTGTACTAAGACATCTTTAAGGGCTACGTTAGGGACATAAGCAATAATATGAGAATGCAGAATATATACCCGAAAAACTTTCAATGCTTTTACTAAGGCAAGAGCTTGCTTTTCAATAATGTTATACTTTAAGGCTGCATCTCTTATTGTTTTGTTGAAAAAGGCAATTGGCTTCTCAAGCTGGTCTCTTTTCTGCATTAAGACCACTACCATAGTATGATCCAAAGAAAATGAAAACAAAATGAAATCTTGGGAATAATCCAGGCTGATTAAAATTGGAGCTGAAGAAAGAGACAACTTTACCAAATTGAAAGACTTGATAGCTTCTTCGGTCCACTTCACTACACTATATTTCTTTAACATGTTTGTGATTTCCCTCAAATGTTCAGCTAGATTTGGCACAAAACAACGTAAGAAGTTCATCTTATCGTTGAATGCTTGGATCTCCTTTTTACTTCGTGAAAAATCAATCTTCTTAATGGCTTCCACTCGAGCAGGATCGATGCGAATTCCCTCCTTGGATATGATGTGACCGAAAAGCTTCCCTTCATCCATGGCAAACAAGCTCTTTTTTGGATTAAGAGATATTCCATGCTTTCTACATCGCTGAAAAACAATTTTCAAATGATAAAGATGCTCTTCATCTGAATCGGAAAAGACTATCAAATCATCAAGATAAACTACTAAAAATACATCTTTCTCATTTGCAAAGGTGGTATCCATAGCCCGCTGAAAAATTGCACCAACATTCTTTAATCCGAATGGCATCTTGGCATAATGGAAAACCCCCACAGAGTGGTGAATGTTGTTTTGTCCGTGTCATCCTCATGGACCAGAATTTGATTATAACCAGAATACCCATCGAGCAGCGACATACGAGATGCTCCAACTACTCTTTGAAGTATGTGATCCATTTTTGGAAATGGATATTTATCTTTCAAAGACACCTTATTCAGATTTTTGAAATCAATACATAATCTAATCTCACTTGTTTTCTTCCACATGGGCACCAAATTGGAAATACAATCTGAAAATCTTATTGGAATGATTATACCAACTTTGTACAATTGATTCACCTCTTTCTCTATTGATGGCAGCAACTTTGGATTTATCCTTCTTAGCTTTTGTCGAAATGGCTTCTGGTTTGGCTTGATTAGAATGATATGTTGAATTATACTCTTATCGTACACCTTCAAATCTGAATAGTCCCATGCAAATACATCAACAAATGAAAACAATAAACTAATCTATTTTGCCTTTACCTGAGGAGGCAACGCCTTTGATAACTTCACCATCTTTGGATTTTCTGTCATTCCAATATTCACATCCTCAACTCCTTTCTCAGATGGCACCAAGCTCGGTTTCCGAGCTACATCATCTTTATCAAATAACTCCTCTAAAGGTATTAGACCTTTAGGAATGACACTGTCCTTCAATTGCAAAACTTCCATCTGATTTACCTCTATGTCTTCTTCATCATCATCTTGCTCTCCATCGATAGAAGTGTCTTTGTATTTGCCTTCTTTTTGCAGAAATTCTTCAATCTCTTTGTCATCTTCAAACACCTGCCAATATCTTTGATTATCAATGACATTTGGGCGATTTTTCACATGAATTTCAAACTTATTGTTTGAATTCATCGGGATTTTCAAATTACTAGCAGCTATGGCAAGGGAATCTGCAATAACATTCTATTCATGAGGGACACATGTCAAAGTATAATCTGGAAACAACCTCAAAATATCTAATACCGCATTACGCTAAGCCTGCATTCGAGGATGTTTGGCTTGGTATTCACCCTTGACTTGCTTGATTACCAATTCGGAATCACCATAAACTGAAATTCTTTTTGCATTTAACTTCTTGATGATTTTCAAACCAGCAATTAAAGCCTCATATTCAGCTTCATTATTGGAACAATCAAAAGCCAATTTATACGAACAAAATCTTACATTACTCGGGACTTTGTTTGGTAGAAATGCAGGGCTACGTATCCAAATACCAATTCCAGCACCATCCTTACCTACTGCTCCATCAAAATCCATACTCCACAAACCGGCTTTGTCCTCCAAGTGCTGAAATTCTGTTTGCTCTTTTTTCTTTGCTTGTTGTCCATCAATTTTCTGCTGCTGGTGGAAAGCTAATTATTCAGTGGTACTATCAAGCCTTTGTCTTTCTTGATCAAGTACAGCTCTGAAATTTTTAGTGATCTCTGGAATATCTTCTACTTCAACAAATTGACTATTTACATCATTAAAACTATCAGAATAGAGAACAAAATATTCTAAATCAATATGTACATAATTGATTGGATGATTTAAAGGTTTCTCCTTGCTTGTGATCATGTATTTCATCTTTTTCTCCTGGTATAATTTCCTCAACTGACCAAACACAGGAATAGTGGCATAGGAGAAATCAAGCTACAATGTCCCTTTGAGTTTTGCTCCCCAAGATCTGGATAGAAGCATGCCAAATCTAGGAGGAATATCAGCCACAACCACATCCATAAGAACATTCTTCACAGGAATCTGATCTAAAGTGACAACCAAATCTTTAATGAGACCAATACATCTGACCCTACTAGAATCAAAGGAATAAAGATCATGGTACTTGCGAGTGATATCTAGACCCAATTTTTCCATAATTGCCTTTGGCATCAAATTATGAGATGCTCTTGAATCAAACATGGTGTTGTGCAAGACATAATCATGCAATCTAAAGCTGGTGTAAAAAGGAGCTACATCACTATCCTCAGATTGACCTTCTAATGCCAGAACAAAGATAAGCTCGGGCTAGCCATCCTCCACATTAACCATATCAGATAATGGATCTAAATTCAAAATCTTTGACACAAGACCTTTATAGCTGCTATTCTTCATTAATTCAATCAAAGGTATTGACACTTTTAACTTAGCAATCTCATTTTCTAAGCTAAAGGCTGAAGTTTTTTCTGCCTCTTTGACTGGAGCATTGTCATTAGAATGTCTTAGACTTCTAGGAAGGTCGGTTGTGTCCGCACTTTTGACTGATTCCGTGTGACTGAGCATGTGGCGGTCATATGTCTGGGTATGCCACAGCTCAGAAGGTGTTGCACGCTGGTTACTTCTGGCCATCTATGTTTAAAGATTGTATCATTGCAGTCCGGAAGTGCCACAACTGTCAAGTGTTTGATCGAAAGATGCGCGCACCGCCTGCTCCTCTCCACCCTATAATTGTTGTTGGTCCATTCACCAAATGGGGTATCGACTTTATTACTTGTAACCCTCACTTGGCCGGGGGGCATGCGTATATCATCCTCGCGGTTGATTATTTCACTAAATGGACCGAGGCGATGCCTACATTCGACGCAAGCGGCAAAACAGCTGCAGTTTTCATATTCAATCATATAATAACTAGGTTTGGTGTCCCACAAGCAATCATTACTGACCATGGGAGCCATTTTCGAAACACCATGATGATCGAACTTACAAGCCAGCTTGGTTTGCGCCATGACAGCTCTACTCCTTATTATCCGCAAGCCAACGGCTTGGTTGAGTCTATCAACAAAGTTCTAGTTATCATGATCCGACGAACCATTGGTATTCATCGGTCGAATTGGAAAAACATGTTATTTTCGGCGCTATGGGCATACCGAACCTCAGTGAAAACCTCAACAAGGTTCACTCCTTTCCAGCTAGTTTATGGCTTGGAAGCAGTGTTACCCATTGAATGTGAAATCCCATCACTTCAAATGGCTGTCGAATTACTTCCAGCTACTTCCGAAGAGGAAAAACGTTTATTGTACTTAGCTAATTTAGATGAGACTCGATGTGACGCTGCATTGGCAATCGAGACTCACACGAAGCGAATGAAAGCTCAGTATAATAGAAATGTGACCCCTCGAAGTTTTTCGGAGGGAGACTTAGTGCTTTTATATGATCAAGCTAACGATAAGCTAGGTGCTGGAAAATTCGTTCCTATGTGTCATGGACCCTATATTGTAAAGCGAAAGCTAGCAAAAGGGGCTTATGAGCTGGTAGATTTTGATGGGGACTCTTTCGGTAAACCCAGAAATGGACTTTACCTAAAGAGGTATTATGCTTAAATGGAGGGTATGCAGAATTTTTAGTTAGGTTAGGTTTTATTTCTAGCTAGTATGATTGTTAGTTAGTCAGTGTGCTTAGCTTAGTGAGTGTGTTTTTCGTCGTTATTCTGGCTCATCTTGGTTTTACTCTTGATATTACAGATGTCGACGCCTCTCCAAACATACATTGGATTTGCTGATGGTGCTTGTCGTAGTACACGGAATATCTCTTCCGCAGCTTGGGTTATCTATTCGCCCTCTAACGAGTTAGTTTCTATGCATGGGGTAAGCCTCGGTCAAACAACGAACAACATTGCAGAATACAGTGCAGTGGTTGAATTATTATCCGAATCTATTTCATTTGGAATTCAACGTTTGATAGTGAGGTTAGATTCTGAACTTGTTGTATTACAGCTTAATAGAGTTTATGCCATTAGAAATCCTGTGTTATTAAGGTTGTTTTTGAGAGTGCGTCTCTTGGAACGTGAATTTGATTACATTGAATATCAGCATATTCCAAGGTCTTTAAATACATTAGCAGATGCAATTGCTTCTCGAATGTTAGAGAGACATTTACGATAATCATGCAAGTAAATTTAAAAACATTTCATCATACATGTTAAACAAGATAAGCCAGTAATAGTGATATATATATAGATAGGAGTGTGTCAAAAAATATACATCGTCTTCGATCATAGGTTGAAAAACACCTTATGATCGGCAAAAATGACAGAGTACAAAAAGTCAAAAATGTCACATGTGTCTACAAAGTGACTAGCCAATCACTGGTGGTGCTCCCTATACGACACCACTTCACGGGCTACCTTACGCAAAAATCTCCTAAACGGTCCAGGGACTGCGACTACGAAGCGCTGAAGCCTGATAGGAATGTCATCCATAGTAGTCTCAGGCACATCTGCCGTCAGACGCTCTAGATCATGCTCCAACTCAGCTAGTACTTCTGCAGCCGCGTCCTGTGGGGCCGGTACCGATGCAGCTGGATGTCTCCTCTCAAAAGGCCGGAGGTTGGCTGGACGCTGTGGACCAACATCTGCATTTTGAAACTTTTCACTGTCAGTTTTGAGACGATATATATAAAAACAAAAAAATACATAATTTGAAAACTTGTGAAAAATAAAGTACCTCTGTCATCCCATTGTTCTCCCTGTGGAAGAACCATGTCCGGATCATGTCGAAAATCTACTCCAGTGTACGGAAAGTCCTGGATCGAGAAAACCTGGTCCTCCAACCAGTGAAAGTAACTATCAGAAAATCGAACAACTTCCGCGCCCTCGTCAGGATGCCGGGCCATCACCGCAACCCATCGTACCAGCTTTGGCTCCCGAGGACCCAAGATATCAACAGTGAGTTGCTGAGGGATCAGCATCGGAACTCTCTCTAAGGCAAAGCTCACAACTAAAGGCCCATATCCAAAAGCTTTCAGTCGTCTGTTCTTTGCCTTAGTCAGTTGGCTCTTCATATTAGCCGACACAGCATCACACCAGTTGAAAATGGTGCCTTGGTAACAGTCAATTGCCATCCGCATTTGGGACCCAGAAGCAATGTGCAAAGCGGCCGCGCCGCAAATTCTGGTAACTGTGAAAGCAATAACTTTGAGTTCACACAGAGAGATGTGTTTGATTTCCACGCCTTTCGAATGGTGTGCCCCAGGTGTGCACCAATCTTCCCGGAGACTAACAAGGGATTGGCCACCCGGCCTAGTCCCGGCTAGATTGAGTTGCTCGCCTCTGTTCGGCAAGCCAGTGAGAAAGTATACATCCGAGAGCTCTATCTCGAGCTGGTGCCCTCCTATGTAAAAACATTGCTCTTGAACGTTCCATCTCTCAACCAGCCATTCTAAGAATCTTACCTGAGCCCTCATGCCCGGTATGGCCCAGTATTTGTATAACCCGCATGCTTTTAGGGCATCCAGGGAAGGTTGGTGTTCTATTGCAGCTTCATCAACCTCTTCGTGCTCTCTTTCTCTCCAATCCAACATGGTGAGTGCCCTACACACCAAGAAATGATGATTAGAATTAATTTGGGGAGATTTGAATGGTTATTTGTGAGGATTGGGGTTTCAATTTCCGCGTTCCACGGAGGACGCACCCCGCGTTTGTAACACAGGGCGTCGGGACGCAGCTGGCCTGAAGGTGGGCTGCGTCCCCCGACCATTTTCCTGTATAGGAAAAAGTCGGGGGACGCAGGTCACCCGAAGGGCACCTGCGTCCACCGAGGAGCGCATTTTGAAACCTAAACCCTCCCAAAAAACAAAACTAAAACCTAAAAAACAATTTTAATCGGATAGAAATGAAGAGTAGGATGTTGTAAAATACCTGGAAGAGACGGCGTTCGATTCTGACGGTCGGATTTTCCGCAGCGACCACGGGAAGTTTCTTGTCAAAAGCTCCTTTTTCAACCTCAACAGTCAAACGGTAAAAATGACATGGTAAAAAGTCTTTTTATAGGTTTTTTGGATGAATTTGTTCATTTTTCACCATGGAAAGATGTTTTTCGATGTATTTTTGCCTATCTTAAACAGGTATGAGTAATGTGTCGCTTTTGTGCAGGACAAAGGGACTTAGAGGGAAAATTGTTATTTTTTCACGAACAAAATATCAAAGTCATCTTTTAAGCCCTTTTCTGACTCCTAAAATATGAAAAGATTGCCGAGCGTTTCTTTTACACTCGTTAAAACGGAATTAAAAGACGGTCCCCTTATAGCTCTTTTCTGACCGTAAAATCAGGAAAAGATTGCCGGGTTTTTGTCGCTTCAAACTCGATACAGAAATAAAACGACGTGTCCTTGATCCCTTTTTACTTTTCAGGTCAGTGGCACTAATTATGAAAGTACTCCTTGGTCGCAAGATCAAGCGGTTCCCCCAGGTATTATTTTATACTTTTTCGAGCTTGAGGGACACAAATCTACGAAAAAGTTCAACTTGGAGTCTTCTTAAGTTTTTCAGACTCTCTAAAATTGAAAAACACCGAGTTTCTCCTATACTGGGCTTGTTAAACATTTCACAGTAAAGGACCTGTTCAATTACAAACAGGAACGAACCACTCCTTCCTAGGGTTCGAATCAAAACTAGGTTGGACTCATCCGAAGGATGAGCTTATAATCAAGCACATGTTATCCTCCTCAAGCTTGTTAAAAATAAAGAGGTACTTGTCAGAAATGGTGAGGGAAAAGAGAGAAGAATGAATCTGTTTGTTACCTTTTGTCTCAGAAGAAACTTTATTACCACTCTTGAACACGACACTTTTCATTCACCTGGGTTGGGAAATCTTTTACCTCACAGTTGATCAAACCACTTTGAAAGTCTTTAACCGGGTTCCGGGGATTAACTTTGAGTTATTCGTCACCAAGCCATCTGTCGTGTCGTTATGTGCTCAAGAGGTCTGCAAGCAAAACTTTCATCTGCAAAATACTTGTCATCCATTTGACCATCCTTGAGTCAGTCCTTACAGCAACATTTCTTCAACTTGAACAATGATTTCGTGTTGCGGGCTTGCCTGCAACGGGTCGCTTTCTATCGACATCAGCACATTATCTAGAGAGATGACTTAGAAATCGTCAGTACCTTGAAGTCTGCATGCATCAATGGCAATTTTCTCGCCTTTGACGTCAGTTTACATCATTGACTTTCGATCGAAGGATTCCGTGAAATGTTCGACATCAACTCATTCATTCACATCTCATGGATTGTACTGGGTACTTTGAGAACCATTGACATTACTGGTGGTCTCTCTCACACTTGTTAACAGTTTACATCATTGACTGGTAATCAAGTGGTTTCTACCATGTTCGACATCAACTCATTTATTCGCATGGCTAGAATCGTGCCAATTCGGGAAGTAGAGATGAAGACCCTGGATCTAGTTTCCACCATCCAGGCTGCGAGGAGTTTTGTATTCATTATCTAAGTAGACTAATCATAAACAGATGGCTGTGTCCATACTGTGTCTACAAAAGTCTATGATTGTGATGTACTGCAAGATCATTCCTGTATTGGAGTAGTTAGTCTGTTAGTTAAAGTTTTGATCTGAGTATGGGAATGCCTACCTCAGTGATGATATAATCTTATACATGTATTTTGTGTTGAAAATTGCAGGTTCTGACCAGGCTCTCCACGGGATAATCCTTGAAATGATAAAGCGCTTCACCCTTCCTAGATATTACAAACCCTAATCTATTCCAGGCTTCGCACTTTAGGGGGCAATCTGTTACACTAAAAAATGTCACCATGACTATTTACAGTTAGTATGGCTCAATCAACAGTCATGCTACCCTCTTAGGCAAGTCTTATGCCTCTGCTCTCCATGTCAAACTCCAAAAAGAGAGAAAGTCTTGTATAAATGTATTTATCTCTAGGGACGCAGGTTCTCTCAAACTTACCTGCGGGGACGCTCCCAATGTTCACAAAAGCTGCGTCCAAAGACGCTCTGTATGTAAAGGGACAGGTGCGTCCCCCTATAAAAGTTAGAATGCGCAAGTTTCATCTTTAAAAAGTTACTTGTGGTCATTTCTAGAGCATTCTAGAAGGTTGTTCGACGTGTATTGGGCGCCTCTAGATGGTTCATGCACTCCTATCAAAGAGGAACTTATCCCATCAATAAGGGAGTGATCCCATCCAAAGAGGGGACTATCCCATTGATGGTGGACCTGATTAACCTCCTCTTGAGTACTATAAATACAGGCATTGGGCCAGAAGGAGGGGAGGTTGAAGCTATACATTTTCTAAGGGTAAATGCTGCAGGAATTAGGACTCCCATTTAGAAGCTTGTGAGGAGAGATTGCCATCTTTGCTTGTTCTATTTGGAAGTGGGTGAGCTTTGTCAAAGTAGAGGAAGACTCTTGTGGACCCTGGAAGGAGCTTGCACAACACCAAGGCTCAGGTTGTAATGGTTCCTTTTGATTACCTTTAATGCAAATTGGTCCATTCTTCTCAATAACTTGTTGTTAATGGGTTATTTCATGTACTCCTTGGTCTATATGTTGAATATGCTTTGTTTTATGTTATAATCAGGTGCTATTTAATTGTTTGACTGTTGGTGATTGCAGGTTTTGGAGAAAAGGAGGAGCTCATCCAGATCAACAAAGCTTGGACTTCTACAACAGCGTTTGGACAAAGGTAAGAACGAAACACTTGATTTCTCATATCATAATGCATGTTTAGAGAAGGATAGCTCCAGTTTGTTTTGTTGGTAATTTGCAATAAGCAAATGTCCCCCATGGACAAATGAATGCCGTTTTTGGTTGGTCGGCAGGTAGAATATTGATTTGATTATAGCCCGAAAAACCATCCATGAAGGAAAACATTTCACTTCCGGCACAATCATCAATAATTTGATCGATATAAGGCGTAGGATAGTTGTCTTTTGGACAAGCTCGATTGATATCCCTATAGTCGATACAGATTCTTATTGTTCCTTGTTTCTTATTGACCGGAACAATATTCGATACCCAATCCGTTAACGGGATCGGATAAATGAAACCTGCTTTCAACAGCTTTTCGACTTCTGCTTTAATCGCAGCCGCTTTTCGAGGGTGAATTTGACGCAACCGTTGCCGGACGGGTTTAGCATCCGGGTAGGTCTTTATTTCATGAACAACAATGGCAGGATCGATTCCCGGCATTTCCTCGTAAGACCAGGCAAACACATCGCGGAATTCTTGGAATAGGGCCTTGTAAATTTGGATTTCTTCTTCAGTACATGCGGCACCTATATGAATGTTCTCCTCAATTCCGGGTTTCACTGAAATATCAACGGGAATAGTACGAGAAATATTCCCTAAATTCAACTCTGAATCAGAATGTTTCGTTGGATCCTGAGCGTCTTTGACATATTCAGCGGTAAAGATAGATGAAAAATCATTTTCAAATGCATCATCCTTAGGTAAAAACGAAGATCTGTGATGGAGATCCTCCCATGGTAGATCGTCTACACTTAGGATTTCATGAAGTTGTTCGTCAGATGACACGACTTCGGGAAACGCTATCCGTTCTAAGGGTGACTCTTCACTAACCACATTCATTTGGTCGACTTCGGTTGAATGAAAGTCGGTAAAAGACATGAGAGCTTCATAAGAAATTTCATATGGACTCAAGGGCATAGCATTACCGAGTGAGTCTATCTCAGAGTCAGATGGGACGAACCAAGGATCATCATAAATAATGTTTTCTGATGTAATCATATGAATTGTTGCAAACGAAGGATCTGCGCTGAGTGGAGGGAGAGGAAAAGTTCCCAGTAAACTGGAATCCTTAACTAAACCTACACCAACGTCTCTATAAGGGATTGTCGTCTTACCGACATGCTGGATACTCTCTGAAGAGGCTGGGTCGGATGAAAAGTATGTCAGCTGATCAATAGTCACGATCTTACCGTTATGTGGAAACTTAATTACTCTGAAGACCGATGAAACGACCGCTCTCATAGCATATGACCAACTTCGACCCAAAAGAAGGTTGTAGTCTAGAGGGGCATCAACCACTTCCACATCCAGACTAACGGTTTTACCTTCTACCCCTATAGGCAATTCCTGTAGAATACCAAACGGACGGAACCCACGGCCATCAAAGGCCTTAAGGATGGTGGGGGATTGGTTCAACGAAGGAGAACCAAGGGATCTCCAACATTGAATCGACATAATACACGTAGAAGCTCCCTCATCAATCACAGTCCTATGAATAGGCCTGTTTTTTACTATCGCTGGAATTTGGAAAGCCATTTGATGGGGGAGACGCGGCGTACTATTTTCTAGATCGAAGATCATTAGATTCGGATCCTGAACGTCAACAGCTCCTATAGCCGACAAAAGCAATTTTCGTTGTGCTGGACATGATTGCAGCACTTCTAACGCCGACATTGCTGAGGGTGAAACAGCTAAGTCCTCAACAATGTTGTAATTCTGGGCCGCTCTCGCATGTGAATTGAAAGCAGACCTTCGAAGTACACCCTTGGCGGGCGGTTTAATTACTAAGTCTGGGTTAGGTTTCTCGATCTGTAGTGGATCGGAACCAGGAGCTGAGGTTGATGGATTAGAATGAGAAGATTCTGCTTCCTTACCATCAACAGGATTCTTACTACCATAATCTTGCGATCGAGTCGCAATCCTCACATGAGACATCATCAAAATGGGTTCTTCACTGGCATTCGAGGAAGAACCTATCATCTTATTCTCCTGCTCCGGAAATGGATTTTTTAACACAGCAGGAGTGGGAGAACCTTTGACTATTTTCACTACCTCGGTCCGATGAGGGCAATCTCTCGTAAAATGATCCTCTTCACAAATAAGACAAGGATATCGAGGTTTGTGCTTTTCGTCATTGGTTTCCAACTTTTCTGTTTTCTCCTTCGGAGCCTTGTCTGCTTTAGCCTTCTTCTTTCCTTTCTTCTTTCCACCGTTTTTTGATTTGGCCGTAGATGACTCTACAGCGTGAATATGGGCGGTAAGTTCAGGAGAAGACTCTCTTGTCGGAGAATCAGGCAAAGTGATAATTGGAGTAGTTGAAGCCTTGGAAGACTTCTTCTTGCTCTTTGTATTCACGATACCAATCATACCATCAGCGGCATGAGATCCCGAAGGAGCAGCAGCGATTTGATTCGACTTTGGAAGATCCGGAATCTTCTCGTGTAATGTACCCGACTGAGTGTAAACTAAGTCAAGGTATTGTGCCTGAGCAATGACTTGCTCCTCAGTAACTACTCCGGCCTTAGCTACATCTTTAGTAATCCTTGGTAATAATGATTTAACAAACCATTCAGCTAAGATTTGGTCCGGGATAAAAACTTTCACTAGCCTTCTTCGACGTCTCCACTCATGAATGTGATCAGAAATATACATGGAGGTTGATTGTTTTAGTGAAGTTAATAACTCCGTACCATTATCGTATCTGACCGGTAACTGAAAGTGAGTTAAGAACGAGGTAGCTAACTGGCTAAAGTTGTAAAAAGAGGCCCGTGGTAACTCAATGTACCACTTGGCCGCGAGACCAATGAGTGTACGCTGGAAAAGACGTAGGCGGATCGAATCATCCGAGATGGAATTTGAAGCACACCAGAGGTGGTAAGTCATCACGTGATTGGACGGATCCTCTCCAGACTTACCTTCGAACTTGGGTATATCGCTGGGCAACTTATTTGGCATTGGCGGCCAGAACGGAAGATATTGAATTGGATCGTTCGTTAGGCGCGTCAAGTCTGGTAAATCCAAAGTTGCGATAAACGGTAATTGCCGGTTAGGATCTCTAAAACTCTGGGTCACAATACCAGCCCCAGGAGGAGGATATCCAGGATAACTAGGAATAGGAGTCGCATTTGGGATATTATATCCTCCTGGAAAACCAGGATTAACCGGATCGTACTGGGGTTGCTGAGGTTGTTGATAAGTGTACCCAGGATACGGTTGATACTGGTAAACCGGTTGTTGGACAGCTTGCCCAGGTTGGTACTGTCCCTGGTACGGAGGTTGAACAAATTGAGGTTGAGTAGTGACAACCGTACTTATACCAGGCTGGCCTACAGGCATCTGGACCGTGGTTTGAATCGTAGATCCGGACAACGGTACAGATGTCTGAGGAGTGGTTACAGAGACAGTAGAAACCGGAGCCGTCGATACTCCAGAAGTAAGTATGGTAGATGTGGCGGTAGTTGCAGCAGCCGTTTGAGATGGAGTACTAGGTGCAATTGGCGGCTGAGTAACTACCGAAGTTACAGAGGTTTGAACACTTGGCTGGACAGGTTGCGGTTGCTGGGGTGGACTAGAAACTACAGGTTGTCCAACTTGAGGTACCGACTGCATACTTGGCTGCAACATCTGTTGACCCTGTGAAGGATCCCACACTAACATTCCAGGGTATTGACCCATAACAGGTTGAGGATACTGAGATCCATAACCGGATTGAGGATAGGATTGATAATTGTAAGGTGTAGTTCCCATACCTTGACCATATGATTGACCTTGAGGTGGTTGATAACCTTGACCTGAGTATTGACCTTGAGGTTGATAACCTTGAGGTAAATACGGGTACTGGGGTTGACCTTGACCTTGAGGTTGGTATCCTTGAGGTTGATACCCTTGGGGTTGATACCCTTGGGGTTGCCATCCTTGAGGTTGCCATCCTTGAGGTTGATATTGATACTAAGGTTGACCTTGGGGTACATATTGAGGCTGGGGTTGGCCTTGAGGTATGTATTGCCCCATAGGAGCGTACTGACCTTGAGGTTGCCCCCCAGACACGAATGACGTACCTTGAGGTTGCCCCCCAGGCATTAACGAAGGCTGCCCCCCAGGCGGTAATTGGCCACCTTGAGGTTGGGAAACGGGAACTGAACCTGACATCATGTAAATGTCTCCTACACCCAATGGTACATTACCACTGTTTCCAACTAATAACCCATGATCTACGGGTTGAGGAGATGCTCCCGCAAAGGTACCAGAAAGAGATTGATACCTAGTAGGAACAGAAGGACCGCCATGTAAAAAAGATTCAGGACTTTGTGTAAACACGGACGACTGACCAGACATATTTACAGGAGTATGAATACCTCCAGGTGGAAAAGGAGTACGAGGTGTAGAAAAACCTAGCCCAAAGTTGTCTAGATAATTTGTTAACGAAAGGTACCAAGTAGTACTTCTAGGAGGACTATAAAAGATAGATTCACGCTCCCTTAGATCAAGGGTAATTTGATCTTCAGGATCAGAGACGCCTATTTCTTCCTCTAGAACAAGTTCTTCAATAGCAATCAAACCAACAGGAAGATTTTCGGTGATAATTCTTTCTATTCTCGGTGAATCAGGAACACTAGGAGTCGGAGTAATAGGTTCGGATATTTCTGGTTCTTCGCCTGTATCACTAGCAGACGAAAAACTACCAACAAGCTCAGAAACTGTAACAGCTTCGGGATTATAACCTGTCTCTAAACTTTGGTAATCTGGATGGACCACCAAGGAAGATTTTCCTTCTTCTGGTGAACCTACTCTACTGCCACTAGGAGGAGTTACAAGGACCTTTAAACCTTCTAAATGACTGGACTCATCTTGAGGAGGTTCACCCCTAAGTCTACGGGATCTTCTCAACAATTCGGCCACAGAAACAACTTCAGGAGACTGGCCCCGCAATCTACGGGACTGTCTCGGTAATTCCGCCACAGCTAAAACTTTTAACTACTACACACGAAAACAAAATAAAATTTCAAATCAAACCACCTAAAGTCTCTAAAGAACCAAACAAATTTGAATCACACGCCTAAAGAATCTAGGGCGTCAAACCAAACACAAATAGTAGTCTTCCGGACCAAAAGCGCTAGTTGGTGATGAAGCCCAACCTTGCTGGATTCAGTACAGAAATGGCGGGTGGAACAGTTACCCCGGCAACCTGCTTAATGAATAGACTGGACCAAGTTCCTCCACTTTAACCGTCTCGAGTGAAGTGAACCCCCCAGAAAATCCAAGTGAGTATAACCGACGTCTGCTCTAGGTACAGTGGGACCTTCCCTCCACCGTCACCTCGGTAGAATCCTAAAGATAATGGCCACTAAGGTTACCAACCGCAACAAATGCACCTGGGGGAACAGTCTAAACTCCGACAGCACGCAAGGGCAGAGTAGCAAGCTCAATCCCCTTACCGGCTCCTTGACAATAATCCAAGGTTTACCGACAAGTGACCCCTGGCTCCTCGACAATGGTTAATCCGAGGTTTACCGTTTGTAATACGTACTATCTGGCGTCGTTCCCAACGAGGGGGGAATGATCCCCTCACTGGTTCGGACACGAGCTCGTGCTTCTCCTTTAAGAGGAGCTTTCCCAGAGTACAAGTGAGACAATTGGATTTATTCTATCACAAGATAAACTACTTGTTTGGTTTTGTTGTCTTGGAGAGTTAATTACTCACCTACTCCAAGACACTAACCTGATCTAAATTGGTGCTTCAGAGCCCTAGTAAATAAAAGTTACTATTTCAATTTTACTTTAAGCGTTACTTTTATGGTTGTTCTTTAAAGTCACAAGGTAGTGGAAGTGAAACCAATGGTGTGTAGACTCGACTCCAACCACTACAAAGATGCACCTAAGATGATTTACGCTACTTTCCTTTTTCAATGAAATTCTTAACTAAGAGAGTTGAGAGAATGCAAATTTTAGAGAAAACAACTTCCTTAGAAAAGACAATCAAAGAAACAATTCTCTTTTTCTTTTCAAGCACACAAACATGACCACTCTTTACTTGCACGAAAAACTCTTTTTCTTTCAAAACTTTCAAAGCTACTTGAAACAAGACTTTTAAAGAAGATGTTTTTGTATTTTTCTTTTAATAAAGCAAATAAATCTAATTTAACAAAAATCAATCTCAACAACTATTAAAATCTACGAAAATTCACTCACAAGCAAACTAAAAGGTAAATTTACTCTAAGCAAACTTAACGAGGCCAAAACCTACAAGGATGTTTCTAGGTTGTTTTACTTGACCAAAATCAAATCAAGGACTAGCTATTGCAGAATCAAGAGCTGATCAAAACAAAACTCAAATCTTTTTGTTCTTTTTGTAAAATGGAATTCAAGACTTAATCAACAAGCACTTTGAAATTTGACCAAAGAGACAACTCAACAGGTTGGTTGCTCACATGGGTAGACTTACGACAGATCCGACTCTTAAGAAGGTTGACAAAACCAGAGAGATCTAAGGCTTGACAACTTCCAACATTAAAGTCACTACAGGATCTACTCAAAAAATCAAACCCTAGGCTTAAATTTCAATGAAATCCACTAAAACACTTAATGCTATGAAAACAAGTTCAGGTGAAGATTCTTGGCAAGGGACTAATGAATCTGGGCAGAAAAAACTAAGAAACAACAAAATCTAAGAGTCAAAAAGCAAAAAATGGAGTTTTCTCAAATTTTAGCAGGGGGACGCAGGCAACCCGTTAGCACAGGTGCGGGCCCGCTCTGTGCACACAGAAAAAGTGCGTCCAGGGACGCACTATGCAGCACTCAGAGGGTGCCTCCTACTGAAAAACTCAAGAAAATGCAAAATAAAACTAATCCTAAGCTAACCCACCCAGAGACAGAATCACAGAGCCAAAACCAGAAAAATAAACCAATTTTCTCAAAGCAAAGTTCATACAAAAGAAAAGACTCTTCTCATCAATGGTTTCCCCAGCGGAGTCGCCAATTTGTCACACGGAATCAGTCAAAAGGGCGGACACAACCGACCTTCCTAGAAGTCTAAGACATTCTAATGACAAACAAAACAAACTGGAGCTATCCTTCTCTAAACATGCATTATGATATGAGAAATCAAGTGTTTCGTTCTTACCTTTGTCCAAACGCTGTTGTAGAAGTCCAAGCTTTGTTGATCTGGATGAGCTCCTCCTTTTCTCCAAAACCTGCAATCACCAACAGTCAAACAATTAAATAGCACCTGATTATAACATAAAACAAAGCATATTCAACATATAGACCAAGGAGTACATGAAATAACCCATTAACAACAAGTTATTGAGAAGAATGGACCAATTTGCATTAAAGGTAATCAAAAGGAACCATTACAACCTGAGCCTTGGTGTTGTGCAAGCTCCTTCCAGGGTCCACAAGAGTCTTCCTCTACTTTGACAAAGCTCACCCACTTCCAAATAGAACAAGCAAAGATGGCAATCTCTCCTCACAAGCTTCTAAATGGGAGTCCTAATTCCTGCAGCATTTACCCTTAGAAAATGTATAGCTTCAACCTCCCCTCCTTCTGGCCCAATGCCTGTATTTATAGTACTCAAGAGGAGGTTAATCAGGCCCACCATCAATGGGATAGTCCCCTCTTTGGATGGGATCACTCCCTTATTGATGGGATAAGTTCCTCTTTGACAGGAGTGCATGAACCATCTGGAGGCGCCCAATACACGTCGAACAACCTTCTAGAATGCTCTAGAAATGACCACAAGTAACTTTTTAAAGATGAAACTTGCGCATTCTAACTTTTACAGGGGGATGCACCTGTCCCTTTACATACAGAGCATCTTTGGACGCAGCTTTTGTGAACATTGGGAGCGTCCCCGCAGGTAAGTTTGAGAGAACCTGCGTCCCCAGAGATAAATACATTTATACAAGACTTTCTCTCTTTTTGGAGTTTGACATGGAGAGCAGAGGCATAAGACTTGCCTAAGAGGGTAGCATGACTGTTGATTGAGCCATACTAACTGTAAATAGTCATGGTGACATTTTTTAGTGTAACAAGCATCTTTCTTTTTAGTCTTCTCCTTTGATACATTTGGCTGATTTGACCTTTCATTTGTTGATTGTGTTTTGCTGGTGGTAGGATCTGCTGCCTCTTTTCCCTTTTTTTTGCACATTTGGAGAATTATTCTTTGGTGGTGTTGCTTTCTTCCTCTTTTGAATTGGGTTGATGGGTACCTCTCTACTCCTGAGTGAATATTGTCATTGTTGGGCTGTCAAGGCATTCATGTATCCCCTCTGTTATTCATCAGATTCTTCTTCTAGAATTGTTTCATTTTCTAAGGTGAAATATTTATCTTTTTGTACAGCTGGGCTTTCTGAATACTCTTCATCCTCCGTGATATAAATTGGCAAATCATCAGGTGTAAATAAATGATTCTCCTCTCTTATTATATTCTCGTCATCATCTAATTCTGGACCATGTACAAAATTCTGTTGTAAGGGTGTCTTAACTTGCTGTTGTGCTGCTTGGTCTTGTGCTCTTTGTTCTCGTTGTTTAATTCTAAACTGTGGTTGTTGCTGACCACAGAAGTTTGGATTTTTTATCTGTGTCTCCGGCTTATTTGCAATCATGAGTCTATCAAACATCTTCTCGATCTTGTGAAGAAAATGATCTGAGGAAGAAGCTTCCTCCTTTATGATCACCTTCTTCTTGATCTTTGTTCTAGCTCTCTTGGCAAGCCGATTTGCCTCTACGCTCACTGCAATTTTCTGCATATCCTCTAATGTGGCCGGATCTCTTTCTCTCAATTGATATGCCATGTCGAGATCAAAGCCATCAAGAAATTTAATCAAAGCTAGCCCCATCGGTGACTTTATATCAGTGGGAATTGCATTATAAACAGTATTGAATCTAACACAATAATCTTGGACACTTTCACCAACATTCCTCTTTATGTTTTCATATTCAGAAAGAATTTGAAGAGGATTTTTCTTTACCTCCCAACGATCCAAGAATTGTCTCTGAAGAACAGCCAATGTATTGATAGTCACAGCCGGTAATGCTCTGGACCACTTCCGCACTTCACCTCCAAAAGTTTGCACAAATAGTCTCATGGTCACATTTTCTTCATCTATCTCATGAAGGTCAAAGAAATCAGTCATCTTATCCACATGCTACTGCACTGTGATACCTTGGGTACCATCAAACAATGGAATTTTTCTTTGATAATCAGCAGGCATAGCATCCAAGTTTTGTGGCAAAACAAGAGGTGCATATCGGGCAGCCATTGCTCTAGGTGGATTTGAAACTGGCCTTGGGATGTAGGAGGAGTCAAAACAATAATAGCAGACGATGTAATTGGTGTATGAGGTGTAGAAGGAGGGGAGGAAATATGAGATGTTTGAGGTGTTGAAGGGGTTGATGGGGGAGAAGAGACAGGGGGTCTCTGATCAGATATGGTGGGTTGCACGGGAATGGTGCGAACGAAAGGAGTTTCAGTAGGAATTTTTGAACCAAATAAAACAGCAGATCAACCAAGAGTTGCAGATGCAGATTCTAAGAACTCAGGAATGTTTGTAGCCAGAATTGAAGGTTGAAGATTCAAGATATAATCATCAATTGATCTATTAGCCTTTTCAGTTTCAAGATCTTTGACAAACTCCGGATTTAGGACAGTAGAACCAACAACACTTTCATATTTAGTTTCAAACAACGATAGATCAAAATGTTCATCAAACTCAAGATCTTCAAGGTATTCAAAAACAACTGGACATGAATGAGATCTGAACACAAGAATCACAGAAATTTCTTGTCGAAGAATTCTTGGGATGAGATTTGGGTTTTCATACACAGGAGGAGGATCAGGATTAGGATTGGCCCTAGTGTATCGTCTGGAAGCCAGTGTGTTGAATTATTCCCAAAAATCAAATGGAAATTATCAATTTGTTCAGCCTATCAAATTCTAAACTCATCATCCAAAGTCTAGAATTGCTTTAAGATACTGGGGTAATAGTTTAGTTCAAATGTTCAGTTTATAAACTAAACTGAGATTGACTGAAGCAGCATTCATCTACTTATGCACTTGCAAAGCAAGAGTAGTTCGAAGGCTACCTGGCTAACTTCAGGCTCCGTTTGTAGTCTACAAAGCAAACAATGATAATAAACTTTTCTTCCCCAGTATGGTCGCCAATATGTTATGGCCTAAATCTACCTCAGGCTAAGAAAGGCAGGTTTAGGGTAACATCAAACCACGCTTAACCTGGTAGCAAGCCCTACCAGGTCGGGAAAGGGCTCTCTCCTTGTCAATCGCAGGAAAATATGGTCAATAAAGCTTGATATGACTGATATAAATACTAATTTTAGGCTAGGTATATGCTTAGAGGAGTTTGATTGAGTTTAATGTTGGTTTGTTGGATCAAATGTGAAAGGCAAATTTGGGTCCGGGAAATGAACTCAGTCTTGCAGAGGTTTTTGTGGGGCGAGGTAGGAAAATGCTTTAGTACTTTGAATTAAATGAAATGGAGAGTCTTAAGACTGGTGAGGAGTTGGAGAAGGCATGAAAGTCTCAGGAATCCTCTTCAAATAGTTGAAAACATGTAAAACCAAATAAACCCTGAGGTAGAGCACTGCAAATCAATGAATTCCACCTTTGTACTTGATTCATTTAGTTAAGCTGAAAAGAAAGAGATGATGGCACACATAAACACATGTAAACTTGAATCATAGAAGGAAAAACAATAATAAATCACATTGCCACAAGAATCCCACAAAATTCTGCAAACCCTGGTCTATTTCCTTGCCAAACTGCAGAGATGAATGTACAATAATGTTCAAAGCATTCACAAGAGTCCAACCTTTACAAATGACTGAAAAAAGTACTAGATATAGGAAAAAAAAAACTAATTCTAACCTTTAGGGGTTGAATTCATGATTTTAGGAGCTGTTTCAACAAGATCTAAACTAAGAATTGAAAAATAAGCAGTGGAACAACTTGCCTCTAAAACCTAGGAAACTAATTCATTCAGTTCAAAACCACCTATACATGATGTATCTACCTCCTTGAGTGAATTTTCATCGTATTTACATCAAAGTACATCAATTTAAAATCATGAGTTTTACCATGAGAGAATAAAAGTCAAACCAAGAAAAAAACTAGGTGAAAAACAGAGTTTTTGGCCAAAAATGGCACTTTTCCATCCTGTGCATAGCACCACTTATTTTGTGCATAGCGCTTTTTCCTACCTGCAATTTGAGGCCTTCCCCTTCACAAAATTTTCTCCAAGTGGGCTTGCTAGAAAGGCCTGCCTGTCTATTTTCTATAACAAGTGGAATTTTTGAATTTGGTGTCCATTTGCCCCTCCAAAAATCAGTTCTCCCAACACTGCTTCCTGTGTGGCCAAAAAGGGGCAGAGAGGGCATTTTTGAGGTGTTTTTGACCCTTTTGGAAGCTCAAAAATTGTCAAAAAATTCTAGTAATTTCTAGGTATGCATGATTTTTCACAAGGAATCCAAAAATGTAGATTTTTTCTCCAGAGTAAGTCCCTATCAAAAGCGAGCGCCAGGTGGCGCTATGCACCAGGCAGAAAAACTTGTTTTTTCCTTCAAATTTTCAAAATTGTCAAAAAGTGGGCCAAATTTCTTGAAATTTGGCATGAGTGACCTGCATCAAATACTATGTTGGGCCAAGGAAGCTTCATTCAAAATCTTGAGCTTATCTTGCTCTTTCCTGCTCCTCAATGTTTTCCTCAATTTGGCTTTTAGGCTCCTTATTCTCGCTTTGCAAATCTTGTTTCTTGCAAAATAATGAAAAGACATGTGCCTCAACATCTTTTTCTCCTTTTTGGCCTTCTCAATTAGCTTCTCCAAGTTCATATTTTCCCTCTCTAGCCAAGATTCCCGGTCAGCATCAACCTCTTGCTCAAGCGATGTCAACTTGACTTTCCTCCTCTTTGCTACTTCCCTATTTTCCCTTATGTTTTGCAGCTCCATGATTGTCTGTTTATCTTCCAACTGCTTGTTCCTTTGCTCAAGGTAGTTTATGTTCCACTTAGCTCTTTCAAGGTTAAGAGATAAGTCATGGATGTCAGCTTCTTGTTCTTTCATGATCTCCTTGAGTTTTAAGCTTTGGGAGCCTAAATCAGTATCCTCATCCTGAATCAAAATGAAATCTTTCTCCTGACCTTCAGAAGGCCCCTCATCATGCAATGGTTGTTTCCCTTTATCCTATACCTACTTTGCTGAAGAAGAAGGCAAAGCCCCTTTCACCCCAGGTGAAGATATCATTTACCTATGGTTTGATGGAAGAAACGAGACCCCTTCTGCCCCAGGTGGAGATAATACTCATTTGGCCGCTGCAAATAATCTCCTGGTGCCTTTTTGATAAGTGATAAATACTGACACACTAGTGGTTTGGGTCTCATGAACCTCTTGCTAATTTGAAGGCCCTCCTGCCTCTTGAAATACTGATGGGGTCACTTAAGGGTTTGTGAGAACCTCATGTGAAATGAAATCATCCCATGAAACATTCAGCAAGCTCAGCTGATTCAAAACCACAATCTTGATCAATGCAAAGTGATAAATGTTGTTGTACTGTTGATGAGGAGGTTTTCTTTGCACCAATGTGGTTATTTTCTCAATTTTCTGCATATGAAATAGGGGAGGTTCATCATCCTCACTCTAGTGAAATGCATCAATAGTCTAACATGATAGGTGTACAAGTGAGAAAATCTCCCTTCACAACTGAAGTATTTGATAATGAGCTTCATAAGTAGAGCATATGTGTCTTATAGGTATCTGAAAAGAAATACCCTACTGATTTGCTTCTGATAACTAGCCTTGATATAAGGCTCATAATACACTTTATCCACCAGCTATCCTTTGTTCCACTGTTCACCCACATTCGGAATACCTATTGCTTCAGCTATAGCTTCAGGTGTCAAAGTGAAGGTAACACCTGCTAAATTGACCTGGCCATTATGAAGATGGAGAACAAATAGTCTAGCAAGTTCATGGTGGTATTTCACCCTTTCCACCATCTCACAAAACTGGTAGCAACACTGATGTTTGAAACATGCTACTGCAAGAGGACAAGCCAATAATTCTGTGAGTGTAGTGGGCTCCTCCCGGATTTGTTTTCCTCCCTTATGTGGCTTTCTCGGTGCATGAATCTCTTGGGAGGAATCACTCACAGTTTCCTCATCCCTTTCGTAGGCTGAATTTGTTTCCATATTTCCCACTGTTTGGTGTAAAATGTTAAGTATGAAGAGATTTTAAATCAAGAATAGGTGACTGTTGTTTGATGAATAGCACTGATGAGTGGGACTATGAATGAGGGATTTTGATGCTGGCTATAGGTTTATTAGGGAGTGATAGGGTTTGGGAATGTAGATTACGGTTTAGTGAATAGTGGGAATTTGTTAGGTATTAGGGTTTTGGGGATAGGGGGTAGGATGATTGTAAGTGAGAGAGGGGAAAAGGGAAATGAAACTTGGTAAATTTCTGTGTGAGGGATGTGAAAATGATGCAGGGGAGTAACAACAAGAATGAAAACTTTGCAAAACCCTAGATAGTTTTTTCAATGCACTGTGCAGCAAACTAGGGGTTTTTTTCACCTATTAAAATACCATCAAAGCTGATCAAATATCTTGTAATGGCACAAAGGGAGTTTCCACTTACTTGAGGAATGATGATTGCAAAGTTTTAGAGCTTGAGGAGGTCGATTGAGTGAGATTTAGGCTAGGCAAACTAATATGCCACGCCAACACTCAGGTGCGTCACGCCAAACTGGTGCGTCGTGCCAGTTCAACCTTCAGTGTATTTTTTGCGCTCTGTGCACCGCGTCGGGCAGGTGCGCCACGCCAAGAAGATTTCAAACTTTTGCTGTGATTTTTCTCCCATTACCTCAAAAACGCAATTTGCTCTTGTTCTCTCTCTCTTTGAGAAAAATGAAGTTTTCAACCTAAGAAACACTTTATATACCCATTGACTTTAATTTTTCATTTTAAAAAAACCCACTTTCTAAAGTTTGCTTTTTCACTTTATTCTTTAATACTATGTTTTGCAATTTAGCTCCTTTTTTTACCTTTGATGAACTAATGCTTTGACTTTCTTGTCTCTTTTGCAGGATATGGAGTGCAGGAGTTTGGCAAGGTGAACTAGGGCTACATTTAAGGACTTATTACATATAGGAAAATTAAAATTACATGAAATTTTATACATAGATCATAAAACTTTGATTTTCCTCAAAACAGAGTTTTGAGGAAAAATCAATCACTGAGTATGTCATTATTGAAATTTTTGATCCTAAGACCTTATTAGACCTCCTCATGTGCCTGCTAACCATTATTGAACTTTTACAAGATTATGAAGATGAACCCTAGACCTAATGAGACCTAAAACCCTAAAAATGGCTTTTCCAAATGTCAAGACAAAAGATGACTAAATGACCTGAATTTGTGAAAATAAGCCAGCAGGTAAAGGCCATGAGGGAAATTTGATAATGAGCCACTACCATCAGATGATCCATGACCTAATGGAATGCAACTGATCGAATGAGACACCTAAGAATGCATGCAACAAGAGAAATTTGATCACTGATGGAGGGATGAAGATACCGACACTAACAGTATGAAACAACACTTTTAGGGACTAAAGAGCCCTTGGTTTATGGACATATGAGTTTGGGTTTGTAATGCCCAAATATGTTTATAACAGTTGCCCCCTAAAGCATGAGGTTGTAAATCTTTTGATGTTGGGTGAAATGCTTTACCATGAGGATCCGAGGTATTTGAACTAGAAGGTGACCCGTATAAGATACAATACAATACATCATCATCATATTATTTTCATGATCTAGCTAGGGCAGGCATTCCTATGCTCAGCTTCATAAATTCATTTTCATGTACATAGGACAGAGTGATTCTTCATATGAAGAGTCATATTCTTTTGCTTAGATGACTATCTGTGTAGATTCTGTGCACATTTGATGTCTTTATGTTCCTAAATATATCACAGCCCAGATGGATGAAACTAGATTCGGGGTCTTCAAACTCATTCAATCTTCGCCCGATGTACAAGTCGATCCATGTGAAAAGATGTTCTGAAGTCGAACATGGAAAGACATCACCTGATTACTAGCCAATAATGTAAGCTGTTAACAGGCGCGAGAGGAATCACCGATAATGATAATGACCCTCAAGGTACTACATTACAATTCATGTGGTGTGAATATATGAGCCGATGTCGAACACGATGCAAAATATTTCGGTCGAAGGTCATTGATGTAAACCTATCGCCGGAAGTGAGAAACTTGCCATTAAGGCATGCAAGCTTCAAAGTACTGAAAGGGTTGTTTCTAAGTCAACTTCTTGGATAATCAGTTGATGTCAACAAGAAATGAACCTGTCGTAGGAGGGCCTTGATGTATCCCACATCTACAACAGGAAACTAAGCAAATGATTTTCCTGGAGGTGAAAACGATCTAACAATACAAGGTTCAGGAATGGCGGTCATGAAAAATGAAGGGTGAAGGTATTGTTGTGGATGAGGCGTTAGCTGGATGGTAAATTCTCTGAATGACTTCTCTTGAATATGTTGGTGACACTGATATGGATTGGTAGCATTAACCCCATGGATGGTACGGAGGACCAATGGTGATATGACCGGTGAATGGAATAACCCAACCCGACTCAATCATGGTGATGGAGTGAAAGTGTCATGTTCAAGAGCGATCTGCTACCAATAAAATTCTTCAAGTTTTCTTCCCTTTTTCCCAAGTCATTTTTGACCAACACCTCTTTATTTTTTTCAAGCTTGAGGAGGATAACATATGCTTGGTCTATAATTTTCCCTTCGGGCAAACCTGTCGCTATGTTTTAGCGAGCCTAGCATCAGTGAGACTCATTCTTGTCTGAGTGGACAAGTTTGTCGCTATTGTTTTAATGAGTTTAACGACAAAGATATTTCAGTCCTTTTCATGTTTAGAGAGTTTGAAAAGGGACGAAAAGGAGACTCCAACAGTCCTTTTTCGTAGCATAATCCCTTAAGTCTGAAAAAAGTATAAAATAATACGAAAGGGATGACTTTTCGATTGCTTTAATGAGCCGAAAAAGACAAGCGCTCGATCTTTTTGTTTGATAATCCCTCAGGTCCAAAAAGATTAAAATATATAGGAGGGATGGCGTTCCCCTTACTTTAACGAGCTGGAAAGGCCAATAGCTCGAAAATATTTTTATATTTAACGAGTCTAAAAAGAGTTTAAAAGAGACTCGTTTTTAAGGAACGAGTGGTATTTTCGAGTAGCAACTGGTTCCAGGTAAATTTGGAACTTCTCAAAACATGGCAGTGTAAAGAGGGTGGCAATCAGAATCACTCGTTGAAATTGTTCCTCAAAAGGGTAAGCAATCAAGTGGAAGCTTATGATCGGCCAAAAGAATGGAGGTGATGGTAGGAACACAACCAAGGTTCAAAAAGGCTGATAGCAAAGCGATCACAAAGGTTATTTACCAAAGGTGGATTCATTTTGTAATGAGCTTAAACCAGGAGAAACTATGCTCATAGGCGGGTTTATTTTTTAACGAGCTTGAACCTTGCGAAAACATTGCTCATACCAGTCATTTGAAGATGTCTCCTAATGGTAGGTTTATTTTTTAATGAACTTGAACTCTACTATAACATGTTCTCATTGCCTTTTTATGAAAGCTAGAAACAACCAAATTACAAAGCTAGAAACACTAAAAAGCTAAGGAACTACTAAGGTTAGGTAGGATGGTTTTGTCCTCTGACGAGGTAAAACATTTCCTTTTGGTCCATCTGGTGAGCAGACGTATATGGACCAACTGCCTAACCTAAGAAGTTTAACTAAAAAGCTAAAAGGTTAAGAACGTTAAAAAAGCTAAAAAAATCAAAGGTCGTTTTTCACTTGCATACAGAGGTTTGCATGCCCCCAGGTCTTTCAGAAAAGGAGAGTTTCCAGGTTACCATATGGAAGTTCCTATGGTTAGGCAGCATTGTTTCTGTCAGCAAACAAAAATCCCTTCCTTGGCTTTGTCCATCGAAATAGACAAAGGTGAATGGTGAGCTTCCAATCACATAACATACAAGGAAATAACTGTTTCAGATTGATCACATATCCAGCAAGGAAATGATTTTTCAATCCAATCATATATTCTTTCAAGGAAATATCTGTTTTAGGCTGATCACATAACCTACAAGGGAATATTTTTTCAGTACAATCATATAACGTTCAAGAAAATCTCCCTTTTCATCTGGGTTCGCCTGTCGAAGTAAGCTAGGGTGCATGCCCCCTAAACTACATTACATTCACCGAACTACCCATGGTAATTAGGTGGATGGAATGAAGGTTGAAGAGACATTGTTGATGCAAAGAGACCATTTAGGGATGATGGTTGATTTGTAGCTGTGTTTAAATCGGGAAATGAAAGCTGGTCGACAAATTGCACTAGTTTGCCTTCATGTGGAAAACACATCACTTGAAAGAGTGTGGAAACATAGCTTCCATGCTATATATATATATAGTCACGTCCAAGGAGTAGATTGTTATCTAGTGGCCCTTGGACTACCATCACGTTCAAGTGAACGATTTTCATTTTCAAATTTATCAGTAACTTTGGAAGGACCCCTAACGGTCGATTGGTTCCTTTGTTGAAGCCTAACAAATTTTGTGTTTCAGGCAGAAGCGATTGAGAACCAAGTGCTTTCCAAGCAATTGAGGAAAGGATACTCACTGAAGCCCCTTCATCTATGATAGTGCTAGACATGACCATTTTGTAAACTTGTACTATGATATGGAATGGTACATTAGATGGAAGGCGGGGTCTTTCTAGTTGATTCCAATCAAATAAAATGACTAGACTACTCGGAGGAGGTACCAGATAAACGGCTGGACAAATCTCATGAACTGGGGGTTTTCTTCTTGTTGTAAACGAACGGGTGGATTGCCCCCAAGTTCATTAGACTCTGTATCAACAAAAAGAATTTGGACGGTGTTGCTCTCATTCTCTTTGGAAATTATATCATCTGAAGGTGCATCTTCTGAAGGAAAGACTAGGTCGACTGCCATCTCGACCTGTTGGCTTTGGTCCGGTATGGACTCAGAAGGTTCACTTTCAATGATAGGTGTTTCGACCGAAAACTAAGTTATGTCAGTCAGGTTTTCAACTAGCAATGGACTCGGTAAGAGTTTCTTGTATCCAGGCAGAAGTCACTACGGTGAAGCAAGACGATTATGCAAGATTCTCTTAGCCTCATCTAGAAAAGGACAACGAGGAAGGTGATGGTCTTCCTCACATAGTAGACATGGAGGTTTGACCTTTCTTTCCTGTCCAAGACTTTCGTTTTCACTAGTCGACGGTGTGCTATCAATTTGATTGCCAGAGATTGATGACACTGGATGGTGCGAACGAGGAGACCATTCTGTCAAGATCTGTGGAATGCAAGGACAATCTTGATGAAAATGGTTTGCATTGAAAATTATAGAAGGATATCTAGGATATTTAATGTGTGAATTTTCACCATATGATTCATTATTGCCCCCTTGCTTAACTGGCTTCTTCTTCTTCTTCACCTTCCCTTTCTTCTTTTCCTCGGCTACTTGGTTTTTAGTATTTTCACCAAGTGAAGAGGGAGAAGGGGAAGGAGAAACAAGCGAAGTAGAAGGTGAAGGGACCACTTCAGTATCATCTAGTTGCTGATTTGATTGCTGAGGAATTACAGTGTTTTGAACGACAGAGGTCGAGAATAGCCATACTGGCAGGCCGATTGTGATTCCTGGAAGGGACAATGTAGCCATGTATGGAGCACCAATATCTCCCCAAGAGGAGAAAGGACTAGGATTCCCCCCAAGAGGGGTTCCTTGATTGGACTCCATTATCTCAACCTAAGATCAACGAAGGAACAGGGATGTTATTCCGATTTAAATAAATTTTAAGACACTTTGACGCAACTTTTCTTTTTCAATTTTTAAGAGTCGAGAAAAAGCTAAAGGTAACTCTAGTCACCTTCAATTTTTAATGATCCTGAAGTGACAAGTTCTTAGATAGACCTTTTCTTTTAAGGAGTTGAAAAGGAATGAAAGTGACTTCTTTGGAAATCTAGACAGATGGATTACCAAACCAATCAAAAAACTGCAAAATACACCTTGGTGATAAATGATAGAGAAATTACCAAGGACTTATGTACGACAGTCAATGTTCCCGAATATTGTGTTCAATTCATTGCTATCAATAGGGCAGAAGACAGGGCTTCCTAAGGATAAAGGGTATCAGCCTATTGTGGTCTCCCAATATATACTCGACGGTATGGGGAGCACAAGTCCGTACTGGCACTTGTTGTATCAAAGAGGAGGAATCACCAAACCTTCAATGAAAACGATAGTTACCAGGTTTTACGACACCGGAACACGTCTCTAGCCTAGACTTCTAGATGTGTTGTGTTAGGTTCCATAGCGTTTTTATGTTCATTGAGATTTATTTTAGAGTTGATCTTGCTTAGAAGTTTCTCTTTCAAGGTTCACTGCGTGATGTAGATGTAAAATTCCTAAATATGCAATCTAAAATGATAAACAGTCATTTATTTTGTTTTAGCAATGAAAATCCTAGCTACTAAGGAAAGAAGAGTACAATTCTTTCAACATAGAGCAAAGAGCACACACTAAATGCACTTTTCCTAAATCATCTTTCGCACACAATCTAAATGAAAATGCAAATGCATGTATTTGTTTTTTTGTTTCCTTAATGTTAGAATGCTCAAAAGGAAAATTAAGTATAGATCTAAACTATTTTCTTCAAAGCGACATTTCGACAATTTCTTTTCAAAACAAAAGGAGGACTAAAACAACACTTTCGATTTCGAATGGAAAACTTCTTTCAACACTTCAAATATTAACAATCCACATCAAATAAAATGACAAAATTACAATCAACTATCTAGAGGAGGAAGACTTTACGACACTCTTCTTTTGACTCAAAATGACAGTTACGACACTTTTTGCATCAAAAACGACAGTTCGATTAAGCTACTTTCGACAAAGGAGGACTGTAAATGATTAACAAATACATAAAAACATTCACAACTACCAATCAATGGAGGCTGAAATATGTAAAGGAAATAGGCTTCAGCAATGAGATACTGATCATGAACAGCAAACTACTGAATAAAGTTGAAAATCAGGAGGAAAAGCCAACTTTCAAAGACAGAAACAATATCACCCAATCATCGCACCTGTCCTTAAAGGAAACAGGGATGCATCTCACCCACAACACACGGGAGGTACGATGCATACAGGTTGCCAGTTACAGGCAGTGCGATGGACCAAGGAGCGAAACGAGTTTGATTTTTGCTCAAAATTTGCAGCTAAGTTCAATGATTTAGGCTGAGTTATGATGGACAGTAAAAATAAGGTATAGGGGTATGATCTTATGAGGTTGTGAGCTACCACGAGGGCGCTTAAAATTCTTGTAAGTCAGATGTTCAATTCATAAACCAACCCGGAGATTGACTAAAGTAGCATTCATCTACTTCGTGATTGCATAGAAAAGGCGGTTCGAAGGCTAGCTGGCTAACTTCAGGCTCCATTTGTAGTTTATAAAGCAAACAATAAATAAACAAAACAAACTATTCGGTCCCCAGTGGAGTCGCCATTTTGTTTCTGGGAAAACTAGTGTCGATTCGAACTACTAGTCCCACTAAGATGGGTAGCTATCTTAGAAACAAACAATCAAAGCAATTCAAGATTTCCTTTAGGTGTAATAGATAAGAGGGAAGAAAAGAGGACCAACCTGGATCTTCCACTTTGATCCTTGCTTGATTTCTCTTTCCCTTGATAGAATTTTCCACTCTTCTCCTACTTGTCCCACTTTAAAGAGTACCTATAGAGTCAAAGTAACAGAAAACCATCAAAGCATCTCTATCTAAAACATCATAAACAATGCAGAATCAGAAACACATTGACCATACAATTGCATTCATAAACAATAAGATTCACAAACACATGATTATATGGAGGAAAACTCAAAGAACTTTATTAATAATAGAAGAGAGGATTACAACCCAGCGGTCTGATCTAGCATCATCCTCCCAGCATAGAAGCCCTCTTCACCTCATGAAAATCAAGATCACCCAACAATACAATGTTTCTTCTCACGGATAAACCAACAACACTTCCTTACAAATTACAAAATTCCAGCCTCCAGATCTCTCAGATGAGGGATCCATTTATAGATGTCTTGCAAGGGTGTGAGTCAACTCTGGGTTTTTTATTAGTGTCATTCCACTGATAGTTCTTGGTTCCACTTGGAGATTTCATTGATCTCTTACTCATCCCTGAGTGAATTCAAAGAGGCAAGTGTCCTGGGAAAAGTTTCTGGAAGATTCCATGAGCTTCCACTTAGCAAATTGTTTGTGCCATTTGTCTATTCTCACTCATCGTACCCTACAAAAGGCCATTTTAGTATGCATCGCACCTGCCTTGTGTGGTAGCCAGTATGCATCACACCTTGACCATGGAGCAGTCAGTATGGTCTAGTTTTGGCCAGTTCTGAGTGGATTTTCAGGTGGAACTTCTGGGAAATGATGTAATCAGTTGACCATGATCCTTTAGGGTATGAAACAACACTTTTAGGGACTAAAGAGCCCTTGGTTTATGGACATATGAGTTTGGGGTTACAGTGCCCAAATATGTTTATAACAGGGAGGCCGGAGAGGAGCCTTCCCACGCTTCTTCCTTTGGACTTTCTCAGGGATCATATCCACTTTGGTCAGTTCTGGAGGGCCTATAGCTTCCCTTTCAATAGCAGATTGTGGATCCTCCTGTGGAGAACGAGCTTTCCGCATGTAATCCATCGGTTGTTGCACACACTTATTGACCAGAGGGTAGTCTTTGTACACGTGCCCCACTTTGTGGCAGCATCGACATCTGTATGGGATGCCCTCGTAATCCAGAGGCTGCTTCCGTGTGAAGGACCTCCATTGAATCGTTATGTGTTCTTGCAGACCTCCCCGCATATCCATGTGAACCAATATCCTGGCAAAGGCCATCTTACCCGTGGACAGATATGACATATCTGATTCCATATAAGAGCCAATGGAATTCTCGATTCACTTGAAAATGTCCTCCGACCAAAAATGCGAATGGAGGCTAGGTAGTCTTACCCATATCGGCCCAACTCTAAGCTACTCCATGTCCAGGTCGAAAAGAGGGGACCATCACTTCAGCAAGACCGGGGCATGTTCAAAATGCCAATATGACGAGAGTGCCCAGTTCGCAAGGTCGGGCCTGGAGAATCTGAGAGCAAACCAAGCCTTTACGAATGTTTTCATAATGGGAAGATCCGCCAGGTGGTTCCCCCAGACCTCTGAAACCCAAGTTTTCAAACGGGTTGCTGTGTAACTACAGCCCCTAATTCTGCCGAATAGAACTCTATCAGCAAAATCCATGGTCTCTCCCAGCCGGATGTCTTCCTCCAATCTGAGGAAAGTGTCCACCTCCTTTGTTCTAAAACGCCATGTCTTCTTAATAGTCCTCTCCTCAGCTGTAGGATTCCAACAACCTTCTGAAGAGTGCTCTTGGGCAGGGGATTCACCGGGGGGTGGGATGAAGCTGTGGGGAGACTTTCCGTGAGGGGGGTTACCAGTGAAACTGTTGGGGGGGAAGAGCGCGGCCGGTTCAGAGGATTCAGGGATGTCGTAGGGGCTCGGGGAGAGGGAGGGTTTACGGAAAAACTAGGATGAGAAAGATGACCAAGGGATGGGGACGGAGGGTTAGGGTTAAGGAAACCCGTAGCAAACCTAGGGATGCCGGGGATGGCGGGGGAGTTGAGAGCAACGACCAGGTAGGAGGGTCATCTGGAAAGATAATCTGGTGATCTGGTGGTCCAGAGAGCGAGGGGAGTCCTCATATGGTCTCATGCAAGTCTTCTCCTAAAGATATAACCCCCTATTTAGTTGGTCTCAAGGTCGTCTAGATAAAGTCCTCCTCTATTTCATCCTCTAAATAATCTACCATATCTAGGTCCATAACTGTCTAGGTAAAGTAAAATGCCAGCTGCCTTGGTAATCGCCAGAGGGAGGAGCAGTAAGTCGACAGAAATCGGCGAGGGAGGCCAGAGGTCAACCAACAATGTCGAAGAGCGGGAATGGGTGACTAGGTAAATGAAACAGAGTAAAAACCCCATTACATCCCATGGTAAAAGGTAAAAAGCTGCACGTGCGATGACAGGGACGTTTACATTTCCGGTACAAACAGCTACGTCCTTCTACTACGACCACGAAGCTGCTAGCCATGATCGCCTACTAAACTAGCCAAACCCTCCATCTCCATTGATGTAGATATTGTATGACTTCATTATCATCGCATAAGGCTAATATTAACCCTTAGGCCAAATTTAATAAGAAATGCCTCCTTTTCTAAGGACATTAGGCAAATCTTCTTTTTATAATAACTCCTTCGTCCAGACTCCATTTTGGCCCGTTCAAATTGCATTGGATTCAGAATGAAACAATCTATGTAATGAGACTATTTTCAAAATCATCCAATGACTTTCATTTTTCCTCTGTGAGGAAAATTCATAGACTTAGAAGTCTATGTTAGATCCATTTTGGATCACACCTTCCCACTAAAAAGCTTTTGGACTCCAAAATACTGATATATTGATCTAAACAGTAAATGAGAGTACCTCACCCTCTTCTTTCAGCCTCCATACACTTGCCTTGCATAGTGCCTCTGAACCAAAGCCTTTGAACACTTTCCTTCCTAGATGTGCTTGTCCTCCTGGGAAGAACTGTCTTCCTCCTTGACTTCCTATAGAACTCCTGCTGAGAAGGTCACAGAAGGTAGTTTGAACTTCTCTTCCTTGATCATTGATCCAAGGTGGCTCAAACAAATGTGAAGTTACATCTTCTTCACAAAATTTCACATTTGTATCTGTTTGACATATTGTCAACAACCATTGTTAACAACAACAAAATTACAGACAACAGTTGGATGGCCTAAACTCTTGCTTCATCAAAAGAAACATATTTCACATATTGTGAACACTTCCATGTCTTTACATCTGCATACAAATGATTGCCTAGATAACAAGCCAACAAAACATGCCTTTAAATTTCTTTTTCAAAGATGAAACACTTCATCATTATCTCCATCTTGGAGACCAAATCAACTTTTTCCAAGTCAATATTAACATTACATGCATGTTTACAACAAAGTAATCAACCCTTCAAGTTATTCACACGTACATGTTTGAATAAAAGGAAATCATCAACATCCCTATGTTCATGCACATCATTCTCATGCATGCATTTCATCCTTCAACTTTCGCTTAAGCACACTGTACTTTCGAAGCTGAAATGAATAAAATGTTGCAGCAATAAAGTGAGTCTCCTACTCAACTTTTTCCATTCACCTTCTTGGCAAAACCATGCAACTTTCATTTTATTAACAAAGAAATGCAAATAGATGCATTATATCAATAGACATGCAATCTTAATTGGATAATAATTCTAACCATTTCTTACCAATCCATTTCAAAGGTCCTTCCTTTGTTTGCACATCAATAGCAACATGTGATTCATCTTGAAACACATCATTTATGGAAACTTTCTTTCCATTCCTGCCATTTTCTCTTTCCACCTTCTTCAAGTTTCATGGAAGCATTGTTGGATTCAGAGTCCAACATTTTGCAACAATATGTCCTTGCTTATGGCAGTAAGTGCAACACATGTGCATCCTCTTGACAGCATGATTTGCCTTGTCCAATGGACCTTTGGCTTCTTACTTCCTTTCCTTCAAAAGTTTCCTGTATGTGGCCATTCTCTTCCAACATCTAGAAACATTATGGTTATCCAAACCACAAAAGGAACATGCAATTATTTTCCCATACTTATATGGAAATTTATCATGCTTTACATAATCAAAAGAAATATGATTAAAACCAGATTTATACCTTTCTCTTTCACCTTTATTGCCTTCATAAGGAGGTGAATGGAATGAAGAAGTAGCTCCCTTTGGAACACCATCAACCTCGTCAATGGTTTCAGAGTTTCTACAACTCTCTGGTTCAAGTGTATTCTTATTTACACCTTCTTCATGAAAGTGATGTTTCAAGCTATTGCATTCCCCATGAATACAATCTTCACACTCTTGAGGTAGAAGACCTAAAATGAAACTCCTTCTTGGAACTGTTTCAATTGTCTTCATGATAGCTTTGGAACTTTCTCCATAAGACTGTACATAGACAAGACCCAAATACTTAGGCCTTTCCTCAACCATTATTGGCTCAACAATACCCTATGCATGTTTGCCAGAGCCTTTTCCTTCATAGCCCATCTTGGACATTAACTTGGAACCTATGCCTTTGGTATGTTTTTCAAAAGAACCAACATAAATATTCTTAGAAGAATTTGAAGACAAACAGGAATTGTTTACCTCTTATTCAAGCTGATACTTGACCAAGGCTTCTTTTGCAACAAAGAGCTACGTCTCCAACTCATGCATCCTTTTCAGGTTCATATTTGCAATATGAAGTTGCCTTTCCATTTCCTACAATTTGTCAGAAAACAACTGCTTCTCTTCCTTCATGGAATTCAACTTCTTTCATAGTATGATGCTCTTCCTTCCATCCTCATACATTTCTCTCACCATATCCATCATGGTGAACAAGTCTTGCTTCTTGTCTTCATCAAAGACTCTTGTGAAGAAATAAGAAATTGAGGACTCACTTGTAGAAGTTGTCATTATCAGAATGAACAAAAGAACTTCAAACAAGATTAAAAAAGAGCTTATTCAAGCAACATTTTGCAACAAACCTCTTGTGTTTCAAGGATTGCTTTGAGGTCCTTTGGGATAAGAAGAATATTTTCAGCCCTTCTTCCTTCTTGTCCTCTCTTGGAATTAGCTAACAATCCTGAACCTCTGCAAACTCAAACAATAGTCAGCTTGCAAATAATAAAACAACAAAATCCTTGCTACTATTTGAACACCTTTCAATTCAAACAAGCATATAGGTTACTCTATCAATCAAGAATTCTGATTTGATACCACTTGCATCATGATACCACTTGCTTTAGTATAACTTAAGCTCTGATATCACCTTCTTTGAAGGTGGGGTTAATCAACTTGATGCTCTAATACCACTTGATCTGAAATGGGGCCTAAAGGCTTCTTTTCATGCTTACAAGAACCTATACCACTCCAAAGCTTATTTATATTCCCCAGATCTATGCTTATGATTGATAATTACGGAATTAAAAGTGCTTGAAAGAGGTGTATGCTTATGTTTGTTTTTAGATTGTTTATGTGCTTTGTGTTCTTTGCTTATGTTGATGTTTAAATACATGCAACAGTAAATAATGCAGCAAAAGCAAACACAAAAGACAACAATGTAATATGGATTTCACCCTAATATCTCTGGCTACGTCTCCTTGAGCTCTAATCAACTCGACTAGGTTCTTTGGGCTTATGGTAATGCTTCTTTTACAAGTTCCACACTTAACTCCATTGGTTTACAACTGCACCTATGGTTTTAGAATACCATCTTATCCCGCTGGCTTTCCATACTGTGCAGACAGATCTAGGCTTCTCTGGACTAGATTCCTTCAATCAATGCTCCGGGCTATCTTGAGCTCCTGGCTTGCACCAACTCCCTCATAATTCTTTTATTGTCTCTGGAATTCCTTCTTCTGTCTTCAGCACACATCAGACACCAGCAATAGCTTGATCATTTGATCTCTTTGTTGTTTTGAACTTCATTACAGCTTCATGGCTTGTAGAAGTCCATTGAGCCCTTTGGCTCTGCGGCTCTGCCTCCAACCTCTGGTGGCTATGCCTTTTTCAGCACTCTGGCTCTACCTTCCAACCTCTGGTGGCTATGTCGAGCTTCTCTGATCTTCCTCTGAGCATTACTCTGCCTGAGCCTCTGAGAATCCTCTTTATTTGAGCTTTCTATGTTTTGCTCAGCCTCTATGCGAATCCCTGTCAATTATGTTCTCTGTGTATTTAACACACATTAGTTACGCCTCTTCGAGCATGGAAGACCGATCATTTTACCAAAGAATCTGTTTTCCAATTGAAATGAACTGGCAGGCACGGGCAACCCGGTCATTTGGCCTTCCTGTGTATAAATCCCGAAAATAGCCACATAACGGAATACACAGGAAAAATGACGAAAAACACATCATGAAGCATTTTCTGGATTTCAAATTATATTCAATCGTGTTTATAATCGCATCGGGTCTGCACATATCGCAATATCGCAATCGCATTGCGTAACGCTTAAAAACCCAATACACAGAAATATGAAGAAATACATTGAAAACAGATTAACCCGGATCTCAAAGAACAATAAACTCACCACTATAAGGTCGTCGGGTCTGCCCATCGCAATCACATGTTGCATAGGCCCTGTTCATTTTTATTGTGGCATCCCGATTCGCCGACCGTTGATTTCCAATTAGCGCTATCGGCACTATCGCATATCGGCGAGTCACATCGTCACGAGTCTTGGTCCTTCAACCTTCCCGATTAGTGATTATCGATTCAATCACAACCGTTGATCCCTTTTATTCATTCAACGGCTATGATGGAAGTACTCGTCACAAGACTTTAAGCTATGGGTCCCTATTCTTCTCCCTTGGTTCGTTGCAATGCGATCTTGGCAGTTAATCTGGACCATTGATCTGTCTTTTAATCCGATAGTTCGCACTGAACCCGAAAAGAAAAATAGTCCACTCAATCTCCATCATTGATCCTACAATCTCCAATCCAACCGATGACAGTCATTTCGGATGGCCCACTTGCACGGAGATTACCCGCCCCAAAAGAGCGGTTTTCTCTCTCCTGCTACATGCTACGTGTTGGCTAGTGTATGGATTCGGGTGCAACCCTTACAATACCATTTACCACTTGAAGCCTGTCCGAAATACCATTTACTACCCTCCTTCCGGAACTCAAAGGGTTCGCTATTTTATTCATAAATCCGTCAAGTCTGCTGCCTAATGAGGTTTAGTGGTAAACAACGTTTAACCTTATTAATCCCGTTTTTTTTTCAAAAACGCACTTTATAAAGGTTTAGCGCTTAACAAAGGTTTTAGCGCATAAGGCTAATATTAACCCTTAGGCCAAATTTAATAAGAAATGCCTCCTTTTCTAAGGACATTGGGCAAATCTTCTTTTCATAATAACTCCTTTGTCCAGAGTTCGTTTTGGCCCGTTCAAATTGCATTGGATTCAGAATGAAACAATCTACAAAATGAGACTATTTTCAAAATCATCCAATGACTTTCATTTTTCCTCTGTGAGGAAAATTCATAGACTTAGAAGTCTATGTTAGATCCATTTTGGATCAAAGACACTTCAACCTTTTTCCTATCTCATTTTCAACCAAAGCTTTGCATTTCTTGAAAGTATCAAATACATTAGATTTATTTTGAATACAATAAATCCAAGTTTTTATGGTTGCATCATCAATAAAAGTAACATAATAATGACAGCCACTGAGAGATGATACCTGAGCATGCCCCCATACATATGTATGCACAAGCTCTAATTTTTTGCTCTTCTTTTCTTTCCCAATAATGAGGAATTTGACTCTCTTTTGTTTTCCATAAACACAATTCTCATAGAATTTCAAATCAGCATTCTTCAAACCTGGCAACAAATTTCTTGAGTGAAGAATTTTCATCCCCTTCTCACTCATGTGCTCGAGCTTATGATTCCACAATGTCGTATCTTCTCCTGTAGAGGTTAACACATAAACAAAATTAGAAATACCATTGCATAAATACAATGTACCAACCTTTTCTCGTTTTGCTATTACCAGGGCTCCTTTAGTGACCTTCCATGTTTTATGTGTAAAATTAGTTACATAACCTTCACCTCCAAACTACCCTATTGATATAAGATTTTTCTTCAGGTCTGGAACATGCCTTACCTCCTTCAACAGCCATTGATTTCCATTCTGTTGTTTTATGAAAAATGTACCCATTCCAATAATGTTACAGGTTTTATCATCACCCAATCGAACCTGTCCAAAATATCCTTGAACATAATCATGAAAATGTTTCCTATCAGGTGTGGTATGGAATGAGGCCCTTGAATCTACCTCCTAGGCATCAATAATATTTTCTAATGAAAGAATCAAAGCATCTTGCAACACATCACCTGTCACATTCACTTCATGATTGTTTTCTTGCTACGCGTCTCCTTCTTTTCCCTTCTGAGACTTGTAGTCTTTCTTCAGGTGTGCTTTCTTCTTGCATTTCCAGCACACTATCCCCGATCTGGACTTGGATCTGCCTTTCCTTGACTTACTGCGATATCCTGGGCTCTTTCCTCTTTCCATTTTTCTTCCCCTAGTCTCTACAGTCAAAGCATTACTTGATGTCTTACCAGAGCTTTTACTTCGCATTTCCTTGCTAAGGATTCCACTGACAACATCATCAAAATTTAAAGTACTAGATCCAGAGGCAGAGTTACTAATGGCCATAACTAAACCATTCCAATTTTTTGGCAATGAGCATAGAAATAACAGAGCCCTAACTTCATCATCAAAAGTTACCCCTACAAAACTTAACTAACTGGTAACTGTATTAAATTCATTTAAATGTCAGCAACAGAACCACCTTTTAACATCTTCATATTAAATAAACGCTTCATAAGAAATACCTTATTTGAGGCCAATGGTTTTTCATATAATTTGGCCAATGCCAACAATAAACCCTTCGTTGTAGTTTCCTTTGAAATATTAAAGTTTATTGATGCCGCTAGACACAGCTATATTGTTCCAAGTGCCTTTCTGTTGAGAATGTCCCATTTTGTGTCTGTCATACTTACCGGCTTCTTTGTCTTTCCACTCAACGGTGGGTACAGATATTTCTGATACAGATAATATTCCATCTGCATCTTCCACGTATGGTAGTTTTGGCCATTAATTTTTTCAACCCTAAACCTACCATCTTCCACCATTGCTCCCACTCGAACCAGGAACCCTTCTCTCCTATGAGTTTATCAGCGAAATAGACCTTCGGCTCTGATACTAGTTGTTAGAAAATATATATTATAGAGAAATGGAACACATAAAATATATTGCAGAAATATAAACACAAAAAACACATAAAACAAGAGAGACATAGATATGCATGGTTCACCCAATTTGGGCTACGTCCACAAAGAAATAGTCATTCCTTCCTTTTATACTATCCAACAAACTGAAAAGATACAACCTACAGAAGATCCGATGTAATTCCTTCTTCACTTTCACACAATATCCTCTCTCTTTCTCACTTAGAATACAGATCTAGATAAACGTAATACAATTACCTCATATATAGCAAGGGGTTTCCTTCTAGGGAAAAAAACCCTAAATTAAACATAACTTCTACTGTCAAATCTCCACCTAATGAACGACCCAGATTGACTATGAAATTACTACAAGGCAATTTTACATCTATTTTTAGCTTTGGGGGCGTTGCCTCCAATCCCTGCCATGAGGAGGCTCCTAAAGATCGTAACCAACCCCCCTAAAACCCCCTTGCAGCATACATTTTATGGGCAGCGTTGTTGCCACATTAAGAACTGGGGTCCAATGTGGCGATACCTCTAAATAAAGAAGATAATCAGGCTCCACACCCAACATCGCTCAACTGCTGCTCCAGTTGCACTTCCGTCAGTGCCGTTTGATCCTACTCCCTTGGAGGTCATTGATCCTGTACTGCTAAGAGGCGGACGAACACCTGAAAGATCTAGAGATAAAGATAAGTGCATGGTAAGAAATCTGTCGGCGAAAACCAAAGCAAATTCGGGAATGACATAACACATACCTGGGAATTGATGGGCAGGGATTACGCAATTTCTTCTGGGAGGCTAGGAGAATGGCTACCAGACTTGCGCAAAAAGTAGTTTTGGGTTGTCTGGGGAGGTTGAATGGCTGCTAGATTTGCGCAATGTGCAATCCAAGCTGGCTGCTGACTACTGGAATTGCGCAATGCGCAACTCTAGTTGGCAATGACTACAAGCTCAGTGACTGCATTGCGTAATTTTTTGGGCCAGTAGTCACTGTCCCTCAGAATTTCACAAAGCAAGGCTGGAGGACAGCTCATGGGAAGAAATGTGCATTTTTGGAGAGGAAGACAGAGCTAGCCTTCATCAGATTGCGCAATGCTGCCTTGGTGAGGCAGAGTCTGGGCCAAGGCTGGCCAGACTCGCCAATGGGCAACTGAAAACAAATGTAAAAGTGAATTCATAGTGATACTAAGTGTAAGTAGAGTTGATTTATAATGCATGCAAACATTGAATGAAAGATTCAAAAAATAGAACAACATGCATGTGCGTGAAGCGAGTCGTCAAATTGGCAATTGTTCGTGTAAAGCAGTTTCATGTATGCGACAACAGTGAGATAGCAACGAAAACTGAAATGGTGGATGAATGTAAATAATAGCAAGCATTCAAAGAAATCAGGCAAACAACACTCACACAAGCAAAAACACAAAAAGCGACAGAAATGCTGAAAAAGACAAGTTGAGACCACTTACCCATGAATAGCTAAGATGGACATGTCGAAGAGTCCTGGATGTGTTGTGGGATGTCATAGCTCCAAGATCGATGTGAAAAAATGAGCTCTGACACATCGAATAAATAAATTTGAAGCTCATGACATGCATGCCACAAATCTAGGAAAAAGTGAGTTGAAGGAAAGATTCTAAAACGATCTTTGCATGTAACCTCTAGCTGCTAAAAATAGCTCCCTGAATCAAGTGATGATTTCTGCATGTTGCCTTTTTCTATTCCAGGAAAAATCAAGCCATGCATGCAAGTCAAGTTTCCTTGGTCCTGGGTGGAACTGGTCAACCCAACTGCACATGCAAGAGGTTGCTCAACTGATGGGAGAAAATGCACATTTCTGGAAGGGAGCTGGGCTGGCTGCCCAAAAGATTTGTGCAATTTCTGGGTAGAACAGTTGACTGTTTCCCAGGATTGCGCAAATTCTCAGCTGAGAAGCCCTTCTAGGAAGAATTGCGCAATTTTTTGAATGAAGCCTGACTAAAAGATTTGCAATATTCTAGAGCCCAGCAGGCTGCCAGACATAATTGCGCAATTTTTGGAGGGAAGGTTGGTTGCCCTCCATAATTGCGCAATTTTTGGAGGGAAGGTTGGTTTCCCTCCAGAATTGTGCAATTTCTTGAGGGAGAAGCTCAGCCTGTAGCTAGGCCAAGTCCGGGAGAACATCCTGTGAGGAGAGTGCAACAAGCTCTGATGGACAGGTTGTCTTTCTACAAGAAATTCACTAAGCTTGTGTACTTGCCGAAGCAAGACATGCTGTTGTGAAAGGTTGGTAGGGAGGCTCCAAAATGAAGCTAAGGAAAAATTTGGGAGCGTGGTTGTAGCTACTACAAAACTTGGCGACACACTGGTAGAATTCCAGCGCTCTGAATGGACTTTGTTCGTGAAAAGCAAGTCTAACACCTCTGAAAGTATTGTTCCATTCTCAAATCGTCTTGGCTTCCACACTAGCTTGATTGTAAGATGTACCATATTCCAAGCTCTTGGTTGATTGACACACATTCCAAGCCAAGGGAACACAGTTGTTTTGATTAGGTTTGAGGGGTATATTGGTGCACAAGCAGTATAGTCGTTAGAGTCTTAGTTTCATCTATGGTGTTGCTCTACTGCCAGCAGGCCTGGACAGTACCCCGGCGGAGTCACATAGGAACACAAGAATGGCTCTGCTGCTAGCAAGCCTGGTCAGTACCCCGACAAAGTTACTTGCATCACCTCTCTGTGCAGGAATCCTTTCTCTTATTTTGCCTTATTCATTTTATCATTTTTGAAATTTTTGACTTTTCATTTTTTTTCCATAACTATGCATAGCATTTACTCATTTCAGAGGAGGAAGAGGGATCCCGACTTATTGAGAGAAGAAGAGGTTGTTCCTATAGAGAAATAGTTTATTATCCCTCTGACATTATTGTTAAGGTTTTCCCCCTCACCTTACTCTACTTAACTAAGCTGACAAGGGTTAAGCCAAAAATGACCGACTAGATTAGGTGAAACTAGTTAGCGCGCAAGCGTTGTGTTTTCACCAAGGTTCACTTCGAACAGTATGTATTTTCCTTTGACGTATCATGGACTGAAGGTAAAAAAAATTCGTACAGAGGCAGGATGACAGATAATCAAGTAGTGATAGCTGCACAAGACCTCTTTTACTTTACCTAGCTTGTTTCAAGCATCATACATGGTTTCATGCGAAACTAACCTACAAAAAAAACATAAAACAAACAAACACAAAGCAAAGCATAAGCATAAGAAAAATAAAAGTGAGTAAGCTAACAAGCAAGCAGACAAGAAAACAAACAAGCATGCAAGCAAACAGTACTCCTACTCCTAAGCTAAAGGTGCATGGACCTAATCACGTGAAGTGATGTTTCCAATGCAGCCACCGCCGCATTGGTTGACCCATGTTGGTGAAGGCTTGGTCTGCGAGAAACCCGGTTGTGCATACCAGCAAGCAAGAAAGATACAAAAATGAAGACAAACACACTTCATGTTTCAAAGTTCCCACAAGACATAAGTGAGTGCAAGTATATGACATGTGGTTTGTGGAATTATTAGGGTGTTGTGTGACACCACGTGCAATTTTGAAGCATATGCACACTCTTTACTGTGACATGCAAGCAAATGAAAGAAACAAAGACAACTTGTGTCATGCACACATGCTTGCAATATAAGATTCCTCCAATGCATGGGTGATGGGATCGTACAGTTCGAGTGGAGGAAGCATGATCTTTGTGTGGGATTGATATTTAGTGCATATAGATGAGTGATGAGGAGCCTTGGGTGATTGAACAATTTCCTGATCGAAAGTGAAACTAACCTCAGGAGAGACAGGGCCTGACATAACCATCATCTCAGGCTGAAGTCCCTCGATAGCCTTGTGTGTTTCAACTTCATCATGAGATAGATCATCATAAACCAGTGGCTTCAAAAAATCAACTACGAGAGAATCATGATCTTGATCGAATATAAGGGTAAATGGATCACGACAGCCACGATTAGAAAAATCAATGATTTCATCGGCATCCTCCTGATTTGATGAATCAAACAAAGGGGTATATGAGAAGTGAACAAATTCATCCTCTGAGTTTCCCGACAAGGTAGATGGAAGATCAAGCAGATTTTCAATGAATAACTCATCCTCTCCATTGTCGGATGATGAACTAACATCTGGTGTGTCATGCAAGTGATCAACAATGGGTGCACCCGTAGATGAAGATACACATGTGAAATCATGGATGGCAGGCTCACCAAATATGTCAGGAAAGAACGGAGGAGGCTCCGCTGGAAGGGAGTAATCCTTCACCGAGTGTTGATGCTCAAGCTCCCAGTCGTACTCTTCATGAATGATAACGCATGTTGGTTGTGCAATACCAACTCCGTCAGTGGCTTGATCCTTGTTCACAACAAGTGTACAGTCTAGAATGGAAGAACACAAGACAATATCATTCAAAGGATTAGCCGAGTATGAAGACGAAGGTTGTGGTACAAAATGCATATGACAACTCGATGGACCCACAACCAAATATACACAAAAATTAAGCAAAGTGATGTTGGGAGGATGTGACAACTGAACAGATGTGTAAGCATGATCTCCCGCATCACTCTGCAGTGGTGGAGCTATTTGATGAGGGGACGGTGGAAAGTCACTTGTGACGGTGACCGTCTCCGTCTGAGATCACGCAGCTCCATCACTGAAGAATACTGAGCGAGGATTGATTTCAAACTTCTTCTTGGGATGAGAAAATTTCTTAACATAATACTCGAATCGGTCCCAAAGATAGAGAAGTTTCATCTGGCTCTTTGGAGCTTGAAACTACAAATCACGGAAGCGCTGCTAAAAATCCATAGGCAATTCATGTGGAGCCTTCCGCTGTTGTAACATTTTTTGGTCAAGATTTTCTAGATCAAAATGATAGAAAGTGTCTTCAATGAGATCACAGAAGTGCTCAAGTGAGTGCACGTTGTCAGCCAATAGGCTGCACAGCCACCGAAGTGGAGATTCGCGAAGTGTGTATGCAAGAAGCAAACTAGCTTGTTCGTCAGAACATCCATCTTCCTCACGAAGCATGGAAAGCAAGTCATGTAAGAACTCAGGCTAGGCCACTTCGCCTTCACCATCATATGTGTAAGTGGACAAGTGATTGAAAAACTCCCTCATGATGGTGACATCTTCGCGATTCAAAAAATATCGTGGAGGGAGAAGAGTGCAATAATCCATGATAGATATACAAAGGTTCAAAACAAGATGAGAGGACATAGCTTGCCATCTAGCCCTCCTTCTAGTGCCAGAAATGTTGACAGTGTTGGACCCACCAACATGTCAGGGGCTCTCCCTGGTAAGAAGTACCCATTAGACCTTAGACCGTTTGGTCTAGGAGTCCCAGCAGTGGGTTGTACGGTAATGCCTTGACCGCGATTTCGCACAGAGGAAAGTAAGATAACTCTATTGGTAGCAAGGGTGTGACAAATACAGTAAGCCAAGGAAGGTGCATGAGAGGTTCTAACACACGGGGGTTGAGATGAGTGTGCCCCTGGGAAACTTGTGATAGCACGGAGTCAAGAAGCGAACACATGAGTAAAGATACATCACAACATGGAAGTCAAGTTAGCTAGCAATCCAAAGTGATGGTTAAACCAACAACCCATTCCAGAAAGATTCATACATACATACACGGATAGCTATACATGGATGCATAAGAAAATAGATACATATATAATTTATAGTAAACCATATAGCACAGAATACAATACAACATATGCATGAAACATGTCAGCTCTTATTATATTAAGTTGTAAGTTCCAATCATACAATACATCTATGTCCAACCGCTATTTCCGACAGTGAAACGTTACAGCAACAACCGCCTGCTCCTCCAAAGAGATGTACTAGCTCTGCATAGTGGAGAAGCCAAGGCTCATTACAATATTGTCCAATCTTTCTCTAAGAATTCATATTGAAATCTTTTTTTACCAAAATCCTTTACAATGAGTTATGAGGGACTATTTATAGCAAAGGATGGGGTGACCCTTGACATTTCCCTTTGTGATAGTTCACCTACCCTCATGACTCTTCATCTACTTTAGAACTGTTACATCAAACTATCGAAACTTGACTTACACTTGACAAGATGTTACATTACAATGCACATGTACCCATGTCAGAAAAAATGGCTTGAGCAAGCCATGCTAGATATCACTATGACTCAGACAACTATTGGAAGACCAACTCTTCGACATCTTCATTGTGGTTGACAACAACAAACTGATGCCAAGATTGATAGTCCGCGATGGTGTCCTTGTGCTCCAAGGTGACATCTTCTTGGAACCTAACTCTTGCCTCCATAGCATCCGGGTACACTGCTTGGGCTCCTCTGTCCAACTCATCTGAAATCATGTGCATCATTGTCTTTAATGCGGCCAGACCGGAACATACTTGTGCATGGTGTCTGCACTGATGGGCAAGTCTGAGTTGGTGGCTATGCACATCAACTCATCAAAGTACGAGTCAATCTCTAGTCGGACCTATGCCTTTGCCTTTGCCTGGGTGAGAGTCCCAATAGATGGGATCATATGTTCACACACCACAACATCCATACTATTGAATACACGTGCATGGGAAGCTTGTATACTAGTGATGAGACATGGGAGCTCTTCATAGTTCTGGATCTGACTACGGATACATGCCTTCAGCTCGACCACTCTGGGATTCATCATCTTAGGCAAGTGAAGCAGAGCTCCCTTGTATCTCATCATCCATGTTTTCATGTGAGAAACAGTAGCATGCACGTTTGCCAAGATACGTGCTCTGCCAGCACATCGTTGCTGCCATCCGTTGAGATGGACAACCACCTTGTGCATGGTACCAAACTTGGAATACAACTCCTACATGACTATGTCAAGGGACAATACTTCATCTAGTATTTCCTTCTTCAGTTCTGCTCGGGCAGCTGCCATAACCAACTCTCCTCCTTGCTTGGCCATCTGAAAATCCTTAGCCATTCGCTCATTCTCAGTTATCAGAAAGTGAAAACTTGAGCTAGTGGCTTCGGCATATGCTCTGGTAGCATCTAGAGTCGACACTCTGCGAGACTGGACAACTCTATGTTGAGACTCGTCGAATGAGATGTTGTGCATCTCTCCTTCCGACTGACCTCCAAGGATCTCAGTGTCTCCTTGGTCACTTTGGACTTGCTCCTCTTCTGGATGCATTGAAGCAGGTAAGTCGACCTCTTCATGATGAGGCATGAGTTCGACATCTCTTTCTAGATCCTGTCGCCCCATATTTGTATCCATTTGTTCAAGTGCTTGCTCTATCTTGCGAGCAAATTCCTGCTCCTGCGATGGTTTACCCTGTCTACCTAAGGCCAGTTGTTCTAATGAGTTCACTACCTGTATGGGCATTGTTTCATCTGTTTGCACATGTTGTGCCCCCTATTGTTGTTGTGCTTCCCTCTCCTATTTTCACAGCTCTTGTTCCTTTCGGAGTTTCTCCTTCAACTCATGCAACTCCTTCTATGTTTCCTCCATTCTCAGTATCTCTCTGTGCCTTTGCAGGATTCTATTGTCGTGTTGTTGCCTCTTTGCCTCTATAGCCATAGCTGCTTTCTCCACAAGTGGATTTGCTCGGAACTTGCATCTTTGTTCTTCCTCAATGCGATTGACAACCTTCCTCTTTCCCTTGCCATACACTAGTATTTTTTCCTCTACTACTATTGTTGCTTCTAGTGCTCTCCAGGATCCTGCTTCACATTGCTTTGCTAACTATTTCACAATGAAGCTGACAGGTTCATTGAGTCTAGAGGAGTTGTAACAATATATCCATGGGTCCTCCTTCGCCCAATGACATGCCTCGTGGATCCAATTGTACTCTACTCTCATGCAGTGATCTTTCACAAGACAATGTTGATCATATGGATTGTAACTTCAGAGGTCGAATGGTTACTTCTTCATTTGTTCCACTTCAACATCCGCATGCTTGAAACTCCAAAACTCATATAACCCAATCCGTAATGGAAGATCAGGCCAAGGTGCCTTCTTTTTCCAGTGCAGCCTCGCTGTCAATCCTATTGAGATGTGTTATGCTACTTCCTGCATGATGAGTATGTCCAAGGCAAACTTTGGTAGAACATGTGAAGGCTTCTCCGCATTGTACATTTGTATGAATGTGCCAGATGGTGAGGCATACCAATCAACTATGTATATCAATGCCTCCATTATTGCCTTTGACATGCAGGGTGGATCCTGTTTGAATATCATCTTGTAAACTCGGGTAACAAAATGATCGAACAGTCGTGTGATAACTCCTCTGAAGCTACATTCGAACAACAACTTACAATACATGTTCACAGCAGTCTCTACTGGTGACCAAGCCCACTTCAAGCCCGGGAACTCCTGTCGGGAACAGATTGCATCCAAGATTTAGGTAGACATGTAGATTTATGCTTGCATACCTTCGGACGACTGTCGAGCCCTTATTACTTGTTCTTCAGCTGATGAGCCAACATGTTAGACTAGTTACATGGTTTTCCTTCTCTGACCAGTTGGTCCAGCGCGATCACCCAACTCTGTGGGAAGGTTTCTGTGCTTTCTTGGCCATACAATCGACATGAAAATATGACCAAATATTGATACGCCTTCCACAAAAACTTTGTCTTGTAGATTTGGTTGGGTGTCATCCCGAATCTAGCCGGCTCCTTTACCCAATTCTTCAAAATGTCTCTAGAGTTGGCATTACTATTGGGTAAGCTGAAGGGAGTCTCCATGATAGTCACGGGCTCCAACATTTGATACATCTCATCATAATCCTATGCCCAGAAGGTTGCAATCTTCGTCCCGTTGACACTGCTCAAAGTCATCGTCTCGGGATCAGTGTGTGAGATGATCCAGTGTGTCATGTCTGTGCATGGGAACACGGGGGATCTACATGCAATCTGGTACAAGTTGGACTTATGGATGTTCACATATACTTGGAAGTCTTCGAGGTCTCACCCAAATGTGCTTGCAAACGCTTCATTGACCTCTTGCCATTTCATCCTGATGTCCTTGTCTAGAATCAACTTGGTATCTCCATAGATCGTAGACTTGCAGACACTCGCTCAACTGCTGCTCTAGTTTCACTTTCATCAGTGCCCTTTGATCATGCTCTCTTGGAGGCCATTGATCATGTATTTCTAAGAGGCTGATGAACACCTGAAATATATAGAGACAAAGCGACATGCATGGCAAGAAATCTATCAGCAAAAACCAAAGCAAATTCGAGAATGACAAAACACATACCTGGGGATTGATAGGCAGGGATTACACAATTTCTTCTAGGAGGCTGGGAGACCAACCACTACACTTGTGAAAAAAGCAATCTGGGTTGTTTGGGGAGGTTGACTAGCTGTTGGATTTGTGAAATGTGCAATCCAAGGTGATTGTTGACTGTTGGAATTACGCAATGCGCAATTCCAGCGGGCAATGACTACAGGCTCAATGACTACATTGCGCAATTTTATGGGTCAGCAGTCACTGTCCCTCATAATTGCGCAAAGCAAGACTGGAGGACAGCTCCTAGGCAGAAAAGTGCATTTCTGGAGAGGAACACAGAGCCTTCCTTCTCCGGATTGCGCAATGTTGTCTTGGTGATGCAGATTTTGGGACAAGGCTGGCCAGACTCGCCGACAGGAAACTGAAAGAAAATGTGAAAGTGAATGCATGGCGATACTAAGTGTAAGCAGAGCTGATTGATGGTGCATGCAAACATTGAATGAAAGATTCAGAAAATAGAACAACATGCATGTGGGTGAAGCAAGTCGCCAAATCGGCAACAGTTTGTGTAAAACAGTTTCATGCATGCGACAACAGTGAGATAACAACGAAAACTAAAACAGTGCTAGTACAAGCTTGTATGCATGTTGGGAATGAGATCCCCCAAGGACAGTTTTGGGGCTAAAATCCCATGTTTTGGGTCGAATTTTGTAATAAAGTTGTAAAGTCTCCGCATTTTGTCGTCGCAGAGCGTGATGGTGTCATGAGTCATAAAAGGTTGTCCACCCTTAATTTTGTAAAGTAAAGTCGGTTGTAAAGATCTACCCATGGTCCACGTACCATGGAATTGTATAAAAAGAGCTAAGTAAGCTCTAAGTAGTTCAAATGAGTCATAAGTTGAAGGAGTCTTGAGCAATAAGGAGAGAAGTCTAAATTTCGGGTCTTAGTGTAGGTAGAGGCTCTGCAGCTGAGTGCGCAAAGGCCTAGGGTGGAAGTCCGCAACTGAGTGCACAGACCCCTGCAGTTGTGTGCGCAGGGCAGATAGAGTCTATAATCATCTAAAGATATCAATAAAGAGAAGCATTTTACAAATTATGTGTCTTTGTTTCCTGTTAATGCATCTTGTCATATTGGGTATGAATTTCATTTATAATGCTTATATGATGCACGAATGTATGTAGTTATGTTGAATAATTGAAAACAAGTAATAATGTATGTTTACGTGGTGCTAACTGTGATTGTTTAACAAGATAAGTCAAACACTTAAGGATAACATGGAAACTTGTTCTATACGTTGCTTTAGCAGCAGAAAGTACCTGAACCATAGGTTAGAGTGGCGCGAAGGCCAATCGTACCCCTTCGCAGAGGTACTGAAGGGTGGAATAAAGGGCTAGGAAAACAGAGCCCTAGAACTTAACGACCTACATGAAAGCAGGAATAAGAGGACTAAACCGACAACACAACCATCTCAGGGTGCGAAAACTTGGTTCCAGCATCCCCCCATACTGCTTTGGGTGAAACTTTAGTCCACACTCCGCGGGCTGATGCCGAAAGGGCCAATAGTGTAGGGATTTGTTTAGCTAACTAACGTTGAACTTGGGTCAGGCCCCACCAAGCCATTTTTGCAACCGTTGGTTGTTGCTCTACTTTGTATTTTCCTAGGAGGAGGAGTGAGCCCTGATTGATAGAATTTCATAGTTTGTTATTTATGTTGTTTGCAAGGTGATTTTCAGACGATCTAGGCTACATGATAATGGCAATTGGATTTGAGTATTTAGGTAGGTGATGGTGTCAAGCATGGATGAATCCCTAAGGAGGGCGATCATTTACTCTGGTGTTGGCAAGGCATCAATTCTTTCTGTTTTGGCTCCCAAAGGTGATCGTGTGGGGGGTTTCCAACTACCTTCTATCCAGTGCCATGCGAGCCCTGTTGAAAATGAAACAAGATGATGGATCTTAGTGAAAAGAAGTCGCCTTCACTAAGTGGGCCGCAGGCTATTTTTGGCGCAAAGTCTATTTTTAGACTATGTATATTTTTAGACATATGGATCATGGTCTATGAGTTGCAGGATGCTATTTATGGATGATTGGTCATGTTGGTAAAAATATATGGACTTTTATTTTTAGACATATGGGCGGAGTCTATTTTTAGACTGCTAGGCTAAAAATAGAACAGTCGAATATTATTAGCTCTTAATAATATTTGGACTATAAACATTATCTTATCCTCTTGGAGCACTTCAGTTCGAGCTACGGATGTGGCACATGCAACTGCCAGAAGGAAATATGCTTTTCTTATGGGTTAGTTGAGCTATTGCATGATGGACTTCAGTTAGAACTCAAGTGATTGAGTTTGGTGGAGTTGATTGAGGAGTTGATGGAGTTGTGTTCAGTTTGACTTGGTTGCACTAGACTGCAAATACACTAGTGATGAGTGATGTGAATTAATTATTAATTAATTCACTAATTATTAACTCATAAAGCAACTAAAGAATACATCAGTTAACTCAGTGCATGGACAATTCAGTGGAGACAGGTGTTAGAGGTGGAGACTACTATCAGTTGTGACTATAGTTGTGCATGAGATTTGCACAATCAATGATGGAGATTGCCAATGAGGTTTGCTCAGTACAAGCCAAGGAAAACGAGTTTGGATCATTCCTATTCTCACATTGGATTGCGTAGTCGAGGCAAGCAAACAGTGGAGAAGATTTGAATCTGTGACTTGATTCAGACCTGAGCTAGTTTGTGTGTAGTAGGTGGAGATAGTACTAAGTACTTGTGAGGAGTATTGTACTATGTATTGTTACATGTTCTCTATCATTATAATATACAGATAGTGCGAGGTTTTCCGTTGTATGCTTTCCCCATTACATACTGTGTTAATGTGCACATGCGATTGATGTTTCATTGTTTTTAATTCTGCAAAATTGATGATCAACTTAGAGGAGGTTATGTATTATGCATGCATTCTGCAAATAGTGTATAATTAGGATAATCTCTGTGAATAAGTGTTATATTATTCAAAATTTCTACAAGCTCCTGTGTAAGTGCGTAGCAGGTTTTAATGGCCCAGTTTTGTGAAATTCGTGTTTATCTTTCGCGTGGAGTGATTTATTTATTGTGGATTCAAGTGTTAGATTGCACTTTATGGCCTGGAGCGGAAATTAGGGTTTTAAGTAGGTTCAATTGTTGTGTTAGGCTAATATTTGTTTGGTCTCTGCATTGGTGAGCGTGCATAAAGGATTTCGTTTTCTTTGTCATGAAGAAAGATCAAAGGGTTCTCATATTTCATGAAAAAGCATGTTGTAATGGAATCTGTGGAAGTCCAAGCTTCGTATCATATTTAAATAGCTAGTCTTGGAAGAGCGGCAGGCTCTTTTCCAGTATGCTTTTACATTTCTCAGAGGAATAGAAGCACTTTTTCCTTGTCTTAGCCGGTAGTTGAAAGCTAGGGTTTTTTCAGAGACATCTTGTTAAATATTTCAATAAAATCTTCAATATAATCAGTAGTTATGTTCGAACAAATCTTGTAAATAAGATACATGTTGATGTTGTTAGGACTCAAGCAATAGTAGGCAAAAGATTCTCCAAAAAAAATCATGTTTAAAGATAAAAATGGTCGTTGAAGCGTATAGGTTATTTCTGATCTACACGGTTCCAGTTCTTAAGGCAAGTGATTTTTCAAACCATTCAATAAATTTTGTCCAAGGGTAATTGCTCAAGGTTAGCCACCTCATTTTTAATTGTATTTTGGAATTTCAAGTGACTTAGCTGCATTTTCTATAGTTTTTTCACTGCCTTTAGCGACTAGAAAATATTTGTGTTGTCTCAAAATATTAAAGCCTTAAGCTACTACATTTTAAGAATGCTCTATTTTGTTATGCAAATGACATTTATAAAAGACTTTACTTAAATGTGAGGTTTGGAAGGCGAAATCTTTGGAAGATCCTACATATACTGCCTCTGGAGTAGCAAATGAGATACATTGGTCTACGATAACGGCCGTATGGCATCTGCCCTTTATATGATGTATGAGCAGCAGCATCAGGATCAAAATTTCCTTTCTTGGGATTTTAGTTTCGACATGAGGAAAACATCAAAAATTTCAAATGCTTATCCCTCTGATTTTACTTCTAACTCCGCCATAGAAATCACTAGAGATTCTGAAGGATACAGAGGGCAAAGGAAAACACGTCCATACGAGAAATCCAGTACTTTTGGCTTTGTTGCGTCTAGAAGAATCGAGCACGAGAAATAGGGTTGTTATGGAGGAGGATATGGGGGCTTTAATAGGAATGACATGGATGAAACTACCTCGGAAGATTCGTGTACGCCAAAGAGGAAGTCAATCAACTTGATGGACAGAAATGACGGTTTTAATGTGCCCATTCAGGTTTATGCAGTCTCTGTTATGTCCAGATTTGAAAGAAGGAAGTTGAAGCCCAGGTTGTTGACCCTATCACTCGGTTGCCTGAGTACGTCCCTCCATGAAAGGGCAAGGCCAAGGTACCAAAGTATATCAACGAGAGCAAGGTCCCCTTGCAAACCCTTCTGTTGTTGGATGAAATTGTTTTTGAAGGACTACGCTTGGCGCGGGTTCCTCTGCTAAAACTAGAAGACTGGGACTTGGCTGACCATGAGAAGTTCCCACACTTGGAGACCGAGCAGTTGATGCATCACATTATCAATACAACCACTGGAATGACCACATTGGAGCCACAGAAGTGGCTCAGAGGAGTAGACAAGGCAGGTTTTCTCAACTTGTTATGGGTGTCGCACTACAACTGCACCCCGATTACAGTATTGGTCTTCAAGCAGCTGCTATGCGTGGTGCATGATGGGTGTCTGTGGCTGCAGGAACCAATACCCATCACTGACAGGTTGATCCACAAGATCACGCAGTTTCCTTACATAGGAGAAAATCTAGCCATGATATTTGGTGGAAAAGGTGGTGAGCAGGCCCTTGCGGAGGCCATGAAAGAGAAGTTTAAGCTGGTAAAGAAGTCGCGCAGATATGCCATATCCAGCATCTGTGACCCTGCTGTAAAGGTGGCTATGCAGATCTTAGCAGGGAAGGTGATGAGAAAGTGTCGTGTCGATGAGGTGCTGGCGCATGTCGTTGCGCTAGCAGCCCAGTGCACCGAAGGAGTTCAATTTAATTGGGCAGACTATCTTCATGGTGAGTTCCTTGCGAACTAATGTGAAGAATAGGAGCTTAGTAAGACATTCCACTATGCATGGCTCTTGTTGTCGATTATGCTGGTAGCATGGGAGCTGCTAGAGGATAGCCAATTCCCTTCGGTTGCGCTAGACCTACCAAAAGCAATAAAGAACGCTTTGTTGTGGGCGACCAAGGATGCGCAGTGAATCAAGGACAACAAGATCTTCTGGATCTTGATGGAGATGAACATACACATGGCCATCAATTGCAAACCGTGGTTGTCGCCTACGGTGTTTGCCAACCTGCAAGGTGACATAGAGTTCAAAGCAGATTTTCACCATGTGGCCATCAGGGCGTGGAAGGACCCTATGCAAAAATGGTATGACTTGCCTTACCTCGCAATGGATGATGTCATTGATTCAGTACTTGATCAATGGTCAGCAGAGTGGCACACCACAACAGACTTGGCGGTGGGAGGGAGTAAGTCCACCACGCAGAGAAAGAAGGAGGAGGCCAAGCTAAAGATGACGCAGTTGGCCAAAAGAGAAAGAAGGAGGCCACTGACAAGGCCCATGTGAAGCGTGATGCCACTCAGCAGGCAGAAAAGAAAACAGGAGGAACAGAGCGGGGCTCTGACAAAGGCGCGAGGTCGCCTTCACCTAAGACAGAGGAGGATACGGACGAGTAGACAGAACAACACGATGCAGACCCACAGGGGATGTCCGTCCGCATCAAGTGTCCAAGGGAGCAAAAGAAAGGAGGGTCGAGGAAGAAATCAAAGGCTACTAAAACATCGCTGGACCCAATCACCCTCATCGAGGGTGATTTGCATGACGTCAGTAACACGGTGTAGGATGTCACTGCAGAGGCCCTACAACAGCTTGAGTAGCAGAAACAACTAGTATTGGGGGCTATCTAAACACATATGTAGGAGTTACAAACCTGCGCATTATAGGCTGGCACAGTGTCTACTAACCTTGCTATCGGCACTTCAGAAGCTGTCGAGATGCTGCGCGCGAAGGCCTCCAGCGCGATAGTGTTGCCTGATGGAGCACTGACCATGGAGAATGAAGCTGACAGGCCCACTGTTAGTGCCCTAAAGGGAGTAGGGTTTAATCTGGTAGCGCTCCTTGGTGAAGTGCTCCACCTATTACAGGATGGGGTGAAACTGGTCAACCCAACTGCACATGCAAGAGGCTACTCAAATGTTGGGAGAAAATGCACATTTCTGGAAGGGAGTTGGGCTGGCTGCCCAGAAGATTTGCACAATTTCTGGGTAGAGTAGCTGACTGCTGCCCAGGATTGCGCAAATTCTAGGCTGAGCAACCCTACTAAGAAAAATTACGCAATCTTTTGGATGAAGCCTAAGTGGCATATTTGCGCAATTCTAGAGCCCAGTAGGCTGCCAGACAAAATTGCACAATTTCTGGAGGGAAGGTTGGTTTCCCTCTAGAATTGCACAATTTCTTGAGGGAGTAGCTTAGCCTACAACTGGGCCAAGTCCGGGAGAACAACCTATGAGGGGAGTGCAACAAGCTCTGATGGATAGGCTGTCTTTCTCTAAGAAATTCACTAAGCTTGTGTACTTGACAAAGAAAGACATGCTGTTGTGAAAGGTTGGCAGGGAGGCTTTGAAACAAATCCAAGGAAATATTTTGGAGGGTGGTTGTAGCCGCTACAACACTTGGCGACACACTGGTAGAACTTCAACGCTTTGAATAGACCTTGTTTGTGAAAATCAAGTCTAACACCTCCGGAAGTATTGTTTCATTCTCAACTCGTCTTGGCTTCCACACTACCTTGATTGTAAGATGTAGCATCTACCAAGCTCTTGGTAGATTGACACACAATACAAGCCAAGGCAACACAATTGTTTTGATTAGGGTTGAGGGGTATATTTGTGCACAAGCAGTATAGTTGTCAAAGTCTTAGTTTCATCTCTGGTGTGCTCTACTGACAGCAGGCCTAGACAGTACCCCGGCGGAGTCACATAGGAACACAAGCATGGCTCCACTGCCAGCGAGTCTAGTCAATACCCTAACGGAGTTACTTGCATCACCTCTCTATGCAGGAAGCCTTTCTCTTCTTTTGCTTGATTCATTTTTGAAATTTTTTAAATTTTTGACTTTTCATTTTATTTTTATTTTTATTTTCATAACTCTGCATAGCACTTATTCATTTCAGAGGCGAAATAGCATCCTGACTTATTGAGAGCAGAAGAGGTTGTTCCTGCAAAGAAGTAGTTTATTATACCTCTGATGTGCATGTTAAGGTTTTCCCCCTCACCTTACTCTACTTGACTGAGCTGACAAGGGTTAACCCAAAAACGACCAACTAGAGTAGGTGACACTAGTTAGCGCGCAAGCGTTGTGTTTTCACCAAGGTTCACTTCGAACAATACGTATTTTCCTTCAACATATCATGGAATGAAGGTAACAAGTTCTTCATACAGAGGCATGATGGTAGATAACCAAGTAGTGATAGTTGTACAAGACCTCTTGTACTTTACCTAGCTTGTTTCAAGATTCATACATGGTTTCATGTGAAAATAACCTACGAAAAACAACAAACAAACAAACAACAAAGCAAAGTAGAAGAAGAAGTGAAAGCAAAGGGAGTAAGCTAACAAGCAAGAAGACAAGCAAACAAACAAAGAAAGTAAGCAAACAAGCATGTAAGCAAACATATTGAAAGCAAACACTACTCCTACTCCTAAGCTAACAGTGCTTGGGCCTGGTCACGTGAAGTGATATTTCCAATGCAACCACCAGCGCATTGGTTGACCCATGTTGGTGAAGGCTTGGTCCACAAGCAACCCGTTTTTGTGGACCAACAAGCAAGAAAGATATAACAATGAAGACAAACACACTTCATGTTTCAAAGTTCCCACAAGACATAGGTGAGTGCAAGTACATGACATGTGGTCCGTGGATTTATCACAGTGTTTTGTGACACCATGTGTAGCTTTGAATAATATGCACACTCTTAACTGTGACATGCAAGCAAACGAAAGAAAAAAAGACAACTTGTGTTGTCCACGTGTGCTTGCAATGTAAGATTCCTCCAATGCATGGGAGATGGGATCATGCAGTTCAAGTGGAGGAAGCATGATCTGTGTGTGAGATTAATCTTCAATGCATACATATGAGTGATAAGGAGCCTTGGGTGATTGAACAATTTTCTAATCAAAATTGAAACTAACCTCAGGAGAGTGAGGGCCTGACATAACCATCAACTCGAGCTGAAGTGCCTCAAAAGTCTTGGGTGTTTCAACTTCATCATCAAATAGATCATCATAAACTGGTGGCTTCAAAAAATCAACTGCGATAGAATCATGGTCGTGATCAAATATGGGAGTAAATGGATCACAACAGCCACGATCAGAAAAATCAATGATTTCATCGACATCCTCATGATCTGATGAATCAAACAGAGGGGTAGATGAGAAGCGAAAAAATTCATCCTCTGTGTTTCTCAAAAAGGCAAGTGGAAGATCAAGTGGATTTTCAATTAATAACTCATCCTCTCCATTATCAGATGATGGATTGACATCCGTTGTGTCCTGTGAGTGGTCAACAATGGGTGCATTCGTAAATGAATATACACATGCGAAATCATGGACGACAGGCTCACCAAAGATGTCAGGAAAGAACAGAGGAGGCTCAGATGAAAGGGAGTAATCCTTCGTCGAGTGTTGATGCTCAAGCTTCCAGTCATACTCTTCATGAATGATAGCGCATGATGGTTGTGCAATACCAACTCCTTAAGCGGCTTGATCCTCATTCACAAGTGTAGAGTCTGGAATGGAAGAACACAAGACAGTATCATCCAGAGGATTAGACGAGTATGAAGACTTAGGTTGTGGTACAAAACGCATATGACAACTCGATGGACTCATAACCAAATCTGTGCAAAAATTAAGCAAAGTGATGTTGGGAGGATGTGACAGCTGAACAGATGTGTAAGCATGATCTCCCGCATCACTCTCCAGTGGTGGAGATGTTTGATGAGGGGACGGTAGACAGTCACTTGTGATGGTGACCATCTCTGTCTAAGATCACACAACTCCATCACTGAAGAATATTGAGCGAGGCTTGATTTCAAACTTCTTCTTGGGATGAGCAGATTTCTTAACGCAATACTCGAATCAATCCCAAAGAGAGAAAATTTTCATCTGGCTCTTCAGAGCTTGAAACTGCAAATCATGGAAGTGTTGCCAAAAATCCATAGGCGATTCATGTGGAGCCTTCCATTGTTGTAACATTTTTCGGTCAAGATATTTTGGATCAAAATGACATAAAGTGTCTTCAATGAGATCATAAAAGTTCTTGAGTGAGTGCACACTGTCAGCTGGTAGGTTGCACAGCCACCGATGTGGAGATTCGCAAAGTGTGTACGCAAGCAGCAAACTAGCCTGTTCGTCAGAACATCCATCTTCCTCATGAAGCATGGAAATAAAGTCATGTAAGAACTCAGTCCAGGCCACTTCACCTTCACCATCATACATGTAAGTGGAAAAGTGATCAAACTCCCTCATGATGGTGACATCTTCATGATTCGAAAAACATCGTGGAGGGAAAAGAGTGCAAGAATCCATGATATATGTGTAAAGGTTCAAAACAGGATGAGAGGACACATCTTGTCATCTGGCCCTCCTTCTAGCGCCATAATGTTGATAGTGTTGGACATGCCAACATGTCAGGGGATCTCCCCAGTAATAAGTCTCAATTAAACCTCAGATCATTTGTTATAGGACTCCCAACAGTGGGTCATACGGTATTGACTTGACCGCAATTTCGCACATAGGCAAGTAAGATAACTTTGTTGCAATGGGCCAAGGAAGGTGCATGAGAGGTTCTAACACACTGGGGTTGAGATGAGTGTGCCCCTTGGAAACCTGTGATATCACAGAGTTAAGAAGGGAACACACAAGAAAAGATGCATCACAACATGGAAGGCAAGCTAGCTAGCAATCCAAAGTGATGGTTAAACCAACAACACATTTTAGAAAGATTCATACATGCATACACAGATAGCTATACATGCATGCATAAGAAAACATATACACATATCATTTAGAGTAAACTAGATAGCATAGAATACAATACAACATATGCATGAAACGTGTCGGCTCTTATTATATTAAGAAGTGTAAGTTCCAGTCATACAATACATCCATGTCCAACCGCTAATTCTGACAGCGGAACGTTATAGCCACAACCGCCTGCTCCTCCAAAGAGATGTACTAGCTCTGTGCAATGGACAAGCCAAGGCTCGTTACAATATTGTCCAAGCTTTCTCAAAGATAGTCCTATCGAAAGCTTCACGGACCAAAAGCCTTTATAATGAGTTATGAGGGACTATTTATAGCAAAGGGTGGGGTGACCCTTGACATTCCCCTTTGTGACAGTTCACCTACCCTCATGACTCTTCATCTATTCTAGAACTATTACATCCAACTATTGACACTTGACTTACACTTGACAAGATGTTACATTACAATGCACATGTACCCATGTCAGATAAAATGGCTTGAGCAAGCCATGTCAGATATCACTATGACTCGAACAACTGTTTGAAGACTAGCTCTTTGACATCTTCATTGTGGTTGACAGTAGCGTATTGATGCCAAGATCAGTAGTCCGTGATGGTGTCCTTGTGCTCCAAGGTGACATCTTTTTGGAACCTGACTCTTGCCTCCATAGCATCTGGGTACACTACTCAGGATCCTTTGTCCAACTCGTCTAAAAGCATGTGCATCATTGTCTTCAATGCGGCCGAACCAAAAACATACTTGTGCATGGTGTCTACACTGATGGGAAAGTCTAAGCTAGTGGCTATGCACATCAACTCGTCAAAGTACGAGTCAGAATCTAGTCGAACATGTGCCTTTTTCTTCACCTGGGTGAGATTCCCAATAAATGGGATCGTATGTGTGCGCACCACAACATCCATACTCTTAAATACACATGCATGGGAAATCTATATACTAGTGATGAGCTGTAGGAGCTCTTCATAGTTTTGGATCTGACTCCGAATACATGCCTTCAACTCAACCGATCTGGGCTTCATCATCTTAGACCAGTGAAGTGGGGCTCCCTTGTATCTCATCATCCATGTTTGCATGTGATCAAAAACAGCATGCACGTTTGCCAAGATACATCCTCTTCTAGCACATCGATGCTGCCATCCGTTGAGATGGACGATCGCCTTGTGCACTGTACCAAACTTGGAATATAACACCCACATGACTATTTCAAGGGACAATACTTCATATAGTATTGCCTTCTTCAGTTCTGCTCAGGCGGATGCTGTAACCAACTCTCCTCCTTGCTTGGCCGTCTAAAGATCCTTAGCAATTCGCTCATTCTCAACTATCAGAAAGCGAACACTTGATCTAGTGGCTTTGACATATTCTCTGGTAGCATCAGCCAAGGCATATTCTCATTCTTTAACTTGCGTAGGAGATGTATGATCATCTGTAGTCAACACTCTGTGAGACTGCACAACTCTATGTTGAGACTTGTTGAATGAGATGTTGTGCATCTCTCCTTCCAGATGACCTCCAAGGATCTTAGTGTCTCCTTGGTCACTTGGGAATTTCTCTTCTTCTAGATGCGGTGAAGCAGGTAAGTCGACCTCTTGATGATGAGGCATGAGGTCGACATCTTGTTCTAGCTCTTATCGCACCACATCTGTATCCATTTGTTCAAGTGCTTGCTCTATCTCCTGAGCGAAGTCCTACTCCTATGATGATTCACCCTATATACCTGATGCCAGATATTCTGATGAGTCCACTACCTGTACGGGCACTATTTCATTTGTTTTCACATGTTGTGCCCCTTGTTGATGATGCGCTTCCCTCTCCTATTTGCGCAGCTCTTGTTCCTTTCGGAGTTGCTCCTTCAACTCATGCAACTCCTTCTCTGTTTCCTCCATTCTTCATTTCTCTCTCTTCGTTTGCGCGATTCGCTTGACACGTTGTTGCCTCTTTTCCTCTATAGCCATATATACTTTCTCCACAAGTGGATCTGCTCGAAACTTGTGGCTTTGCTCTTCCTCCATGCGATCGACAATCTTCCTCTTTCCCTTGTCACGCACTAGTATGTTTTCCTCTACTATTGCTGTTACTTCTAGTGCTCTCCGCGATGCTCATTCACGTTGCTTCGCTAACCATTTCACAGTGAAGCCGACCAATTCATTGAGTCTAGAGGAGTTGTGACAATATCTCCATGGGTCCTCCTCCACCCAATGACATGCCCTAAGTATCCAATTGAACTATACTCTCATGCAGTGATCTTTCACAAGACAATGTGGGTCATACGGATTGTAACTTTGGAGGTCGAATGGATACTTCTTCATCTACTCTACTTCGACATCAACATGCTTGAAACTCCATATCTCATATAACCCAATGCGCAACGGAAGAGCGGGCCAAGGTGCCTTCTTCTTCCGGTGCAGCCTAACTGTCAATCCTATCGAGATGTGATATGCTACTTCCTGCATGACAAGTATGTCCAAGACAAACTTCGGTAGAACATGTGGAGGCTTCTCCGCGCTGTACATCCGTATGAAGGTGTCGGATGGTGAGGCATACCAATCAACTATGTCTATCAGTGCCTCCATTGCTTCCTTTGACATGCAAGGTGGATCTTGTTCGAATATCATCTTGTAAACTAGGGTAACAAAATGATCGGACAACCGTGTGATAACTCCTCAGAAGATGCATTCGAAAAACAACTTACAATATGTGTTCACAGTAGTCTCTGCCAATGACCATGCCCACTTCAAGCTCAGGAACTCCTATTAGACACAGATTGCATCCAATATGTAGGCAGACATGTATATTTCTACTTGCATACCTTTGGGCGACTGTTGAGCCCTTTTTACGTATTCCTTCAGTTGATGAGCCAACATGCCAGACCAATTACATGGTTTTCCTTCTCTAGCCAATTGGTCTAGTGCGATCACCCAAGTCTGTGGGAAGGTTTCCGTGCTTTCTTGGCCATACAGTCAAAATGAAAAGATGACCAAGTATTGATATGCCTTTCACAGTATCTTCATCTTGTAGATCTGGTTGGGTGTCATCCTGAATCTAGCTGGATCCTTTACCCAATTCTTCAAAATGTCTCTAGAGTTGGAAGCACTGATGGGTAAGCTGAAGGGAGTCTCCATGATGGTTATAGTCTCTGACATCTGATACATCTCATCATAATCCTGTTCTCAAAAGGTTGCAATCTTCATCCCACTGACACTGCTCAAAGTCATCATCTTGGGATCAGTTGCAAGACGATCCAGTGTATCATGTCCACGCATGGGAATGGGAGGTATCTGCATGCAATCCGGTACAAGCCAGACTTGTGGATGCTCACATATACCTGGCGGTCTTCGAGGACTCCCCTAAAGTGCCTACAAATGCTTCATTGACCTCTTGTCATTTTAGCTTGATGTCCTTGTCTAGAATCATCTTGGTATCTTCATAGATCGGTAGACTTGCAGAAACTCACTCAACCACTGCTCTAGTTGCAATTCTGTCAATGCCCTTTGATCTTGCTCTCTTGGAGGCCATTGATCCTGTACTATTAAGAGTTGGATGAACACTTGAAAGATCTGGAGACAAAGTGACATGCATGGCAAGAAATCTATCAGCGAAAACCAAAGCAAATTCAGGAATGACATAACACCTACCTGGGGATTGATAGGTGGGGATTGCGCAATTTCTTCTAGGAGGATGGGAGACTGGCTGCCAGACTTGCACAATTTTATGGGCCAACAGGCATTGTCTCTCAGAATTGCATAAAGAAAGACTGGAGGACAACTCCTGGGCAGAAATGCGCATTTCTGGAGAGGAAGAAAGAACCTTCCTTCTTTGGATTGTGCAATGTTGTCTTAGTGAGGCAGAGTCTGGGCCAAGGTTGGCCAGACTCACCGACGGGCAATTGAAAGCAAATGTGAAAGTGAATTCATGGTGATACCAAGTGTAAGCAGAGCTGATTGATGGTGCATGGAAATATTGAATGAAAGATTCATAAAACAGAACAACATGCATGTGGGTGAAGCAAGTCGCTGAATCGGCGACTGTTCGTGTAAAACAATTTCATGCATGTGATAGCAGTGAGATAGCAACGAAAACTGAAACGGTGCTAGTACAAGCTAGTATGCATCTAAATGACAAAAATCGTTCAAAGAAATCAGGCAAACAACACTCACACAAGCGAAAACACAAAAAGTGACAGAAATGCTGAAAAAGATAAGTTGAGACCACTTACCCATGAATAGCTGAGCCGGATGTGTCGAAGATTCCTAGATGTGTTGTGGGATGGCATAGCTCCAATATCGATTTGAAAGAATGAGCTCTGATGCATTGAATAAATAAGTTTGAAGCTCATGACATGCATGCCACAAATCTAGGAAAAAACGACACTTGGAGGAAAGATTCTAAAATGATCTTTGCATGTAACCTCTAGCTGCTAAAAATAGCTCCTTGAATCAAGGGATGATTTTTGCATGTTTCCTTTTGCTATTCCAGGAAAAAGCAAGCCATGCATGCAAGTCAAGTTTCCTTGGTCCCGAGTGGAACTGGTCAACCCAACTGCACATGCAAGAGGCTACTCAACTACTCGGAGAAAATGCACATTTCTGGAAGGGAGCTGGGCTGGCTGCCCAGAAGATTTGTGCAATTTTTGGGTAGAACAACTGACTACTGCCTGGGATTGCACAAATTCTGGGCTGAGCAGCCCTACTAGGAAGAATTGTGCAATTTTCTAGATGAAGCATGACAGGCAGATTTGCGCAATTCTGGAGCCCAACAAGCTGCCAGATAGAATTTCGCAATTTCTTGAGGGAAGGTTGGTTGCCCTCCAAAATTACGCAATTTTTTGAGGGAGCAACTCAACCTACAGCTGGGCCAACTCTGAGAGAACAACCTGTGGGGGGAGTGCAACAAGCTCTGATGGACAAGTTGTCTTTCTGCAAGAAAGTCACTAAGCTTTTGTACTTGATGAAGCAAGACATGTTGCTATGAAAGGTTGGTAGGGAGGCTCCAAAACAAAGTTAAGGCAAAATTTTGGAGGTTGGTTGTAGCTACTACAACAGACACATATATTTTATTGTTTATACATATCTATATATATATATATATATATATATATATATATATATATATATATATATATATATAATTCACTTTTTTTAAGTTTTTTAAATTTCTTTTACATTGTCAAGTATTTACATAATAGATAACAAAGATGCCTTGACTAGATCTAGTTTGTCACAATAGAAGCTAGACTATGAAAGTAGATCAGGATGTGAATTTGATTTTATCAAAATATATGGATTGAACTAGGTGATTCCGTGCTTGTGGATAGCATAGTTATAAAATGAGGCTTTAATAATCATACATGTTGAATACAAAGTCTTTAAAACTTGAAATTATAAAACAAAAAATCATGCAAACTGTTGATCTTGTCATTGGTGGCTTTACACCACATCGATGACATGTAGTTATTCGGGTGGAGCCAAATGCGTAATAATTCCCAAGGGTGGCTGTGCTATGATTGTCAGCAGTTCCTCTTCCATTTTCCACAAACTCTTATTCATAATCTGGTATAGAAAGTGGAGATCCTCCATCTAAAGGAGAAGCTCAACTCTGGTGTCGTTTCAGTCAAACAAGATTTTCCCCAAAAAATTATTAATGTGTCAATATAAATCAATTGTATGTAGATATTTGTTTCTACGGGCTCTTGAAGTACCCATATCTAACAGCTAGTTCTAAACTTTTTCCAAAACTTCAGAATCATACATTTCATGCGTCTCATTGACCAATTCCTACTCCATGTCGGATAAAACTTGTTGTGCCACAAGAGGAATCTGTTCTCTATATTTACCTGTAGACGATTGGGCCTAGGCTCTGGCTCGTGAGTTGCTTGCTAGCCCACAACCCCCTCCACGTCTCCTTGAGCATGCCCTTCCTCTGGGCATTGCTGATAAAATAGAGTCTAAACCAAATGAAGCAAAGCTACCACTAAGACAAATTTGAATGGTCAAGAGCATGATGGGCTAGGAGGAAGGGGAGGAAACTACAAAAGGGCTCCAGAAAACAAGACTACCAATGAAAGACTACTAATAAGATGTAACACCCTCCTCCCACATTTACCCAAGTTAACTGGTTTGTTGGGGTAAACATGTGATGAGAGGCTACTATGATGTGATTCAACTCCCCATGTATATTTGAGGAAGTGGAACCGACAAAACCAAACCAATATGACCTTCCACACCTGCTAAAAAACCTTCATGAGCCAACCAACCCTTCTAGGTAACTAACCCCTGAGACAACTTGACATTTCATTGATTTGGACCCCTAGTCGCTCCCATGACAAACCATGCATGCAACTGAGGTCTTCCAATTACTCCCACAGCATGGCATGCCAGCGACTATAGAAATTTTCAACTAGTTCTGAACCAACGACCCCATATTCTATGCCACTTTTTTAGGGCCAGGACTCAGGCCACTGCCCAAAACTTCATGAAACTTCCATAAATTATAAATTACATTGGAACAAAGGTACTAATGCAATCACTAAAACAAGTACTTGATCTGACCCCTACTAGCCATGACAGGAATTTCGTCAAACATGTCACAAATATGTAATCTCCAAGTCATAACAATAGATCTGAGCATAAGGGTCTATACTTATCTGAGATTCATAAAGAAACATTGCTGCCATATCACAATAGTTGCATTATCATCTATTAGGTCATGTATTCATTGCACTTTCATTATTGATCGAAACATGATGAAAGCCATACATCAAGTTTGTCATAAAACATGTGCATAACCAACATATAACTAACAAAAATAACAAGGATATAACAACCATAAGATCCACTATAAGGCAGTACATTTACACATGAAATACCAAGGAGAAGGAGCTCTTATTAATGAATGCATAACCCAACTAAGCTTGGGACTTCCACAAACCACCCAACCATAGATTGGCTAAACCAAATCTTTTTTTTAGCCAATCACCCTCGTGCCATATTCCAAGCATGAATGTGGGAGTCACAACAAAACCAACTAGGGCTTCCTCAGGTTTTACTGCAATCCCTACCGAATCACTAGACCTGAACCCTCATCAATACAACCAGGCTTTACCGCTATCACCACCGGATCACTAGGCTCTAAACAAGCATGGATGCCTCAGGATTTCTCCACCTACACCGTGAGGAATTTAGATGTCTCCTAGTCTCTAAGATTTACCGTATATCCTGCCATTCACCAGTCGAGGATTCCTAGGCCTAATCGAGACTCCAATCTTTAGGCTTTACTGTATATCCCGCCATTCACCGGTCGAGGATTCCTAGGCCTGATCGAGACTCCACCCTCCAAGATTTACCGTATATCCCGTCATTCATCGGTCGAGGATTCCTAGGCCTGATTGAGGGCACACACGTCTAAAATTTACCATATATCTTGTCATTCATCGATCGAGGATTCCTAGGCCTACCAAGATACACAAAATATGGCTTTACCACAATCCCACCTTCTCCGATCCAGGGATTCAAAGGCCTTGTGTTATTTTTCAAAGACCACCTCTCTCAGCTTCGATACCATCCGACAATCCAGCTCAATCAAGTAAGAGAAACCACCATCACATCATGGCTATCTAGAAATGGCAAGGCAAGGATGAAAATCACTGTCACACCTGGAAAAACTCATGCCAATGACAATAAGAGAACCAAGAACACACATGCAAATCGATACCTGCAAGTAATCCCGCTGTAGCTACTTGATCCTGCTCTTCCGTACTTGATCTTTGCTTCCCTTTGCCTTCTTTATCCTTCCTTTTATTTTCTTGATCCAATGTTGAATTGCTCCAAGAAAACTCGAAGTGTCCAAGAGTGTGAGAGAGAGAGAACACAGAGAGAGCTTCACCATAGAACTGTCAAAAGCCACCATCTAATCCTCATAAGCCTTTTTTTATCAATGAGGCCTCTATTTTCTTTATTTTCCATTATTTTCCTTCATTTTCCTCCTCACATGCAACCTATGACCTTACATCTTCCTTTTCTCCTAATTTCTATTTTTTCATAAATAAAATTCCAATTAACGCCTCTTGCCTTTTCAAAGCCTTTGTCATTGCCTTTTCCAATTTCCTTTAGCCATAATAACCGAAATGAACACCCACTAGGATGTTTTTCTCAACACTAAGCTTGGAATAGGTGTCTCATGACCTTAGTCTTATATTTTTTTTACATGATTTTTTTGCGAGGATTGTTACATAAGACTAGTAAGACCACTAGTGAAAGTTGTGAGAGCACAGTGGTTGACCAAAAATTGAAAAACGATGAAGAAACCAAATGAAACTGTGATCGAATACATAAGCATATCGAAATGAAGGTGGTGGGAGAATCATCGTTCTAGAAGGCACACCCCACTGAGAATCAAGTCACTAAGCTTAGCAAAAAATGACCATTGGAAATTCGCAAGAAAAAGCTTTAAAAGTCAAGGGACTAGGGCAGAAAGGCATGGTTCTTGTAATTGATGTGAAACCAAATTTCCCTTCAGAGAACTTTTTCCCTCCGAGGTTTTGAATTCACTAGGTGAAACGAAATCACTGTTGCCTATATAGGTTCTAAACATTCCAAGTGACCTACTAAAAATCTTATTACATTGAATTATGTCCTCCATTCTCAATTGCATTGAGTAAATGCTTGAGACGAAATCATTACTCAAGCATCTGTGTCATCAAGCATCTGTGTCATGTGAATGAAATCAATGTCAAAATCTTGCACTCTACAATCGTTCTCACCCAAAGCCATCAAAACCACCTTAGCTAATGAATGTCCTACATGGTCCATAACATGAGTAACTCTGTAAATGCACCCATTATGATTATAGAATATTATGGCAGTACATTATGTATCCACATATATCACCTCATCGAGGTAATCATTAAATCCACTTATACTGTTACATCTCAAATTAATTTACAAATTAAAAAACCGTTAGATCAATTATAATATATACAACCGTTACTTTTGTGTTTTCTATTCCTATGTTGCTCTAATCCTACACATGATGGGTGTATTTTGTTCCTCGTACATTGCTCGTAGGGGAGGATCGACTCAACTTTCAAACAGGACTTAGCATTCACAAACAATTTGAAATTGTTGGAGTACCTTCTAGCTATTAATAAATAAAGGCATTGAAATGCAAGCGCAATAGTTTAAAAGTAATAATACGTAAACTTAAACCAATATATTTCAAAACAACCCATATTTTTCGGTGACAATGTCACTTCCATAAATACATAAAACGATAATTGGATTATGAGTTGTAAAGAGGTGGAGGCATTTTATTTTTCGAGACAACTACTCTTCTTTGCCAATCATATCAACCACTTAAAAGGGTGATCTAGTGATCTTGGGTTAGGTGAGAGGTTTTTAGTTTTTTTAATTAATTATATGTTTTTTAAATATTTAGGAATGATTTAAGTGTTTTAAATTTAAAATAGTCAAATATCTAATAAATTTGATTATTACAAGTTTAACTAACCTTTGCATATTAATTTTTTTATTTAATAGAATAAAATATCGAGAGTTTTTTTAATTTTATTTTTTTTCTTCTTTTATATATAGATATTGTCTAACTATTATATGTTTTGGAGTTTTTGGTTAAAATTCGACAATTTTTTTGGTCAAATTTTGATCTTTGTTGCTTAAACTAGGTTTTTGACTACATATATGAATTTAACACTCTGGAAAACTCCTAGGACACTCAAATTGTGGAGAGTTCACAACTCAAACTTGTCATTCCAATAAATTTTTGTTGAATTTTGAGCAAATTAGATAAGAAAATATGTCGAAAAAACCTCTAAAATGTATAATAGATAGACTATATATATATATGGATGGCAAAGTTCACCACTTAAAAGTTAATCACAAAAATGTTTATATATATATATATATGGCAAAGTTCACCACTTAAAAGTTAATCACAAAAATGTTTCTTATATAGAAACAAAAACTACTAGAACTAGTTTAACTATAAGACATTTTTTCCATTTTTATTAAAATCCAATGATACAATTTTTCGCAAGATCATTAATTTTAGTTATTTAAGATATGTTTTAGAATGCATAAATAGATTTAGTACCTGAAATCCCTTAGGGCGCTCAAATTCTGCAAATTACATAATCTCCCAAGAAATCTTATCAAATTTCGAACAGAAATTAACCAACAAATGGAAAAAATGTTTAGTAGTTAGAATCTTTATTTTTGAAGTGAAAATTTTAACAACTCCCTACTTTCATTGACTCAAATTCAATAGCTCTTCTTCTTTTTTTTGTCCAAAGGAAAAATCACCGTTTCTATACAAATAATGAATTGAAGCAATACTTTTTAGGTGTGTACTACACTTACAAAAGTAGTATTACATAATAAAATGTGATTCATTTATTTCTCTTTGAAAAATAATCCTCAATCGTACCCTTTTCCCTTTCTTCTTTTTAACTTTATGCTACCCCCTTGAAGAAGGGTCGATAGTCACTAACTATAAATTAGAAGTTGAAAAGTTAGGATTTGTAAAAGGAACCACTATCTTATTAGAATAAAAGGTGTCAAATTTGTGAAGTCTCTTTATTCCCCCTTAAGGGACTTCATATACTACAACCACCCATAAAGAAGTTAAAACCCTGATATTCATGTCTAATTCTTCATTCTTTGAGGGAGGATAGGGTTCCTCATTTGACACTTCTAGAAACATAATGTTCTTCTTTGAAACAATGGTTTATTGATCAACTATAGAGTAATCATTTTCATTGTCAAATAAAGTTGCTCAAGTGCTTGCCAAATTTTTGGTTTAGATTTGCCTTTTAATCCTTATTAAATAGGCACATGCTCAAGAAAAAGAAACTTGGAGATGCCTAGTTTATTGCAAGGTCAACCCTTAACATTGATATTCTTGTAATCAAGGCGCTAAACCTGTCTAATTTTTTCCCATTGTAAGACCATCTTGCCAAAGGAACCTAGTTAATGTCATTCTCAATAAATAATCTAGCATATGTGAATAAACTCATCTTATTAGATCTAGATCTATTTTTATTTAACTACCGAAAGTATTATCAATATCTTTAAAGTTTAATTACTTCAAAAAATGAAGGGAGGAATTTGGAGGCTTGACCCAAATTGACATTTTTATTGTAGACATAATAAAAGAACCAAAAGTAGGAAATAATGGGGTAACACAAAGACATGCTTTGCCCCAAAACTAGAGGCTCTCCTTTAAAACTTTCTAGTAATCAATAGGGTTTGAAAGCTGGAAAAAAAAAAAAAACCCTTGCAACTAACATAAACCTCACAATGCTTTATCAAGGTTAAACATTGGTACAATTTTGAAGAAAAGCCATAATTTTGTTGTTGTATATTATCAAAAAAAAAATTTAATAAAGATAAATCTATAATATCTAAATCATAAACCTCTAATTTCAACACCCTTTTAGATTTCTCAATAATATATGCACTAGCCAGAGAAGCGTAAGAATGAAGGTTCTCCATTACTCAGCACTCTATTTTTTCCCAATATTCACCACTCTATAATACAAGAGGACAACCGAAATGAGATTTGAATCTTTACCAATTATATATATATATATATGGGGTCAACAAATTATTTACCTTTATAAAGAAGTCATTACTTGTTCTTCGATTACCTTCATAAAGAATCATTACTTGTTCATTGAGATATATTATATGAATGCTAGTTTGTGTTTAATAAGGATCATATAAATAGAGGAATGAATCCAAGAAATAAAGTTTTTTACTATAAAAGACTTAACCCTCATATAAAAACTAGTAACAATATCATAACCTTCACTCTTTAAGCCCACCTTAGTAGAGTAACTTTCTCTTTTAAGTCCATTTGAGTAGAGTAATTCATAACATAGATTATGTCCAACACTTAGTTGTTTTTATCAAACACTTGATAAAGACCATCCTTGCATATATCTAAGAAAATTAGATCTCTTTTAGGTAAGACTTTCTTATTTCAATTTTTTTTATCAAACACTTGATAAAGACCATCCTTCCATATATTTAAGAAAATTAGATCTCTCTTAGGTAGGACCTTCTCATTTCAAGTTTTTACATGTTCGTTATTCACCCCATTTCGGGGGAGAGTAGCACAAGAATCGAACCCACCCCATTTCCCCCATTTCGGGGGAGAGTAGCACAAGAATCGAACCCACCCCATTTCCGGGGAGAGTAGCATAAGAATCGAACCAAGATCTCCGGTGCAATGAGACTTCATTTCCACGACCATTGCCACTTGAGCTACCCCTTGCAAACCGTTGTTTCTTCCCAATTTATTCATTTTCTTCTCTTGAATTTTTATTTATTAATTTATTTTTCATTAAAAACAATAAAATAATTTTTTTTAACTTAAATTTAAGAATTAAACTTTTTTTAAGCATTAAAAGAAAACTTTCACCTTATTATTTAACTTATTATTTAACACAACAGGTAAATAAATCAAAATCTCTTATAGATATAAATATTCTAATGAGATAAACCAACTATTCCAGTTCTACTTTGAATAAAACAAATATAGATAAATAAAATTATTAATCATATATAATATATATATATATATATAATTTTATTTTTTTTTACCGACTTTTATTTATATTTTAATAGAAATTATTACATATTTAAATTTATTAAATTAAATTAAGTTTTCTAGTTATTGATTTTTTATTATTTCTTCTCTATATAATAATAATAATAGAATTCTTTATCTACATTTTGAAGATTTAAATAATAAAAAGTTTATTAGTTAATTCTTAGATTACAAAAGAAATAATATAAAACTAATTGATTAACAAATTAACTAATTTTGGGTCCATTTTTATTTCTCTTGGTCCAGTCCTGTCCCGTATCTACTGTAGCCATTGGAAACACGTGGACGAATAAATTGTGATGTAATTTCTCCAAAAACTCTTTTCAAAAAACAAATAAACTTATCTTTTATGTTAAAAAATGAAAAAATTTAATAATTTCATATTTTTTCAATTAAATATTTTATTTAATAATAATAATAAATAATTAAAATAATTTATCTATTATTTTTGTTTTTATAAATAGAAATCAAATTAGTGTATGAAAATTTTATTGGTGAAACATATGTCCCATTTAAATTTCAAGAGATACATATTTTAGTGTCTTTGATTTCAAACCTGTAACCTATTGAGAAAGACAAATACATTTAACCATTAAATCCACTGAAAGCTTATTTTAAAAACATTAACACTCTCCATTAAATCCACTCAAAGCTTATTTTAAAAACATTAACACTCTCCTATTTTAAAAGCATTCAATATTTTTAGAGTTTGTTCGTGGAAGACGAGGAGGTCTTCACCGAAAAGTAAATAGAAACATTAGTTGTAACTTGTACTACTCTCTACCAATGAACTTCAGCCCAACTTACCGCCATGATTTCTGGAGAGAAATCACACTTACGACAACCTGTCCCACAGACAGCAAAGAAACTTACAATTCCGATGCATATGCCAACTAGACCGACTAATGGCGGGTCCCAACCTGAATCCAATGGAAATTCAGTACAGGCGTGCCCCCTGTATATAGCCTGCGTTGAAGGGCGTATAAGTCAAATATTTTGCTCATGACAGACAGGCTAAGTGTTCAAACAGTTGGCCCACCTCCACAGTCACGCACTTATCTGAGTCATGATTCGAACCCACGACTCACCCTCGTCCCTTTTAACTATCTTTTTCCCTGTACCGTCGGGTACGGGTACCTCAGTCGGACGCTTGCCGAGCTCCTCATTTCCAGTAGGTAAGGGCTTGGAGAATGGAGGATGCGCAAAATAATTATGGTACTTTGACACGTAATTTTAGCTGGGATTGAAAACTATTGAGAGGTTCTCGTTGTCAGATTTGAATGCGTCACATTGCACCGCACAGGATATTTGAACACTGGAAAAGATATATAAGAGATTTGCAAGTCCGGCTTTCGGATTTCACAGATTGCCTCAAGATTTCTGCCTGCAATAGTTCGACTTCCGTCTGGCCGTTCTCTGGATTTGTTTGCGCAATTTTTAGCGATAAATTTGATTAGGGAACTCGTTTTTACTCGGTTGCCTCCACGGATTATTGCTTCCGGCAGGTACTTTCATTCCACGTTCAGCTTAAATTTTGGGATTTTAAAAATTTTATTGGTTCTTTCGCCAAATTTTGGCTTGATCGTTACACCGGTTGTTGCGGATAGTTTTGGCTAACTGTTCTTTGAAGTTATTCTTGCAATTTTCAGCCAAAATTTTGATTCACGAATTCGTTTTTCTTGGGTTGCTTCAACGGATTATTACTTATCGCAGGTATTCCACTTCACTTTAAGCTTAAATCTTTGGATATTAAAGGTTTTCTTTGCTCTGTAACCTGAATTGTAAAAATTTTGGTTGATCCCTACACCGGTCGTTGTGGATAGTTTCGGCTAACTCATCTTTAAAGTTTTGGCTCTGAAATTGTGCATTTAACCTTTAATACCAAACAATTTTGAAGAGTATAACGGAAACTGCAATTTGTGAAGTTATTCTGGGTTTCGGGGATCCAGTTCGTGTGTTGACGTGTATGGCGAGCTTTTCTTCTTGGAAGAATAATGCATTCAAACGATCTGAGTGTCGATTGGTTCTTTGAGAACAAGCAGAGCGGCTCTGCTTTGCTTAATTTAAAGTACAATAAAGAGATATAATAATGTACTGATTCTAACAGTTGCTCCTCCCATAGGTTGGTAAATAGGTGTGATTTTAAACAATTAAAACTCCAGGCGGTGAGAGGATGCTGTTCTGTGTTTCTTGATTTTCACCAGGTGACAAGAGCTTCCATATTTGCTTTCAGTTCATTGGACGGTTTATATCATTTGATCAAGAAGCGCAGCCGTTATATGAGCTCACGAAGTTTGCTCCGTTGAGCTACATCTGAATTCAAATAATACCTATCCCATACTGACCTCCGCTTTAGTTCCATAGGTACATACTGTAAATGAAGTAAACTTAAATCAGCGCCTAATTAAAAGTAAAGTTTGTCAATTTTCGACTGCGCGCTTGAAGCAGTGAACTCTCCTTCTGATCGCTGTTACGTAGAACAATTCTCGTAGTGATACGCAAAGGTTAAACACCCTTTTGCTGCAGTACGCACTGCAACTG